>JAAGVU020000001.1:50710965-50722264 GCA_011763525.2 Mormyrus iriodes
CCTTCCCCCCCCTTTTCCCACCTTTCTCCCCCCCCCCCCCCCCGCCCCACCCCCCCCGCCCCGCCCGGGGGGCGGGGCGACGGGCTGGGGCCCCCCACCCGCCGCGTGTTGCGCCCTGCGGGGGGGGGGGGGGGGGGGGAGGAGGAGGTTGGGGTTGGGAGCCCCTCCCCTGCTTCCCCGACCCCTCCGGAGTTCCGCGGCTCGCTTTTCAGCTGACCAGCCCGGCACCCTCGCTCCTTGTTCGGGAAAATCCCAGGCGACCCGAGATCCCTGCCGATAAGCGGTGCTGGGGTCCGCGGTCCCGCCGCGATGAGACAGGCAAGTCGCACGCGGGGCCAGTGGCAGCGACGTTCTCGCAGTTTTTAACCTTCTCGCTGGATGAGCGTGACAGAGATGGGGGGGGAACTGGAGGGGGGGGTGCACCATCTGCTGCAGGATGACAGAGCGGTGTTGATGGGGGCATTGTGCACAATTTTTTTTCCCTCACCGGCAGATGCACGCCTGGGCCCCGGCGCCGTGAGAGAGACGCGCTTTTTCGGAAGACTTTCTCCTCAAGCCCCCCCCCACTTCTCCCTTGTGCTCCTTTGTGGTTGTTCTGTTCCGTTCCGATCCGCGGCTCATGGCCTGCCAGCCAGGGGCCCGGCCAACGGCGCCGTGGCCCCTCCCTCGTGCCGCTGTCTCCATGGCAATGCGCCGGCGACGTGTCTTTCAGAGCGAGGGAGAATATCTTCCCAGTGTCCTCGCTGCAAGGGCCTCTGCGTCGACTGGAATCTTGACGTGCAGTTTGTGCATAATTATCTGCGGATCTCGTGTGTGATTCCATGACAGCCAAATGCAAACGTTCATGTACCCTTCCACTGTATTTTCCAGGAAAAAAATGCCAAGTGCTCATATGCTTGCAATGTGCTCCGAATAAAAGGAGAAAAAGATATTAAAATTCGCATCTGTTTCCAATAGATTATGAACAGCTCTTTCCCACATCACTGAGTTTGCAGGCACATAGAACAGGTAGCAAAATTAGAAGGTTGAAACCCCCCGTGAAATTTGTTTGAACCCCTCCCCCCCCACAAAAAAAAAAAAATCTACCAAGGGAGACCTAGCCAGACACCCCATGAAATTTATTTCTGGCTACGGGCCTGTGAGTTTGTCCTTTGATAACCTGGCAGCAGAGAGAGCAGGTCTTACTGTGTATCTTAGCGTGATGTTTCTTTCCCACTGTCTTTGAAGAAGGCTGAGAGTCTTGTGGCCAAACTTTAGAGAGAGTCCGGCTGCCCTAGTACTTTCTTTTGTAAAGTTTATGAGATGTCATTTGTGTTTGAGCTATACTCCCAAAGCCTGACATGAGAGGCTCGGTACGGAGAGCCTCACAGGTCATGTGTGGCCCATGCTGTTCTTCTACTATGACACTGACAGCTATAGCAAAGGGACAGGACAGTGCCCCCTAGTGACTTTGAACCAAATCTGCCCATTGGTAGCATTAATTTAAATAAGGGGGAAGTTGGTGCGCTGTCTGAGACCCCTGCTGAGAGTTCGGTTAGGACACTTTGCACCTCCGAAATGAAATCCTGCTTTATTTGCTATTTGCACAAGCAAGAGTACAGGTACATTACAATGCCTTGCTCAAGGGCCCAATGGCAATGTGACTATTCTGCCAAACACCCGGCGTCTCTTAGCCGGCGTCTGAAGGAGTTGGCGGATTCCGTCTGCCGAGAGCTAATTGTTTCATTTATGACCTGTGAGGGAGCAGCCAAGAATGTATAGACGGGGAAAGCTTCTGGCTTCAGCTTTAGGGGAGGATCATACCCATTTTCTTTGGGGGTGTGGAAGCGAGTGGAGAAAATATTTTTAAAAATCGAGATGCAGAGAATGAGTGAATGAGAGTGGGAGCATGACTGAAAGGGAAACGCAAAGCCTTCGGAGAACATGAGTCTGTCTCAAAATAGGAAGCTGACCCAGACTGCAGGAAACTGCTCTGAAGGCAAGATAAGGGCAAGTAAACAAGCACACAAAAAGATCATTTAGATACAAAAGCCTTCCTGGTAAATAAAATTCCAGTAAAAAAGGACGGCTCGGAGTAATAAATTCACTGAACTTCTTTGAATCAATAAAGTGTGTTTTTTTTTTTTTTTTTTGCTCTTGCTCAGTTGGTTCAGGCGTTTCATAATCATCCTTGCTGTCCACAGACACACAGCTTTCCCCGAGAGCTGTCTATGAAAATGAATGCTGATGAAACCGAGTGGCAGAGCACATCAAGGCAGACATACACCTACACCATGCTCTTGACTCTATTCCACTGGTTCTGCTTATTTCAACATTTGGAAGGCATGTTATTTATTTTATTGTTGCAGCAGTAGCCCTGTGTGCCTCCTGTCTTTTGGAGAGAAATAGCAAGGTGCTATTTTTATGCTCGACGACGCGACGGAAATCGCAAATCGCAATTCAGTGTGAGAATGAGCTAATCAAGATGATGATTGTGCCTGGGTCAAACATGAGCATGACCAGGTGTGGGCAGATGAAAGATGAGTGCAAAATGAAAAGATGGATAAATCACAAATAAAAAACAGATGCTAGCTGAAAGGGCTTGTGAACAACAGCTTGAACACCTTTGGTTATGTTAGGTTGCTCCAGCCTTGTGATACCCTCATCTTGCAAGATTTAAGATGTTGATGTTTTAAATATATTTGCTTGTAGTTATGAAACTCACCCTTGTTTCCTGCCTGTGACTACCCTAGAGGGGATCTGCGACCACTTCTGGACAGCTGAGGTAATTCCTTGGGCCCCAGACCGAAGACGACGTGCCAGCCTTTACGCCCAGAATTCACAGCATAGCTAATTTGGTGCAGAGATTAAAAGGAGAGTGCCGTCAATATTCGGCTGTTTTCGTACGTAGTGACACCTTGACACAAGACCTCATGCAAGGAATTGTGTTAACAGGAGACTGAGTTCGTCAAAACGTTTCAGTAGCTCAGTACTCTGTAATATTCCTGAATAGAGCTGAAGCAGCGAGGTGCCCATATGGCATTCAATGGGAAATTACACCAAATTTCTCCTTATTCCATCTATGAATAATTCACGTATGACAGACCGCAGTCTTTGACCTATTTTCTCCTTTCCACGTACAGCGACGATTTGATTAATAAATTATAAATGGAATTACATCTGTGAATTTTCCCAGTGTGTTGCAGCTCCTCAAAGAGGTGGTACTGCTTATCTAGAGATATGGAGACGATGAAAATGGCTCGACCCTGGAAGTAGTCTTGCGAAGACATCCACCCGTTGGCTCGCTCCTTTTCCCTTTTACGTGTGGCTCAGCGATTTAAGCTACCATGCTCGTGATTGATAGTTTGCTGGTTAAAATCTCAGGGTTGCCAGAACAATTTCACCATTGGGCCCCTGAACAACGCCTTTACTTCAGGGCCCATCTGACCCTGCTTCCTTAAAAAATGTTTGTTTCTTTGGATAAAAAAAAGCATCTGCCAAATAACGTGTAATTTAAATGTTTTCACCAGCAGGAAGGAATGCCATCCAGGAGATGGATCATGAGCAATCCTCATGAAAATATGGAGGAAAGGATGGCAAGGAAAGAAACAAAAAGCTACACCTGTGACCTTGGGCTATTAGGTAACTGGATGGTGATATGAGCCACGAAACAAGAGAAAAACACACCGCACTCTACGCTCTCCCCCTGACTGTGCCCTAGTCACATCCGTCACATTGGGAGCTTGTGATGATGTAACATCTTTTGTTTAATGTAATAGCGGACTCAATACAGACCGGCCCTTATGTGCACCATTAGAACTGACCTGATTTCCAAATCCAGGTAGGCCTGTGCCTGCCTGTGCCACCATTTATCACGGCTCAGTGAATGTCAAGTTGACACATTGCTGGCCTGCATGCAATTTAGACCAAAGTGAAATCCTCTGAAGGTGTTGCACGAGCAATCGCTACCTACAGCCCCCCTCCCAACGAAGACTGTATTGGCCAGGATCATCCCAGAAGGTGCTGTGAGACTGTCAATGTTTCCAAGCCCCTGGGTCTCCCACTATAAACACCTTCTTTGGGCTCCTGGGGTCGCTGCCATCTCAGTAAATGGGGTGGAATTTGGCTAAGCCCCCCCCCCCACCATGCATTAAATCTTCCTGACCACCGCAAGCCAAAAGGAAGGGGAAAAAAAAACACACACAAATGTGCAAATTACGTCCGTGTGGCACGCTGTCCCCAAAATCATCAGTTAACTGCGGGTTCAGGTGGTCTACTTAACGCAGCAGGACTGTGCCAAACTCGTCAGTCGAGATCCTAATTCATCTCCTCCGAAGAGCTTCCTCAAATAGAGGTTGGGGGGGGTCAATTGGTGCCTAGGCTCTGGTGTCGAATGAGCGGCGCCAGGCGGTCACAGACGCGGTCCCGCTAACCAGCCTTTGAAATCAAACACCCTGAGGCTGCAGACTAGGGGGAGTCAGTAAGTGCAAACCTCTAACAGCCACACGCCATGGCCTTCGTGGAGAGTGCCGGAAATATCGGGTGGTCGGAGGGCTGTACTCCTCTGGAATGGGGAGGAGTGGGAGTCGTAAAACAATGGGGCATTGGATCGGGACGGCAGCCTATTTTGGCAAGAGGCTCAAATCAGATTTAACAGGGAACACCTAGGAAGAAGTTAACATTACTGCAAAATATAGTGAAAGTGTGGAGCTTGGTGAGAATTTAAAATGACTTTTCACAGAAATGACCTCTCAGTCAAGGCACTTTTGAAAACTCATCCTCAAACTTGAACTGGTGATCTTTGGGCTACAAACCCCTTCCCTTAAGTACGATGGCACCTTTGCTGTCTATCAAAGCATCACGAGCACAACGCTGTAAATTTCGGCAGGTCCCGGGAATGCGGCTGACTGTTTAGGATTGAAACAGGACGCAATGTGAAAGGCAGGTGTGAGGAATGCCAACCCCCTTGCCAACTCTGGCACTCAGGGCATGCAATTAGATGCTAAGTGAATGTTGAGATTACACAAACTGCTTCAACCTACATCTTAATTGTAATAGTACCTGAATGTAACCAATATGAATTCTCTCACCCTAACCCTTCTTGCACTGCAGAATCTGGTATGGAGGCTTTACAGCAGCTCCCTACAGCACAGCATATAAGATGCTCATCACTTCTGTTTAGTCACTTCTACACCCAAATACTCATTTTTATTTAAACATGTGCCTCTAGGAACCTTTTTCACGTCTGTAGGGCCAGATCACGTCAATAAAGAGATATATTAATTGCACTCCGTGATACTTGATAGTGGTGTGCGTTAGGTTTAACACATATTACTTTCAAGAAGCGAAGGAAAAAGGATATTAGTTATTAGTTCTCGGAGTATATAGGAATATTTCACCTTAGAGGTAATTTCAGATTAATACAGTTAATCTTAATTTCCGATTAGTTAGTGAAGGCCAGGGAAAGACACGTGACGCCCTGCCAGCTGCGCCGTCAGTGGCACTCTATCTCTTTAGTAAAAATTAAATTTAGTTTTGGCGGGTTAAAAGTTACCTCTTCAGTTCAGTTACACCCGATATTAGTTACCTGTAATGAAGCCTGTTGTTCAATAATGCGCCGGCCGCGACTGTCATGGAGTATCCCTGCATGTGTGAGTCAGTCACAGGTAAGTAATTTAATCACGTCGATGCCAGGAACAATATACCTGTAATTCTGTGTAAAACAAAAAAGCCAAAAGTGTGGCGGTGAGAAAATGGGGACAGGATGTTTTCACTGCGATACGGGACACTTCACTGTTACAATGTTACACGGCGAAATCTTTGCCGCTAATTAAACTGGCCACACGTGGGGAAAGGAGATCCGGAGACACATGTGCTCTTTTGACCTATAAAAAGTGGGGATATGCGGAGCGATAAAGCGGGTGCCGCCGTACATCGGCTTGTGTAGCTCCGCGGCTCAGGTTTCATTTCCCCGGGCGGCGGAGGCGTCGCGTACGGAGCGGTCCATTACCTGTGATATAGTGCCCTGTAAATGTGAACAAAATGATTATTTTTACTGTTACCCGCCAGTTCGGGGGTTCTGCGTGAGACACAAGACCCAGCTGCGCTTTAATCCTCACAGAAGCACGACTTAAAGCTGTTATTGCACAGGGATATGTTTTTTCAGGTGAAATTGATTGATAAGTATCTGGAGAAATTTTAAACGAAACCCAGCATACATTTCTGCCTTCTCCGGTATATAAGGTATCCGAGGGTGATTTGCCAAATTCCCGTAGAAACTGTCAAAAATGGCTCAGTGTTTGGAGAGCCTTCTACATTTTCAGAAAACAAAATCCATATTTACGTCCAGCTTTGCCTTATTACGTTTTAATTCCCAGAACAGACGCCTTGTACTGCCCGGTATTATTTAATGTGAGACACGATTAAAACGTAATTGTCTTTGTATTCAGCTCGTTTATGTTTTTTTAGTGACGACACGCACAGTTTTAAATATAATAAAATCAAGTTACTGTCGCCTCTTAAATCCCGACATATATATATATATATATTTTATATTTTTTTTTTTGCGACACCTGGGCGGGCGCGTTAATGAGGCCGGAAAAGCGCGACTTTAGGGCGCGTTGTCTCGCAGTATTACAAAACAGCTCCTAATCTAGCGCGAATGGAGAAACTACGACAGCGACTATTTTCCCTTTTACGATTAAACGTTTGGATCAGCCGTCATTTTAATGCGCGCAATGACGTAAGAATAGTAATGATAATCCAGCTGGTGTGCATGAATGTATTTTTGTACAGGAGTGTAGCTAGAAATTCTTGGCCCCGTGAGAAAATGTCACATTGCCCACCCGAGCCCACCCTACCTCCTTACGTTACATGATATTAACATTTTGCGTATTCAAAGGCCCTTGTAACGCGCTAGCCCCTCTGAATCTGCTAGGGTACCTGTGCCCCTACTGTGTCCAAGTGCCATGACAAGACCAGCTTCAACAATATGATAAGACCACGGTTAATAGTAATAAGACGTGTCTTATGTGAAGGGAAGGAGATGCTGCAGTTAGGGGCATCAGTGAAAGACCTTTAAGTCGCTTAATCTGAATTCCTGTAGTGAAACTGCATGCATAGTAAAATATAACATAGTGGTTGGAGGAAGGTGGACACGGTACATTAGAGATCAATTTCTGTCCTGGAGCATGTAGTCTCCACTGCTTAACAGGTGGCTGTCATAATCATCAATCCCTCTAACACCTGCCCCCATATCTCCCCAGGAGGAACCTCTTCCCATAAATACAAGGACATTTTTAAAAAAAGATACCTTACGTTACCACCTCATATACAGACAAAAGAATGTAATATAATTCATTTTTTGATCAATGGTGCTTCACGTTTTTGTCTTTAAAGTCTTGCTTGTCCTTCTGGGAATGCCATGTCATGTAAATATCATTTTTCATGCTTGGTCTAATAGGCAAAAGTCATTGTACATTCTGTTACATTGTTGTTGGAAGCGGAGGGGCACCCTTTATGATCCGCGAGCCAACCTCATGCCCATATCACATCTTTGCGGTGTTAAACGGTCAAATTATATAATTGGCTAATTGTTTTTTTTAATGCTCTTTTCTGAAGTATTGCACTCTGAAATACTAGTGGCCGTAAGTGGTTTTAATCGCTTTCTTGTTGCAGTGAGCTGCTGGCCAACTGGAAATACCTATACGCAATTAGTTTCTGTGACGTGAGACTAGGGTGCGCTGTGGCTAAAGGCTGTGACCGGAAAGGCTAATGAGAGCCTTTCCGGATTGTGAAGTATGTGAGTAAAGCCTGAAGGATGAGGAGCAAGGTCATAAGTTCTCGTAGCCAGAATGAGTTTTCTCTGTAGTGTTGCTGGACTCTTTGTATGAATACGGCGATCCGGAGCAACCTCAGAATACTGCTGTTGCTCCTTCGGATTGAGAGGAGTCAGCTGTAGTGTTTTGGGCATGTTATTAGGGTGCCACTTGGCCTCCAGGCTGTTCTGGGCCCTTATGGCTGGGCAGAGTCCCAGGGGCAGACCCAGGACACTCTTGAGGGATTATATCTTCCAGCTGACTTGGGAATGTCTGGGGTTCCCCCAGAAGGAGGTAGAGCAATGGTCGCCAACACTTTGACCACAAGCCACTATTAGCACACATGGAGCCAACTAGTAGCTTGTGTGACACTCATGAGAAATTGGATTAATTTTACTGTCACCCCTCCCAGCAGGTTGACAACTTTTAATGTCACCATGCTGCCCTCCCCCCCCCCATAATTTCTGTATAGAAGTAGCTCTCACTGTAGAAAAGCTTTGCGACCCCTGACCTGAAGACTGTGGTCTTGGACTAAGACGCTAGGCCTGATAATGATCCTAACCAGGAAAAGTGGTTTGAACATGGGTGGATGGATGGGAAAAGCAAATGAGTAGTTTTAAGTGTCTTCCTTTGAAATAGATTAAGTTTGACTTTAGCTCTCAGGGTTTTCTGCGCGAGTTCCTTATGGTGTTTGTTTTTTTTTAAATATATGTATATTTTGAATACGAAATATTTTTTTAGTCTTCAATCAGCATGTAAAAAATCTAAAACAGATTTAAGAAATCCGACTATTTCTTAAATAATCTCTTTACCCACTCTTGTATATCCTGACAGTTACATACATTTGTGTTACCAGGTGAAACCCAGGTAAGTGTGTCTGGGATGATCATTAAAAAGGGGATGGGCATCCAGTGTGACACAATCCCCCATGATGACGCCCTGAAGGTTTACATACATATTTCAGCCTCACGCGCTGCCTTACTGATGAAGAGCAATCCCAGTACTCTCAGAATTAAATGGCAGTATTAAACCTAGAAGCTAATATGGATTGCCACCATGACTCTCCTTCCCCCAGAAAAGTGTGTCTGTTTGTTCTTCACATTTGAATGCATATATGTGTACCACAATGACATTCCCACATCTTGCTTCTGGGTTCCTGGGCAATTTTCCAGCACTTTTTTTTTCAAGGTGGGGTGGGAACAGAGTTTGGGATCGAATAACCCTGCAAGGCCCCCTTTTTCCCTCTATAAGGGGAATTCCTGCCCTTGGATATTATGTTTCACTGGCAGGCACATAAATGTTGATGGTCCCTGATATTTCTGCTAAACAGTCTCGACATCGATGACAATATATGATTGCTTCTGAAACTTCTTATCAAATGCCATTCTGATGCTGAGCATTATAATGTTATATAATACCAACATCCTGGTGATTTGCAGGAGAAATCTGTCAGCTTCCCTCTAGGCAGTGAGAGACCCTGTCGATGACACTATTAGTGTTTCTGTCAAATAATCAGGTTGAGAAAAATAACTTTTGCCAGATCTGTATAAAAGCGTACCTTGTTGGTTTTTGACATTTTCATGTTAAGTGTGCACTTCTTAACTCAGCTGAAGAATTACTGTAGCCTCAAATGAAGCCGCTCATATATAGTATAAACTGAGTAAATGAAATGAGCCTGCTGTGAGGTACTTTAACTGATCAGGAGGCCTGGCTTTTGCGTGGCGATTCTGTCTGCCTGAGTTTGCACCCGTCACCCCTTCCTCATGGCGATGAGGGCTGAATCACCTCATCAATGAGCACACAATGTTCTTTCATAAGCCCATGTCATCTGACGCATCTTTGTCACCGAGTTCTCGCTCTTTTCATGAATGATTCGTTACAAATATATACAGCCTCAAATCAAATTATTAACGCATGAAAAGGGTGAAGGTGAGCATGCCAGTTAGGATTACAGCTGGTGTTAACTTGCCTCCATGTCCCCCGAGGGATTCTGAGTTTGGAAGTTTCTTTCTGCATAACTCCTGTCCCTCCCATGTCTCATCAGACTGTCTGATGTCTTACGTTTCCTTTAGCATTGTGTGCTACATTTCGGTTTTGCACTACTTGCGATTTATATTAACTTTAAACAAGTTTTAGGGTTAATTTGTCGGGAGGTTTGTCACTTGCTGGGGCTAATACCTGTAAAATGTCATTGTCATTAAGAATTATAGTAAAGGATTGCTCTCAACAGGTTCGTCAGAGAACATTAAGACCAATTCTCTACGTAGTTTGAGATTACTTGTACAAGGAAGTGATGTACAGCAGTTTGGTTCCTGTACAGCCATTGTATTTCCTACTGTTGCCCTTTGGCCCTCGTAATGGCTTTCTGGACAGAAGTATCCTGCTATAGAGAAAATTCAGTTTTACTTCCAGCCTGGTCTCCTTAACTACTTGATGGGTAATACCTGCCATTTTGGGAGTAGTTCTCAACTGCATTGTACTGATACATGTTGTTTTTCAAAAGTTATAATATTAATACCTGCATGCGGGCAGCAGAGAGACCGCTCCTATGCCATCCATGCTGTGTTTGGTCACTTTTAGGCCTGCTTGAGTGTGTGATCCCATCCTGGTTGTGGTCTGAAGACACTAGCTACAGCCGTGTGCGAAGTCCTATTTGGGGCTTCATTCCAACTACTGCTGAGAGCCCGGGCAGTGATTACGAGGCTTGGCTCCGGCACGGTTTCCCGAAAACCGCGGGGGTACATTAGCAGTTAGTAAACGTGCCGCGACTGACAGAGTGCTTTAAGAGGCCAAGCCAAGGGCGCTCGCAAAAATTCCCGTTTCGCTCTGAGAGCTTATTTGGGAGAATTTGTCACAGTGGTCGAAATGAAAGAATGTGATTGCTTTTTCGATCCCCTACGTTCTCCCTCTTGACCAGTGTACCCCGGGGTACAGATGAAGCCTTCCTGCAATATTCCTTTCTCCGTCAGCCAGACCGAGTGATGATTCACAGTGTAAGCCGCTAATGCCTCATAGCTAGAAACAAACATTAACGAGAAACAAACTGTTAGCTGTCTGTGTTAGTGTGGCGTCTGAAAGGCAGCTGCCCACGGAAACTAGCTTCCATGAACGAGTGATAGAGGGTTTGTTTTTCTTTCCCTCCTCCTTTTTTAACTCTGTGGGACCTTGGCTGCACCCCCTTTTTGCCTGGCCATATGTGTTGGGATTTAAGCTCTCCTCGCAGTCTGGAGCATCTCCACACCAGGGCTGAGGGTCACTTTCCTCCAACAGTGACCTGGATTTAGATTCTCTATTCTCTCTTGTCAGTGTGTCATTACTGGTTCCGGCTGACCCACTATGTTTTTTTTTTTTTTTTCCCCTCCCCCTCAGGGTTATTTGGTTTGTTCCAGCATCCAAGCTTGTTCGTGGTCTTTTTCGTTTCGTCTTCTTGGTAAGCCCCCCCCCCCCCCCCCCCCCCCCTCTCTCAATATTTCTCCAAATCAAATTACATTAAGAGATGTGCC
>JAAGVU020000001.1:50727420-50739222 GCA_011763525.2 Mormyrus iriodes
TCATTTTACCTTCTACCTTTACAAGCCTTCCAGGGCCTGCTGCCGAGAAGCATCCCCACCGCATGATGCTGCCACCACCATGCTTCACAGTGGGGATGGTGTGTTTGTGGTGATGTGCAGTGTTTGGTGTCCGCCAAACATAGCGTCTTGTCTGATGGCCAAAAAGCTCCATTTTGGTCTCATCAGAGTGAGTAATGTGTGAGTAGAGTAATGTGCGAGTGAGTAATGTGCGAGTAGAGTGACGTGTGAGTGAGTAATGTATGAGTGAGTAATGTATGAGTGAGTAATGAAATGTGTGAGTGAATAATGTGCGAGTGAGTAATGTGCGAGTGAGTAATGTGCGAGTAGAGTAATGTGTGAGTATGCCCTGCAATGGGTTGGTGCCCCATCCTCGGTTGTTCCCTTCCTTGGATGGGTGGATTGATAGATGGATGCTTCTGAAGGGGTAAAGCACTGGTATGGCAGCTGCACTGCAGTTTTTACAGTACTCTGATCCATATTACTAGGTTATATTTCACATAGTTTGCAGGTATTTCAAGAACAGTTATTGTGCAATAGAAAAAATACAAATGCATTTCTCCAGTAACTTCCATATTGAAAAACACTTTTTCATGAAATACAATAAAATCAAACTGCACAATCTGAAAATAAGTACAGCAGGGCATGCTTTTATTTAACGTGAAAAGATATTACAACATCATGCAACCACTGTCGCCTGACATAACTTGCAGATTATCGTTTTCTGCTCATTGCCTGACTTTTTAAATCCGAACCAATTCCGTATAATGGAAGTTCCGCCAGTCTTTTTATCCAAATGCTCTTCGCCGTTGTGCGTAGAGCTTTCAGCCGTTACTTTGTATGGTTCAGCATGGGCTTTGGCGTTTTCTAGATGATTGCACAGGCTGATGACAATGAAGCCTGCTCTACCAGTTAGCATGGAATTGTCAAAATCCATACCTTAAGGCAAATTCATACCAGTGTACTTTATATACCCTTTGTCCACTCCTAGTAGACTTCACTCAAGCCATAACCTACCCAAGACCAGCATGCAAGGGTACTCACTGGTTCTGTAAACAATTAAGCTACATAGTATCAGTTTAAGCATAATAATACACATACTCCTGAGTTCTATATGTCCCTAGTCCTCTTTAAAAATGCCTTCTAAATCAATTAAAAGTTGGACTTTGCATGAAACCAAAGTACATTTTCAGGCATTTTCCAAAAAACATCCTGAAGGGAAACGACTTTCCTCCTGGCTGACCTATAATTTTATTAATTCATTTTTTTTTTCAGGTTGAACTGGTCTTGATATGCTCTAGACACCTAGGGTAGCGAGACATTAGTCATGATGTATTCTGTCTGGCTGTCAATCATCCATGTGTGCCTCAGTGAACATATGTAGGCCCCAAGAAGTAACACAAAGTGGTCTTCATTTGTATTGTCACTCGGTTGTCCTCGGGCATTTCACAGATCTAGTGATGTCTCTGGGACCCTTCCCAAACTTCATAATGTCTTTAGGGTTTTGAATGTCTGCATTACCCCATCCTGAAACATTGCAACTGATCTTGCAAGTCAGCTTGAACTTACCTGAGGATAAACTAGATGCTCTGACTCCACACAACAAAGTTGTCAAAGGAAATTCTATCGCAGGCACCCTAAACCGAGCGATCATCTTTTTGTTGGTGAAAACGTTTGCCCTGTTGTTTTTAGCTTTGCACTTTCCAAGTGCAAGCAAAAGGCATGCAAGATTCTAGATGCCGATCAGCTGCAGGGAATTGAATCAAATGATGGTTGATCCCTATGATTGTGTGACGATTGCCAACAGAGGGAAATTTTATTGGGATTCCCCTTTAAAAATTAACCTCCTGTTGTTCTGGGAGAGTTTATAGATAAGGAAGAGTTTTCTTGTGGCTTGTGATAGACCTGTGTCAAAAACGTGAATACTGTTAAGAGGATTTGGCTTGAAGAACATATTTAAACTCCTGGGAACACTCAGTTTTGTAATTAACGTTAATGTCCACCGGAGAAGCGGTTGATTCACGTTCGCTTGACAGAACCAGTCATTGTTGCATAGCACCTAAGGGCTGAGGAGCGCTTTTCAAAAGCCAGTGTAATTTTACCTGTTCGCTTTGCAACAAGGATTTCTTTGAATAGGTGTGAAAGAGAGGACCTGGCCTTTATCCAAGCGCAGTGAGGTTTATAGATGCTAAATAAATTACAGTTTAAATCTAATGCTCAATCAAAGCTGACCTAGTTTGGGCTTGTTGTAGAAGCTTGGAAAGTCTTTGCAAAGCCCACAAATTCCAAATCTGCTTTTAGGCCGTTCTTGTGAGGTGACCAGGATAAGCTGGGTGTCTTTTCCAGTGTGTAGATGTATTAGATTAGTGGTTGATCTGTATCCAGTGAAACATTTTGAGTTTCTGCCCAGCAGACAAGCAGATCCCAATGTTCTGACTGCCTGCCATCTTGTCAAAGATGGTCATCTGCTCTCTCTTGTTTTGGGCTGTGGGTTTTATCACGCCCTCCACGTATCACAGCACAATTATGAATATGTGATGGATTCCATAATAAGGTTTTTCACTGATGCTCCCAGACAAGTGTCTACAAGCCTGTGCAGTTCTTACGTGGGGAGTGTGTGGACTGTGGAAGGCAGAGTGGAGATAAATGGTGATGAATTGAGTTCTGCAGTAGAGAGGGACAAAGCAAAAGATAGGCTGACCTTGGCTTCAATACAATACTCTCAGGCCAGTCGACATCAAGTTTCTGACCTCGGTGGTACCACAGAGTGTCTATTATAGTGAATAATCACCCACATCAGAGAGATGATGTTCTATTTCATGCTTGTGTCTGTCCACACCAGCGAAAATGGAAATTCATTTTCATGGAAACTGCAGGCATTGAGGAAAGCAGATTTAGGTACGAATGTTACATACTATTTTATTTTATTTTTTTTTAATGATTTATAATTTTTTGTTTTTTTCGTAGTTGTGGAAAACCGAGTAGAAACCAAAAACAAGGCGTTGTACTTTTTAGGGTACTGCATCAAATACCCTTACAAATGGACATGTGTACAACACCTTGACATTCAGGCCGCTGTAGGAAGTGTTCCTAAGCTCCTTCACTTTATCTGCTAGCTTGCATTATGCTGGATTGTAGTGAAATGATTGGGGGGGGGGTGTTTTATGAAGAATTCAACAAAAGTCTTACTGCTGCCCTAACATGGTAGCTTGAAAAGGAAGCATTATATGTATGCCAACCGAATTAACCACCATCCATCTCGGATAGAAGAATGCTTCTGCTTTAATCTGATTTAAGTAGGCTTCTCTTTTGTGCAACGTGCAATATAATTCTTTTGGATTAAGAGGTTATACTCGTGTCACTGGCAAATGTTGATCTTTGCCTGCTCCGAAATGAACTGCAACTCTGATCCAATTTATTTTAGCGACGGCCTTGTTTTAGCCCCTTGATTCTCTCTGACCTTTACAACTGTATACAGGCATGATGTTCACTTAACCTGAAGGAGATATTGGGTCATCCTGTTCGACTGGTATGCTCTCTTGATAATCTCGGTCTTCGCCGCGGCAGTCCTGAGCCAGTGGAACCCGACAGGGTTTGCAGGGACTGGAGTGGTTTGGGATAATCAGTGTAAGACCTTCATTGCAGACTGTCTTGCTTGCCGGCCAAGACAATCATGGAGGACGGTGCTGTGCGGGCAAGGTCAGGCGTGCTCAGCATCCGTTAAAGCTGCAGGTACATGGTGGCGCCAGCAGACGTGGCCGAGCCCAGACGACCCCACAGCAGCTGGGTGCTGTTTCTTCGGTTATTCTGGCCTTGTTAGAATACAAATGTGACCAGGAGAGTGTTCTGCATCTCTAACGGTACGAGCTGATTAGGCAGCGGTAGCTTAGCTCCAGTTCTGCCCATTTCAATGATTTCGTACATATAAGCGCTTCATACAAATCTTGCAACAATTAAAGGTAGCAGAATCCAGAGGCCGATTGAAAATCAGGTAATGGTTGATTATAATAAAAACTGGGGAGGACTTTGTAGAAGGTGATAGGGAAGGTGCACAAAATCTACAAGGTAGCTACAGACCTCTGAGGTTCCTAATAGCCACGGGCACAGTAACCTTACGGAAAGCTGTGGGATTTTTATTTATGGAGAGTAAGTCTGGTTGTGGGGTGGTGTGGGAAATGGGGGAAAGTGACCTTACACTGAATTCGGCAGCTCTCAAACTGCCACTAAGGATTTTGTCAGTTATTGGAGTGGGGGCACAGATAGTAGAGTCTGTTTCTCACTGATGGATAGAAGCAGGTCTAAACACTGATTCTTTTGCGCTTTTTGTAAGGCTAGACCATAGTTCCCCCACTAGTACCTCTCACTAATGCTGATAAGGTCTGAAAAACCCTGTCAGCATAAATAACAATTACAGGCGGTATTAGGCGAGGCGGTGCTCCATTTCCAACAAGAGGAGTGATGCCCTGTCCCTTTGGCCCTTCCCCCAATCTGCCATCTCCTTTGCCCTGACGTTTGTGTTGTAGCCCCATGGGTACATTTTCCTCCCTGAGGAAAGTGCCTGTCTCTCTCCCCTTGGTGTGTTGGCTTGCGGTTCATGGACTGCGCTCTCCCAAAGGGCATGGATTTCGAGCACCAAGAATTGCAGGAGACAAGGAAGCTGGAATTTGGAAAACTCCCAGCACCTGTGGGATCTGGTGATTGATGAGTCCTGCTGCCAAGACTACTAGTTATATACAAGCTTGTTTGGGTAATCATTTTAGCTACTTCGGTGGGTTTTGGGACTGTGTGTGACAGGGAGGGAAAGAGGGAGGGAGAGAGGGAGAGTGTGTGTGTGCTGGGATCTGACAGCTTCTTGCCCTGGCGGTGGCATTCACGTACTGTCATAAATCAGTGTGGCATCTTACAGACGTGCTATCATGCTGAAGATGTCCTTTCCTTAGAGGTTTCTGCTGGATCTGATCTGTAAGATGCGTCTCATCTCAGTCTTTCAAATAGCAGCACAATAGCCCCTCCCCCAATATGGCAATCGAATTTCCATAGCAACGTATGTTTTATAGGTGTCCCGTGGTTCAACAGCACATTGCCCCACTTCCTGCACACACACCAAAAAAAAAAAACATTTCATAATCCTACAGTATCTAGCCAGAAACTAAATAAACTCTGCTCCCCTGTACAATATACAGAAAATAAATGCTCTGAGTATTATTGTCCTGTGATCAAAGCATGCCTTGTTGTCTGGTCCTCCTAAGGCTACACTTATGTATCTTAAGTTTCGGCCTTGGCAAGGTTGACAAAGAAAACAATCTCATCCGATATAATCAAACCATCGTATAGATTTATGAAAATACAGTATTTTTATTTTAGTAATTTCTTTAAACCCCGGTACCTCTTAGATGTATTAAGTACAAGTATGTGTTGGCAGGTGGTAAATTGTAAGAGCTCTGCTAGTTGCTTGTTAGTTGGAAAACGGCAGGGTAAGGTTTCAAGGAGAAGCCTTCTGCTGTTTTGCCCTTGAAAAACCCACATGGAAAAGATCCATGAAGATCTCTTTCTGCCTGGTGTTCATTTTTGCTCGTTAAGATTGTGGGGACTGTCCTGCAATATATGATTCATTGGTCACTTTCATAAACACATCTGAGTGTGGTGTGACGTCTTTTATACTTTTCATAGTCAAGTGAAAATATCCATAATTTTATATACATATTTTCTCCTCTGCATGCTGTGGAAATTTGTAATCTGATATTTATCAGTAGAATGCAGAACTCCATATCAGTATAAATAACATTACTAATCACGATCACTGAGATGCTTGTATAGACCTACAAAGGTAGCGCCCCGTGCCTCATCCACACCTTTCTTCTGGTCTCTGCTGTTTGTATCATGGCCCTGTTGACGGTTTATGCTCCTCGGCTAATGTAATTAACACTGAACGCCTCCACCTCTCAACCAATCACGTCACACTGCCACATCTGCTACTGTCTATTTGTGTTTTTCACAGGCCGGAGGGATGGAAGTTTCTGACATCGAAAATGGGGTGTAGAGGTGTGGATCTGTGTTTGTCTGGCCCGCTTGGGCTTGGTGTGGCCCGTGGCTTACCAGTGCCCCTGGGAACTTGAGGACAGTAGCTCTGGATGTCAGGCACCACCGGCCTTTTGATATATGAGGCTCTGCTGGTGCTGTAGGGCGTCAGCTGCAGCGCTCAGGATATTAGCATCGTTTTTAATGGGCTGCCCACATCCAGCTGTGCCCATGGAGGTGGGTCAATGCCATTTACATATCTGGCAGTTTGCCGATAGTTCAGAAGAGCTGGGTATGTTAGAGAGCAGAGGCTGGGAAAGCATAGAAATGACTGCCCCCTTTTAGCACTGCTGGTTCAGACCTGTGTTCCAGGACAAGACAGTCGTGCAGTCCTGTGTAGAGTGCCCTGTGTCTCGTTACCAAATGCAGTGTTTCTGTTCATAACATTTCTCCATGGCGGCCCACCACGTCAACATCTTTGCCACCACAATAATAAACGGCCATGCGACCTATCAATGATCTAATCCAATGCCTTGGTAACTCGCTGCCGAAGTGTGATTCCTGCCCCCACCCCCCATGCGCATGTTATAGAATTCAGTCGGTTAATTGCACTAAAAGGCCATATTACTGACGACAGGCCAGGAAGAGGCCGCACTGGCAACCTAATAACTCTAGCAGCAACTTTGTGACACGTCTCCCTTATGAATGCGAAACCATAACAGATTATCATGTTCAAGAAGGCAAAGGGGGGATCAGTCCCCCTCATTTACTACATCGATATCAGTCGGGAGTACATCACACCTGTTACTTTACCGTAATGTAAGATTTAGTGAAAATGTATCTATCCTGTGTCTTTACCTGATACCGTAATGAGTTTCATATGTGACAGGGAGTAACACACTGGGAAAGACTCACTTCCCACAACAAACCTGCTAAGTTCGACTGAGTTGCAGACACGGTTAGGCTGTTGTTACCTTGTTGAATGGAGCACTGGAAACAGGCAAACTGTTGAGGACTTAATTCAGCAACTGCTAAAAAAAAGTAATTGTCCCAGAGAAATAACTAGCCAATATTAATTCATATAATTATGGAGATGAATGTATACTTAATAAACTGGGACTGAACATGCCACTGCTAAGCGATACTGGCTCATATACAGGTGATGGAAACACTGAAGAACTGTATTGCAAAGTCTTCCAGGCTATTGCTCCATCTACATTGCCTCTTCTCCTGGTCTGCTCTATCTCCACTCCTTCTGCTGCAGCGGGGTGGCTGTGGCTCTACAGCAGCAGGTGGAAGAAGACTGTGTGTTTCACCCTGCGAGCATCATCTGCTCTCTCTGTTTTTCCAGTCTTTATCGAAGCTGTACCGTATATTATCTGGTCAGGTCTGGATTTCTTGAGGAAAGTGACAAGCCCAAAGCCTTCCTGATCTGTAAACGTTGAGTATTGTGGTTGTGGATGACAGAAGTTGGTCTGAATGTATAGCACCGGTTTTGTAGAGCGGTTTGGAAGTGGGGGTAGGTTTCAGGCATCTCCTGATACCCTGCACTGATGAGGCCTCCCCCGCCTGCCTGTTTTGGGGGTTGATCACTGTGCCTTTGATCATGAAGACCCATGCTGTTCTGGAAAGCATGAAGTTGGGGCATGGATGACCTTGTCACCTTTCTCTGTGTCCTGGGGCCAGGACTTATTACGGTTTACCCTGCAGATGTTCGACTAGGTTTACATTTGCAGGCTTTGGTTGGGGTGGGTCTGGGTGCACTCAGGGGGTTGCATTATAAATTTAAGGTTCCCACATCCAGAACTGTGTCACAGAGGAACATAAACACATTATAAAATGCAGGAGAAGGTGAAAATTTTGCCAATCTGTTCGCAGGTTTTTTTTTTTTTTTTCTACACGGTCAGGATAAAAATAAGTATCACTCAATAACAGCATGCATAAGGGCCACTTACAGCTTTGGTTACTGAGGGCAAAATAAACTGGTTTTGACAAGTACTGCTTAAACTTCGAGTTGACTTTTGCGCCTTGATGTAATTTATGTCGGAGCTGGACTGAGTGGTGCCTCACAACCTTGTAAACATGTCAGTGCTCCTGCCTTTGTGCTTACATGCAAAGTAAAACAATTAGATAGAGAAAGGATAGGTAAATGACAGACAAACAAGATCTGAGACTCTTCCAAAAAGGCAAATGGTGAAGTCTTAGCTGACAGCTGAATTGCTTTACGAGGCGTGGGCCTCCCTGTGCGCTAGTGACCTCCTCTGGTGGTCTTATGGTGGCACCTCTGTGTCAACCCTCTAAGGTTCCCCCCTGCCGATTTTTGCCCAGTTGATTTTAAATCAGAATTCATAATGACAACCTTTTGCTGGCTGATATGAGTGAAGGTAATGGCACACATAGCATAAAAAAATTCGGATATGAGCTTGATTTTTGTCACCCGGGGATGAATGTCCTGTTAGAGGCATCCATGGCAGATCTTCAGACTTCTATGAGCACCATAAACATTGCATTTGTCATCTAAAAAGAAATAAAAATCTCAAAAGCACCCCAAGCAAGGGCTGGGCAAGGAGCAGTTATTTGAAAACCTTGGCTGTTCAGCTGCTGAACCAGCTTCTACATGACTGCAGATAGATGCCTCTCCCCCCTTGAGAAGATGTCGCTCAGAATAACAGCCCCTGTCCTGGCGTGTCCCCGTCCCCTGCCGTCCCCGCATGAATTCACCCCGCCACGAACCCCAAGAGAGTGACACTGATGTGCCTGTGTCGATTACTAACACACGCGGTGGCAGACAGTGTTCCTGCCCTGCCAGCACATCAGAACCTGTGTCTCTCATGAAGGTTGATTTCTATTGTGTGTCTTTTAATTCCCAGCTCAACTCCAAAATAATTTGACTTATGCCAGTTTTTAATGTGCCAAATATATTTATTTTACATTTTGAATATGTCCTCACGAATACAGAAATACTGGCATCACATTTACGTGCCGATTTGGAGGAGAGGAATGGGGGGCTGGGGCCGTGGGCAGCCTGGTTGATATTGAGCTAGGAAGATAGATAGTGGCCATTTGCTATGAAGTCACGGCCCCCATCCCCCACCCTGGGTCCATTCTCACCGTAATGCCACTTGTGTGTGGAAACCGTTTAACAGTATGAAATCTGATCCTGGCAGAGACTCTGGCTGCCTTCCCATGGTGATGTGAACATGCGTACCTTGCTGGTAAACCTTGATCAGGAACGCAGGGATTTTCATGGCCGGTTGTGTCTCCTAAACATTTTTATGAAGATTCTTGTACAAGGCTGTTCTTGTATAAACAGGCCCTGACTGCGAGGTAAAGGCTGACCCCCCCCCCCCCCCTCGCTACACAGCACAGTGATGGCATTGTTACAGATAAGCAGCCAGTTTCTATTTTATTGAATAGTGTCAACATTAAGGTTGAATGGTTGTATACATTTCGGGAATATAGACGTGTTATTCATGACCATGTCTTAAAGTTGACAATAGGATCAAAAGGCCTTTATATCTGTATTATGCATTCTGCTCGCATTACCTGTACTCCCAAGTACATTTTGTAAGATAAAAGGCTTCTGGACCTTCTCGCTGCACCATAAGGGCTGTGTACTGTAGTGGCGATTTATGATGGTACTGCAAAATGAACTATATTGTGGCAATGTGTGAGGCTGAAACGCATCCTGATTCATGTGCATTGGGAGGTTCTTGTCAGTTGATCTACATGGAAGTATGCTGTGAATTTGTATATTGCAAGGCATCTATCATTTATGACATTATGTAGAAAATTATGGACGGTGTGGATTTTACTCCGTAATATAACTATACAGTTTGAATACGCACCCTCTCTTCTCTACACTTAATTTTCAAAATTGAGACAGAATTATTCAATGTAAAACATAGGTTTTAGTGCCACCTTGTGGTCTTTTTGGGTAACATGCAGCCATGCTGAAATCTTTTACTACGGGGGTAGCTTGATGGCCAAGGATGGCCGCTTATCTGTATCAGCGTGACTCTTTTTAATGTAGTGAGATTAGAGAGAGCACAGCTAAACAGCTTGGGGGTGATTTCCTCCTGGACATTATGACACTCCTACTGGTGTAACACAGGCTCAGATCCTGTAGTTCCTATGGCATTTCACAGATTCAAAAGACTTGCTAATTTCAGATCCTTCCATAAGCCCAGTTTGTAATTTATAGGGCACCATATTTCATTAGTATTATGTTAGTTACTACATTGTATTATCCACCCACAGTAGACTGGCCTCTCGTCCAGGGTGTACCCCAGCCTGTGTCCTGCGCCGCCTGGGATAGGCTCTGTCCTCCCCGCAGCCCTGACCGGCGTTATCAGTTATCAAATGGATGGATTTTTAGTAAACTGTTATATAAATGAATACATAATATTATTCTGTCTTTTTTTTTATTAATTTGACAAGAAAAGGAAAGACGGGAGAATAAAGAAAGGAGAAGATAAAAATCAACACAAAAGTTGTCAAAAACAATGAGAGAACCTTTAGGTGTTATTGTGCAGTATATATATATGTATATGCGGACTGAGGGCACATACTGTACTTTTCTCTTAATGGTGGGCATGTCTTTGTGTGTGTACGTGTGCTTTTATGCGTTGGGGAAGGTAAAAGATATATTGGGAGGTAGAAATGAAGCAGAACAGGAGGAGCTTAGAGGAAATTAACTGGGAGAGGGGGAGGGAGTTTACTGGTTGTTATTTGGCTTGTATCCAAGCAAGTCCCAGTGTTATGTTCTCCATGGGCCCTGGCAGGCTGGATCCATTGCTCATATAGTGTCCCACCCATGACACCCTCACCTTAGGCAGACTGCACCCACATGTCTTGCTAGCCCTGTTCTAGGGTGGTGTTCCTATTTTTATAATTTTTTTGTGTGTGTCTGTATGAGAGGGAGATGGGGTGCTAAACTGGTGTAATGCATTAAAAGGAGCATGTTGGTTGGCCAAGTCCAGGGTCGGAGAGATCAGTAGGTGAGAAGGCAGCATCTGGAGGACCACCACCCAAAACCAGCTCAGTGACCCACCTCGAATGCACCCGACCACCTACCCAGAGGTACAGGGCAAACTAACCACCCACCGAGCCAAGGGCAGTGAGTGCAGGGATCGGAGCAAACTAGGATCTAGGGAAAGTGGTGGGAATGGGAAGGACCATTGAAGTCAGGACAGCCAGTCCTGCTACAACGTGTGACATCACACCACAAATCTGTTCTAATGTGACATATATTAATCTTAGTACCCAAGTTCAATATAACAAGAAATTGGACTTGTGTTTGTACAATTTTCAGTCGGAAAGCACTCCGCGAGCTGCAACACCATATGGTCTTACCGAGAAACACTACTTGCATGCAAAAACAGCTGTCAGAGTGAAGGATAGTGATGTTCGATTCGTGAATGAATCGTTCTTTTGAACCAGTAATTTTCAGTGAATCGGTCGAACTGGTTTTTAAATCTAAAAGAATCAAACTTTTTGTACATCCAGGCGTCGCACAGGTCGAAGTCTTAGGTTCGAAAAATCTAAAAATATTTGACAAATTGTCATAGAAAAACACGGCAACGTTTTTTAATTCACTTACATTTGCTTTTTGCAGACTGACCGCAGCCACGCTGCCTTCATTGCCCCCCCGCATACTGTAATCCGTTGCGTTTGTGGCGTGTGCATGCCTGGCTGCATGGTGCCCCTCCGCATACCGTAATCCGTTGCGTTTGTGCTGTGTGCATGCCCGGCTGCATGGTGCCC
>JAAGVU020000001.1:50739322-50763240 GCA_011763525.2 Mormyrus iriodes
GGCTGCATGGTGCCCCTCCGCATACCGTAATCCGTTGCGTTTGTGCTGTGTGCATGCCCGGCTGCATGGTGCCCCTCCGCATATCGTAATCCGGTGCGTTTGTGCTGTGTGCATGCCCGGCTGCATGGTGGCTGTGGCTCACTACTGCTGACTATAATAGCCAAAACGATGCTTCATGACCCGTTTGCGGTTTTTTATGACTCCACTAGATGGTGCTCTCTGTTCAAAGAAATGCTCAAAGCAAGCCCCATAGTAAACCAAAAGCACCATCTAGTGGGGTCAGAAGATACAACAAATGGTTCATGAAGTCTCATTTTAGCCATCACTACTCCCAACTCTCTGCTATCAACATGCTAGTAAGCTCAGAATGTTCAGTTGAAGTGGTTACTAGGCAATTCCCATGAGATCTACAGGAGATGTTTATAATATAACTTATTCATGTATTATAATTATTACTAATTTAAAATGCATATAATTACATTCATGGCCATTGTATCACTATTTTTAATATCGAATTCATTTTGTTTGGCGTACGTTAATAAGTTTTCAAGTCACATTCCCCTAACCCTGTTTTTTTTCCATTGTATATGTGTGTTTTAGTACATGATTTTAGAGAACGCAAAGTTTTTCAGGAACACATTAATTGCATTGTATTAGAACTGACTGTATATAATGGAAGGAACAGTAGAGGGATGAGAAGAAAGAAAAGAAAAATGAAGACAAGATTGTATTAATATGGGATGGTTGTGGATGATGAGAGATGCAATTTCCAAAAAAAAAAAAAAACACACACGAACATATGCACACACACAGAAATATATACATACAGCCATATATATAAACATACATCCATACATACAGTGCTCAGCATAAATGAGTACAGCCCCTTTCAAAAGTAAGATTTTAATCAATAACTCAATGGCCACAAGAACAATTTCCAAAATTTTGACAAGACTGAGTCTTATAGAACATTTGCTTAACTGATGACCTAATTAAGTAATGTTAATAATATAACTTAGATTACAAAATCTTCAGTTTTACTCAAATCAGGTGATGCAGTAGTTTTTGTTGTGTTGTATTCATTTAGCATCTAGTATTTTGTATGACCTCCATGATTTTTAAGGACAGCACCAAGTCTTCTAGGCGTGGAATGAACAAGTTGGCGACATACTGCAAAATCTTTTTCCATTCTTCAAGAATGGCCTCTTTCAGAGCCTGGTTGGAGACTGACGCTCAGCTTGACTCTTCAGAATTCCCCATAGGTAGTCAGTTGGGTTCACATCAGGAGACGTACTCAGCCACTGAATCACTTTCACCCTGTCCTTCTTCAGAAATGCAGCAGTGGCCTTAGATGTGTGTTTTGGATCATTGTCATGTTGGAAAAGTGCACGATGGCCAAGGGCACGGAGTGATATCAGCATCTTCTCTTTCAATATAGAGCAGTACATCTGTGAATTCATGATACCATCAGTGACATTCAGCTCCCTGACACCAGCAGCACTCATGCAGCCCCACATAAGGACACTGCCACCACCATGTTTCACTGTAGGCACTATGCATTTTTCTTTGTACTCCTCACCTTTGCGATGCCATACAATTTTGAAGCCACAGTTCCAAAAACATTTATCTTGGTCTCATCACTCCAGAGTACAGAGTCACAGTAGTCTTCATCTTTTTCAGCATGGGCCCTGGAAAATTCTAGACAGGCTTCTTTATGCATGGGCTCTAGCAGAGGCTTCCTTCGTGGACGACACCCATGCATGCCATTCCTCTGCAGTGTACGCTGTATTGTGTCATGGGAAACAGTCACCCCAGTTTGGCTTTCTACTTCTTTAGCTAACTGCAGTGAACTTGCATGGCAATTTTCTTTAACCCTTCTCATCAGAAGACGCTCCTGTCGAGGTGTTAACTTCCGTGGATGGCCTGGTCTCTGTGAGGTGGCTGCAGTTCCATCATTCTTAAACTTTTGTAACACTTTTGCAAAAGCATTTGACTGATAAGTAAAGCTTTGCTGATCTTGTAGCCTTCACCTTTCCCGTGTAAAGAAATTATTTCCTTTCTCAGGTCTTGTGCCTTTTCTCTTCCATGTGGTGCTTTTGCTGACAGCATGGAATGGGAAGGGGTTTCTTTAAGTAATGCCCTTTTGTAGTTAAGATGCCTGTCTAATGAATAATTAGACTCACCTGTGATTGATATCTTGTTAATTAGAATTTTATTGTCAAAAATTTTGCTTTCCTCCTTAGACTTTCAATGGTTTGTACTCATTTTTGCCACATTGTCTAGAATGAATTTGTTTAGGATTTTACTTTTTTGTATGAGCAAATTAACAAATCTTGTTTGCAATCAACGGCCCACATTTGTGGGAGTATTTTGTAGTATAGTATCCCGTAGAAAATGTTGATTCTGAAAGGAAACTAAAGGTTTTCTGACAAATCTGTTGAAGTGCACTCATTTATGCTAAACACTGTATATATAATGATTGAAACATTTCTTCTTCTTCTTCTTCTTCTTCTTATTATTATTATTATGAATAATAATAGTAAAAGATAGCAATCATAGAAAAGTGAGGTGGAGAGGAAATTGAATTTAAAATTAGGGGACCGTGATAATTTTTTAAAAAGTAACCATGATTACTGGTGTTTAGGTGATAAAACAGGCAAGAACGATACTGAAATGTATATATTCCGGCAATTTCTGCATACATACACTACATACACAAAAGTATTGGGACACTCCTCTCAATCATTGAATTCAGGTGTTTCATTCAGACCCATTGTCACAGGTGTATAAAATCAAGCTCCCAGCCATGCAGTCAGGTTTACAAACATTTGTGGAAGAATGGGTCCTTCTGAAGAGCTCAGTGAATTCATGCATGGTACTGTCATAGGATGCCACCTTTGCAGTAGGTCAGTTTGTGAAATTTCTTCCCAGCTAGATATTCCACAGTCAACTGTAAGTGGTATTATTGCAAAGTGGAAACGTTTAGGAACAACAGAAAGTCAGCTAGGAAGTGGCAGACCGTGTAAAGTAACAGAGCGGGTCCCTGAGTGCTGGTGCGCATAGTGTGTGAAAGTCACTAACACTCTGTTGACTCAATAACTGCAGAGTTCCAAACTTCCCCTGGCTTTAACCCCAGCACAAAAGCCGGGGGCTTCATAGGATGGGCGTCCGTGGCTGAAAAGCTGCAGACAAGCCTCACATCACCAAGCGTCGGATGGAGTGGTATAAAGCTCACAGGCACTGGACTCTGGAGAAGTGTAAATGTGTTCTGCGGAGTGACAAATCACACTTCTCTGTATGGCAGTCTGATGAGTCTGGGTGTGGTGGATGTCAGGAGAACGTTACCTTCCTGACTGCATTGTGCTAACTGTAAAGCTGATGGGGGATTGACAATGGTGTGGGGGTGTTTTTCAGGGATTGGGCCTGGCCCCTTAGTTTCTGTGAAGGGAACTCTTAATGCTTCAGCATACCAAGACATTTTGGGCAATTCTATGCCTCCAAATTTGTGGGAACAGTTTGGGGAAGGCCCTTTTCTGTTCCAGCATGACTGTGCCCCAGTGCACAAAGCAAGGTCCATAAAGACATGGTTGGTTGAGTTTAGTGTGGAAGAACTTGACTGACCTGCACAGAGCCCTGACCTCCACCCCATCAAACACCTTTGCAATAAATTAATGGAGATTGTGAGCCAGGCCTTCACGTTCAAGATCAGTGCCTGACCTCACAAATGCTCTTCTGGATGAATGGGCAAGAATTCCCTCAGAAACACTTTGTAAACTGGTGGAAAGCCTTCCCAGAAGAGTGGCAGCTGTTATAGCTGCAAAGGGGGGACCAACTCCATATTGATTCCTATGGATTTAGAATGGGATGTCAGAAAAGTTCCTGTAGGTGTAAAGGCTAGTACTTTTGTCCATATAGTGTATATTTCAGTCTTCTGAATAATAAAATACTGTAATCACAATTAAATATCACTGCTACTCCTTCCACTACCAATAATAATAAACATTACTGTTAATTTCATTGTATTCATTATATTTGTATATTATTCTGTCTTGTATAAATGTATGTATTATTATGTCTTCAATAATTTTGACTCTCATTTAAATCCATAGGTGTTATTCAGCACGATTCATATGATTATGAATGTTGACCCATGGTGACTTTAGCAGAGTAAGCAACATGTCGCCACGGCTCTTTCCTGTCTTCTCAGGGTCCCTTCACGAATCCCCGTGCTAGCAAACGGCGGCGGTACGAGACTCATCACCCTGGCACCCATTTCATTATTTTCCCACATTTTAACACGTATTTTTCAAATCATAAGTAGAGTTTAAGATAATGATTTGCTGCAGCAAACATCGTTTTCGTCTCATTCAAAGAACTTCCCACCCTTTCAAAGCAATTTGGAAATGCTCATTGACGAACCTTTGCGATGTTTCTGTATGTAAGCAATAATCAAGCCTTCAACCAAATTTAATATGCCATCGTAGCTTTTCTTTTGGGTCTTTTGAAATATTTCTTAGTTTACTGCAATAATTACCATGAAGGAATAGTTTAAGATGAAATTGAAACCTCTTGTGCTAATTTGTCGGTGACATTGAGAGTATTTCTTTGAAGGTTAAGATTTACCCCATTTTACTGGCTGCTTTAGTTGTGTGTGTGTGTGTGTGTGTGTGTATGTTTATTTACATTGTAAGTAAGATTTTCCCTGCTACTTTGATACAGTAAACTAGGGCAGTGCATAATCCCCAGGGATACTGGTGAGCACTGTGCTGTGCTGCTTGCAGAAAATGTTAACATGCAATATCAGCACAGATGTGGTACTTGAATATCAGATTTATAGGGCATGTCACTGTTAGCAAACACCTGGGATTCCTCTGAGGAATGCACTAATGTAAATGGATTGACTATTAAGGAATCTCACATCTTTTTGTGTGAATTCTGTTTAAAACTCCTAATGTTATAAGGAAAAAAAAACACTTCTATTAGCATATTAGATTACATGAAGATGCTTTAAAGTGTGCATTTAGGGACATTTGGTTAGTTAGGAACAGCTAATGCCTGTGTACGTTCTGTAGTGTAATTGATAGTTAATTGGAAATATTTAATCTGAGATAAAATAGCATTGTGTTAACTGTACCCTTGTACTCGGTGATTTATTTAAAAAAAGCTGCTTAGCTGCATTTATAAAATTAGTGTTTTATTATATTAGAGTTCAAACTGGGCTATTAAACATGGTATTTTATTTAAATTTTTTATGTTGTAGGACAGGCTTTCCATAATGAGATTCTCATTATGAATAATTGCACGTTCAGAGTTACAGCTTATTTTAAGCAGTATATGGATTGTTTCAATAAATATTTTGATGGTGGCATTTGATTACAGCTTTATTTTTCAAAGCTGAATATGCCTTTGGGAGGACTATAATTGTGACGTTCGACATTTATTTGAACTATGCATTTTAATAATGTTGTAAAAACATGCCGTTATTTTTAAAAGCAAATCTGCCATCCCATCAAGATCACAGATGACCTGAAGTGTATGAAAATTGATATTGTTTATCCCTGATGGTTAAATAGCCCACATACAAACATACGATAATTACTTAATTAGCGCAACATAATTGGCGATAATCGCTGATCTATAATTTAAGCTGTCATTATTCACAGGCCCACCCCAGACTTTCGTATGCCTTGTCATGTAATTTGCCAGGGGGTGTCCGCGGGGAAAAGGGACTCCTGTTGGCAAGGCAACCCGCTTGTGTCCGTGAGCATCATACAACAGGCTTGTTCGCGTTATCTTGGCAGCATCTGTGGGCCATCTTACTTAGAGTGGCTGGACGTGGCCCCCCTTCCACTACATTCCGCTGTTCCTCACTTGTGGAGGGCGTCCGATAGGCAGAATAACGCAGATCCATTATGTGTGTGTGTAAAGTCTTGCACCTTTCAATCTGGGTATCTTTTTTTATAAATGTAACTATAACTTTAGGATCACAATTTACGCCCCCCCCCCCAATCCAGCAGAAAATGGAACGATCTCATATCAGATTTCAATTTTTGGTCTTATCTTATCTGTGTGAAATTAGCAGCATGTAAATTTTCATTGAAAAGCGTCGATAAAGATTTATGAGTAAAAGCTTGGCTGTGCTGTTTGATTGCAGTCTGCGTTATGAATTATTGAAGTGGAAATGTTCTTGCAATTCCCACACGTCCTGCATTTTCCTCAAAACATCGGATTACTGCAGAATTGCACCATTTCACATTAGCATTTCTTAGTATCTGTGTGTGCAGGTCAAACTTCTGCTTTGGGATTGCTTTTGCTTCTGACTGGATGGGGGGGGGGGGGGAGAACGTGAGTTGGCATGTTTAATGGTTTAATGATGTTTTAATGTTTACATTTTCAAGCAACCTTTTTGTATGGGTCAGCCCGTGCACTGTGAATAGCAGATTACCTGTGTGGTGTACTTACCTGTACACCACCCATAGTTAAAACATATTTTATATATATTTACCCTAAAATCAGAGCTTAAGGATAAACCTGGGTTTTAACATGCATACGTTTAGGAAACTAAAGACATGATCTATGATAGACTAGTCAATGTCATTAGTATTGTTAAATTTCTCTAATGCTTTTAAAAGAAGTAACTCTGAAATCCCTCGATGGTGACCGGGGCCTTGCTAGCTTCCTCTAGTGGTCTGCTGTTCTCCTCTTTCAGGCACCCCAGGTTCTCGCCCATGTTCCAGAGCAGAGGAATGGAAAACAAATGAAGTGCGTCTTCCTGAATGGGGCGCCTTTCACGCCACCGATAGACTTTCTACAGTGAGTGGAGGAAATGCTGGCTTGCTGTGACAGGCCTCGGTTGTGCCTCAGCACACAGGCATTTACACCCCTTGCTGCCCCCCCCCCCCACTGTCAGGTAAAAATCCGTCAAGAGGAAAACAAACAATTTCATCTCCGTCAGCCTGCCAGAGATGGTGAATTATGAGTGCTGTCCCTCGTCATTTTACAATGGAAATGACGCTTTTTTAAAAGCAGGAGTGCCTGGCTTTGCTGTCACTTCAGAGCAGCACATTAAAAGCATAATAACAGCTAAATCACATAATCCATCATCGGCGCTGTCCTTGGCCATGGTGGGGGAACCGCATCCATTTCTCAGGTCACAATTTTCACCATATTAGGTGACAAATAATTGGCCATTCATCAATAACAATAGATGGAGGCTGAAATGATTTATTGCCTTTAAGACGACGTTCTGATGGAGTTTTCTGGTTGCTTGGGTACTGTTGTGAAACGGGTGCGTGCGTGCGTGCGTACGCACGCGTATGTGTGTGTAATTCCATGGGTGCTCGTTGTGCTGTTGCTGTTAGAGACAGGAGGGAGTTCACCTGAAAAAAAAAAAAGTGGGACAGACTCCCTGACAGGTGCTTGGTGGAGGAGCCCTTTGTGGGCGGTGGAAGCGGTGTGGGATTCGTTCAGATGGAGCTACTACTTCATCACTCAGCATGTGGGCCCATGAACTGTTAAATCAGGTTGGAGGACCATCTGTATGTAGGCTCTGGGTGTCCGCACGATTTTGGGTTACCTTCCTGGTAGAATCTGGTTTACACCTGAAGCACCAGGTGAACTTGGACTTTGTTCTAAGAATAGCTTCATTAAAACAGCTCAGAGCTGAAGCACACTGAAACGAGAAGACCCTCCAGTCCTTCATGAACCAGTGTTCCCCACAGCTTAACCCCTGACAGTCATTACCCTGTAACAAAGGGAATGAGAGCTTTTTACCAAAGCTCTCTCACTGTGTGCTTAACATTTATTTGAGAACATGTGTCCACAAGATAAAGGCAGAACGATCAGTTGAATCAACTGCTGTTTTCAACCTGTAATTGTAAAAATCCAGGATCGGCTAATGGGAAATCAGTTAACTTCTCCAAACACTAGAGGGGAGTAAAGAACATTTCACGTTTTTCTATGGGCTAAAAATACGGTATTTTGAAGCATGTGTACAATATGATTGAGTGACTGACCGGAAAACAAAATCATGGACTGTAGGTTGTCCTGACTGCAGAGATCACTTCCTCCAATCTTTATCTTGCTGTGTAATCGATTCCTTTTCAGCCAGTCTCACTCAGCATGGTCAATCAGTTCGTCAATCAAGGTGCCTGCAGTTAAGAACCAGGTTGCTGTGGGCATGACAGCTGCTGCTTTTCCAAGCTTATCTACTGAGCAGATGAGCTGACTTTCCTGCACAGTGCTGTTTTCTGCCTAGCATTTTACTTACTGGGTCAATAGAAGCAGTTAAAGTGTGTTTATCACAGAAAAGAGCAGCTAAGAAGCCATTTAACTCAAGTGCTTTGGGAGTCAGACATCAGACGCAGGGAAAATTACAGGAGGATTATTGATCCTCAACCCTGAAGGCTTCTTTCTGTACAGGTAGAGTCTTGTTCCCATCAATTCTGTATTTTTCTTAAGGTCACGAACTTGTGAATGTTTAAGTCCCAGAGCCCTGCTGTACTACTGTTGTATGTGCTGCTTGACCTGAAGAGGTACCCCAGCTGAAATTTATAGGCCCTTCGGGCACCAATATGAGCTGACGGATTGGACTTAAAGACTATGTGTGACACCAAAGAGTGAGGGTGACTGCGACAAACTGACAAGGCTGTTGTCATCTTCCATTGTTCAGAGTTCAAATTTTTTGCAGTGATGCACATTTAAAACTCCACAACAAGCAAAGGGAGAAATGTTTATAACTGGAAGACCTGGCTGCATTTTGCCACTCTGTTGCCATGTGCTGAAAGAGATCTTGCAGATGGTCTGGACCATGCCATCTCATTCTTCGCCTCTTCTCCTCCAGTAACTCTACTCATTTTCCACCTGCCTGTGATGAATGTAAGGACTCCTCTTCCACTTTAGCGAGCCTAATTAAAGAAAACATTCCGTGATTGCCTATTTTATCTCATGCATGACAACCTATTATTCTCTCTACCACCTGATTAAGGAATTGTAATGCTTAGATTTAGATTGATTTAGTAGGGCAGCCTAATAAGACCACGTTTGGTTTGATTTAAGGGGATCATAGGGTCCACACTAGTCACACTGCTATAGCTGCTTCTGGCTCACTCAGTTATTTTCAGGGTCAGAAATGGGTGTGAAGTTGCTGTATTGGATTGTTAGACACTGAGCAGAACAGGTGACTTTTTGGGGAGCGCCAAAGCGCCAAGGGAGAGGGTATTTTACCCATCTACATTTGGGTGAAGTGATAGATAACATTACTTGTCATTATGACTGTTGGAAGGTATAACTGACCAACTTCCACTGGAACATGAGTCATCCCTTCGTCAGAAGAAGCAAATTTAACCGCAGTCTTGCTGGCACTGGCTGTGAACTTGGAAACAGGTTTTGTTTGTGCTTGGCGACGATTGATTGTATTTATAGAATAAAGATCAGACGTTTTCTGATCTTCATGATGCCTGGATCATATCTACAATGTCAGACACTGAATGATTATATTTAGACTTATAATTTGGCTCTGTTGCGAGACTGAGAAAGTAGACTTCAGCGCTATCAATAAGGGTGCTGTGGTTGTCTGAAGCGTGTTTCTGTACCATGTAATAATTGCATTTGTCTAATTGGTTTCAGTGACAAGATGGTCTACGTTGTATCTTAGGGCCATTAGTGGGGCTTAAGCGCACTTTTCAAGTACGTTGGGACGTTTTTATTTAGGATCATGTCCTAATTCCAACCTTTCTGTATGGGCACATCGAAATGACAGCAGACAAGTCTTTGTGGAGTGATTGGTCTTCGATCTTACGATTGATAATCCCCGATAATAAGCTGTCATTAGAAATATATTGTCATTACTTGGCTTTTTTGAGAGTAGAATTATGAGTAATTCATCAGTAAACATGTCGAATGGTCTCCTTTCCTTGTGACTCCTAAACCACAGTGCAGGTATTTAAACGCCAAAGGCTCCTGAAGTGAAAACTTCAGCACATTGTTGATTTGTTTAACCCCGAACAAACAAAATTTCTGACCAACCAGGGGTTAAGCCAATAAGGGTGTATGCAGGTGTAATTAAAATGCCAAGTCTACAGATTATATCATTAATGTTAATTACTGGTAATCAGTCAGTTTCATTGTGATCAAGTGAACAGTTTGAAATAAATGGGTTTTTATCCTTTACGTTGTGTCAGCTGTCTTACTCGGATTTTCCCAGATGAAAAATGAGCATGGAGTGAAGTGTTCACAGCTTAACTGGGTTCAATTTATTATAAAGGGCTCTGACACAGACATTCTTGGCTTAATTTAACAAAGTGTGATTATGGTGTTAGGAACCCAGGCAGGCCTGGTATCAGGCCCTTACCTTAAAGCCATGAAAGCATGTGCTCTTTGACATAAGAAAGAAACCCAGGCTCGGCAGAACATGATCATTTCTTTAATGTTACGCTACTTACCACCCTGCTTACATGCTGATTCCTGTAATAGCACTGTCAGTTCAGCCGTGATTATGACTTTTAGAAGGCCGCTCCATGGCTTCTAACATTTTAATTTCACCTCAGCATCTGTGAATATTTAATTTGGGGCCGAAACCATTCTGTTTTCCTCCATCAGCCGTCTGGGTTAAATCCGGTGAAGGGAACCTGCATGCGTCCACAGAATGCGGAGGCGGTTGCTTTTTGGTTCAGACAATGGTAACATTTGGTGATCATCTGACCTTGTCTGGTTTCAAACAATGAGGGTGTTCCAGCAGTCTGTCTTTTGGGCTCGTGCTGTGGGTGATAACTGTGAAATGTAAATTGAATCATGGCAGAACTTAGCTAGCTAAATAAATAATTACACTAAATACTGTTCACCTTTGGAAAGGCTTGCAGCTGGAAATATAATTACATTCAGCCTGTGTTACATAAATCACAGAAACATAACCCCCCCCCATTATAAAACATGTCTGATATTTGTATATAGACTACGCTGTGGCCTAAAGCTATTGACATCAATTATGCGGGGTTCGCATGTGTGGCGGAGGAATTTCCGCTGTGACGGCCTATGGCTTCATAACCAAGCCTACTGGGACACAGTGACTCTGCATGTGAGGTTCATGAATGTGAACGAGCCCCTCCTCCCAAATGGGCTGGTGTAGCCACATGCCTGGGCAGCGTCCTGATAATCTACCCCTATAGAGCAGTGTCTCCCAATCCGGTCCTCGGGGGCCCACAGACAGTCCACATTATTGTTCCCAGAAGCTGGAAGGCAGCAAAAATGTGGAGTGCCTGGCAGGGAGCTCAGAGGGAGCAAAACGTAGACCGACTGTGGGTCCCGGAAGAACGGATTGGGAAACTGGGATTTCCATACTAGCTGCGTCACACACACGCCGAAATCTCACGTGTGCCGCTGGCTTTCGCCAACCCCATTCCTTTGATTTAGTGATGCCCGTATGCTGCCATTCCTGCGATTGTGCTGCATATGATACAAGGTCATAAAACACGCAGATCGTGAGACTGTCAAAAGTAACATTTCAGGAGCTGTCAAGAGCAAAGTTTTATATATCATTTTTCTTGTTACTCTTTTTGCCTCCTTTGAGGCTGCTGAAAACAGGGCCATTTTCTAGATGAAGTGCTAGACTGGAAAAATCAAATCAAAATGTTCACCCAGAACTTTGACCCATGTAGGTATGAGAAGCAAATCCCGCTTAGTGACTATTCAGACTGAGTAAAGAAGAACGGCGCCCCCTGCTGATAAGCAGCAGGAAATGTAATGCTTATTAACGATGATAAAATGTCAGGTCCTGCCCCTCAGATGAACACACTGTGGCAGGAATCCGTTTTCCCATCACCTCATCATGAGGAGTGTTTTGACCCAGCAGTTAAGCAGAAGTTAATTGTCAGTTCAAAACATTGTTGTCTGCCGGCCTGAATAAAACAGGTTAAAACATGCTCTATACTGGGGAAAAAACATCAGCCCACTTTGGAGAATTGTCTAGCAAGGCAAGAACAAGCCTGAAGATTTGAACAGCCAATAGGATCAAGAGTCTGCAAAGTTTATTACAGTAAGTCGTGGTTAAATGAGATATTGTGACAGACAGACATGGCCACAGCTGAACATTAAGACATTATTTCTGAAGTAGTGAATAACACTCAGAAGTCATTGTTGATCACTCACGGCAGACTTCATTACGGTAATTAATGGGCTCTCAGTGACCTTCCAATTCGATTGCAATTCCAATAATCCAATTCGAATTTAACGCCAATGGATGAGCATATTGTTGCTTGCGTGGTTAATTGGAAGACGCAAGCAAGAAGGGAAATGTTTACCGAGGATGAAGTGATTCTGACAAAGGGCTGAAACGGAGGTGAGGCCATTTGATTTATGAAGTTGAAGATCTAAGGAATAAAAAGTACGAAGTGGGGTGTTTATGTTTATGGAGAAAAGTATCCATACAGGGTTTTCCCAGCCTGTGCACGTTTCCCGAATATCCAAGCTCTGTGTCACAGAGAGGGTCCTCTTTGCGAAACCTGCAGTCGCACCTAAACCGGAAAGGACGGAACACCCTCAAACAGCGACATCTGTTGTGGAGATGTTGCTTGGTCAGTTGTTCTGCTTCCCCGTGTATCGGTTCCTGCCGTCTGTGAGGGAGAAGCGTTCCCTAATTCCTTTCTCAGGCATCAGCCAAGCCGAGTGTAAAGTAATCAGCTCAGATGGGTGATCATGAACCGCAGCCAAAGTGAATGTGCACAGATGTTAATGTAATTCCTCAGATGGCCTCGGCATCGCAATTAAATTAATCTACAGCCATAAAGTGACTTCTGAGGTATGGAATATACACATACAAGTCATTAGTACATCCACCTCATGAAATGCAGGGCTTTGGCTGAAGTTTGGAGCGCTCCATGTGATGGAAAGTGAGCAGAGGACAGGACTGGATATCTTCTGAAGACTTAATCCAGGACAAAGCTCGGCAGAGCAGGAATACTACATGAAACACCTTGTAGCATATTTAAAAGAAAAATGAATCACTTTGCCGGCTTCCTGGCTCCAACCAGAGCGTCTGTCTCCCCCTGAACGCACCAGCGGAGGGGGCTTTCAGCGGTAAGCTTCACCTTGCTTCGCTGGCTCTCATCCCAAGCACAAATCTGATAACTGCCCCCCCCCACCCCCCCACATCTTCTACTGTATGTCATTCTTAAGCCAAAAAGTTGCAAAAATAAAACCTGACATTTCAGAGCTGGGCAATCTGCACCAGTTTTAGGTGTCTGTACCACAGAATCACAGGTTAGAGGATTAATCATTTTTCTTTAATTCCAGTTTAACATCGCTTATTGCCACTTGCAACGTAACATGCAAGTAATCATGCACGTTATTGCTTCTGGAGTATTCCTAGATTCTAAACTTCTATTTGATGTCACTTGTATATAGATCTGTAGTGAGATGCACTGTTTGTGACCGCTAAGGCCTGTGTGGAAGTGTGCGTACTGTGATTGGCTGGAATCCCATCCAGGACATCTCCTGCTATATGCATCATGGAATGGCCTCCTAGGATGATGGAGTGTTATTCTCAGAGCCTGTCTACATGTTCTCATTATCATGCCCACTTCCTTGAGGCCTTCTTTCACAGTTTGCCTTGAGCATTGGCAAATGGAGCAGGGCAGGTCATGTGACAGATGAGAGCAGAGCGATGGGGCCTAATCCCCTGTAATTGTGTTGCCCATGTTACGGTGGAGATTAATGGCGAATGTCAAAATGTAACTTTAGCCTCCCTTTGGAACTCTCCACTTTACTCACTTATTGCCCATTTTAACCATTTTCAGGTATAATAATGTCACACTGAGACTATTAATTTTAATTATCACGGTTTGTTCTCTTTGCAAGTTAAAAAAAAATCTTTAGCCTTTTGATGCAAATTAATAACATAACAAAAAGTGTATTAATTAATGTTTGTGGTTGTTAATTTCTGGCAGTTGGGCTAGCTCAGAGCAGCTGGCACCCTAGACCATGCCAGGGCTCTGCAGATGTAATGCCCTTATCTCCCGCCTGCTACTTTATGCGAATTAATTTGAACAATTAGCCTTTCGCCGGTCTTTCATGAATCACACAACGAGGGCCGCCAAAAATAAAGCGCGACGTGGAAGAGCCGGTTAACGGCTTCCTTCTGAAGTTCCTTGTAAACTGCAGGCGCGCTGCTGAAGTCTTGCTCATTACGCGATTTTTATGCTTCCTCTCCACATCGGCTGCTTTGTTTTTTCCCGCAGACGCCTGCGTTTGCGCCCGTCTTGTCTTTAATATGCGTGTAATGGAATGACATGGCTCTGCACACAAGGTGGGGGCCCCCTTCCGATGAACATCAGACGAAAACCATTTATCTACAAGCGCACTTCTGGTTTAGAATCATCCCCATCGAGCTGCTGACCATCTCACTCTGTTTCAGCCCTAGTCTTTCAAAAGGAACAGGAAGTTGCCTACTTTTATCTCTTCTCTTCTGTCTCCAGTTGTTGTCCTACGGATGTGACATGGTCCATGGATTGAGCTGCCCTGTTATTTGATTATTTCTGGCCTTTGGCAGAGAAAAACCAGACGCAAGAGGTATTCTGGGCTGAGTTCAACTCTGTTGTAGAGTGTAGTGCATGTGGAGTTTGATGTGGCGAATCTGTTTGTGTGGACAGGTACTATGTTTGTTTTGTACGTGACGTCATCCTCTCCCTCTAGCCTGTTCCTTCCTATTATTACCCTAAATTGTGTTCTGTGTCAGATTTTCTATTATCTTTCCTCTTCATTGTAGTTATATCTTCTTTATGAAAATTAAATTTGTCCTGGCTGCATCTTTTCTGTATCTGTATTGAAGCCTTTGTTCTGACAGAAGGTCACACAGTGACCTTGCAGGTGTCACCTCTGCCTGACACTTCCATTTCATTCCAGCTGCTACTTAGATGTTGTGGAATCCCAATGTTTCCGTCCATCACCTAAATTGGTTACCTGTGGTGGATAGTCAGCCCGTCCAACCTTTACCCCGCTTGCAATGTTGGCTGGGACAGAACGGACCGGAGACGTCTGTCGACGATGATGCTAGTGAATGGTCAGTGTTTAGAAACTGATTGGTGCCTGGGTGGAGAATTAAGTGAATGTTAAGTCAACTCTTAGTTCAGATGGTGCAGAACTCCAGCAGAGAGCAGCAAATCGACAGGAAAGCATGGCAGGAGATGGCAGAGCTGATACCCAAAACCTGTGAGTGAGATGAGCAGGAAAACATTTTGTTTATCAAGCAGCAGGTGGGACGAGAGGCTGCAAGGTGCTCCTCACCCCTGGGCCCCGGTGAATTAATTGGAGGAAGACGCTTGATTAATCGCTGCAGCATGTTCCCAGGCGCATGTTTCTATGCATGACAATGTTTGCTTCTGCACTCTGGAGGGCCGGGGGGTGCAAAAACTCGAGGGGGGGTCTTTCATTTTCCATAGTCTGCAGAGAGACGTGCACCTTCGAGGTCCTCACGCTCGTGAGTCAGGCTGACAAGTTGGAGGAGTAAATAATAAGTAGCGGGCAGATGTGGATGATTCTGGAGGAGGTGGGGCTGCAGTTGAAGGTCGTTTAGCTTGTAGGCTGCTGTTTCCACTCCGTGCAGTAGCTCAGTTTAACGATGCCCCACTGTTTTAGCTTGAGCGATTAAGTCTATGGATATTTAAATCTAAATACTTAAGTGTAATCTTTAAGCGGCTTGTGGATTCGAAATTGACGGTCCCCATTTCCTAAACCGATGGCTACTTTTTTCACACTAGCAGGAGTATTTTCTTAGTTAGTGCATTTTTGTTATGCTCAGTATTTAATGTGCACTGCGGGTTTTGGCCAGTGTGGAGGAGGCCTGTGCTGGAGTGTGGCACCATATGCAGGATGGAGCCCTGCTCTCCTTATAGGAACAGCAAACTATACAAAGGTCCTCTTTAATATATGGTCCTGAGATTTTTTTTCCTATAATAGATAATAGAAAACCATGTGGAGCACATTGGGCCTATTATTTAGATGTTAGAACAATGGTGTATCTGTGAAACAAAACCTTAAAGCAAATGAATTTGATAACTTGAAAGGCTGGAGATGTTTACCGCTGTTCATTTTACTCACCTGATTACCTCTATCATAAGTCACAGATATTACTAATATGTTCACTCTAGCCAAAGCTCACTAGTTAGCTGGCTTGGTAACTGACCAGGATAATCATATCTGGGTAGCATTTACAGGTATGCAAATAACTGCAGCATATAAGCACACAATATGTTCGAGGCTACAGGCTGGCAGGAACAGTACTCCCTGCAAGGGAAGGGTGTGAAAGCTAGCAGCACTGATGTAAAAAGCTCACATTCTACCACTTCAGTCCTTTATGGTCACTGATACATATTTGCTTCTGCATCTATCGTAACCGCCATTCCGCATCGCGTGATAAGTGAACGTGAGCAGTAGCTTTGAAATAACAAGAGTGTTTTCCCCTGCGAAACGAGTGCTGGCAGTGATGTATGGATTTCAAGGGGAAACCTGAACAGTGAAAGCATTTCTGATCTTCTGAACGCTTCGACAGATGACGGCTTATAATGATATTTTCCAAAAGGAGCCTTTAGCCCAAAGTCTTCATCACAACATCATTAGTCCGAATTTCCATGTCCCATTTACAGAAAGTTAATTTCTTTGAGCGGAATAGAAGAGGAATTAAAATTTGGCCCCTCTCAGAAGCACGATGATGCGTATTATAAAAGTCGGTACAATGTAATGAGGCTCAGAGGAATGGATGTTGAAGCAGTACTCCACGGTACGCCTTGTGTCTGAGAAGACGTCTCATCACTTAGTACGGGTTTTCCTGCCTGTTTTTCTATGCAGCAACTGTAGAGACTGCTCTGTTAGTGGTGAAGGTACCTCTGTCTCCACTACCTTACTTAAAGTACATTTCCAGTGGGCTGTCAGCTCTGTGGGTTTCAGGTTTGGATAAGGCCTATGTTGTACCTTAGGGCCCTTCTGCATGTGTGTGTCTACAACCTGGCACGTTCCAGCACGGGATTGACACGCGGGATGCTGATGACTACGATTTACAAGACACCACCTTCATTTCATACTCGCTAAGCCACTGCAGCTTTTCAGTTCTGTCAGAGTAAGCGCGCGATTCAACTTGAGGCGCGTGTATGGGTTTATATTTAGCTTAATCTCGCCCTGAACGCGCGCTGCGTCACTCTTGATTACACACTGACGTAATGCTGTGTCCTCCCCGTGTGCTGCAGCTGTATATCTCCCACGGTCGCTTTTCTTTATCCTCTGACAGGCGTGTTGTCCGCGTCTCCTCTGCCTGCGCCCATGATAATGTCATTGTGCTGTCAGGGCGCTGGATGAGAAAGCGATTTGCCCTGATGCTGTTACAAAGTCAAAGCTGGATTCCTCTGTTATTTCCATTGTTCAATAATGTAACAGTTAACGGGGAAGTTTTCAGCAGTTATTCCAGGCACTGAATGGAAGCTGAATTCACGTCGTGTTTCCTGCCCGCTTTTGACAAATTAGATGTTCATTGGACAATTATCGTCCTTGGTATCAGAAAAGTGTTAATAGAATTTGTCACTGTCTTATTTTGAGGATTTAAAACCTTATTAATCAACTGATTAATTGGTATGTATTACTCACTGTACTACAGTAAGTGAGTGAGTGAAACAGTGAGTGTGTGAGGACAAAGAGTGTGTGTGCTTGAGAGATTCACGTTACACGTTAACATTTCGGACCTCTGCATTTATAAGGTGAAGATCCCACTAAATGCCCCACAGTGAGGCCCCTGTTTTCTCTCTCTGTCTGGGCTTAATGTCTTTTTACAGTATTCCGGTGTTTTGTTTTGTTTTTCAGTATTTAATAGCCAAATAAAAATGATACCTGTTTTACTTTTTCTGGAAGTGACAGCAAACTGTAAAAATAATGCTATTTTTAAATGGACCTTATTGTTTAATAATCCTGTGTTATACCTATGAGGAGAGTATTTAGCATTTAGTATTTTTCCCGGTAAAAATATTTAGCTGTATTAAATAAGCTATATGCAAACGGGTAAACAAGGTATAAGAAAGGGATCAGTTTTCCATTGAAGTATTGGTTGAAAAAAAAAAATGTCATTAAACCCCACCCAAAAGTCTCCTCAGACCACGTGTAGAACAATTTTAATGTGACTAGAATGTATTTCTAAAAATGTACAGCAAAAATCCTGTCTATATACAGTATGACAGTAATTTGTTTACATGCAAATAGGAAATAAGCAGACGTCATAATTTTCATTTTGTTGTTATACAGATGTATCAATCAGATTACATTTGTTGTGAGCAATGTGTAACACAAAACATAATTTTCAAGCCTTGTGTTTGAAAACTGCAGATTACATTTTCATAAACACGGCTTGCTTGTTGAGACCTTTCAAATCACTAATAATAGCTTAATACTGAAAATGACCACTAGAGGGGGCTGAGGCATCGTGTCATTTCTCATTGCTTCGATATCCTGCTGGTTTCTCTTTTGGGGGGGAAAAAAATCAGCACTTTCTATTAAAATGTAATGATTGGGCCTTTTTCTTCCCTAAACTTTGCCACATAATCAACACAATTCACTGCATCTTCCTTAAGGGTGGGGCTTGATTCAGTGATATTTTACTTGAAAATGCGAATAGGACAGCTGCTGGTAAACTTGCATTACAGAGCAGGCATTTGTACGAAAGAGTCCTGCCACTTCCTCTTTAGCCACATGTCAGGTGTTAATGGACACTGGTCCGATGTTACACTCCATCATAGCTGCGCTTTAGGCCAGATGACATGCAGATGTGGGTGTTTCTAAAACACTTCTGTAAAAGCAAACAAATGAGGAAATGATGCATTAAAAGAGTTTGCTGGCTGATTCAAGTACCTTGAACTATGGTTTGTCCTCAAGATGTGGGACATGGGAATGACTGCCTTCCCCCACAAAGAAAGAAACAGCCGCATGGATGACACATCATTATAAATACCCACGTGCTCCCCCCTCCCAGCTGACACGATCTGTGTTTGGCACCCATGGACCCATTTAGCCCCCCAGCCCTTGTGGAATTCCTGACCAGTACTCCGATTGTGAGGAGCCGCTCTCAGCAGGCCTGAGATGCCACAGACATTGATGTGGCCCAGTAGCAGCCTTCCTGGTCCCTCAGAAAAGATCCAAAACTGCGCCAGAATCCAAAATGGTACAAGCCTGGCTTCTCCTGCAAGGAGCCCTCCAGCTCAGGCCACTTTCCCAGAGTATTATGGTCTGGCACAGTGCTGTCCTAAACTAGGTATGCAATGATCTGTTTAACCTACAGAGTGCAGGAAGAATGTTTTCATGCTTTTTGTGGAGTTTTGCATAGAATTTTTTCTGTGTGTGTATGTGTGTGTGTTTGCGTTTCTGTGCCAGCTCAGCCCTTCCAGTAGGATGGTTTTCCATGACAATAAGGGTGAGAGAAAGCGGCTGTTTGTTCTGATGGTGAAACACATACCTTTCTGCGTGGCGTTGGATGGATGCCTGAAACAATAGGAGGCGACGGCGGGCTTTTGGCGACTGCCGCTGTGAAGATAAGGCCTTGTTGACCCTCTGCATTTACCAAAATAAAGATTCCCATATTTCATTTCATTCATATTGTTATATGATGCAAATTCATTTCTGTTTTTTTTCCTGCTTATAGTTCAGACCAGCTCAGAGTCTCAGATTATGCAAATATCTGTCACCTCATACAAGGACGGAGCGTGTCAGCCCTGTCCAGGTGTCCCCCCGTTCTGTCCGTTTGTGTCTGGTTCATCTCTGCTATGGCATCGTCTCTCCACCTGCCCGCACCTCATTCCGCGTCTCACTGATGCTGCTATTCAATTGTGTTGCAAATTTGTCCTGTTATTGTTCTGCGGTTCTAACTGACATGATCGCAGGGACTAATGGCATTTATTCAGAAACAATCGACACGCGTATTTGCCACGAAATGCTATTACTCTGACAGGCTGATGCTGCTGTAATGGTTAGGTAAACAGGTCTGCGATCTCTTACCTTTTTGTTCAGGATGAATAGATAACAGTAGACTGTTCCCAAGGAAATATTCTTCACAGTGTGTCTACTTTCGCTATTAATTAAATATGTACTTAACACTTGCAGGAAGAAAAAACTTTTAGTGCATCAGCTAATTACACAAGCTAATTACGTAAACGGCGTGTTTAAAACCTCTGTTAACTGCGTCGTAAGTATTTTATGACAACACTTTGCTCAAGTGTGTCAGACCTCAGCACTATAATCTCCTGTCAGAAAGAGGAAATTTAAAGCTGACTTATTTTTTTTTTTTAACATCATAATATTAATTTCACGACTCGGAGACTTAAGGGATTAAGATGCCAGTGCTGGACAGCTTGTGACGTTTACAGATTAATTATCAGTAAATGGACTTGCCTGTGTTGCATTAATTATTTTGGACACAGCAAAGGTTATCGCCGGATTATTAGCAGTTAGACACAGATCTGAGCTCGACGGAGCGGTCCTGGCAGACCCAGCCCGTGCCTCGCTCCCTGTCTCTGCACATCTGGCCAGCGGGCTGCCTGATTAGCCCCTATCCGATTGGGCTAAGTGGGTTAAGAGGCATCCTCGCCACTGGCAGGCTTCGGCCCGCCTCGGGAGAGTCTGGCTTGTTCTTCGAGCCGGTTTGGTTCCTGGAGATTTTCCGGTTGTTGGGCTGGTTTTGTGAAGCACTTGGAAAAAAAAAATAGAGCGATGCGGTTCCTTAACGTGGGCTCGGGGCTGTCTCCGCGGTGCCACAAGGCAGGTTAAGCCACATGTGATGGATGGAGGACCCCTGTGTCCTGTGACGGCACAGCTTTGCCTGGTCATAGGGCTATAGCCGATTTTTTCGATGTGTTTGCTAAACAACAAGGGGACAAAAGTAGCCACTTGAGGACACCTTCTCTGATTTAACATGGACGAGAGGCACTAGGGTGCCCCCCAGCCCGTCTCGCAGGAAGCCTGAACCAGACTGACCGGACTTTAATTGCCTTTAATTGGGCTGGCTCTCCATGATATTTGCAGGTGTTGTCGCACACCTGATCTCCTCAGGGTGTAACCTCCTGCGTGATTTCCAGGCTCAGCAGATGTTCTGGGATTACATATCACAGCCATGTTCCTTTATGAATGTTACGTTTTTGATCCTCACCTTCGACCTTCCGGGGAAAAAGTGTCGCCATCTTTGCAGTGCATTTGGCTAGTGGCCGGTCCCCTGGGTGTTGGGCGGCCTTTGAGTCCTGTTAGTTGTTATTTTAAATCACCCACAATAGCTTGTTTGTTTATCGGTTGCCACTAGAGCTTGCTGTGTGCCGGGTTCGTCGTCTCTCTCTAAACTGCCGGGGTAGCAGGCCTAACACATACACCAAATCCAGAGGCTTAAACAAGGGGAAATGCCCACCTGGGAGGCGGGGGTGGGGGGGGGGCAGTGGGGCAAACGCAGAGTGTCTCAGGAGCCTCCTGCCAGGGAGGAGATAGGCCCCGCCAGCTGGCCAAATCCGGGGGAAGCCGTCCTCCTCCCCAAAGGAAGGGAAGAGATGGCGTTGGCATCGATGGCAATGTGTTCTGGGCAGGAATCGCTATTGCGAGGTGCCCCACCCCCCTCGAGCAGAGCGTGCCAGCCTGGCATTCTTCCACATGTCTTATTCTCATCTTCAGCTGGACATTACATGGTGTTTCGCTTTGGCGGGAGGTTGTACCTGATCACGCTGGAGTCGATTCGCCGTGTGAGATCGGGATAGAGCAGGGGTATGAGGAGTCAAGCCGTGTTCAGTGAGCCTCTCACTTCGCTCCAGAGCGTCTACAAAGAGAATGGATTAAGTTTCTTTTTTTGTTTGTCTTTTTTGTTAAAAGGCCATCGACGCATTTCAGTAGCCGAGCCATGGGTGGCGGGTTTTTCCCCATGCAGAAGCAGGGGGGCAGTGAGCTGGGGTCTGCTGGGATGAGCGTTAATCCTGTCCCTCTATTTCTCAAACGTGTGCCTAGATTGGTGGCGCGGTGCGGCCTCTCCACTCCTCCCTCTTCCTCGCAATCTGCCGGTGCAGATGACAGTGGCAGACAGAGAGCTGGCCTGCCATTGTTAGCCTCCGTACAGCTGTCCGGCTGCACAAGAACATGGGAGTTCATATCCAAGGATAATCTGTTTTTCATTTGCGCGCTGCGCTAATTCCTTATCTCTACTGAATTGGAGCTTTCGGTCAAAGAATAGAAATTGGGGAAAAAAAAGGAAAACGGGGCTTACAAGTTACAGGCCCTAATCCTTAGGTGACCAATGATGATGCCTGAGTGAATCGTAACTGTACGCCACAAAGAAAACAGTTCAAAACTACTGGGGCATCTTTTGTCTGTCGCCGAGCTCTACAGCAGTAAGTGGCGGCCGGAGACCGAGCTGTGGGGGAATCAGCATTGTCAGCTCACTGCTAAGGAGACTGCAAATCAATTTATTAGATTAAGCAGTCTGCTTTGAGCTGCCTCATTTTCCAAACGTAATATTAAAGGAGAGCCTGCATTTGCGCAGATTACGGCCGCCTGTTTGCAGTCTGCGGCCGGAGTGAGTTTAAATTCCACTCCCACCATTTAAAATCCTATTTCCACCCTTTTGCCGCGTTGCAAACCGTGTGGCGCCGTGCCTGTCTTCAAGGTCGGGGTCACAGGCGCGCGGGAGCAGGCCGCACCACCGTAGCCTGCCCCCCACGTTACGGATATGAGCCTCTGTAATTTGCCGTTAGTGCTGGCGAGTGCCCCGTGATGGTAACAGAGGCAGGCGAGCGTGTTTGTGTTTCTGCAAAGCGACCGCGGCGGTGACTCGTCCCGAGAATTCCTCGTGTATCAGATGTGAATTATATGAAGAATCATCTAAATGGCTAAACTAGAGCAGCCCAGAAAATGTGTCCGTTTCGGTTGTGTTTATTTAATTTAAATGGAAAATAAAATGTATCTCTAAACTATATATTTAATTCGTGTTAATTATGAAATATGTAGATTATTTGCAAATTATGAAAGTGCATATATTGTTCATTCATGAGCCAAGCATTATTAAAAGATTATTTGTAAAATTCAGTTGTATTTCAGAAGAAGATTGAAATTTGGAGAATCTATATACTGTATATTATACACATAAATACAGCTCATTACATATGGGACTGTTCACTGTGAATTTTAATCACACGTCACAGACGGATTAATTTGTTCTGTAATTTATATAATGTTCTGTCTGGAAATTGATGAGTGATTTGATTGAGTAATGAATGCAAAAATTTCTAACTGAATTTCTGTGGCCATAAAAATCCATCGAAAGAAATATGTTGAAAAACGTCTTTCATGTTTAAAAATGTCCTATTTTGTTCGGTCCTATTCTTTTATTATATTCAATTTCATTTCTTTTTATTATGAAGTTTGGGTCCAAACTCAAATATAAGTGACTGTTTTACCTATGGCATTGTCTCACATAATGAATTATTTAGCTTAAAGATTAATTTTAAAAAAGCTTGATTTTATTCGGCGTAACCTTGTGGGTTTGGAATGAGCCCCCTTCTCTCTTTCATGGGAAATTGATAGAGGCTTTGAATAGTAGTTTCCTTGGAAGATAAAATCCAGTTCTTTGTCCATCTGTTCATCCTGGTTCTCGCTCCCCCTCGACTGCGTGGCTCGATAGCTGACTGCGGGCGTTCTAGTGCTCTGCGCCTCCCGTACGGATCTCTCAAGTAACTGGGCTGCAGTCTGCGTATACCTGTCACCCCGCACGCATTAAGCCCCAAGGGGGGAGGGGAAGAGAAGAACATTTATGTGAATAAGCCCCCCCCCCTTCGGCCCCTGGGGTACCCCCCCCACCCCCCCGGCCGGTTTTTTCCCAAAACAACAGATTTTTGCGGCCCTTTGTAGGAAGAGGTAAATAAAAAATAAATACC
>JAAGVU020000001.1:50772717-50791020 GCA_011763525.2 Mormyrus iriodes
GCTAACACGCCACTTACTGAACGGGGACTCCTATAGCTAACACGTCACTTACTGAACGGGGACTCCTATAGCTAACACGCCACTTACTGAACGGGGACTCCTATAGCTAACACGCCACTTATTGTACATGTTCATTTTACAATCAGTGATCTCCTTGCTTTCAGTATATATTTTAATATTTTGTGGTTTTATTTCTTTTTTATCCTCCTTTTTTTCTTTATATTGCGTACTTCCTTCTGAACACAATCCTGGAAGGATGTCTAAAGGCTTTTCATTGCAGAAATATACAGCGTATGTTTGTGCATGTGACAAATATAACTTGAGGGCAATCCTGAGGTTGAGCTGGCCCTAGGATGGCCTTCCTGCCTTATTTACATCATTATGGTAATATGAGAGCTCTTTTTGGGTCAGGAGGCTAGACGATGCGCCAAAGCAGTTACTAATGGTATTAGGATTAGGAGCTCACACCTGGCTTCAGGGGGGCATGGAGACCTGTGTTAAGGGTCTGTGATGTATTCACAAATCTGGGGGGGGGGTCTATTGATAATTGCGACGATGCCTGAGACTTGAAACTAAAGTAATCTAATTAAAATCATTCTGATGCAAACACCTTGAAGTTTGGATCTTATGACGGACTTTGTCACCACACTTGACTTGAAACTCAGGTTTTAAGTGATTTTAAATGCATGTGGAATTCTCACGGGATGTAAAATGCATTTTGGGGTTTTTTATGCTCATAAATCTCCCTCTCCCCTCCAGAGGGGTTTGCTTTGCCATGTACCTGCAGTACAGGGGGCTTGGAGTGAAGCTCCGATTTTGCTGCTACTCTGGCAGGAAGACGTGCCAGTCGCTCCTGAGTGTGCTGCTGTATGACAGAGCTGATTAGTGGTGGTGCAAAACGTCTACCAAAAATTTCATAAGCAGAATAAACTTCTTCATGTAGCTTCTTAAAGAGTAGAGCTCTGGAAAAAATCGAGACATCTCTATATTTGTAAAACAATCTGCATTTGTAAATCCTGGTTTAATCCTGGTTCTGCTGGCAGAGGCTACGCTGAGCAGCTGGTTGCTTCCAAGTTCAAAATTTCTAAGACAGCAGTACACAAGAACAAGGTGAAGCAGGAGACACTGGGGACGACCAGAAACCAGCAAGGTAAAGAGCAGAAGTGACTTTCTAATGCCTGAGGCGACTGTTTACTTATCCAACAGTTTCTCATGAATCAGAGGATGACATCTAGTGACCTTCAAAAGGGATGGGAAACATTAAGTGGTGTGAAGTGCACTGCTAGGACAGTTCATGTCAGGTTCCTAGAAGCAGGACTGAAGTCCCATAAAGCAAGGAATAAGCCCTTCATTAATGAGAAGCAGGGAAGAACCAGGCTGCAGTTTACAAAAAAAATACATATATATTATTCACAGACACGCACCCATAAACTGAGTATGTTTATATGGCGTTAGAAAAAAATCGAATTATTGTGTTAGTTTGACTAAAACCGGACTTTTAGAATACTCGTAATCATGTTAGTCCTACTGAAATCGTACTAAATTGACTTTCTCGTAGTCAGATTAATACACCCAGTTAATGCAATTGGGAGTCGATTTCCAAACTGGCCTAGGTTCTCTGCAAATGCTCCTCAGCCCCCCCCCCCCCCACCTCCAGAAGTAACAGAATAAGCATGGAGCACTCCAGGACCATTCAGTGGTGTCATGTGCCTTTGGATAACAACATAACCACAAGGAATAGCGTGCATCTCACTTGTGAAAAAAAAGTACAACTATAGCACTGTGTAGCTGTTCCAGTTCATTGCTAGACAGTGGGCAGTAGGGGCGTAATGATCAAAGAGGAGTGCCTGTGATCGAAAGGTTGCTGGTTCGAATCCCCTGCCAATAAGGTGCCACTGAGGTACCCTGAGCAAGGCACTGTACCCTGGGTGCCAAATAATAGCTGTCCACTGCTATGTCACATATGAGTTAAATGTAGGGGACACATTTTGTTGCTGTGCGGTGGTGTGTCGACAATTAATCACTTTCACATTTTGCCTATTTTCCGCCTGCTAAATTGTTTGTCAAGGGACATTCTAAAATGCTTCACGTGGCAAATAGTTCAAAAACAGCAACCAATACCCACTAAATATTCCTAGCATTTCGGTTTTGACTTTTTGCCAGGTGGAAGTGTTTATGACCAGGCATGTCAGAAATTTGGCGATTGCCGCCAGCAGTCGAATTACTGTCCGTGATGTAATAGGTGTACTGGAAAAATCCCAGTACTAACAAGCTGAAAGGAGCCATATTGCCACCTATCGTAGCGGAGTCACACATTGGTCAATAAATGGATTCCCTTCCTGTGCGTGTATACTGGGAGCAGGACAGTAGTCCAGTTAAATGGCCTAGTCAAGCTGTAACCGTAGCTGAACTTAACTGTGCATGTAAGTGTGCTGACTGAGAAATGAGTGAAACAAAAAATGTTGTTGTGCTCTCTTAATTTTTTCCACAGCTGTATATACACACTGATTACATATGCACTAATTTTGGTCCACAGTGTCCTAATTTCTATTAGAAATCTCTATAAATGTAAAATGCTTGTCTGTATACTTAGGCTATTTGTTTTCCCAAAGGCCCTTTACGTTTAAATATTTAGTATGTGGAAATTTCGAATTTCGAATGATATTGGAGTGTCCCATTAGCTATAGCTGTTTGTTTTGTAATGGATCCCTCACATTCCATATAGTGATCCTCGCTCTTCGAGGTCAGTACAAGTGCAGCAGCAGAGATGGCTACCTTCAGCGATCAGAGGAAGCCCCCACCTTAACGGGGATCCGGGGGGAATGTTGAGGAAGTCGTATTAGCTTGTCCACAGACGGAGACCATTTGTGTCCATTTGCATCCCACAGGAACCTGCAGCTGAGAGCGACTCTGCGAGGTGTAATGACTGGTTGTCACAACACTCTGGATGTGCCCCCCCAAGCAAAATGATCCCCTGTCAGACCCCTGGCAGGAGCCGCTGTGGCAACCTGTAATTCCCCTGCTGCTCCTCCCCCCCTCGCTCCTGCCGGGCCTTTTATTAAATGGCACTTTGCAGGAAGTAAATCTACAAAAGTTGTGTTTAATAACGCCGGCGAGAGCGATATCTGAAGGGTGGGAGGGGACGTGTTGTGTGGGGGGGGGGGTGCCAAGCGAGACGCTCACCAGGTTAAGAGGGATTTGTCATGTGGTCGCTCTTGCAGGCTCTAATCTATTCATTGAAACGGCCTATTTTTTTCACTAGCCGCGTTAAAGTGAATGAAAAACAATTATATGGTGTGGAAACATGAAGGGAAAAGCACTCTCCTGCATCCTGCCGCTGAGGACTCTACCCCTTCCAAACACTCTCTCTGCTCAGCTGCCTGCTACCTGGTCGATAGTCAGGCTTCCTCATATTCGATGACCGGTATGTGATACAAGGTCTGTAGTTAGTATGATGGACATTAACAGGATCCCCCTGGATAGTAAAATGTGCACAGGACACGTGCAGAGGGCAGGACGATGCAGAAGAGTCCTTGGGGGGGGGCACACTGGGTATGTTTAAATCCGTCACTGAGATGTCACATTTTTCAACTTAAAAAATGGTCTTAAAAGGGATGGCCTCAATATGAAAACAGTATTTTTTTCATCAGTTTTTTAATATATTTGTGCCTTTGCTGGTTTAGAGAAATGTGATTTAAAAGCATGATAATGCAAAAATGGGAAAACAGCTTTGTATCGATAAAAAATGTACATTTTTGGGAGCTTACAAAGTTTCTGCTGAGACTGACAGTGCAAGGGAATAGCTAGCGTCGCTCTGTAGCATTTGACTTTGTCTCTGTTGCCCTGCAAACGACCACATGACTAAACCGAAACCTGTGCAGAAGTTTCAGCGGCGAATTAACAGCGAAACACGCTCAATCTTGTGTGTCGCGGGCGCATAAATCTCACCGACTCGCTGAGGGGTGGGAGGGACGCCTTTTAATGGGCTTTTTTTTGTTTCTCGAAAATCTGCGCGGAAGAGCGAGGCTCTCTGGAAGAGAAAGAGGGGGAAACTATATGTTGAACGTCACGCGATTTGCATAATTTCCCAAAAGCCAATGAGGCAGCGCGAGGCGAGCGAGCAGCGGTAATAAGTGTTTGGAGAGAGGCAGAAAGAACACTAATGGTTTGCCTTTGGGGATTTCGCAGCACCGTGGGGGAGGAAAATGAGAAATATTTTTCAAACAGCAGGGGGAAAGGTTTTAAACCAGAAACACATGGGGAGATAAAGATGTTAATGCCAGGGGGTGCGATGCAGGGGAAGGAGAAAAAAATTAGCGTTAAGAAAGAAAACCCTCGGTAATTTTAGCATTAAGGGATGATAATCGCACTTCACCGTCGAATTGGAAACACGGGCCCACTGAGCCTGTCTCCTGGAGTAAATAATTAATAAAGGCCTGTCGTCAGGTATGCGGTGAACGCCGTGATTGAGGTCCTCTCTCCTCCCACTGTTTTTCATGGTAAAGCAGTTGTCCTGCAGCTTGAATGTCTCTTTCCTGCTCCTGAGATTATGTTGTTCATCAGTCTTCTTGTTCCTGGTCCCTACGTGAGGATGTTTCCGAGCAAGGAGAGCTGAAAGTGTCTATCGTCTTCTCCATCTTTCACTGCGGAGACGGTCCTGCAAAAGCAACTTTGCAGCATTGGTCGTATTCTTGCGCAGGAGACGGGCTCCCCCAACGGGAAATACCTCAGTTATTTCTGTCCGTCTTGACACCTGCCCGGCTTGTGGCTCTCGGGGCGATGAGCAACCTGGACTTCCACCACAGACCATTGATGATGTCCATCACCCAACTTACTCCGGTCATATGTGCAGTTGTGCAGATAGTCAGCGTACTGTATTGCCCCAGAAACGAACAAACAAGAATATATCAATTGGAATTAGATTATGTAGTTAGATGGGAAAATAAGCCCTGTTTTGTTTTGTTCAGTTCTCTGGGGTGAGCCCTGCCCCCGATGTTGCCCTCAGATGAAATGCAAAAGGCCGACCCGTCAAGCGGAGCTCGGAGTGCGTGAACGTAGTCAAAAAAAAAAATCAGCTGTCTCCTTTTTTGCTAAGCGAGAGAGCTCAGCTCGTCTAATGAGCTAATTAATGTCATAAACACGTCTGCACATCCGTGTGTCTGGGAGCATTATTCAAACACGTGTGTGTTCAGTGTGGAATTAATAGGCAGCGGTGTATCTGGTATGGGGGGGCGGGTGGGATTCAGTTTCCCATGAAGAAGTGGTGCGTCTCAATAATGGTGTTTGGGGTGCCACTGGAGAGCCTGTAAGCTCTTTCGTTGGGCCGGAAGATTAGTGAGGAGATGTGCTTGAGTGAGAGAGAAGGTGAGCATTTTCCAGCCTGTTGGGGGGTGGGGGGGGGCAAATGGGCCCATAGAAAACTGCAGCCGTCGGAGGGTAAAATGTCACTGCATAGTCTTGCATCCAGCTGGCCCCTCCCTTTGTGGCCCCTCCCATTGTGGGTGTCATTATTTCCTTCATTTCCTCTTTTATTTTTGTTTGCCTTCCGTGCCAGAGCACCCCCTACTGTGCATTGGTGTTAAGGGCCTTCGGGGGTCTGTGCTGAGACATCTGGCCTGATGGGAGGAGGGACGTGTTGGGGGGGCGGTTGTTATCTGGTCCTGTGCCCCTAATGCAGCCCCTGCACAGATTCTAATTTGGAACTGTGCGACCAGGTCGAAAACCGGAACTTGAACAAATCCGCAGACGGACCGGGGGCGGGCGCACGTCTCGAGCCGTCTTCCCAGCCTCCCCGCTAAATGCGACAGGGACCCCATTTATTCGCCCATCTCCCTCCAAGGGGGCAGGGTGACGGGGCAACAGGGAGCTCTGTCAGTTCAAAAGTGTCTGACAGTCCGAATGAAGTTTGGTGCACTGAGAGCAAAAGGGACGAGGGGGAATGTCGGAGGGAGTGGGTGACGTGCCTCTGACAGCCACAGCCCGGCGGGCCGGCCCGCCACACTCATACACTCTCATTCTGTCATCAGAAAACGCGGATTGGGACCGCCGGCTGTGACCCCAGCCTGCGCCACTGCCCCCAGCAGAGAGCTGGAGATGGGGGAGGATAGCCAGAGTTGGCAGAGTGACAGCCAGGCGGTCCTGTGGGGGGGCAGGGGCACCATGCGTTTGGCTCCGGCCTGTCCAGACCTGTCACTGACGATACGCCATGTCACCGGGGAGGGGGTGGTTTCTGGGGGAGCAGGAAAAAGTGTGCAATGTTACCGGGTAATAATTTGGTGATGCGGCAAGCTCTGCAGGCTCTTTGCTGCAATCGCATCGTCGCATCTGAGCAAGACCCCGAAAAAACACCGTCCCCTCTTATCGCCTGCAAGCCCTGGCCGGGGGCGATCTCCATGCTGCTGTGAGTGATCGGCGGCCGGCGTGCTGGCTTAATGAGCGCCGGCACGCGCATTCATCTTCCGGTGCCGAATCAGAGAGGCACAGTGCCGGTGAAGGAATTTCGCCTCACAGCAGGTAGAGCTGCGCGTCTGTGTAACAGATACCTCTGCAGGAGTGTTATTTAAATGCCCCATCTGCTTTCACAGGTGCCGCTTTCTCTCCATTCCCTTAGGAAGGGCCCCCCCACCCAGAAGAAAAGAGAACAGAATATCTCAGTGGTTCATTTAGCATGTTGCTGAACGCAAAAGCTTTTAAGGACTTAAAAATGATGGAGAGATAATAATAATAATAATAATAATAATAATAATAATAATAATAATAATAATAATAATCAGGCATCCCGTCCATGTCCTGTGTTGCCTGGGATAGGCTCTGAAACCCTGACCATGATAAACTGTTAGTGGATGGATGGATGGATGGATGGATGGATGCATGCATGCTAATTAAGTTAATTAGGTTGCCATCAAGAGGAGCATTCCTGGGGGCTATATATTGGGTGGGGTGCTATGGTTTGGGGAGTTTTTACAGAAACTTTTCAGGCTACTCTGTGACCCATACTAACACACAGGACAGTATCACCACGGTAACCCAACATAATCCTTGAGTGCATCTGGAAAGACGAATCACGGTCCATACACGGATCGACCCCGATGGCCCACCAACGCCCCCGATGCTATGAACAAAGGATGGGAAGCACCATTAACCCCCGCGTTATTTTTGGGGTCGATGTTACCCCAGCCCATTTTCAAAATGAGGTGAAATTCTATAGATTCTAGAATTTAGAATGGAAGAAGTAAAATACACAAGGGTTAACTACTTACCGTCGTCTTTCACCATCATGAGGTCCTGAGTAGAAGGTCCCTGGACGTTCAGGGCCTGTTTGGGCCAGTAGCGGTGTTTTCCACCACTCAAACCATGCATTTGCATGGGCCCCTCTAGGTCTGAAAGGGGCAATCAGTCATTACACTGGTGGAGGGGGCCCCAGAAACAACAGACCCGTCCTTGGTGAGGACACACTTCTACATTTCAAAAACAGTGATAAGTTGGTATGTGTGTCTGTCCTGCAAAATAAAAAGCTAAAACCCATATATATATGTGTGTGTGTGTGTGTATTTTTTTTTAGCTTTATATATATACACACACACACACACATGCCTGTGGAGTCAGTGTTTTTCCCTGTGATCAGCATTAAGCTGTTCAGTAGCGGGGCCCCCTACTGTCAGACACAGATTTTACGCTTTTCCTCTAGAGCACTTTCACAGAGTGAACTCAGCAAGCAGCGTGAGTCTAAAATGGTGAGAACCGACTCCGTGTTTGAATCTGCATGTCTAAGTGTTCCAGCAATGATTTCCTAATGTGCTTTTTTTTCTCCCCCCGCCTCACTTCCGTATGACAGACATTAGGAGGCGCCGAGGAACGGGGGGCCTCGTTGGACGCATTCCGGCTAATTAAACAGGCGTCGTTTCGTCCTTGCGCGTTTCGCTACGCGGTGTCTTTCGCCCTTCTCTTGCTGAGAGACGCCACATAAAGCTGAGAGCTGATGCAGGGAAAAGTATGGGGGGGGGTGGATCAACAGAGAGAGAGAGATGGAAGGGCGAGCTCGAGATATATGGGGTCTCATGACCGGCCGGAATATGGTGCCGTTGTCGTTTGTCATGATTTTCTACTGTGATTCTGGTAATTTTATGTTTTTTTGGCCAGATGCCTGCGTGAGGCTTCAGAAACGGCGAACCAGCATTTGAGAACACGCCAAAGGGCTCGTTGTTTGACAGAGCCCTCTGGCATCACGCCCTGTTACTATCGTTGCATGAAGCTTCCAGAATACTGCAGGCCTTCCACTTGGTTCCCACTGTCAAATGGATCAGATAATCAGTCTCATATGAACTTTGTGTCTTAATGTCTGACTCTTGTCCTGATGTGCATATATCTGCACAGTCAGACTGTTGGATTGAGCTGAATTCTTGTCCCTTAAGTAACAAAAACCTTCATGAAGCCAGAAGATCTTAACCTGAAACTGAAAGGCCGTATCCGTTTTAAAGGGTTCAATCCAATAAATATCCGAATAAGGCAAACATTGGCCCTCCCTGCCTATGAAAAAGGTTAAACAGTTTGGAGTGAACAATGCACTATTTTCCAGAATCTAAACATCATCTGAAACTTTGGAAATAGGCAGCCAATGCCAAGCCAAACTAAAGCCGAATGGTAGATTGTTACAATAGGATTATTTGAAAACATAAAGAATGCAGGGTTCCTCTGTGTAAACTAAGGGCCAGACATCCTGGCATCTGTTACTGTTAATTTACCGCTTGCTGCTTTCAATGTAACCCCCCCCCCCCCCCAATATGTTTCAAACGCTCCAACGATGCAAACTGCTTTTGTATGATTTATTTACCAAATACCGAGGGGTCTGCACTAAGACATTCCATAAGAAACATGCTTTTAGCCATAACTCCCCTGTTTAAAAATGTCCAACTCCGTGATAACTGTAATTCACAATGGGTCACCGAGTCCTGAAATGTAAACCCAGCAGCCAAAGTGTTTGTGGGGGGGCGGAGAGATTCGATTTGGTTCTCATTGTGAGATCGCCCCCCCCCCCCAATCAGAAAATGGGCAGGTGTGTCTTTCATATTGAAATATGTTTAGTCTAAGAGTTGCCTCAACATTGTTTTGTACAATGAGAGAGGAAGAGAATCACTCATTTTCTAGAAGTGTGCGCTGATAATGGGTGTTCCCCTTGCTAGCGACAGGAGGCTAATTAAAGCTAGGTTGGAGCGCAGTGATCCCAGACGCCATGCATGGAGTTTTCACAAAGGGAATTTTGATGGTAGATCTACTACGACAGCATACAGGTCAAGTCCAGATAAGGGAAACACACTGCGGACTGTTGTGATTGGCTTTGGGAGGCAATTGTTTTGCTATTCTTGTGAACTGAATGCAGCTGACTTAGAATATTTGGTATCATTGCATGATATATTTTTACTGTTACAATTTGCATCATCAGTAAAATGGCACTGACGTCTGATAGTTAATATGAAACTTGGTTAAGTGCGTGTGTTTGACTTCCATTCTCCCCCAGATTACCACAACACCCTCCATATCTTTTTATATCCCAAAAAGCAATGTTAAACAGCAATGGATGCTTTACAAATACAGATGGCTGACGGTCTAGCTTCAAGAATGTAACAGTTTAAAGAGTTTCTCTCTGTGTAAACAAGGGGGTCTCTGTTGCGGGGGGGGTAGGGCTTCCAGTCAGCGGGGACGGCCTGCCGTGTGTGTGGGCCATGGGAAGGGGGCTTGCGGCTGCCAGGCCTGCTTTCTGACGACGCTGTTGTCTGCTAATGTGAGACCTCGTGTACAGAGCCCGTAGGCCGTCCCGGGGAGGTGGACCGTGCCCATCACCTTTTAGTGCCGCATCTGCCGGGGTGCTTTTCTCACCCCTGGTGTGCAGTTTGGGCATGCGGGCCAGTGCTCTGGTGCCGGAGGATGATGGGGAAGGAAAAGGGAAGTGCCAAATCGATAAGGTTTGACAGGACAGGAACATTTCAGGGCTTCGCTTGAAGGTGCCTAAAATGCACCATTAATTTTGTTTGGAGGCAGAGGAAGGAGATGTGATTGGTGCTGATATAAACAGAGGGATTTCCCTCAACTTCTGGATCGTTCTCATTTCTTCAATGTATGTATTTTAAAGTAGAAATCACTATTGTATGATTAGATGGCAAAACCCTTTAAATGTACATTAATGGCCTTGAAATCTTCCTTCGTAATTGAAACAAAGTTTTGGTTTCTTTTGATAAATAGAAACTGAAAGGTGGTAATTTTTTTGCTTGAGCAGTTGGCTAGATGACGACATAGTAAGGCTTAGAAGATCTGTAGTTTGCAGCGATGCATCAATGGCCTGTGGCCTTTCTATAGACTTGCTGTGTGCTGATAACTGAAACTCGCTTCCGGTATTGTTCGGATGGGGAGCAGGTTAAGGTTTTGCTGCTGCAGTGTTGGGTGTTGGACGTGAGTTTGAAAGCAAAGACAAATGTACAATCAAGTAAAGAAATTGACTGCAGAAGGCAGTCAGATGTTGAAAGGTGGAATTCTTCAAAACTAACAAATGGTGGGAATTATAGAGAAATAAATATAGAGAATGCAAACATGAATGGAACACCAGTTCCTTTTGTAGTCAGTCTGCATCCCATGAGAGATTTGGGGCTCTCTTGGAAGCCGTACAATATATGCATGCATGAAAAATGTAATTCGATATGTATGCATCTTCCATTCCTATCATGTATGTCCAAAGTATGGAATCATGTGATGAAGACATGTGGACAGCACGTGCGATTGTGAGATTGTCAACCTCTGGGGATGAGCCTGACCCTGGTTACTGCTGTCACTTGGTTTTTATCAATCTATACTTAAGCACTTTAAATAGGTGAGTATTTTCATGGCAAAGAAGGGAAAATAAACTATGGATGTTTCAAGCATGGGGGGAGGGGGTAATGCTCCTTGAAAGGTGGGAACCTGCAGCTAATAAAAATATAGCAACAGATGTCTGCTATTTTTGTAACAGTAGCCTTATGAGACATTGGCCGTTATGAACAGTTTGAGGAAGGCTTTGTTCTGTTTGTTTTCAATGGAAAAATAAATCTCCCATTCATATCCATAGCATCGCCACTTTGTACGTTTATTATGACACTTTTCATTTGTAATAACTGGGGAATAAGTGGGGAAGAAAGTGAAATTTGTGCTCTGGCCATCGAGTGCTGAGTGATGCTGTGTATTTGAGCCCTTAGATGGATGGGCATCGGTCCAGTGATTTTACTGTATATGCAATGATACCTGGGGAGTGCTGAAAGATGTTTCCACAAGAAAAAGGTAAGCAGTGGCAAGAAGGAGGAATTGGTGGGCCCACCCAGTTCAGACACAATTGGGCTGACAGATTGATTTTTTATATGAACACCAGAGGGCGCTATATAAGACCATTTACAGCCACATTTACAGATTTTTTTTTTAACATGACAAAATCACAGCTAGCGCATACCGAGAAACGAGACCGTCATGTAGAAGATGATAAGTTTATGATTTTTACCCTAGGCCTCTTTAGGAGCCAAACTGCAACTGCAGTTTGATGCCTCAAGTAAATAATTATAATAATTTTAAAAATGCTGTAAAAAATGGAATGGGTGCATGTTTCAATGGCAGGAATCGTCAGAAAGTAACAGCTCAGTGATCCTCCATCCGGATTAACTGCCCCTGAGGAAAAGAGATGGGGGCATGGACATAGGGTGCTGGGCAGGGGGGGTTCTCAGTCTGGTGCAGATAAGGGAATTACAGCACGGAAGAGTTTACGAGGCCGCTGCTCTGTTTATTAGTCGGAGGACTTCATTATAAACAGGAGATTGCGGCACAGCCAAAACAAGCAGAGGTAATAGGTTCCCTGCAAGCGTTTAGCCAGCGTTTTGCCTGTTTATTTAATGACCCTCCATAAAAGGAGGCAAAGGGCAAAGGGGGTGACGGCAGGTCGGAGCAGTGGTGACACCCAGGGCGTTTGGCAGATCGATAAATATGCTGCGATCTCAATTAGGCTCCCGGGGAAACGCAGATATTAAAAATTTGGTCAAGAATCTAATTAGCTGGAGGTAATTAAACAGTCTCACACAGGGTCATTAATCTTTCCTGCGGACCTTTGATGTTTTGCATACTGTCTTGCAGTCATTAATAAAATTCATAACACTTTTCTTTGTGGTGGTTTCATCCTCTCTCTCTCTCTCTCTCTCTCTCTCTCTCTCTCTCTCTCTCTCTCTCTCTCTCTCTCTCTCTCTTTGTAAAAGCACAATCAGTGTCAACACAAATGTGGGCTCTGGTCTGTTCATTTACTTTATTTGTGCATTTCACATGTAATGTCCCCGCCCCCCCCCATGACACCCCCCGTGCACTTACCATGGTGTCTCCCTCCCACGACAGCCCCCTTTTCCCCTCCTATGGCACCCTCTGTCCCCCCTCCCATAGGATCCCTCTTGTCCCCCTCCCAGAGTGTCCCCTGTCCCCCTTCCACAGTGTTCCCCTTGTCCTCCTCCCATGCCATCCGCCTCCCACAGCATCCTTCCTGTTCCCTCCCCACAGTGCCCCCCCCACAGTTCACCCTTCCACTGCACCCCCCTGTCCTGCTCCCACGGCACCCCCTTGTCCCCCTTGTTTCCCTTCCACAGTGTCTCCCTCGTCCTCTTTCCACAGCGCCCTCCTTGCCCCCCTCCCATGGCATCCCCCTTGTCCCCCTCCCACGGCGCCCCCTCCTGTGACCGCAGCCTGTCTGTTCCAGGTGGGGTGACTTCCTTTCCCCAAGGTGCGTTTTTTTCCCCAGTAAATTTAATCCACAGATGTGGCTGAGAGCCGTAGGTGAACATTTACCTGCTGAACTTTAGAAGTCATATGCCTAACATTTATTACGTCCTACAGAGGCGTCAGTCCAGCCGCCACGCTGCAGATTTAAGACCCTCCCACCTGCCTCCATTTTATTAAAAGGGCAAAATTACCTTCCAGAGGCATTTAAAAGGCAGAGCAGCACGGTTTGCCAGTGATTTCCACACTGTCCAAAAGTGCTTCTGCTATTGTTATTTATTATTATTGTTATTATTATTATTGCTGCTGTCAGTAATAAAACACTAAATTAAAGGAAAATTATCACGCCATAAACGTCTATCCCAGAGGTGTGCTTGTGTGGTCTTGATCTGTACCTTCTGTTTGAAATGTGGTGCTCGACATGTGTTAGGTCTTGGGGGGGGGGGGACCTTCATCACTTCTACTGAAGTTGGGGACTTTAACCTGGCTGTTGTGAAAATGTTTTATGGCATTGGGCCCAAAGGGCAGTAAATCATGCTGTGTTTTACAAATACACCAGACGAGGGGCCATAAAGCTATATATAACTAGAATAATGTTGAATAAATTTTGATTATGGCAGGAAGTGATTGTGGGGGTGGAGGCGAAGTTCTCCCCTGACAGCTTGTGCGAGTTTATCGGCCGATCTGAAGCCCCCTCCCTCTCCTTCGACTCCCTGTTTTTAGCACAGATCTTCTGTCAGGACGGGGGCTGCCCCCGCCGTCACTAAATAGCCAAAAATTCCTCCTCCTGGTCAACTACAAGGTCACCCTCAGAGCATTCGGGCAAAGGAGGCATGTTCAGTCCTGGAAGCATTGCATCATTTCCTGTCCTGTTTCCTGTCAACCCTGACTACCGAAAAAAAAAAAAAAAACAAACCTTTGATAGGGGCCATTTCCAGAAGGCAGAGGAAAAGCCTGTATTAATGTTTTTCTTTTTTGGGGGGTGGGGGTGTTGCAGTTCTGGGAAGCTAACTAAAGAGGGCAGGATTAACATGGGATTTTGGCAGCGGAACCTGCTGTAGTTTGCAGGCTGGTATCACTTTCCTTGGTGGCTGGGGCTCCCTACACGACACGCCCACAACTGAGCTGGAGATGGCTGATTTTTCAGGACCACCTCTGCCTGTTTTTGCGTGTGACATTTTATCGGAGCACCTCAGCTCAGGTGTATGCATAGCAGGTCCCGCCTCGAAACTCCAACCCCATTCTTACCGCTAAGTAAGCCTGCGGACATCGGCCATGTCTGCAGCTTTGGGCCACTGAGCATCTTTTCCATGGTAACCTGTGCCGGCGGGCCACTGCTGCGTAACCCCCCTCCTCTGTGCTGTGGATATTCGGTTACCTGATAAGTGCAAGCTGTCGCTGGGAGCGCTACCGATTTAAAAAAAAAAAAAAAAGTGATTTAGAGGGGGAGCACGAGGGGTGAGGTGCTTATGTTAATCCCCACTTTAGAAGGAACGGTGGATGAGATAAGCTTACGCCTTAAGGTATGGCCCCTGCTTTCGCCGGGAGAATATGGCTTAATCGAATCCTGTCCAAGGATGTGTCAGGAATTAGCATAATTCACACCTACTCCTGCGCATGGTAGCGAAACCGTCCCCCACCTCCAACAATGTCACTCTCGTTCATGGGGGGGAAAAAACAAACAAATCAGGAACGTTTGTGTGACTGAATCCCAAAGAACGCACCCTTCCTTGGCATTTAGCTTTTTCACATATTTTCCCGAGCCCTAACTTTTCTGTACCCCTTCTCGTAGAAAACTGGGGTCCTGCACCATCATGGCCTCTGACGGCGAGTTTCTCGTGTCGCCTTGCTGTTGATTATTACTGATTTGTTTGCTTAGCAGATGCACCTGACTCCTGAATCGGAGTCACTCGTTTGTAATATTCCTGGACATCCTCCTGGGATTTTAAGCATCCTTTTTTTTTTGTTAAGTCTACGAGTTGTGCTCCTGAACCTTCAGCTGCAGTCATGCTTTGGGGGGGGCTGCGGGGGCCCGCTCACACCCCGCGTCGCGCCCCTGTTGCGAAAGCTGCCCCAGTGAAGGTGTGCTTCCAAATCTAATTAAAAATGCTTTAAAAATGACAGCTAGTGGGGAGCGGTGCAGACTTGGGGGGTTGGGAGGGGGTGATGGAGACAATGAGAGCCTGTGAACCGAGCATTGCACTTGCAGATAAGGCTGTTAGAATGGGGTGCATCCCCCCCCCCCCGACTCGGGACCGGTGACGGGTCCTCGGTGGCAACAGCGGGGCTGAATCTGGATGGCGGTAAACCCACACCGCAGACATGTGGCGAGGAAAGGCACGCCTCTGAAAGCCAGCAAACTGTATAATGTGGAAATACCAAGACTCCAGCTGCGCTTCAGCACCAAACACCTCCTCAACTAACACACTCGCACAACCCCATCTGACAAATAAAAGTGCACCCAAATAAAGCCCCCCCCCACCCCCAACACTCGCAACAAGGGATGCAAATCTCAGATGTAGATTGACAATAAGTAGAAGACGATGCCCAGCTCGTAGATGTGGGTGAAGGGGCTAGTATACGGTTGTATAGTATATGGATGAGTATGAAATATGAAATAGAGATATGAAAATGTCGATTCCATGAAGAACTGTTTCTGTCCTCTTTAAGTATAAATATTTGCAATATAACTGTGTGGAAATAAGTCAGTGAGAAGGATTGGCTCAACAGATTAAAACAGCTTCTAAACAGCCGCAGAAATCCGGAAAAAGCAGGCAAGTCAGATTAGATATAAGCTCCCCCCCAAAAAAAAATTATTATATTTTACTTGTTAAGAATTTCAGTACAGTGCATATAGCTCATAATTCAAGCATGACATGAAGTAAAACCAAAAAATATTAAAATATAAAAGTAGAATGTAGAGCGAAAATGCTAGAAAGAAAGAAGGTAATGTGTTAAGATGACGGGTGCTGTGCGATCGCCTGCGATCGGGATTAAGGCTTCCCTGATTCTCCTTCTTTCCATCCTGTGGGAGTTGGGGGTGCACACTGCCCCCCGCTGGTGTAGGCATTTACAGGCTTTATTGTTTCAGGTATGACTAGGTGAGCTGTGTGTCTGTGTACAGTTTGCCCCGGCTGCCACGCCAGTTCTGTATGGATCTTAACTCGAAACTAATGAATGTTCAGATTCCGTCGTGAGATTTGTGCTTTTTTTAAAAAAAATTCTCTGGAAAGAATTTGTCTGACTGGTGCTTATTGATGTATTATTGTAATAATGTCTGGACAAAACATTTAATGTTGTATTAACACTGTCTTCCGAGAGTCTCGGCAGCAGTCGAACGCTGAGTCTTCACTGCCATGGACCCGGTCCATACCGGTCTTGTCCTAACAGACCCAGACAGATCTGGTTGTTCTGTTCTGCCTTTGTGGGTTGGTACGCGTGGCACGGCTCAGAGGCGACGCCGTGTTTGTTTTCCCGACTGAGCCCAGGAGTCCACATCAGAACAGCCTCTTCTCCCAGCTCACTGACCTGCCGTTCAGCTTTTCATGCCACATATTCATTTCTTTTATTTTCTTTCCTTTTATTCTACTGGAGGCAGATTTCAGTGGCGGTTTCAGACACATTCTCTGCACTGAAGTCAAGGAGATTTGCCCTGCCAATAGCATTAGCATCTTTTAAAAAAGCAGATAAATGAGAGGGCAGAGGGGCGTTTGTTTTGCGTCTGCTTCAGCTCACAATGATCACAAAGGTCAGCAGAGCTACTAGCCATCGGCTCCGCTATCCGCAGTCCTGGACGCTTACCCTCCGAAAGGGCTGTGTAATTGGTCTCTATTAGCATTGACACAATAAAATGCTAAACTGGGCTAAATTTGTATCCAGTTAGTGGGAAAGATGATTTTAAAAAGCATATGCTGAAACACTTCAAGTTTGTGTAAATAGCCCTCTGTCACGCACCTACCTGGGCATGTTTGTTGGAAATTGTAGTGTTGCATGCAGCTGAACTCAGGGCAGAAATGCAACCCTTGGCACGATCCGAAACACCATACGCTTGGCACAGCACATAAACTCTGCATTGAACCACTCCCCACAAAAAAATACCTAGAGACCTCCAGGAAATTGCACTCCTACCCCACCCTACTCCCTAGCTCGGCAGATTATAGGCAGCACAGCTCTCCTCTGGGTAAGCAGTTGGGGCTTCCCATCAGTGAGCCCCCGTCTGTGGACACATACTGCCAGCTTGTCCCTCCCATGCGTTGGGGGGGGGGGGGGGGGCGGGGGGTTGGAGCCCCTGATCCTCGATTATTTTGTTAAAAGAGGGGTGAGCAGTGTCCATATATCTTAATCTGTCCTTCTTTTATGAAGTGCGTGTTTCAGCACGTGTGTGATGCACACATCACACTTCCTGTCAACATCATCAGCTTACAGGAAGTGTGCGAGAACGAGAGCCCATGTGGCACCCTCTCTGAGCTTTTCCCCTCCTCCACCACCACCCCAGCATTTTAACTTTGCCTTAATGCAGTGCCCAGAAGGGGGTGGCGGAGGGGACACCAGTGGTTTGCTAAGTCGGCGTCCCCTCTGGAGATGGCGCCGTAGGTGACCACCAATAGGATTGACTGGCCATGCCCAACTGGAGCCTTTAAAAAGTCCCCCCAGGTCTCACTCTTTGTAAGACAACTGCATTTAGTATCTTGAAGCCACACGTTAGCTTGGCTTCAGAAACCGAACCGACAATGTGCTGAACACATGGGAATACCGACACTGCTCTGCGTGTAAAAGCTGACCACAAGTGTCACATATCAATGCAGTTGCTTACCTTGACTGTTCAAGGCTCTTTTTAAAAGAAAAACAGACTGCAAACAAAGCATGCTTGGTTGGCAGGTGGGAAGGCATCCAAACATTCCCACATACTCCTGTAAAAGATATCGGGATTAAATCTGTCCATGCCGAATGCTCACCAAGATGTAACCAATTAAAATATCTCCTTATTCCTTTTTACGCAATTCATTTTTAAAAGGTCTCCCACTGTGTTGAGTTCGCAAATTTAAAAATATTTTCTTTTGTGGTGGTAATGCAAAGAGCAAAGATCACACTCCTGAGAAGAAGAGCGAGAGTCTGTGGTGGCATGTTACCCATCGGCTTGTCGAAACACTCGGAGCTGCAGAGCCGAAGCTGTTCAAATGTTTTATTTTAGAAGAAGAAACTATTAGTTGAAAGATGAATGGTGGTAAATGTTTGCGTGCTAAATGCCCCGTCCGTCTGGAGGATCAGCTCATTTGTATATGTGTATTTTAATCTGGGGCTTTTCTTGCTACAAATCTGCCAGCATCATATGAAGTCTGGACTGGTGATATTATTAACCATGAACCCGCCCCCTGTGGCCCCTCCTCGCCATATCTACTTCAGAAATATATATTTTCTTCTCCTCTGTTCTGTTGCCCCCCCCCCCCACCCCCCCCCCCCCCCCACCCCCCCCCCAACCCCCCCACCCCCACCCCCCCCCCCCACATACCAACCCCCCACCCCCCCCACCCCCGTTGC
>JAAGVU020000001.1:50791120-50805173 GCA_011763525.2 Mormyrus iriodes
CCCCCCCGGGCCCCCCCCCCCCCACTTTTTTCTCAAAAAATAAATTTTTTCTCCCCCCGTTTTTGTTGCCCCCCCCCCCCCCCCCCCACACACACACACACACACTCAATGACATGTTAAACCCTATAAGTAACTGCTTGTTAAGTCCATCTACGATATTCTTCATTTTTACTTGTGATCTCCTGCTAAGCTTATTGTTAAGGGCCCTTCTTACACACTCTGATGTTATTTCTGAAAAGTGAATGATTTGTGTGGGAAACAGAGAAGGGCGCCGGTTTGACCCCCCCCCCCCCAAGGGTCCCCGCTCCTGCCTGGAAGGACCCACACGGCAGATTTCTGGGGGATGGGGGTGCTGTCTGCCTCTGAAACCGCTTTTCCAAGCTGTAATTAAAAGTAGCTAATTATTTATCTGTGACTGTGCTATGAAGAGACAGAGAGAGACAAAAAGCTTTCTGGTGGGGGCCCACGGCTAATATAACCCAGCAGAGTTCATTCAGCAGTTTTAAAAGGCTCCTGCTCTGTTTTCATATCTCTGTCACCAGCCCCGACCCAACGTCCCTGTACGAGCCCTACTCGCTCCTGTGGCTGCGCCCACGCCCCCCCATCCTCCGTTCTCCACTTCCAGCACATGAAAGCGACGGCCCGCAGTGGCCACCGGGGGTCCGGGAGCACCTTCCACTACCATAGACCGCTGACCCAATTAACCAGGAGCCACATTGGACCCCCCCTCGTTACTTATTCATTCTGAAAAAAAAAAGTTAAAATAAAAGTGGACTACAACAATCAAGGACTTATCTGCTGTGGGCTTTCAATTTACTACATTTGCTTAAAAAATATCTACAATTTTTCAGTTTTATGTGCATAATTCAGGAGACAAAACCGCTGTTGGCAAGATCCACCATTTTTGTATATTACCATAAATTTTTTAACATCCCCCCAAAATTTTGAATACACAGAAAGGTCGGATTTCTGATTACTCCTTCATGGATCCATCAACATGAAACTCCTTCGCGCTGGGGACTCCGGGCTCCGGTCAACTTTGACAGCAGTTGCTCAGCCAGATTTTGTCACACGTACCACACTGGCAGTGAGAAGACCTTCCTGCTGGCCCTGAAATCCACACTAACTAGATTATCACTGTTTGTTCTTTTGAAAATCAGCTAGTCCACTTCTGTGTCTGTTCTCTGACTTTGTGACCTGTGAGCCGTAAACAAACGGGCCGCGCAGCGTCCTAGAGGAATGTGCCTGGAGGAGGGGCGCGGCCGCAGGATGGCGGATCGCTGCGGACGCTCACGATGACACCATGTCCACGCGTGGCGGGACGGCCAGCTTAACGCGTCGCTTTGGCTCACAGCATTTCTGGGGCATTTCCTTAAAACTGAATTTTATGTTATTCGACTCAGTAATTTAATATCTGAAAGAGAATCTAGTGGAATTAATTTCTATTTTTAAATTCTCAGTATTATTATTAAGAGTACCATGTAATAATAATAATAATGATGATGATTATTTTTATTATTATTATTATTATTATTTGACAGTGGTTGTTACCACTGTATTTACCTTTCAATTATATAAAAAATAAATTTTAAAAATATACTTAGAAATAAGAAATATTCTGGAAAAAAAGCTGTAATTTCCTTGCTCTGTTGAGCTGCTGCTTGGCTTCGGAGCTTGTGGCTGGAGACGGACGGCATCTCGGCGATCCCCAACCAAGGCACTGTGAAACGTTCCGCTTAAGCTGGCCGCCCGCCGCACGCCTTGCACTGTTACACGGACGGGGGGGGCAAACACTATATCTGTCAGGCACCCTGACATCTCAAGGAGACGTGATCAAGGGGCGCCTTTCAGCTTGGGGCGAGAGCACGAAATGTAGCAGAGGAAGTGGGGTCACGGCAGGGGCTAAAGGGAGCTGATGGGAGTGCACAGGGGGTCCAGGGCTGCTCTTGGTCCGCTAAGGCTCCGCCAGGAGACCCGGAAGGAGGTGAGCTCAGTGCTGAGTGCGTGTGGAGGTTCTGCTGAAACAGTGTTGAAACCCAAACAGCAGCTCAGGCATCACGGACGCCACATGATGCAGTACGGGGCCTCCTTTCTGTCCAGGATGATAACAAACGGAGACGTCGGTAAACCCAAAGCCTTGCGGTGCGTCTGTCCGCGGCGACAGACCCACATTCCACATCGCTTGCAGCCGTTGCCTTCGGTGCCGGCATATGGCTGCTGATGATCCTCGACTGGGCACCACCATGGTGCCACTTCCCAAGGAGGGGTCCGCTCATCTGCCACAGACTCGGCCAGGGGCTTTCAGGCATCGTCTTGGCCCCTTGGATCCGTCGTTTCCCGATCGTGGCCTGATCGGCATGTTAACCGATGTTTCTGGTGTCGCCCCAACTTCCTGTGATTGTTCTACTGTTCCCCTTTGAAAGACTGTTTCCAGTATGTGTAAAATTTACTCGGCTTCATTTTTCTGTCAGGAGCAGCAAGTGCCACGTACTTTAAAGTATATTCACAAAATACAGATCACTACAATTTTTTTGCTAAGAACGACATGGACATATTGATTTAATGTCTTACACTGTATCACATCTAACTGGTGAGTGACCTACCCCTCCTCGTTTTGACAGAATGGGAGCCTCGGTGAATTTCCTGCGAGGCCTTGTCATTTTGCATGATTAAGTCATGGGCTTCTGTGTCCGGCGGCGAGCCTTATCTTACAAACATGATTAATGATTTGAGGATAATTATTAATTAACAGTTTTCACACGGCCAGGAGGTATGCCAGAGGAAAAATATACGTATTGTAACCACCGATTCTGGGTCAATAAAAGATTCTAATTTTACTCTCCCTTCAGAGTGGTCCCCGTCCTCATTTTCGCTTGCAGGTGGGACCGCTCCCACTGTGGTCACGTGACTTGGTCTGGTTCCTTAAATGAGGCTTGGTCACATGACTCACTTTGGTTCCTTAAACCAGGTCTGAGTCCGAATCCTAAAGGACTGATGGTCCCTTTTGCTTTCAGACTGTTTCTGCTGTCTCATCTTATGAGATCCCCCTGATCTTCTAGGAGGACATCACCTGAGACCAGTTACCTCATCCTACCGCTGGCCCGGTCTACCCATCTGAGGTACTTAGGAAGAACCATTCAAATGCATGTTTCTCAGGCTCTGTGAAAATATAAAACCTCGATTGATTCTCACCTCGCCTGAAAGGATAATCTTCTATTAGAAGAGTTAAGAAGCACAGCAAAATGTCATATGTTGAAATGGGCCTGAAATGGAGGGGGTGGGTTTCAGCGCCTGGGGGGAGGGAGCCTGGGCAGGGGGGTGCTCCTTTGAGTCCTGCTGGGAGCAAGCATGACGGTCTGTCTCAGCTGCACTCAAATTAAGCAACAGACCGTTGAAATGATCTTCCGAGGCTCACCAAAGTACAGCGAAACAGGCGATTCAGCGTCGGTTTAACACATCTATTGCGTTTTCGTGGTTTTTAAACGCAGACCAGCACGCTAATAAGCTACAGTAAACTGTGACCCCAGAAGGGTTAATGGTTGATGGAGCCATTTGATTTTTAGGTGAATTAGTAATAGGGAGGTGTAGAAATATTATGGCTACAGGACAGCTACGAATGCTTAGTATAAACTGATCAATTTAACAAGATCTGCGGTAGGAGTGAAGGTGATACTGTGGAAGGATGTGGGACATGATGGAACGGGGACAACAGTCCTCTCCATAATGTGGAGAGACAGTCTGCTTAGTATTTACGATGGTTATTCCCATGCATGTAGTAGGTGCATAAATAGGAAGTGATACATGAACCCATAGCCCCATACGCAGAGCATGGGAAGGGTGTCGCTGCCGCTGGTCGTCAGTCCGGATTTTTTTCCTGCCTTTCTGAATTTCTGGCCGACCCCGGCATCAGCGGCTGGTGACGCGTCAGGGGAAATTGCTGGGGAGGTGCTGTGAGCCGCAGGGCCACGGGGAAGGCCGGCGAGATGCACGCTTTTAATTGGAGGCTCCGGAGTGATTGACAGGCTGGTGCGGTGTGCCGCGGCAGAGGGACTGGGACTTAGTCCGCCGGAAAGCGGGCTGCGCGCTGATGGGAGACGCTGCGGCCCGACTGGCTTCCCTACCCATGGGTACATGCTTTCTGTGGGTAAATCGAGCGCTCGGCCTGAACCCGGGACAAATGGGCCTTCGGCAATTTTTAACATAATGCTGAACACTCGTGCTGATCGACGTGGGCATTCACCCCCCCAATAGGTGGCGCTAAGCTGGACCTATGTTCAAACACCATTGACAGCACGTCACCTGTGGTTTGGTGCCAGCAGGAAAGCTCCGAGGGCCCCTCCCTTGCAAACTCGCATTCTCGAAATTCAGAAGTTTCCAGAAGCTCTTCAAAGTCGGGCCTTTGTATGTTATGGGCTTTTTGTTTTTTTTCTATCTCCTTTATTGTTTTCCAAAAGGCATTCAATTACTGCCTTTCCCAGCCTAGTGTAAATATTTTGTAAGGCAATCGGTCTACAGCCATCCGGCTCATGCCCCAAAGACAGGAGCTTTTAATTTGATACACGGCGCCTTATTAGGCAGAAGATGAGTGGCGTGGCGGTTTGCGATGGCCGCGCTGCTGGGATTAAAGCCCCGCCGGGCCGCAGTGTGTGACATGTCCCCAAGTCGGCGGCTCGACATCGACATCGTTTCAACATCATAAAGGCTCAGGCCATGATCCGTGGGGGAGGGGTTTGTTTTATCTCCCCTCAAAGGCCTTTCTTCTGCATCGCAGACCAGTAAAGGTTCCTGTAAACATATGCAGAGTGCCCCCCCCACCCTTCCCTCCCACCATTGGAGTTTTTAGGATTCAGGAGCATGTTTCTTCATCCTTTCTCTTCTGTTCTCTCCTCCTTTCATTCCTCCCTCCCTGTTTTTTTTGAAAGCGGGTCCCCGAAGGCTTTCCCGCACACTGAAATGCCCGTGTTTTGACAAACCTTAGGTGGGGCCCAATAAATCTGGTGCAGGCTGGCATTCCGGATCCTGGGCTCCCGTCTTGACTCCGACGCAGCGTCCATTTGATGTCTGCCCGACGGTCGGGGATAATGGTGCATCGTGGGACCGTTGTCATCTCTTGTCGATAATACGGCCGGAGGGGGCCGTGTGTGAGGCCACCTTTGTACTCACTGGCCCGCCCGCCCACTATGGAGCGACTCGCTGGTCCCCGTGTTCGCTCCGCCACTTTATTCTGGCGTGATGCATCTTGATGATGCTGTCCTGTCTCCCAGTCTCTCCTGACAGGCCGTCCTCGCCACCCCGCCGCCTCGTAGCCTCGGCCCGCCCACGCGTGTGCGGGCTTTGTTTTTTTCAGTTCCCCTTTTCTTGTCCGTGTCGTCTCAATGTCAGACAACAGCTCTGAAAACTACTGATCATTTTTTTTTGTTTGGATTGAATTTAACAAGATTCCCGCTCTTTGATGTAATTAAGCCCCCAAGGTTTGATCCGGGAGCCGGAGTTAATTTTTTGGAGCGTGGCAGGGGGCTATCAGTGCACTTCAGACGTCAGACTCCCTCTCGGGCTCTGCAGTTCCTTGTGCGGCACGCACATGAAAGGGGGAAACAGACGTAGCCCCCCCACGCCAAGGTCCTGCTCTGATAGACCTGCTCATCTTGACCGGACGGTCCCCCCCGGACCTCCTGACCGCATCCGAAATTGCCCACCTGTAGCTGTGAAGGAGACACCTGTGCTGCTGATCCTGTAACGATGTTCTGGGTGACAGGATCTGACATCATCCAAGTGACAGCCTCACTCTCACCTTCAGCCGTAATTACGGCTGGAAGCCACGCCCCCCTCCAACACCCACGCTGCTCACGGTTTGTGACTCGGCTTCTCTTTCCTTGCCATTTGGTCTGACGTTTTCAGTCTGTGTATGTAGGCAGGTAACGAATAACCCAATTCACGATTCGGTTCAATTCACGATACTGGGTTCGTGATTTAATTTTCCCACAATACTTTTGAAAAAAAATTTATAACCAAAAAATGCAACATTTATTTTCCCATTTTTTATCAACTTAAATATTCCTTTTGTTTAAATTTATAAAAAATAAACTTGTTTCATTTTCTTAATAACCAACAATAATTGTTTACAAACATTTGCAAAAGCTGAAGTAAAATATAGCAGCCTAAAATATTAATAATGTTAATGTTAAATGTTAAAAAAGTTAATAACTAATAGTGATTATTTTTATAACCATATTGCCACTCTGTAATGCTGCTGCAGGTTGCATTAGTTGGTTGCTGGTAGGTAGGGCAGGCAGGCCAAGTATTGCGCCTTCTGCTGTCCAAATAATGCAATTACAGCTAGAGATCGTAACAATAATTTGATCTATTTTGCGGTTAATTTTTTGTTTCCACGATTTAAATCGTCATAGATTTGTACCGCGACTTATCTCTGCATGATGTGTTGTTACAGCCTTGTAGTATGTAGCAGATCGATTTTTGTGCCATTTTATGTCTCTGGTTATTGAATTTTACGCCTAACCTGGGAGCAGGATGTCTGTCAGAAGTGGTGTTTGTTTTCCGTGTTGATGCCCTTTGATTCAGCTGGATTGGGGCTGGAGGTTTAAACAAAAGACAAAATCTTTGATCTCAGCTGTTCAGATCGATGTTGTGTGTTTTTGTTAGTATAGAACAAATAACTGATTTGGGGATCATCTCTGTGCAGGATCATTGAAAACGGTGCCTTTACATGGGGCTTCCTCCTTGTGTTTTCCTCGTGTCCTGCCCTCTTACCTGGACTATCAAACCACCTTCCCCATTTTCTCTGTACAGCCTGAGGCATCCGGGCGCATTTTCAGGCAGAAACTGCCTCGGTCTCGGGCTGTGATTGTGTAAGGGGGCAGGACCTCAGATTCCGCTGACTAGAGGAGCCGTTCACAAGAGGTCAAAAGTCACGCAAAACCGCAAGGCTGCAGTCTGGGGCCCAACTGGGAAACAGCTCTGACACATCGGACAAACGCTGGACCCGCACCTCCCCATACCACCCCTGCCCCCCCGGCACATTAAACTGTCACAGCGCTTAACTGTAAGCGGAGGTGACATATCGGCGAATCGCGTGTCACTAATAGCGCTGGGGCGACCCGCTAACAGGACGAAAGTGACACATCTGCTTTAAGTGCAAGCCCCCCCCCCCGCCCATCACAGAACTTGTGGCATGTTCAGATCCACACATTAATGTGACACTGAAACAAATGCAATTTCAGTGCTGCTGAAATATGAAAGCTCGGTTTGTAATGAGTTCGAGGACGCTTTGCGGAAATGCCAGCTCTCAGTAAGACCTTGTAAGCGACACTATGAAAAAAAAAGTGTTTAAATCTGTTTTTTTTAACCAGTGTAACAGTAATTTACTGAAAAATCTTAATTTGAGAATTAGCATTTCGAACACAGATCTCAGTAGAATTTAAAAAGGAAAAACACATGAGAAAAACACATTTATAAAGTAAATAAAATTAGGCCCAAGGTGGGGCACTTAGGGAAGAACGCCACCTGCTGGGAGAATGATGAATGTCAGGGCCTGCTTGCTCCTCCTGGTTGTAGAGTGTCGGTGGTGTTTAAGATGGTGTTTAGCAGGGCACCTACACACACCAACTCGAATTCACTCGCTCATGTTCACATCTCTGTCTTTCTGGGGCCTCCCACTCATTCTCGTTTTAATTCACGGAACGATTTCTAATACCATTCCAGCTGAACTGAGAAGCAGATGACAGTGGATAACAGTTTCTTAAGCATATAAACACAAATGAAGGCAGTGTTTTGTGGGAGCATTCCTATAATGTCACAGATTTTGAGTAAACATCCCCATCAAGAGAGTAATTTCAGAAAGAACAAAATCTACACCCACAGGCGCACGCACACACACACTGCCCCTTATTGTCCTCTCTGCCCCCAGTGCATATTATTGGTTTCATAGAGCTGAGCATAATTCTCTCCAGTCAGGGGTGGACAGTATGGATCCTCAGTAATTGTCGTCTTCATTTCTCTTTATGTTTTTCCTAGAACCTTCCCCCCTCCTCCCCCACCTGTACAGACAGAGAAACTCCCTGAAGCTGCCCAGTGTCTGTACTTGCATAAATTATACTGATAAATTGCAACAGTTAAGCTCACCCATGATTTGGATTTTCTTCAGTAAAGCTGACAATGAGATCACTGATGAGATCTTTTCATTGGCTGACTTGACAAATGTCCGTTTCCAATTAAGGGGCTGATGTGCGCCGTTTGACTGCCCAACCGTGCGGCCTTGGCTGGAAATGGCCAGCCGGCCATCCACGGCATCAGTGCTGCCGGGGCTCTGCGGAACAGCCGTCCGCAAGAACGCGGAGCGCGGGACGCGAAGTTTACTTTGAGCTGCCCGTATTTACGCCTGGCCATTTGCGAAAATAAACAGGAAAACCCTGAAACACTAACAGTTAAATCAGACTCTCGAAAATCTTGGCTTCTTTTCACAATGGGCCCTTTGTAAAGCACACGATGTGAAGGGTAAATATTTTACGTGAGTTGCAATGCATATATTCAAACAATTTCTGTGTTAGCCATCAAACCCTAAAAAGCAATTTGTCTGCTATGCGTCACACATGAAGAACATCTTTCAACACGGCCTGACTGGGCCAAGAACCTCTATTTTCAGACTCAATTTCTTTTTAAACCAAGAAACTTTACTGATAGCTCACAAATCTGAAATGCAGCCTCCGTTCTTCACCGTAGAGAGCAGGGGCTGTCTGTTTATTGGCGTGCGTAACTAATTGGGGACTATAAAACTTGATTTAGAGCTATGATTTTAAAATATTCTCGGATGTTAATTAAGGGACTAGCAACCAACAAGAGGTTAACAAGATGGTCAGGCAATTACGGCGTCGTCGGTTATTTGAAAGGCAGCAGCGGCCCGTCCTGGAGCGCGCTGCGAGGCTCTGCTGCGAGCGTACGGACGGCCGACCCGGTCACACAGCCCCATCTCCCTGTCTCATGGATATGTTAATTAGAGTCCGCACATGGTGCTCTTAATTAGCCCAAGGCTAGGCTGTACTTTAGCTCGGGAGAGCGGGTTGCTGCGGCCCGGTGTAGGGTTCCGGCACGGCCTTGGGGTAGCGAGGTAACGTCAGAGCCGTCCTGATGTCTGTGTTTGACGGCGTGTGCCACTCCCTCAGATGGTTGGATACGAAATGACAGACAGGAAGTGAGCAGCGCCGGGGGAAAGGGAGATAGAATCAGTTATTGTAATATGTATAAGAATCCATGTTCTTAGTTTACACCATGTACGCAACATTTCAAGCTTTTCTGTGCGCAGCACCATTCTGATAGCAGCATTAATCACGTTAGTAACCGAATCCCGCAGGCTGTACATGTAGGACCTTCAGCCAGCCCACCTCATCCATGTATCCTGGGGCAAGAGTCAGCCGTTAGGGGTTTATAACTAATTACCATTGTTATAAAAGGTCCTTTAGTCTCAAGGCATATATTTTATCATGTCTGGTATGAGTAATTTTTTTTAAGTGTTTTGAAATTTATAGAAATTATTTTATTTACTAGTCACTTCTCTTTGGCAATTACTTTTAAAAAGGTTCTTGTCAAGACAAGCCCAGGCTAAATTAAAATAATTAAATGTGGTAAATACTGTATAAAATGCTTTTCTTCCCACAAAGGGATGGATATCAGTTCTCTTACTTTTTTGCATATTTCGTTGTTAATGTAATTCTTCTCTCTTAGAGAAAAGATCCAGCTCGGGGTATATATATGCTGCAGTGCGTTATTATTATTTTTTTTTATCTGCTCTCGCTCTCCCTTCTGGAGAGATCCGCCGTCCTCCGCGGAGTGCGGTGACCCAGATACGGGGTCTGGCGGAGCTCCGGCGCGGCCGCCGAACAGCTGCTGCGCGACTCTTCGCTGATTAAATAATATACACGAGCGCTGGCCGGCCGGTAAACGGCGCTCAGCTGTTTATGTGACAAGCAGCTCGGCGCTGTTTTACTTACCGGGGGGAAAGAGCGCTTTTCCCAGCCGTAATTACCGAGTTTGTTATAAGAGTCACAGTTTATAACGTGCACTGTGTATTTTGTGCATTTGTTTGATAGAAATATCTGGACTGCAAAGGTATGCATTAATAAACACGCCAATACAATTAATTTTGGATTTTTAGAACAAAATTGTTTTCTGTATTGTCAAAATTCAGTAAAACAGATCCATCATGATAAGCAAGAATATTGTCAGTAATATTAATAAAACAAGTTATTGTCGTTGTCGTCATTATTATTATTATTATTATTATTATTATTATTATATAATATCTCTGGTCTGGCATCCCCTTCCCTTAAGAACTGTGCCACCTGCTGCCTTTTAACTGACCCTGTTTAGCTCTTCTGTCATTTTGCTCTGAAACAAGAGGCTCATTAATTTGACTTGAATGTCTCTTGCTAAATCTTTCCTGGGTCGGTGTTCCTGACTGCTTAGGGGTGTCTCTCCAAAGCGGGTTTTCGCCATCTCTGTGTCCCCCAGTAACACAGCAGTAGTTTTTTTCAGTTCTCAGTGCTGAAACGTGACCGCAGTGAGTCAAGCGTCTGTGAACGAGCGATGACAGCAACAGCTTTGGAGCACCACATGTGAAGATGATCACAGTGTGATTGAATGTGATTCTACCACATCTTGCATTATCCTACACAAACTGGGGCAGAGTTTATTTTGCTTATAATGTGAGCAGAGCACAACAAAACCAGGAAAAAAAGACTGTGGCAAGATTCTGAGATGTATCGGAGTTCTTGATAAACACCCAAATAGGTCCCACAAAGCCACGAAATAAGACTGTGCTATACCTCCTTCCACTCTCTCATCACCGATGGTTGACAGCCAAGGGTGCGAGGCGTGTTTCTTTGAAGTCAAACTGTTGTGGTATGACCAGAGACCCTTAACTGGTCGTCGGGGAGCTTCGATCTCTCAAGTGCGTCTAATGATCATAACAATGTGCAGATTCACTGCTGTCCGCTTGCCGTGAGACCATCTGGGCACAAGCCCGGAACGTTCCGCCATCTGCGGTGAATCACATTTCATATGCTGGTCGCCCATGACAAGAGGTACAGGCTCAGGGGTTTTAAATGGCTCTGTCGGTATTTTAGCCTTACAAATGAGGAGGTGATTGGTAGTGCAGGTGTGTCCAGGACCACAGCAGAGACATCCAGCTCTCCTGCAAAATGAAGTGAGCGCTTCCTGTGATACAGGCAGCTTTAATTCAACCTGGGGTTCTTTTCAGTGGAATATTCTATTGCAAACGATTAACTGTATGCATGTTCCTACTTTTTCATGTTACCTGGGAATACTGGGAGGAGAGCTGGGTCTCCAGAACTGAAAACAAAATAAATAAAAGCATGCCTGATGTCTGCCACATGAAATAAAACTGTGTGCTTATGACTAACAACTGTGGCCGTGTCTCCTTGTATAAAGGACATGTCTTCATTGATGTTCTTTCTTTGAGTGAGACCGGTTAAAAAGAGGGCTTGAGGGAATGGAACCAGTTGTTTGACAAACAGGATGGTCATACATCTTGGACGTGTCCCCTGCTGCGTGTTTACTGCTGCTGAAGATGATGTTTGTTTTGGCCAACTTTGGAAAGCATAAACTCATCCTGAGCGCGAGATGTGGAGGAGGCGAAGTTGGGCCTTTTGCTGACTTCCTCCTGTCGACGACTCTTCAAGTACCTCGGCACTTGACCATAAACTTCTTAACAATGTTGTTTTATGCAGCCAAGGGAAACACCACCCCCCCCCCATCCCCTTGGCCAAAAAAAAAAAAAAACTTGCTCAGTGAGATGAGAAGACATGTATGTTCAGGGCTGTAAGCAAACTCTCCTCTTTGTACTAGTAAATTAAGTTTGAGGAGTTTAATTTGAGCTCAGTAATACAAACTATGAAAGGCGCTTAAATAAACATGCGTGGTGTGAAGATGTCTGGAACGTAGAGTACAATATCTACTCATTTTTATCATACAAATGACCGTGGCTTCTTACAAAAGACAAACTTGCCGAAGGCTATGATTCAGTGCTCTGTGATCTCACGGAGGAAGAGACAGGGAACATCCAGGGAACGCATTTTTGATTAATCTTCGCTTGTAATAGTGGCTTGATCCATAATGCCCTGGGCGTTATGAAGTGAAATCAAACGCAAACAAACGCTATCAATGAGCCAATGAAAGTGCTTTGAGTGTGCGAAGACAACGTACTGAGTAAAATACTAAAAAAGTCTTTGTTCTTGCTACATGAAACGACCTGAGTCATGTGACCTGCTGTCACATGACCTCCCTGGACAAAACTTCTCTCATAGAACCAGTGCCTGTTTCTGTGGTTCTGCTCAAATATGATTCTGATGTGACTGGACAGAATTTAAGCCCATTAAATCCTGCCAGTGACAGTTCGAGTGTCTTTCTCTTGTCGTGTTGGAGGAGTCCTTTGCTTTGGGGGGATGGGGGCAAGGAGATTGAAGCTGCTGTCTGCTGTTCAAATATAAAACATTAGAGTTCTCATTGTCCCAAAGAGTCAGGCTCAGGATGCCTGAGCGGATTGATTCATGAATTGCAAAAGCATTTAACAAGCTGAGCATTTTCTCTTTAGGGTGACCTTAATCTTTAATAGGTCTCTGAGACAGGTAAGGCAAGATAAATGCGCCTTAGAAGGCTGTTGCCTAAGCCTCCGTCCTCAGGGCTCGCGTGCTTATCACCGCCACTTAACTCAGGTTCCAGAGGAGCGGGCGAGCAGGCGGGCGAGCGGGCGGCACGTGCCAGCCGGCCCAGCGCCCTAGATTACTTTACAAGTTGGGCTAAGCTGCCAATTGGATTAGGCGCGTTGCCGGCTTTTACCGCATTGTCTGATGCCGCCACGTGCGGTCAGCGCTGGGAGTCTGTGCGCCAGATATGCTTGTTCGGGGGTCTCCGCCGGCCTCTCGCATCTGAGGCTTCGCGCCGGCAAGTTCCGCGAGGATGAACGGCTTACCCGTCCCGAGACTCACCTCATCCCGCTCTGTGGGAACTGGCTTGGGCACCGGCCGCTCGTTTTGACGGTCGTTGGCTGGGAACACTGACCGCTAATCCCCCATCAGGGTGTTTCTGATAAAACACGGATGCCAAACAAAGCCGGAAGGGAAGAGGGCGGCTTCATCTTCTCTCCTTCATTGCACTTGTTTTTATTGCTTTTTTTGAACAGAGGATGTGTTTCTAACCTCTTTCAGGACAGACCCTGCGTGGCAAATGGGCTTTCCCCTTTTAGCAAGCCAACAGTATTCCAGTAAACCTTGGCCAGTCTTGTACGGTTTTGATTTCTGTGTGTAGTCTTGACTTCTTGTCTATTATCTAATCAATGATGTGAGCTCTCTTGTCAGTTGAAACCCAAAATGCTTCAGGAAACACTTTCTGCCAGTGGTATCCATGGGATTTTTCCTGGGATTTCAAGTCTAAAGGCACATTGTACTTCTCTCACATCCAGGAATCTCGGTAGATGTGCTGTTATCTGGATGTTAAAGTGGCTGTGTTTCTCGACACGATGGACTGGCCCTGCTAATGGTCCAGCAGACCAAGCCAACGCTCTCTTCCGCACCGGCCCACATACTCATTAGCGCCTTCTCCTGGTTGTGTCTCAGTATGACCTAGCTCCGCTCCCTGGGATTTTGAATGTACTTAAGTCAAGGACGTTCAGAAGACATAAAAAAAATCTGTGTTTGGGTTTTCTCTGGAACGGAATTCAGCTCCCCCTCCCTGAAAGAAAAGGACCTACCATCCCTTACGAGCATATTTCTGTGACCGAATTAGCTATGGTTGGGATAAAGGCGGCACCCCATCCCCTCAGAAAAAGCCACTTTGACATGCTCATCTTCATTGTTGTGGGTGGATCAGTGGGCTGGGGTCAAGAGGGGCTGGTCTATTAGATCCCCCCCGCCCCACTCCTCCCAGAATTCCCCTGACAGCCCAGCCTCCCACTCTGCACACTGGCCGCTCAGCTCCTTAGCTGGGATTTTGGCATTGGCCGTGCCCAAACAGAGCAGAGTGGCTG
>JAAGVU020000001.1:50809347-50821339 GCA_011763525.2 Mormyrus iriodes
AGAAGGGCAGCGGAGCTGACGCGTGCGGTTGGTGGGGGGGGGGGGGGGGGGGGGGGGGGGGGGGGGGGGGGGGCAGCAGAGATTCTGACTGAAACAGAAGCCCCACACCTCTTCAGCATGTGGCTTGATGTCGGAGGCCGGCCCCTTCCATTTGTAAAGGGCCAAATTGTCACTTTGAAACGGCAGTACAGAATTTTCCCACACCTGAAATGTTCTCCGGCAAAGACGGCTGTCATTATTAGTCTGTCGCCCTCGTAGTTTCGGGAACGCAGGAAACTAGGAGAGCTCATTTCATTTTAATTATACTGGCAGTTTGTGGGAGGTGAAATGTACGGGAACTGACAAATGTTCGGCACTGTGCGGCTGCTAATTTAGCGGAAGCCATTAATCTGGGGCAGAGGAGCGGTGTGGAGGAGAACGCGCTGGACTTCAGAGAGATGAGCTAACTTATTTATGCAAAGCGCTGGTGTGTGCATCAAGTGTACAGAATATAACCTATTCATTTACACAGAGAATCACCGTGTCTCTGTTTCAAAGAGGGTGCTGGGTGTGCAACGTGTGAAAAGTAACATTATCTGCCATTTAATTATTAAACATAGTTAGCATTTAGCATTAGTGTGTATGCTTTACCACAAATAATGACAAGATGCTTACAGGACACTGACACTGGCTGACTAGCTAGAGGGAGACCTACTACCTTGGGACGTGATACAGCTCTCCAATGACTGTGTGTGTCTTAGCTAAGTCACAGGCCTCAGCGTATAAACCAGCCCTAGTTATTAGACTTCTGGATAATGAACTCTCCAGAGGGAAGAAGATATGGAAACTGCCCCAATACTCTGAAATTTAATGTACATTCAAAACTTAAAGGTTACACACCAGAAAATGTACTTTTCTTTTTTCCAATTTGTATATTGATAGGCTGAAAGGAACGAGCGCGCTTTGCACTTCTACAAGAGGGAAGATTTTTAAATGGAGATTAATTCCAATTTCTGCTTGCTCAGTACTTGTAGAACTAAAGCAATTTATATTCCTTCTCTTAACGACCCCCTTTCTCTGATTGCGGTAATGTAATCTAATTGTAATTATGATAGTATCTGAATCATGCAGACCCTAACATGATTGGAACTACTCTTTGCATGAAAAACTAATTTTTGAATAATGATGAAAGAAACTGTGGAAAATTGGTAAGTAATAAGGTTTTTTTATATCTCTGTTTTTGAGGAGAGATGCTGAGGGCAGGAGTGGCACTCTTGTGAGAGATCCTTAAGGGGTGGGGAATGCAGGTTACCCCAATTAGGGATATCGCGTTCATCAGTGTGGGCAGCACTGGTCAGCAAGGTGAGAAGTTCACGGCTGTGAATGTGGCTGTAATGGACACATCGTTCAATGTATGTTCAACGGAACCGATATTAGGGGTAGATGGAAGCATTAATGTACGATCAACGGAAACGTTTAAATTCAATAAATGGAAATGCTAGCAAGCACTCAATGGAAACAGCGTACATTCAATATAAAAACTGGTGTACGTTCAATGGAAAGGATAGCATACGTTTGTTGGAAATGTCAGTGTGTGTACAATGGAAATGTTAGCATATGTTCAATGGAAATGTTAGCATATGTTCAATGGAATCGCCGTGCAATCAATATAAATTTTAGCATACGTTCAATGGAAATGCTAGCATCCAGTCTATGGAAACACTAGCATGCGGACAATGGACATGTTAGCATACGTGCAATGGAAAAGTTAGCATACGTGCAATGGAAATTTAGCAGTTGTGTTATAAACGTTAGCAAATGTTCAAGGAAAATGTTAGCATATGTTCAATGAAAATGCTAGCATCTACTCTATGGAACACTAGCATGTGCTCAACAGAAATGTTAGCATATGCTCAATGGAAGTGTAATGCAATGTCCACATCTTCACTTACCGTGCAGTTTCGGATGAAAATGAAATTTTTTTATCTGAACCTGCACCAAGGATTGCGTGTCATTATAATTTGCACCCGGTGATAATCACAGAGGGGTGGTGTGATGATAACGGGGCATGGGCGTGCCGTCTCCCTGCTCCGAGATGGACGGCAAGAGCAGAGGTGAGAGGGAGCCACCCGTAAGTAGCTTTTACTCAGGAGGCCGAGCACTTAATGTATGAAATGAGCCGCTAATGCGGAAGGACCCGCTCTGGCACCCGGCCGCAAATGGCCACCAGCACCGTTTCGGAGTCTCCTCCGGAGAAGCGCCGCTCCTCTCGCGCCGCGGAAAATCATTTACCTGAAACTGGTGGACTCCGCAGCCCGCATGACAGGTGCCGCGGCTCGGCCCGGAATGAGGCATCCCGCCACCGTGCATGCGGATTGGATACCTTGTGGGAGCTTTTCTATTTATAGAGAGAGATATGCCCTGAGGCGGACTGCCACTGGTCCCGGCTTTACTGCCGAGGCGTATTGAATTTCTGGGAGCATTTCCCCGGTCTCGGTCTGCAGGGGCCGTGTTTTCAGCAGGACGCAGTGTAGCACATGTCGGCTGCTAAAGATTTATCCTCACATTTGGGGGACTTAAAAAGAATCGAGGATTAATGGCAGGTTTGGGAGAGTTTGTGAAACGCTCCGGCTGCCCTGTTTGCTGTTTATGGATCATTCCGTTTTGAGGGAAGAGCTTATAAAAGTGACTTTTGTCGATTTAAGTTTCATTTTTGGGGTCGTGGGTTCCTACACACAGACTGCTTTCATGATGACACGGAAACATGCTTACACACTAAGGACATTAATTTTTTTTCCCCCCATAAGGAATGTGTAAGACTTGGGGGCAGGATGCATGACACAGGGATGACAGGAAGTAGCGAGGACTTTAGAAGGAGCAAACACTGTGTGGGTGAGAGTGGATCCGCATGGGGGAAATGAAAACGAAGAACAGGAAACGACCTGGACTTTTGGTTGTGGAAAAGGCTGTTGGATAATTCTTAAAAATCAAAACACCCCTGTTACTATCACCAGGCCTAACAGATCAGCAAACTGATTTGCATGAAGTAATGTTAGTAATATTCCATTACTGACTTTCTTTCTGACTAGATGCTGGTGTTTTTATACCTTTCCTGGCTCTTACCAGAATGGCTGTCTTTGCTGGACAGTAGTGCCTAATTGAAGCTTAACAGAAAGTTGACTGTCGTTAACCTGACGCTTAAAACCATGTGATGTACATCTTTGTTCATCACGTCGTCCACTGCAGTTTTCTGCCTCAGAAGCAGCACAGAAGTTGGAAACGTCTGGAGGTATCTGGTATGACCTAAAATGAATCAGCACGGCCAATCAGGTCATGGGGGGCTGGTCTTGGGCCTGAAAGACGACCACTCAGTCTTATACTGACTGTAGCCAGAGCACTTAACCCAGTGTTAACTGTGATGAGCACCTTAGTCCAGTGTCAGATTAACAAAAAACACAAAAAATGGTCTCCAGTGGTGCCCTGTACGCTGGAAATTATAGAGTGCTGGAGAGAAATGTCTCTTGCAGGTCACAGAAAAGCCCATGTCTTGATTAACCAGGATGAGCAGCCTCTCGGTTTAAGTCTTGCGAGATTTTCCCCTTGGTTGTTATTAAAGCTGTCTTGATTGGACAGTGGCCGCCCGCTGGGGACAGCTGGTGGAGAACGGCGGAGCATGTGGTTTGAACAGCATCCGACCGCTTTATATCGCGCTCAGACACACATCGTGTCGTTTTTGTCGTGGAATGCTTTTATATTCCCTCCCTGTGCTAAATAGCCGGTGATTAAAAGAAAGCTGTCGCTGGCGATGAATGGCGTTCCGTCAGATAAAGTGTTACGCGGAGAAAAAATACCGTTTGTGGAGAACACAAGGAAGAAGAAAGCCTGCAGAGGCCTCCCCCCGGTTCAAACAGGAAGCCACGATAAAATGGAACACAATTAAAACTGAGTTTGGGGGCCCTTGAGTCAATTAATTTCAGCCTGACAGATCAGTCAGGAGGCCGAGCGTCAGGGAAAGGATTCCCGCGGTAGGGGTGGTCTCTTAGCAACGGTGCCGCTCTAGTGATGTGTCAGAAGCCACGCCCCTCCGGCCTCTGAAAGTGGAGGAAGTTCCCTAGGTGTCCTCAATGGACGCTGCTTTCTGATTGGCTGAGGCATGTTGGCTGTCAGCCTACTTCCTTGAGGGAACTTGACAGATCTCAGAAAAAAAAGAAATCAATTTTAAGGCCTGCACGGCTCAGCGGGTGCCAAAGCCACTCGGGGACCCCGAAAGACGCCCGAGTCGACAGGGTTCGATGTCCAGAGGTAGAGAGGTGACAAACTCCATCATGAGCATAGACCAGAACCCGGGCAGCGAGGCCAGGCCCGCTCCCTGGATCTGGGGCCCGGCGTGGGATTGAACCTATTTATCTCTTTCAACAGCCCGTGGTACCATGGGGACAAGGAAAGTTGTTTAAAAAAAAGACCCTAGAAAAAAACAAAAAGCGACAGAATTCAAGGAGTATAAATGATGAATTACTTTTCATCAAGTGAAAGGAAACGTACTCTGGAACAATACTGAAACAGAGTGAGCAAGTCTGACCTCCTGCTTCACAGCAGCCAATATCTTCATTCAAGAAGACAACCATGAAATTACACCCAAAATGGGATTGTCATGAACGGCTCCTCGAAATCTCGGTATACAGTCATTACTGCTTGGGAAAAGAGCCTTCATTCACACATCATAACTCGTAGCAGATGGGGGGGGGGGGGGGGCATCCGGGAGGAGGGGGTTCGGAGATGAGGGTTTGAGGGAAACTGATCGGGGGGTGGGGGCAGAGCTGTAATCAAAACAAACAGCCCCCCGCACACTCCCCAACTCGCCGGAACCATGCGGATGCCATCCCAGCAGTGGCTAAATGAGCATTCTCTGTCGTTAGAGCCGATACGCTGAATTTGTGTTTATTTTTTCGGGAATGAGCGATTGAGGAACGTGGTAAAAAAAGGTTCTGCTGTGAGTTAATGGATGTTGATCCATTTCAGCATGCGCAGTGAATATTAAATTAATTACACGACACATGAAGACGTCTTGAACAAACAACCATTTAGACTTTTATTTCATTATTTTTAATTGGAGAGTTTTTTTCTTTTCCTCCTTCAAAACTAAAGCAAATTTAATTTAAAGTCAGACCGCTTTTAAATGGTAACTAACAGATGTTAGTAAAGAATTACATGAACAATCATTGATTCTGTTTTGTGAGATATATCAGCCAATGGCCACTCGAAATCGATGTACAAAATACCATACATCTGTTTTTACTGGAAATTGCCGAAATTAAATTTTACCCTTGATACATTTGACATCCTCGTTATTGAAAATGGGCAGGGGACCAATTAGAATCGTCTATAGAAGTCTAAGTGGAATCACATTGTGGGCAGTAAGTGACTGTGATCAAGGCTTAGCATCCTGCTAAAAACTATTGCATTGCGATGGACTGCGCTGAAACATTAGCATTACTTATGGAAGCTGAGTGACAGGCACCTAATGGACCTGAGCTCACATGACTGATCGCATGACGTTGTTAGTTACTGCAGGGTAAATGTGCACCTGCTTTTAAAATAATTTACATGCGTGTTTTCAAAGTAGATTTTTTCTACCTTTTGAAACATGGGCATGGAAAGCTCAGAAAGAGGGGTATCGTAATATTAACGTGGCGTACCTTGCTTGTACATTAATCTATGCCCTTCAGATGTTTCATGATATTGAAATTTCTACACTACTGGATTTAGCACCTGGCAACGGCACAGGATGGCCCGCAGTCGTGTCCGTGTGGTTCTCAGTGTGGTGTACTGCCCCCTGTCTGTGTGGACGCCCATAACACATCAAAAAGTTCTTGGGTATGAAGGCAGGAGGCCTTTCTCTCCAGTCAGAAAGTCACCGCAGTGGTGGTGCCCCAGTCTCATGCTAATGCTTGCCGCTGAATGCCTGGGATTCACGCTCCCTTCCCCCCTTTTTTTTGGGGGGGGGACATGGCAACTGTCCAACTGTATGTTTTTATAAAGAGGGGTTTTGTTTCAGATCTGAATGTTACCACTTGTGCCTGCAGTAGAAAAAGCCTGGTTATGACCTAAATGAGGCCACTTATTTAGGAAAAAAAGAAGACTTAACAGGCTTAAGATGGATTCATAGCATGAAATTAATACAACAAGACGTATCGAAAGGCATGACACGAACCAGGGCAAGAAGACACGTCTGCCCAAGGTATTTTGAGCGATCAGTAATTTTCCAAGCCGCTCCACATTCAAACGCGCCTCTCATCCTGTGACGGCCTTAAGACACTGTGCCATCCGCATAATTAGACATAGCAGCCTGATGACATTCTCGACGCGCCGTCAGAAAGGGGTCATTTTCCCTGCGTGCAGACGGCCCCTGTTTTCCCCGTCGCTTCAAAGTGGTGCTTCAAAGCGTCAGGCTTGTGACAGCCGGCGACGGCCACAAGTTGTACTCTATCTCTGGCGGCTTCTGCTCTTGCTCCAAAATTTTTCCGGTGGAGTAATGGACACTCAACAGAGGCGTCTTTCATCCCGAGTGGAGATGTTTCATCAGGCTAAATTTGGCTGTAAAGAGTCAATTAAGTGCCCAATCAATGTCACCTACCTTCTATGTGGGTGACGTTTTGAGCTCTGAGCACCCCAACCGGCCCCCCAGGCTCCCAGAATGGAGGGTGCATCTCCCCCAGCTCCCTGGCTGTAGGCTTATTTTCCTCAGCTGATTGTCACGTTCATTCACGGGCGTGAGTTGTTCAGTTCACCATGACACTATAATGAAATACTGCCCAGTTCTGGCTGTTGGACTACGTGTGAGAGGGAGACACTCATCATTAGTGCATTAATTAAACCTGTTCATTGGAAAAATCTGTGCTTACTTTGGTATATTACCCTGTCCAGGGGTCCTCCCATCACCTGTTTCAAAGTGGGCAGTGCTATGAGAATGCCTCCCTCTGTGTATTTAATCACAATGTGAAATATTAGTTGCAGGGCTCACACTTACGACTCCTTTTCTGGCAAAATGTGATTAAAAGTAAATCACGTGTGTAATACAGGTATATGTTTGATTCATCCCAATGTAACGTGTTGATCAGCACCCCCACCCCCCCGACCTCAATTTTCCAGAATGAGTCCTGCTTGAAATAAACACCGTAATACACCCCCTCCCCACCACTCACTAAGTAAGATGCATTCTGGGTATGGGTGGGCAGCCCAGGGAGAGACTTGATTTACAGAGACAATATTGTAGATTAGGATCAGGATTACAACAATAATAAGGGGAGAAAAGTCCTATGATAAAATACTAATTAAAGCACCCTTTCAAATCCTAGCTTATAGCTGAAATACTTAATGAGTACAGATGAATGAAATAACGGATCCCTTTCCCATGAGCCTGCGTCTAAATGGTGTACTTAGCTGGGAGTCACGGTGATTCAGGGCCGACGAGGTAGCTGCACTGTCCCGAGACCACTGCACCATGTTCCAAGAAGCCATGGAAGATTTGGGGTGCAGAGAGACCCACTGAGTCACCGAGTCTTTCAACCTCTATATGTCAGTTTGTGCAGGGTTCCAGACATTCTGTAGCACAGCTGCATGTCAGCCATGAGATTATGCAAACTCAAGCAACATCAAAGCAAAACGTGTGTAACACACCTGTACCCTCAGTGCGGCGAACACGGCGTTTGGGCCGTTCAAGGCCAGGACCTGCATATCTACGTAGCGGATAGCGGGAAGAATGCTTGACAATGTGACCTTTTGGTAATGTGATGCTGGCATCCTTCTCGATTGAAAAGGGGCTGTGCTGGACCCCGGCTGGGTGGTGATACCTGGTGTTTTGTTTACCTGTGCAGGAGACATTTTGCTGGGCATGCTTCCCTGATGACATCACTGCGTTGATGTCACTGCGATACAGCAAACAGCCCGACCTGTTATTTGGGGGGGGTGAGAGGGGTGGTTGGGAGGATGGCTCCTGGTTCCTTCAACCACAGATCAGGATCCTTCACTTTCTTAGCGGTTCACGACGACTTTCATTTTTATGTAAATGACTCCTCTCTTTATTTGCAAGATCCTTTCCCCCTTGTCACTGGATATCACTGCCTCGTCTTGGCAGTTCCCGACGCTCAGGGATTGAAGATAAACACAACGTAACGTTTGTGTAAATATAGAAAACAGCTTTGATCCTGAGTGAAGGCGGAGAGTGGCTCAGGGCTCGGGGAAATCGGGCTGCGGGGAAGATGACAGCTGATCCGGCCCTCCCTGTAAAGCACAGGAATCAGACGAATGTGAGCGTCGTTAAAGCGACATGACGTGCTCCGCTGCTCCTCCCCTCAGTCAGGGCCTCCTGTTTGCTTATTAAAAGCACTTAATTACCCACAAGAATGGCATTAAGATCCATTCAGCATCATTCTCATTTACTGTACATTTTTACAGGGACTTTTCAGGCCTTATAATGTTTTCAAAAGAACTTCAGACTTAGTTTTTTCTTCTTTTATATCCATCTCTCCATTTGAGCATCCATCCTCTCATCCTGGGCAGTCCTAGCAGAGTCAGTGAGGTAGGAGAGTCTCGTACGGTATTTGAGAATAAAGCCGATAGCCTCGTCTTATGAGTAGCTGAAGACTGATCTTTGATTTGCAGTCAGCCGTGTCCTAACAGGGAGGATGGCCGAGGTCTGTCCTCTGCGTTCAGGACCTGCTTGATGTCTGTGAGCACCGTCGGGGTTGGAATTGATTCTACTTCGTGCAGCTGCCTGCACACCGCTAACCTGCCCAGCGCCTCATTCTCAGTCAGCCTGTTGTCGGCTATTCTCACGAGTCACCTGTGCGTTTGACAAGTCAAAGTGTTAAGTGCGCGTTAAATGCCCTCCCCGTCTGCCTGTCCGGAGAGGCGCTGTCACATACCTGCATGCTCAGTGACGTCTGGAGATATGTTGCACTTTAGACATTAACCGTCTTGGTGGATAATTCTTTCCGTTAATAATCCCTTATATGATGAAAATATGTTTTGTTTCAAACATTTGGTAATAAACTACTAGATCATTTGCTGGAGGCAATTTCACTACATGTATTCATCATTAAAAATATAGGTTTATTCTTCAATTAATTCACAATAAAACTAAGGATTTGTGAAATGCGGATCAATTATGGTGCTGACAATTAGTCAAAATACAATTAACTCACCTAATCTACCCAAAACATATTAAAGAAACATCAAGATAATGATGCAGCGCTGTGAAATATCCGTCATTAGGTGATGCCCCTGTCAAAACACGTCACTCTTTTGTAATAATTAAGACTTCTGTAAGCGGAACGTTCAGGGAGGCCTGGTGAGCAGCCTGACTTCGGCCTGTCAGGTTTGCTGCGCTGCGCTGGTGCGCGCCCCGTAAATCAGCCAGGCGCGTCAGTGCCCTGCAGGTGCTGTATATAGGAGTTTCCCTCCTGTATGCCGGCTCCCCTGCTTTGCACCAGCAGGTGTCATTGCTTACCATGCACACACTGTCCGTGAGCATGGCGCCCTGTTGGGGCCAACGCGTGACAAGCTCGTCGCCCAATATGCCGGAAACATGATGCTCTGACAGCCTTTCACACATCATACGCACGTCAATACTACCCGAATGCCTCTATCGATTGGAAGCCTGCCATCAACTTGGAGAGTCCTTCAGACGATGGCCGAGTCAGATTTGCTGGTATGTGGTATCGCTAATGACCTCAGCTCAGTTACGAGAGCTGGAATCCCAGATCCAGAGATGATTTGTTACAACGGCACAATTCAGTATCTGTTTGGCTTACACGAGACATTGGAGTTAAAAAGTCAGACCTCAGGATCTCCCCTGACCTAGAGATCCGTTTTCCTCGGTGTCGACATAAGAACGAGAATGGAAACTTAACTGGAATGTACTGGTCTGCTCAGTCCCCATCTCATGCCCAGGCTGGGGTTTAGCCCTTTGTTCATTAAAGCTTGTGGAGATGTTTCCCTCAGAAATACCAGATCTGATGAATGATGCTTTTAACCGAGCGATTGTCTTTAAATCGAGTAAATTTCTAATCAGTTTAAACATTGATTAAATCTTGTTTTAAAAAAATAATAATAAGACGGCTCTGTGCCGCTGTGAGGCCGTTTGTTTTAACGTGAAAGGAGTTTTTGTGGGTAATAAATAAGTGTTTGTACTCCTTGGAAGCTCTGGGAGGGGTAATATATCATTACAACTGACCACCCCCTGGAAACCACACAGTGACAAAATATGTACTCTCCGGTCGCTAAGCGTGCACGCTGCTGTTTTGCCCGTTGCCTGGCAATGGCACAGCGTTCCGAAACGCCCTCCTGCCTGTTTGTCAGGAACTTGAGGGCCTTCTGCTGGCGTCGCCATTGTCTGGGCTCCCCCGTCCAAGCGGATGGCGAGAGTGAACCCCCCCGGCGGCCTTCAGCGTGGTGTTCTTGCGCGGGTGATGCTGGGGGTGTGTGTACGCCTTACTGAGCGGAAATATGAAGGGATGCGTTAATAAGGAGTACCTTAATGGGTCAGAATTGTCCATTCAGAAACTATCAGAGGACAGCCGGGACAGGGAACGTCATGGAAACTGTAACAAGGAACGACTAGGCAAACAAGGAACAACACACAGGACATACAGGAACAAGCCTATGTGTTCAAACAGGGAACATCGGAGGCTGTATGTCTGCTCCTGTGCTGTCTGAGCTTATGGACGCACTGGTAAGGCACCTCCTAGCCCAAGTGTGATCTGTGGACCCAAGAGCTCCTCCTTGAAACCCCAGGCAAGCTAGGTGGATGTAGGGATGAACGGAAGGGGTCGTGCTTGGATCGGGAGCTCCGGGTGGGCCTGGCTACCAAACCTATGTTAACTGTTTGCATCCCCCAAAACAAATGAGCTTTGACTCAGATTTGTGTGTCTGATGCCTCACATTCAGCAGGGCCCCAGACCTGCCTCAGCTGCGTTACACACTCGGCACGGTGTCTCCCCGCTCCGCTCGGCCCAGACCTGCCTCAGCTGCGTTACACACTCGGCACGGTGTCTCCCCGCTCCGCTCGGAAGCGACATCGCTTTACATTCTACCCCTCGTTTCACACAATACATGTGACACGCGACAACACAGTTTACATCGTAGTGACGGGTGACGTGGCTCCTTGAGGCTGGGGGGTGCCGCTCAACGTCGGTCTTCCTGCATAACATACTAAAGATTAATAGCCCAAACGCGGGCAAGGGCAGAGTGACCGAGGTCATCGCCTGCACCCCACATACTCATCGTGCACTGGCCATTGACTTGTTAAAGTCACATCAGGTTGGTCTGAGGGGCTGCAGAAGGCGATTAGGAGACCTCTGCTGGCTGTGGTGGCATCCATATTTCATCATGGGGTGCCTGATAAGGCTTCCTGAGTCACGTAAACTCCTCATACGTTTGGAATCGTTTAGCGGGAGTGATGGGGGAGCTGAGCGGTCACACAATGCCACACGCATTGTCTCTCTCATGGTGCATTGACAAGAGATGTCCAGGTGGGGGAGGGGATATTTACTCACGTACGGAGTAGAGGATTATGGGAAGTGACCCCCGAGGTGCGTGTGTGGGCCCATGCTTGTTTGCTCTCTGCCTTCCTTTCTTATATTTGTTTATATATTCACTTTCCCCCCCCAGATTGTGGTGAGGGCCCAGCTGCTAGACTTGGCCTCTCACCAGTATTAACATCACAGGCAGGACTGCCTGCTGTACCTGGGGGGGTGGGGAGTCGGTTCGTGGGTGGGGGCGGGGAGTCAGATGTCCTCTGATCACATGCCGGCCCAATGTCGGCCTCTTTGGATCCAGGGTGCCTTTTTGACACCTTTGATCTGCCCCCGCACGTGTGATCGCCTTTACCTTCCTTGTGAGTGGGGGGGGGGGGGGGGGGGGGGGGAAGAGCATGAGGAGGGGCCTGGGGGGGGGGGGGGGGGGGGGCCAGTTAGGCCCCCGCTACGGTCAGAGGGGTCTTGCCTCGGGGGGC
>JAAGVU020000001.1:50829160-50843076 GCA_011763525.2 Mormyrus iriodes
GTTGATACGGGGCCTGAGGGCAGGGGGGGGTGGGGGGGGGGGCGAGGCCCAGACTGTTCCCATGACATTCCTTGGCTTTGTAGGGCCAAGAAAATGTTCTTCTCAGGAACACCTAATCCTTGGGCCTAGGCCAAACACCACAATCTCCAGGCACAGCTGACATGGCCCACTGGGGACACTTAAGGGCTTTGGGTGTCTCCCTTTCTTTCTACCCGCCCCCTTCCACCCACAACCGAAACGGCACAGCGACTGAAGGTAAACACACCACGCAGCTAAAGTCCGGCCAAAGCGGAGAATCCCGTGAACGCGGTTAGTTCTCTTCCTCTGGGGGGGGCCTGTCGTATCATTTTCTCAGCAGGTTCGCTGCTCTGCTCGAAGGCGGGCTGAACCTCAGAAGTCCTTGCAGTACCTACGATCCGCACTCCGCCGGGTACGGCAAACGAGTCTACTCGGAGGAAGCTGTGTCCTCTTAGTGTGTAACATAAACTTGAGTTTGCCCAGCTTAAATATCCCCTAATTACCTCTTTCTAAAGAACATCACGTTCCAGAACCCTCTGTAGCAGCACATCAAACCGCGTCGCGCTAATAGAGTTTCACTTTACTCGTGGCTTTGAGGAGATCTGTAGTACGACCTATTATGAGGGTTTTGAAATGGAATTCTGCATGCTCAAAAGGTACAATATTCTTTTATTTAGCTTTAAATGTTATTAAGGAGGCCTTTTGTAATACAATTCCCTTTGTTATCTTCGAGTGCGTTATTGAAAAGGAAAAAAACCTAGCTTTAGGCTAGCACTTAGCGCTGGTTATATTTTAACAGCCAATGTACTTTATTACCTTAATAGTTCATTACCTGTTTTAAAAAATGCTAATGATTTATTAAAGTTTATTAAAGTGCTGATTAGCTTTAATATCCCTTCATGTGATTACTGCCGTACTTGTGTGTAAAAGTACAAGTGTCTTCAGTCTAAAGATGTCTGTAAAGGGTGTGAATGTGATCTATTTCTGTAGTTTGCCTCTAGAGATTCATCACACTCCAAAAAGAGACCCTCACCTTAAACTGACATTTTTATACAGTGAAATGATTGTTTAATTTTAAAACAGGCGTGTTGGTCTTAGCAGTCAGCCGCGGCAGTCAGTTTGCATGGGAAAGGCTGGACCTGCTTGGCGGTGACGATCAAAGCGGGATGCGCAGGAGTGTAGGGTCCCGGAGCTTTCGCATTTTTGCCTTGGTCGGGGTTGGGGTGAGGGTGGGGGGTCCATATGGGATTTAGCAGCTCCTGCTAAGATTTGAGGGTCACAGAGGCTTGGGAAAGCGCATACAGCTCGAGCTGAGCTCTACATTTACGCCAGGCAGGTAAAATTTAAACATCTGCGGTGTCCGGTATGTGCCGCTCGTTTACACTTTCGCGTCCTCTGGCTGGATGTAAACGGGATACAACATTGTATACAGTACATACAGCCAGGAAGCGACAGATCCGCAGGCCTGCCCCGTAAAAGCGGCCCGTTCGAGATATTTCACGATGTTATCCAAACACTGAGGGTTTTAAACAGACCTGGCATGGAAAGTACATTAGGGATTTCCCGGGGCAGGGATGAGGGGTGAAGGGAGCATTGCCATGACAACTTGGGAGGGGATGCGTGTGATGTGAGCAGCCCCGTGAATATGATAGCATATCGTGTAAAGCTTACATACACACATGCAGCATACATGCAAATAGCACAGCTGTTTTACTAAAAGCCTTGTTCCCTGACATCCTGTTCATCGTGCAAATAACCTCGCCTGCTAGGAAGGCAAAATCCCCCCCCAGCTGTTGCCCCCATTTGGCCAGCACGCATCCCTTATCTTTTCCAGACCTGTGAACCACTGGGTTGCCCACGTTGAGTTTCGACCCCCCTGTTCTCTCGATGCTGACTATGACATGCTCATATCCTCAGGGGGCAGTCTGACAGCTCACATAGACCCCTCCACCCCCCCATATAAAGACATTAAGCTACCTGCCCCCTGTGTACACCATGAATTTATGCTCTGCATTAAGAAGAGCAACACCCTCTCCTTAGTTCCCCATGAACTCCATTTTGCGGCCCCCAGGGTGTTTATTAGCCCTCCCCCAAACACCCTCCTTGGCGGTGGCACCGGCGCCACTCAATGCCAGCGGAAAGCCTGAGGCAAAGCGATGCGCTTCCTGTTTCGCCAACCGCAGCCTTGACTCTGCTACCGGATGCGGGTGCGTCAAGGAGTCCAGATAGCTTGTTATGATGGTGTTTTTTGACATTATTATTAGCTCGACCTTAATGACCGCTCGTCATTGTTTGAGAGCGCTGTGCTGACTCAGAACAGCCGCGCGATTGGCTCACCGTCCTTCGTTAATTAGAGCTAAATGCTGGGGTATCAGGCATCAGATTAGAGGACTTTTTACATACGGGTTACCTTGAACCTTCATCTGAGGGACGCAGCTCCATATGTGGATGATGTCATTCTGTCACGGTACATCTCACTTGGACGAGATGTGTTTGTTTTCTGCCCTGTGCGCTTCTATCTTGTGTCATGTGATCTGCTTTCCAAACTGGAAAGAAAAATTGTTAATTGATGATACTCTGTCCCCCCCCCCCCCCATTATTTGTTAACGGATAGCACAAGTGATACGAAACATTTCAGGGTCATTTTACAAGCACTTACAGAAAAACCACAGTGATTGGGTCCATCAGTTATTTGGCCACACAACACAAACAAACAGAGTTTGCCTTGGCTCCCCGTTCGCCCTCCTGCTGAAGTGAGGCGCTGACCATTTCGCTTATGCAGTGGATGCACCTATCTCGTGGCTAACGGCTTTTAGGAAGGTGCGGTATGGCGTGGAGTGGCGTGAGGATGCAGGCCCACAGCCAAGCCCTAACGATGGCGCCGTGTAATGCCAGCCAGCCCTTCGCTGCTTTTAAATTTGGGATTAAACGCACCTTAATCTCCGGCTGCCGAGTAGGAATTGAGGACTTTAATGTGCATTCCCTTTATTACCTTGCATAATTTTGCAATAAATAGCAGAATGACTTAGCATATTGTACAATAAAAAGGGATGGTTAAAATGAAAGCCTTCGATCACTGCTAACTAGGTACGCCCAGTGGAGGATGCTGGGAGTCTTTTCCTGGTGGCCTGCAGTCAGTAGGGCGATGGTCGTGGCACATGGAGTTCCTGCTTGGTCTAACCCCAACCTCCGCCCCCCCAGGCATGTGACTTCTACAGGTAATTATAGGAAAATGGGGCTGGGCTGCAAACTCACATGACACCAAATGGAGTAAGTTTCTTTTCCCCTTTTGTTTTTTAAATAATTTCCCACTCAAACTTTTCTCCCTCCCCACGTAGGGTGTCCGCGGAACAGGCACGCCCCGGCTGACAGTGTCTCCACCGTAGTCACGGAATGTTCCGCTGGCTTTTTTTCCATCACCAGAGAGTGATGGACACGTCACCCACGGTGGCCGCTCGCTCCACAGCGATCCTCATGCATTCTCATGCAAATACGCCGGTGCAATTTCCAGCCCCTTTAATAGCATCTTACAAATGATGTGCCATTACAACGAGGTTTATTTAAACAAATTTAATACGTCTTTAATCAAGCAGGAGAATGTTTTTAAAAGGTCACCCGCCAAATCTGGCTTCCCGGATACAGACAATTAGCTTGGTGTGGGGGGGAGGGGGTGGGGGGCGGGTTGGGGAGTGGGAGAGAGGAAACCATTTTGTGGACAAGTCATTTTTAAGCAACTCGTTATTTACATTTTTATGCAGCTATTAAATTGTATTTCATCACTGGGCACAGCCCCTTGACAAGCACACACACAGAATGACTGCATACGCACACGTGGGGATATGGACATACAGCTAGTTAGCATTTGCAGTACGTACAGCCGCGTAGCTTTTTAGACGGTTTGTATAACCTCTTGTTAGTTTTTGCTTGGCTGCATGAGCGAGTTTTCAGAAGCAGCCCAGTCACAGCTGGGAAGCCTTCAGGCTCTATCCCCTTTAACTTAGCTATACTTAGAAGAATTTTTCCTTTTCCCTCATACCATCAAAGCTTGAGGCTAAATCATGCCTGTCCCCTCAGGGAATCGTGGGAATCATGATTCAGCAGTGTGCATGCAACAGAGACATAGGTAAGGTGAAGGTAAGATGTGTGCAGAGTTCTAGGATTCCCACCATGTTCTGCTGTGGTGTGACACATGAAAGCCACACCCCCTACCACCACTATAATTTGCATATGCTAATTTACATTGGTGCCGTTTGTCTTGCATGCTGAAATGAAACCGTTGCCTTGCCGGGCACCACCTCTTTGCTCATCAGGCACATTATGGTAATGTACAGGAGATGAAGTGTGTGGGCTGGCCTTAATAATGTTACCATTACGTTTTGCCCACAGGTAAATTCACAAATGTTACTTTTATTTTCCTTAAGACTGGAGAATCAACCAGTACAAGCAGAGTTATTGCCTCTTTGGAAATGATCAGTTTCACTTTAGTCCCTCATTATTTCATGAAATATTATATTTTGGGAAATCTGTTGGGGATATTTAGTTTTTGAACTATAATTACACTCATGTACAGTACTTTAAAATACATCAGATTATGTCTCTCTGATTCCCGCAAGCTATATTTGGATGATGAACATGAAAACCCAACCGCAGACCCCAGAATCCCGGACTTAACTGGGTGAAGTAAGATGGAGAAAGCTCCCATCCGTACCTGTAACAGCCGACTAACCCAGGGTGTTCAAGAAAGTTGAAACGGTGATGTTTTGGAGCTGGCTTGTGTTCTGGGGATAATAACAGTATGCACTAGGTGACGATGGCAAATGGATTATCTGTGAATGTTACAGTGCCCAGGATAATGTCACTCTTAGCCAGCGCTAGCATGAGGCTGACGGCCGCAGCATTTGCCCGCACGGCGCGCGGACTGGTTGCAGCCAGTCAGGATTCTTGTAAACCTGCTCTGTCTTGGGGTGGTGGGGGGGGTCTCGCTTAACCCTCTCAGCATCAGTTACCCTTTCCTGGGTCTGGCCTTTTCGTGGAATGAGGTGCTAGCTGTAATGCGGCTCAGTACACAGCAGCCGCAGGAGTTGGGTAGCATGAAAAATGACTTTTCATTAGGGCTTCATTGATTCCAGTAAACGGGGGCCGTGGGCCTGCTCTGCCCAGCCAGCAAAACAGTAATAATTTAATCTGAGGTGACACAAACCCAAATGCATGTGGACAAAAATCATCCTTGAATATTAAACAAGAGCCGTGAGACTGGGGGGGGGGAGTGTTTGCGGATGTATTTAAATGTATGCAGATTGCTGTCTAACCTATTTAAAAACAGAAATTAAAGATTCTCGTCATAAATCACATTTGCTGCCATGCACGTGCCTTGTTATGTGGACGCTTAACGGAAATCTGAAAGGTTAAAGCTCTCGCTACATTTAACTGTATTGGTATAATTAATACTCATCTGCATCGTAGCTATTTATAAAGAGTGGGAAACACCCTGGCGGTGTGTGTTAAGGTAGTAATTTAGGGTCGGGAGCATGAACCCACACAAGATGTTTTTAAAGGAGGGACCTGGTTTTATGAGGTCCGTTACTTGGGTTCTCGAAGTTGATGGGTGTGAGATCTGTGTTTTTATACAGATGTAGCAGTAAACAGCTATGCTGTAGCCAGGGATCTCTCTTGGAAATCTGGTCTGATTGGCAGTTGATTGGTGGAACTTTTACTGGGTGTGGCTGAAACTAACTCTGTGTTTGGTTCAATTCTGAAACCATCGACCACACCTCTGGATGGTTATCACAAGTTTGTGAGGTATCATGGGCCAGTTTTCAAAGCACGCCCTGATGATAGTGAGCTCGGGGTGTAGTGTAGTGATTTAACCCAGGGACCGGAAAGTTGTTGGTACAGAGTCCATAATTTTGGGGAAGGGTGCCCCCCTTACCTCAAACTGCGTCAAAAACTGTGCACGTGTGCTGCATTGTCATATCGACCTGGTTTACATGCCACAAAATACCAGACCTCAACTTAAAATGATTGTCTTTCATTCCTGACCAGGAGATTCAATTTTCGTGGGGAGAGGCCTGTCCGAATCATGTCTCTTCGAGCCTCTGGCCGCCCGCTCGCGCCTGCGCCGGTGACCTTTTTGAGATGGGCCCATCATTAATTACAGGATCCAAGTCACGTGGGCTGGTATTCAGATCCCGAGTGAGGCAGGCTCCTCATCTGAGCCGTGACCCCCCAGGGGCGGTGATAATCTAGCACACGTGCAGACAGCATCTTGTGAGTGGCTTATGGGCGCAGGACCAACTCTTCGGGCTCTATTGTTGTTATTATTGCTGTGTATGTTCTCTTGAGCCTCTGACCTGTATTAGGTGCATGATTTCTCAGTGTCACGCCTTTGGGCAGGACGTTGTTACAAGCTTCGGTTGGGACGGGGACGGACCCAACAACCTGCAAGGGAGTGAGTGCAAGTGCTGGAGTGTAAGCTTTAGATCCACTGCAAAAACATATCGTATGCCAGTGAAACAGCTTTCGCCCTTTAAACTGGACAAAAAGCCCTCAAGCCGTCAGTGATGCGTCGATTTTAGTGTGAATTTAGTGTTGCTCATGCGTAAGCCAATTTTAAAAAAAGCTATATTCCTTACTCTACATCTATGTTTTCCTTTTTGCTCCGTCCTGAGCGATCTGTAATGAAGCTCACTGTAATCCGTTTGATGTTGCAATTTCATCTAGATATCTTTTTAATTGTGCTACACATCGTATCGTTTAAATAACTCCAAAATTAGCAAATCTGAGCGCTATGTGCGAGTCCATAAAAGGCTTGTGTAAGTGAAATTAAAACACTTCAGCCGTATGAAAAACCAAACACAGTTGTGCTTTGTTGTATTAGGGACAAACACTGTTAAATTGGAGAAAAAAAACACTAAATTAGAGAAAAGAGAATATTTTATCTTGGTGGAAAAGAAGCTGGGACGCATTCTCTTTTAAAAAGAATTTGTTAATGAAACAGCTCAGTGGCCAGCTGGCCCAAAAGTGTTTAACTCTTAATGTGTGGGGGTAGGATGTGTCAGGTCTGTGAAATTCACTCCGCCTTTCACCATATTACTGTAACGATAGTGTGACCCTTTCCGTGGCCATGCTGGGACGTTAATGCTAGAGTGTACAGGGAGAGAGTTTGTTTGGTTTTAAATACTTGCTTTTACTGTCCTAACCATGTGACTGGGGTAATTATTCAGGGCAATTAGCAAAGATTAATACCGGCTAAATGTTTCTCTTCCTTATGTTAGCAGCTTTCGCTCCTGGCTGTGTAATAATCACTCCTAATCGCAGCTGAGACCATTACCTACAGATCGTCTGCTCTTTTCATCAGGAAGTGGAAATGACCTTTTGGGCCTGAATCAACCGCGGTCTGCAATTGTTCCCTTTTTCTTACCTTCTTTGTAATAGAGCTGTTCATTTTCTTCAAACAATTACAGCCATATCGACCCGCTAAGCCTTAGGAGCTGGGAGATTGTAATTGGTAATCTAATTCCATTTCATTCCATTACTTCTTGGGTAATTGATGTTTCCCTGGAATCAAGGAGTATTCAGACAGTCCTTTACCGGGTAAGAAAAGCTGTTAAGTGACTGTGCACAGGGTGAGGTGAGTCCTCCTCTTTGTGTTTAGGTGACATGTCTGTCTACAGATTTTGTTTATGCACCCTCAGCATTTCTGTCATTGCTAGGTCGAGTTAACTTCTTCTCTCGGATCTCACCTTCCTCAAAAGCGACGGACACATTTTCCCCGTACGATGCAGGAAACCACTTACTCATCTTGATATTCGACTAGCCAAGCACTTTTTCAAGCACCCCTAACCAGAAGTGAGTAAAAATACCCGAGTCAAGACTCACCTCTTCCCTTTTTGATACCGATTAAACGAGAAAAAAAAAACACTCGGAGGGAAATTCACAGTTTCGGGCCCTCTACTTCCCGTAAGCACTTATTGCGAAAACCCTCAACTGGGCTGTGTCACCTGGGCCAGCTACGCACACGGCGATACGATGCCAGGGGATGCTGCCACTGAGGGCTTTGAATTGCTCAAGGTGAGATCACATGACATATTTCTCCCTTCCTAAGCAGCGAGCAGTCAAGGCGGGAGACCCCGTGTGCCTGAACAGCTATCTACAGCCATTACTTGTTGTGTTTTTTCATCTCAATAAAAGAGTGAGCTGTTCGGAACAGAAAATGTCCAGGAGAAAATAAATCCTACCTTTTGTTTGCTTTTGACCAAGTAAAACTATTTTCCTGCCTAATGTTCTTAGGAATATGGAGCAATATAATAAACCTGCACCAAATTTTGCAAAAAAATAAAAGACTGAGAAAAAATATAATTACTAAAAGGGCTCCCTGTCGTGTGATTGAGGCATTTGTGGTTACACGTCGTTTAAAGTTCTCTGTATTGGCAAAGTTTCACTGAAAAGGAAAGCAGATCGAAAATGACGCTCTTTGTTATGTGACAAAATAATTCAATCACCGTTCTTATAAAATATCTTTCATGATAGATATTTCTCTAATAACGGGACGTGCTGTTAAAACAGGCTTCTTGTAGGAGAGTAAAAAAATTAACAAGATTTGAATTGTAAAACTTTCTTGTAACTGTCTGTAGGAGAATGTAGGGCATTTCATCGTAGGCAAACTATGCTGTTTCATCCGTGTGATTCAAAAGGCCTGCCTGCGCAATAACATTTTTAATGTGATTCTTCATGTTCATATTAAATCTGCATCAGCAGATTTCAGCGCCCTGAGATCAGTGTTTCGTCTTTCCTCCTCGGTGCGTATCGTGTGATTAATGGACTTCAAACGAGCTGCTCCTCTCCCCTCTTGACCGCCTGCTTCGGGTTACGGGGCCCGGGCGGCCGCGGGCCGTGAGGAGACGGGCCACGCAAGAGGAAGGCAAGAACGTTTTAAGCGTGTGGCTGTTGACAGAGACTGTAAATCTGCCCTGACAGCCTTTTCAAAACAGCCCTTGCTGGAAACACTCAGACTCTTGAAATGCACACCTCTTTGATATCCCCGCGCAGATGGTACACTCCATCAGTCGTCCGCTGTGCTCCCCCCCCCCGCATCTGGTTACATGGCTCATACCGCAGCCAGAACGGCAGTGGCCTCTTGCGCTTCGCCCCATCGGGCTAGATTTTATTTCATTTTCAGCAAGCGAATCTTGCCTTTGACACGTGTCCAAGGCCCCGTTCAGCAGCTCGGAGTGACCCGGTGATGACCGCTGCTTCTGGATGGCTCATGTGACCCATCATGACCCATCATGTGACCGGACGTCCCAGGGCAGCCAGCTCAGGCGGTGAACTGCTCCTATCGAGTTCGACCTTGATGCAGACAATGAATTTACCACCATTGTTTATATCCCAGACCTATAAACAGACGGTACCACTGAACGCAGCTAACGCAGACCTTGACACCGGCTCCCCCAACTGGGCTGGACCCCAAACACGTTGGCGCTTGCTGGCTAGGCAAGGAAGGGGAACGCCGTGCGGCAGCCTGGAAGGGAGCACGCTGTCTCGCTTCCTTGTCCAGGCCACTGCTTCCCAACATCTGCCGGCCTGTGCCCCAGGTCGTGCAGTCGCCGAGTCTGACGTGGCCTACAGTCCTTGCCTAATGATACTCCTTGTGTAATGAATGGTTTTGTGGGAAAAGGTACCTTCTATTTTTTAAAAAATTAAAAAGAGCCCTGAGCCACTTAGTGTTTTTCAGGGCAGGTTGACTTGTTCTGGCCTTGTGGGCTTGGTCAGCACCACATCCTCCTAGTAAGCGACTGTCTTGCGCCTTGCAGCGGGGGAGGGCAGGTTTCCTTCTGCTATGGCACAGCCTGACAGTGTTGGACCTTTGAATAACTGAAAAGTAGCAGATCAAAGCCCTTTGCATGTGCTTACCTCATGCTTAAGGGGTCTGGGAGGCGAGTGGTAGGTGTCTGTAAACAGACTAGGCCTCAGTTCTCCTGTGCCTCTCCTGTCTCCAAGCTCTTTGTCTGATATCAAACATTCGCCCTATTTCGTTAGGTGATGGACTCATTTCCTCTTTCTTCTGTTACCAAAAAGCACAGTTTTAGGAACTTGCATCTCAAGGTCAAATCTTTTTCGGGGAAGTACGATGGATTTGATCAGTCAAGGCTGAACAGTTTCCAGTTAGACCATGATGCAGTGAATTGTGCTTGGGGGTGGAGCCTGTGATGATTGACGCTGATTTGGGCTGTTATCCCCTGACACCGAGCTCTTCTGTACATCGCCTCCCCACTTTGTCACACTTCATTCCCTGCTTTTATTAATTCATGTTTGATGTAATCTCTGCAGGTGCTTCTTGCTGTTTAAATAACCCCGGAGTTGTTTCATGCTGCCCGATGCACACACGCTATTTAAAACCTCCATCGGAAGCAGAGGCTCCTGTGAAATGTCATATTTATAGGTTTTATGCATATTTTATTTATAGGTAATTATGATACTGCGGGGTTGCTGCCCACTTATAATTATGGAGACCTGGTCAACTAAATGGAGAGTCGTGTCAGCGCATCCCGAATTAGCGGCGAGATCGTTATTAGAGGGATGTGCTATTATTTGCTCATTAGTGATGCACGCTTGGAAAGGTAACACTCATCAAGAGTTTCCCAATTATGGTAAATTATCTCAAGGTCAATATCTGTCGTGCTTTTCCCCCCTTTTGGCCGGAAAGCTTTCAGTGAAATGTTTAATGGTGTGTCCACAGCGGGGGCCTCTGGAACGGACTCTAGTGCCAGGAGTTGCTGCTAGTCTGGTTGGGTCACCCACTGTGCTGAGTGCGCCCCTACTCCATGCCGGACCTGGGCCGGGGGTGGCGTGTCACCTTGCAGATGCTCCCGGGTATGCCCTAATTTTAGGTTTGGTGTCGGGCGTCTCTTTGAATAGGGAGACAGTGTGGTTTGACCATAGCCACTGTAACCAGTGAAACCTGATCCGGTAAGCCAATTTGGACTGCGGGGCAGGATTGGGGTCTGACACCAAAGCCATCCCGAGCTCCTCATTGAGTCACATGGAGGGTGGGCAAGGTGAGGCACTATGTGACCCGTGTAATGTGATACCTCAGGGTGACGGGGCAGCCGTAACGTGGCGTCTGTGGGCTGAGACGGAAGCTCTGTGCTTTGGTGGTGCCTCGAAGCGGCTACTGATTTCCACCAGACACGAGCGACCGGGTCCCTTGGCCGTCAAGGCATCAGTCAACTTGTAGCGTCTGGGTCCGTGCGAAGTCTCAGGTTTCCACCCTTATCGAGTTTTGCCTGCGGTAAGGGCCACGGACAGGGGGTGTGCCCTTTCACCGGGGTGTTGTTAGTTTTGCCTCGGTAAATCTCAGTCTCCAGTGGGGTTCTGCAAATTGCTGGAATCCCACGGCTAGAGGCATACCATGCTTCCTGATTCATATAGAATGCTGGTTAAATCAGAACGTATTTAACCGTCTAATCACTTTGCCCCTGACATGTCCGTATCGCTGACTCTGAGGCCTTGGCAGGCAGAGCGACATGAGCAATGGTTAACCTCTGGTAACTTCTCCCCTTTTTCCCTGCGTTGAAAAGCTCGGCCCGGCATACGGTGGCAGCTGTACCTTTCCTGGTTCTGTCTTTGGCACTCTGCTTCCCACCACTGGGCAGAGAGTGAGATTCTCTTCTGTTTAATTAGTGCCTGGTGTCCATGCGGGACAGAGAGGGGGGGGAGTGAGAGGAGTCGGGATAGGGAGGGGCTACAAGCCCACCTAGAAAATGGACTTCCAGGCATTGGTTTTATTTTCACAAAGTTCTCCGGCACCTACTTTTCTGAATTAGCGTCTCTGGTTCCGCCCAGTGGTACGGAGATTATCCAGAACATGGGCAGTGGCAGCGTGGTTTAGCTTTTAAGAGAGTGTGAGTGTGTATGTGAGCATGTGAGGCCTTTTTTGAAGCTCTACTGCAGCTGTGAAAACATTGACTCCCCCCCTGGAGCAGTGAAACTTCAAACAGCTGTTCCAGGTGACTGCACACCTTCAGCTCCATTCCTCAAATGCTGTTTTCTCTGGCCATTGGGCTCTGGCTCGCCAAAGAAGAGAGTCCCAGGGAAGGCTGTCTTCAAAGGGGAATGCAGCTCCAGGCAGTCGTGGCGTCCCGGGCTGTCTGCTCGGGAACATTCTGATGGGTTTCATTAGGGCGTCCAGGGGGCCTGACGGTGGGTAATATAATGAGACAGTCTCTCTTGCTCTCGGCTAAAGAATAAGTGGGATGTGAGAAGATGTGGCTAAGGTAAAGGATGTGGTTAAGCTATGGCTAAGCTCGCTCATGGTTAAGCTACGGCTAAGCTTACTTATAGGTAAGCTATGGCTAAGCTAGCTCATGGTTAAGCTGTGGCTAAACTCGTTCATGGTTAAGCTATGGCTAAGCTCGTTCATGGTTAAGATATGGCTAAACTCGTTCATGGTTAAGTTACGGCTAAGCTCGCTCATAGGTAAGCTATGGCTAAACTCGTTCATGGTTAAGCTATGGCTAAGCTCGCTCATGGTTAAGCTATGGCTAAACTCGTTCATGGTTAAGCTATGGCTAAGCTCGCTCATGGTTAAGCTATGGCTAAGCTCGTTCATGGTTAAGTTACGGCTAAGCTCGCTCATGGTTAAGCTATGGCTAAGCTCGTTCATGGTTAAGCTATGGCTAAGCTCGCTCATGGTTAAGCTATGGCTAAACTCGTTCATGGTTAAGTTACGGCTAAGCTCGTTCATGGTTAAGCTATGGCTAAGCTCGCTCATGGTTAAGTTACGGCTAAGCTCGTTCATGGTTAAGATATGGCTAAGCTCGCTCGTATGTAAGCTACGGCTAAGGTCGCTCATGTTTAAGATATGGCTAAACTCGTTCATGGTTAAGTTACGGCTAAGCTCGCTCATAGGTAAGCTATGGCTAAACTCGTTCATGGTTAAGCTATGGCTAAGCTCGCTCATGGTTAAGCTACAGCTAAGCTCACTCATAGCTACGTTACGGTTAAGCTAACTCGTCACTGACTAGTGACTAGCTCCCGCTACTATTTCGATGTTACGTTTGCCGCTTTGTTGTGTGGAGCATGAATGCCCTGGGCATAGACACGTCTTAGATGCTGAATCTAAGAGCTCAATGGAAAGCTGGCGGTTGGCTGGGAGCTCCGCGCAGCATCTGCCTGTCACACGGCAAGCACCAAAAAAAGCAGAGTTGTCGAGCAGATCATCAGCTGAAGTGTGATCTCCGCAGACGGCATCTGGTGGCGTGCTCCATGTCGACTTGGCCGGGGTGAGCTGTCTGATGTCGCAGGCAACAGCCAGGCGTGACATTCCATACTCCAGGAAGTTTTCCCAGCTAAACAGGAAGCGGCCGTTCTGTAGCGTCACTTTAGATGGAGACTAGTTGACATCTACTGTGTCGCCCTCCCCACCTCTGAACAAGAATAGGGGCCTCAGGCTCATTTACATATCATGCGTCATTCTGTTCCAAACCTTGATTGCTGAGATTTCTGTGGCTTCCAGTGGAAGAGAGGAGTGGGGGAGGGGATCTCTCAGCTTTTTGAGGACTTCCAGAACAGAGAGGTTTTAGGCAAAGACAAGGGCTCGGGCGCACTGCTGTAGGGCCAAGAGGGGGCAAGTAAGAGAGCAGCGTGTGTGATTACACTGCCACAGCACGAAGAATACCTTGCAGGTTAATTTCATCTTCCGTTTTTACGAAACATTTAGCTTCTTAAATGTCACAATGAGGTAAACCGGTGGAGTGGGACGTTAATATTTTCCTCATTTCCTTTCCCCGGTGTTTATATAACACTGTTACTCCATCTCAAGCGTCTGTGTAATTTACACACTTTTGCTGTTACCCTCCTGCATATGCGGTATTTTTCTTGTAATATTAACCCCCCCC
>JAAGVU020000001.1:50843115-50863886 GCA_011763525.2 Mormyrus iriodes
TTCTTAACGCCTCCACAGTAGGCATGGTGTTTCTTAAGCAAAGCCCCAGGCACACCTCTGTCGCTGTCTCACTTCCGTCTCACAGTCTCCCATATGTGCTTTGAAGGGAACAACGTCAACGGTGATAACAAATAGCGGCACGGAAACGTTTCAGGTGGGAAAACATGTTAATCTGTGCGTGAAACAACACCCTGATACATCCTCCAGGGGCTTTTTATACCTTTCCAAAGTAAACAGGAGAGAGCTGAATGTAAACTGGGCTGTGGATCACCACACCAGATCTCCATGCTGGCTATGGATCGCCACACCAGATCTCCATGCTGGCTATGGATCGCCACACCAGCTCTCCATGCCTGCTGTGGATTGCTACACTAGATCTCCATGCCTGCTGTGGATTCCCACACCAGGTCTCCTTACCTGCATCCATTTTTACAGAAGAAGACTCTTTTCATCAGGACGATATGGAAGCATCTTCGAGAGCGTTTCACACGGTGACGGTTGTTGCTGGACTTTGGAAATGATGAGTAACAATGTCCTGAAAAAAGGTGCCACTGTGGTTCACCATGTGACATTGACCTTAAATCCTGTTCTAACCCCTGAGGTCAGACAGCTTGATGACCCCACATCTTGTCAGGCAGTTCCTTTGTAGATCTTCTCTATGTTACTGAGTATGTCTGCTGTTAGATCTGGACAGATCTTCTAATTAATGCTCTACTGTACCTTCTAATGGGCTTGAATAAGCTTTGACGTTACGTAAGACATCCCTTCCAGGTTGTACCCTGGCCTTGTGCCCTGCACTTACAGGACTTCAGTCTCCCTGTACTGAAAAAGAGGTTGGAAGCTGGATGGATCAAAATAAAGAAGAATAAAGGTTTAGAATAAAGAATAAAGGTCTAGGAGTCCTGAGAGAGTGTGTGTGTGTGTGTCTGTGTGTGTGTGTGTCTGTGTGTCTGTGTGTCTGTGTGTGTGTGTCCATCCCTGTAAATCGCCTGCCAGTGATTGAAAATGATGGATGATAGTGGAGAGGAGAGAATCAGGAAGCACTAGAAGAGCAATGCGCTGGGCGTGTGGGATGTGAACCGCGGCCGACTCAGTGTCGGGGAAACGATCCCTTACAGCCCCCCCACCCCGCCGGGGTGCCCAGCGCTGATCCATGACGCTCACACACGCCTCTCACACGCCTCCCACACACACTATCGACACGTCCGCAAATTAACGCAGCCACGCTCGGTTTGCTGACCCAGGCATTCTGTTGGAGAGCTTCTACATGACATGACGTTTTTTGTTTGTTTTTTTGTGACATTTACTTGCTTTTTATGGTCATGGCTGGCAAATGTGGGACTGTCTCAGAACGTGGTAGTGATTTACCCAGAGACGTTGTGATAAAGCATTGTCACTGCTGGATGCTGGGTGTTTCGCTTGTGTATGTGTGCATGCGTGCATTTGTGCGTGTGCTCCGTAAATTGAGCTTTTCCTGTTGGCTGCAAAAGGGCACGCCCCTGACAGCAGCCACCCATGGAGTGGCATTTCCAAACCTGGCTCTCCATATTCCTGCATTAACACATTCCCATCGTTCCATGGATGGCATCTTCCAGGTGCTTCCAACGGCTGGCAGGGTTAATTTTCCACATGCCACCTGAAGGGCTTGCATAACTGATTAACTCAGCTGAGAGCTGACACGTTAACCTGTGTGCAGTCTGTGGGAAGCAATGTGAAATTTCTGTGTCACGCTCCAAACCTGTTTGGAAGCACCTGCCATCATTTACCCATTTATTACCTAAATACTGAGAGCATTCTCATCCGTGAAACAATCAGTTGAGTATATAACGCTCTGTTTTGAACTTCCCATTTTTCCTTTAGAAGGGAAATCCTCTGCATGCCGGGATTTTGATATGACAGACAGTCCCGTCATGTCGCGAGACGGCAGGAGCGAAGTTCTGAGGAGATGCGGTGGAATATCATGCTCCTGTGGAGATGGGGACAGGAGGACCATTATTCCTCGCTTTTTTCTTGCACCACGCCGTGCCCATGTCTCTCCATCAAAATGACATGAGGATGGCAAGGGGTTAATCCACCCGATTTTTTTCCAGAGTGTGTGGCTTGGCAGTTCCCTGTGCCATGGCACTCAGGCGGAGCATCACAGAAAGGACCAGGAACGCTGCCATGAGGAACTCCGTCAGTGCGCTCCCTGACCAGTGAGCTGCTATGTCCATCAATCAAGCTTTTGTCAGATAATAAGCTGATGTCTGCACATGTTAAACACCCTAATGATTTTACACACACACACACATATATATATATATATATATATATATATATATATATATATATATATAAAATATCATTATATAATATGAAATTGTTTGTGTTTGTACAATGTCTTCGTGCTACATATAGGCACATCTACTGGGGAAGGATAACTGTCAAAGACGAAGACCTGAACTTATTTGATTAAAAATGTATTATTTGTGATGTAAGCTACAGGGTTCATAGTCACATTGGACCAAGGCTTTTCCATTCCTCCTTGGGAACTTTTTAATGTGTCTCTAGAACATTTTAAGATTGAAGCCTGAAGTGAAACATAAGCTACAGAAAATGTTCTCGGCATGTTTATAAAACATTATGTTTATGCAGCCAAAAATGGTGGTCTCCGAAACAGCAAGAACATTGTCTTGTCTTTAAAATAATTACAAAAGGTACATTTCTATTACATAACTTTTTGTTTTAATTCATTTAATTCAATTCAATTAATTTCCATCCAAATATAGTACATTTTAATTTAGCGTCTTTGTTTCAACACGGAATAGTCTAGAAACTGTCTGTGTTTTGCTTGACCGATCAAAACCCGTGTTCTTACTTGATTACATTTGGGTGACTTTGAGAACTCCTACGGTTGGGAGTATCGACAGATCACCACTTGTGGAAGATTCCCGAGTGTGTGTTTTTTGAGGTGTTTGGGGGGGGGGCTTATTGGGTCATGGGGCCCACCAGATACATCCGAATTTCCCTCAGTTATACAATCAGCACATCGCGATTCGAAGTGGACCATCCTTATCACGGAAACCGGTCTTTCAAAGGAACCCCACCGCCAGACCCGCCTGCCCGTGACCACACCACCCACTCCCCGTCCCCTTCGAAAGTAGACACTCTGCTCTGTCTGAAGTCTTTACCACTACCTGCAGGCCTGCCCCATGCTCTGCCAAAACAGGTCGATTCCTGCGGACGCTCCGCGGGGCCCTTTGAATTCCACCAACACGGGTGGAGAACAACATAACAGGTGCTGAAGGTTCCACTGTTTAAAGCACAGTTCCCTGCTCCAGGGGTTGAGGCGCACGCTAATCCCGGAGGTATTTTAATGAAGCAGCCTCTTAGCCCACCAGGCTCAATGCAGAGTGAGAGTGTCCGCCTTTGGTTTCAAACCTTTAAGGGTTGGAGACACTAGGGAGCCCTGAAAGACACTGTGGCTGTCACATTTATAAGAAGAGTTTCTATTCAAAGGGAATTAACAGAATAAGATATTTGTCTTCTATCTTGTGATAAAAATTGGTAGCTTTCGATGTAATGATGTCATTCTGACTGTAGTGTTAATTCTCCCTCTTCCACAATTAAACTGAGCTGATGTCCGAATTGGGTGGGGGGGGGGTTCACTGTCTTGTTTTCATGCAGGGTGGGCCGTTGCGTTTACCGCTCTGTGAGACTCGGAGCGACCTGCATGAGGTTTGTGGCTTCAAGCGGTCCAGTCCTTCTTTGCGTGTCTGACTAGATCTGAAGCAGAAGTTTAATTGCCCAGTTGTTGTGCAGATGAATCGGAGGTGGTCATGAGAAACCTGTCCGTCACCTCTGTGGCTGGTCGGCTGCCAGCGATCAATAGGCCACCCAGCGGGGTGTTCCCGCTACTGTGTGGTGAAATCTAAGGTTCCGGGGCAGGCCGGGGTGGGGTGCAGGTCCGTCACACTGCAGCGACGAGACAGAATGAGTTGTCTGCACATGGATCGATGGTTGATGGGAAAGTAACCAGTGGGAGGTTGTCAGGCCATGTTATTACCATGGTGCATGTTGGAAAGCACACCCTTGGTCCTCACTGCTGAACAGAGGAGACTGCTCTGTGAGCCTTCTTAGCGGGTACTTTAGACTTACCTTTTGTTATATAAAAAGGTATAAAATAGCACGCAATGAACTGCTCACGACAGACTTAGCGTCAGCTTTCATCAAATTTGATATGAATTTTGAGCTGAGCCCCAGCCTTCAGTTTATTTAACATCCAAACTGCCCCTCAGCTCTCAACACAAATAAATAGTGATCCACATTTCCAGCGACTCTTCCGAAGCAGGTGTAAGGTGTGGCGGTAAACTCAGTCACACACCGTCGGTCTGGCCCCCATACTGACTCCCAGCCTGGTGTGATTAATGAGGGCGGGCTTCTCCGCATCATTCCTTTTCACGTCCACCCTATTAAATCCATTTCTTAGCCAACAGTCAGATGTCAGTAAAAGTGTGGCTGCGGCTGGACGTTGGGAATTATAATATTCATAAGGTGTAATTGCTTAAGACAGTGATTACTCAAGCAGAATTATCTGCGACAAAATGTGAAATACACCAATAGAATGAATTAAATGACAAAAAAAAAAATCAGGCCGGAAATAAGCCGCATAAGTCATTTTGGAAGTAAAGCAAATGCTGAATTATTGAAAGCAGATGCAAATTACGCGTAATGTTATTTATATGAAAAATGGCGTCCGTGTGCCCCGTGCTTGATGTCTCGACATATTTATTCTTTGAGTTTGAAATGCACGTCCAGCTCACACACTGTGCATAAGGATTTATTATTAATACGCGTAGCACACTGTCACCACCCCTAAATTAATGTTTGCTATTGAAATGCTGACAAACTAATACTGGGATGTTTTAAGTCCCCCTCCCCCCAGTTCAGGAAGGGGGTGGTGGTGGCGACAGCGAGTGGCACCTGTTAATCAGGGGCACCTTTATGAAATTATCGGACAGGATCCTTCCTAAGAGAACCAAAATGATGGTTACAGCATTTACACGACGTCGCTTGCAGTTAATCCCTGTTAATCAGCCAGTCGCCTTTCGCTCCTTATTGCTCATATGTTTCTGATACATTTTTAATGGACATAATCACAGGACTCTATACCTAAGGAGAGGGACCACTATTCTACCCCTGCTGGTGGGTGCTAGTTTGTGGCAATCATAAGATGTCACCCCCACTTCCTCTCCCATGTGCAGAGACAGGTGTGTCTTCGTTGATGTACGTATGAAAACATCCAGCATTTAACGGTGGTGATTCTTGGATTTATTTATTTATTTAATGATGGGCCATAATTCATACAGAGGGGCCACACTTATTATTAGCCAATGATATGCTTTGAATCGGTGAGTAACTGGGGAGGGGGGACCTTTGGGGGCCAGTTAGACGTTCCCTTGTGGTCCTGCTCCTGTTTACACCTCTGATTTACAACACATGACAGAAATAGTCATGTATGTTCATTAAGCTCTGTAAAAGGAAGCGATTACTAATTGTGTTTTAGTTGCGATAAAAGCTTTTAAAAGCTTTGGTTGTGTTCAGCTGAATGGCCTAGCTGTCCTGCACTGCCTGTTCTGTGTCCAGATTTAACCTCAGTATGAGTCGCACACCTTCTGTTGGAAAAATGAGCGCTTTACCTGCTTACGGCATATGGGCTTCTAGTGTCAACATTGGCAGCCTGCTGACTGGCTCACGGTGATCCTTTCTGGTCTACAGGCGGGGTGCAACAATGCAGGTATCCCAGAATCCTCCTGGCATGGATAGGCCACACCCTCAAAGCAGTTATGGAGCCCCTGTAGCCGGGTGGTGACCAGATTAAAATATCAGACAGGGTAATCCTGAGCAAATTCAGAACCTGGATTCGGTACAGATTTCCACAAGGAATGGATAATGGCTATGGGGGAGAACAGTGACTTTTTCGACATATCTCACTTCTAATAATGGTGGTAAATAAATTCATTCTTAATGCATATTGTCATGCATACATTCCGATTTGTATCCGCAAATTTTGATTTGTGTAGATTATTAATAATTTAGAGCCCTGTGCTGGAAAATGCTGCCACATTTTGACCCTGTCAGTGGTTTTAAAATGGCAGATTTTGACATCAGTGTGCAGTCTTCCAGCCTATGTGGCTTTCTGTCTGTGAACTCACAGCCTGCAGTCCGTGACTAGCAGCAGAGGGCCAGCCCTTCACAGGAATCTGAGGATGTGACTTCCTCGGAGATACTGCATGAAGTTGGCTAGAGTCAGGGCGGTCAGGCAGGGTTAAATCCAAATGCAGAGCCCGCCGTCCATCACGGGCTGCACCTACTGTCTTATTTACTCGCGTTTTTACACTCTCTCTCGCATCCACGCACCAAAAGTGATTCCTTTCCAAGTGCGATCCACCCACACACCAGCTTCATTCATCTTGCCGACAGGAATCCATATTTCTCTTATTGTAGGTAGTATAACCCCCACCACACTGACACACACACACATACACCCCTTTGTGTGTGTCCATTCATTTCTACGGGCATAACTCTAATCAAAAACTATGACAGCTTTAACTTGTACCCAGCCCTAACCTTAACCATAAGTAACCAAACAAAATATAAGACTTTTGGCATTTTTAGTTTGTTGATTGCAGTCACAGATTTCTATAAAATCGAGTTTCCCCTTGTGGGGGCTGAAATAATTTAAAGAGCAAAGTAATGGGTTTTTATCACATTGTAGGGACATTTGGTCTACTCAATGTAATATATACATGGCCACACACACACACACACACACACACACGTCTGGGAAAAAGCAGAATCGTTTCACCCTGGACCATACCAGAGCCCCTCCCACACTGGTGGGCGTGTCCCTGTCCTATTGGTCCGGCATAATGTCCGGCACCAGTCGCTTTGTCCATTTCCAAAGGTGCTGTAACTCACCGTGGTAAATGTGCAAAATCTGGGATGTTCAGATCGAGTCAACAAAAAGATAGCTCCTACCCCCTCCCCAGAAGGGCTTCCTGGTGGTGTTGGGTAGTAATCATGTACCAGCAGGCAGACCAACCCTTGAGTCTGACTCTCACCTACCTGCTAAGACCAGAGCCTGAAATCCACTGAAAATCTGTTCACATTAAGGAAGGACGTTTTCAGCAATGAAAACATGTAAGCCCCACCTCGAAAGGCTCTGTATTTAATTAGTAATGTTAATGATTGATAATAAACATGTGCGCTGTGGTAAACAGCATCCTGGCTGTGTGACCTTTGACCTGGAGAATACATGGCTGTGAGCTGGTCAGCTGCACAGTTTCCACGGTGCAGGATTCCCGCCAAGTCTCTGCTTGGCTTCCAGCGGAAGGTCGCAGCCCCACTTCCCTGAAATGCCAAGCAGGTAGAACCTGTCTGGCCAAGATGCTGCCCCCCCAGCCCCCTGCGTCCCAATTGAATTTGGGTGAGGAAATGCACTCACTGTCAGATCAATAGGCCGCACTCAGAGTGTCTGACACCCTACACCTGATACACGGCCGGCAGGATGGGCCCCAGGGGATAGGCTCCGAGGGGGGGGTTGTGTCTGGGCACAGCGCCTCCAAGGATTACCGGTACTTACAGCTTGTAATGTCTGCACTATTACCTGAAAATCTCCGGCCCCGATGTTTGCACAACAGCACACCCACATTTCCCATGTCGGCACGGGTGACGGTAAACCGATAGCACGTGCCGCCAGCCATCCGCACGGGAGGGGGGAATAACCCAATTGTCCCAGATGGACTCCGAGCGCGCCCACCCCCTGCCTGCTGCCATTTGACACTGGCGGCCGATTCAGTGGCACAGTGGTGATTATAACAGGGTAAACAAACAGAGATTCATCCTGAGACCCCGCCCCCCAGCCCTTCCTGTTAAGGCCCACCTCGGCCTCTGGAGGGCAGATCTGAGACGCAGGTACAGCAACGTGGGGCGCGATGGCAGCGCCACACTGTTCAGCGGCGTATCAACACATGCATGTTCTTGCCTGAGTGATCAGACGCCGTGTATGTGCAATGGACGTCACCTATGAGTATTAAAACGGTGCGATGAGTTTCACTGTGGTCCCCAGCCCTGACCGTGACCATAGATAACCAAGCATAACAGAAGACTTTTGGCATTTTTATTTTTTTTCATTCGCAGATTTTTTATAAAATCGAGGTTTATATTGTGAGGACATGAAAAATGTTCCCACAAGCTAAAGAGTAAGGTTTTAAATACAGACCTGCAGGCACACACTCACACTCACACACACACACACAAACATGTTTTTATATCTTTATGGGGACTCGACATTTATTTCTATAGGCATAACCCTAATCCCAACTATGACAACTTTAACCAGAAGTAGCAAACAACATGAGATTTTTGGCATTTTTCATTTTTTGATTGCATTCACATTTTCATATTTTTATAAAATTTTAAATTGCGTTTTCCCTTGCGGGGCCCAAAGAAAATGTCCCCACAAGGTCAAAATAACACACTTTTACCACATTGTGGGGACGTTTGCTCCCTACAGTGTAATATACACATGACCCACACACACGCGTGTATACATGTATGTTACATGCTGATGCCCATCCACAGAATAATAACAGACTGGCATTGTAACAGAAAAGCCCCTTATTAACATCACCCCTGTTTTTGACAATAAGCCAGTTAGATTAAAAAGAAGTACCACGATTTATTGTGCTGGAAAAATTAATTAGTGGGAAGCAATTTTCTCTGTTCTGGCTGTGGAAGCGGCGCCGATGTTCATGTTTACTCCGCGAACATGACAGCCCTCACCAAAACAAGCCATTTCCCCCCGCCCAGGTGGCCGCCCTCCCCAAGGTAATCTCGAGTGAAAAACCGCAACCTGTTATGAATAATAAAGGCCGTAACGACCGCCACCTGGCCCGCATGTAAAAATAGAGGGTGAACGTTGGTCGCCATGATTAGTTACGGCTCTGCGTGTGTTGGGGGGGGCCGGGGGGGGTGGGGTTGGACGAGCGCGGACCACCTGATTTTCATACGCCGTCCTACCTTCCTCCCATCCGGCGTCGTGCTCTATCAATAGCTGGGCACCTGCTTCCTGCCATTAGCGGGGATGATGATCCACGGTGTGCTCTGGCACCTGTAGGTGCTTACATTACACGCCTCCGCTGCTCGGGGTGGGGTGGGGTGAGGGGGATCTGTGCCTTTTAGATGGCTACGCTGTCACCACCGCATTCCCGGGCTGCATTCCAAGGCAGTGCGGTCCAAACACCATCCTCTGATTGGCGCCAGAGCACTCGGATTCAGGTAGGGCAGCATCACATTGCAGGTAGGGAGGGATCGATCGTGGAAGGTTAACCTCAGCGTTAAGCTTTCACCGTCGGCCAAAGTCCGCAGGTCGTCATGCAGCTCTGGAGCGTTGGTGTGAGCTCGGTAACCGGCCCATGGCGTTCTCACTCTCCATCCGGCTTGATCCAATATCTGAAGGTCAGGGAAAGTGGGACAGGGGCCAGATCCACGGGAAGGCTGTCCATGTGGACGTGGAAGCCTGCCGTCCAGTACCTGGAACTCACTGGATATAGTCTGCCTGTGCCGGATTGCCAGAGAACTCGGACTGGTCGTCCGGTGACAGACGTGTCTTAGCGCCTTAGCTATTAGCATCCAGACGGTGCAGGCAGCCTCTCAAAAGGAGAGCAGTAACACTCCTAATAACAACAAGAAAGCAAGCAAGTGAGTGCATGAGTACAGGAGAAGCATTTTGTTACGATCCATTTCTTGACGACTTTGTTCCTGTCCAGCTGAAAAGAAATACTGTATAAACGAGGGTTATTTTCATTTCCCATCAAATGACTGCTTGGACCCTTTTTTATTACGTATTACATGTCTTATTAAAAGACACTGCTGTTTAAACTGGAAGAACCCTCAGCTCCGATCAAAACTTAAATCCTATACAAATACACACGTACAGGGAGAGGGTAAAAAAAATCAAACTATTTTAACATCAGGTGTGACAGGATCGCACTCCGAAAACAGCCTTGAAATCCTTTCGGTTTCAGTCATTTCAGGAGAAGGTGATACTGCTGTATGACAGTAATTAGCAGCTGACAGAAATATCCCGGCTTTAGCTGGAGGTGGGAAATCACAAAGCGCAGTTTTTCTCATTAATTTACTATTTGCTATCCTCTACCGGGGTTGACTCCAGACCTGAGGTACAAACTTAATAAGGCCCCATACTGTTCCGTGGAATATTTACACCACATACAAATAAACCATCAAGTTACTTTCATACAGGTTTGTTTGCCTGCTCCCCGGGAGGCTTCTCTGCGGGCTGCCCGCTCGGCCCTCAGAACCTGAACGCAAATGATCAGACCTTCAACCTGAGGCCGATAATTCACGTTTGGTGTCAGTGCCTCGATGAATCCGGCTCTGAATTTCAAATGGAAGCAGGTTTTTTTTTTAACCCTTTTTTGTCAGATGGGGAAGGATCCATCGGTCATTTAGCGGAAAAGACTACAAAGTTTCGCAAGCCATCATTTTATCGCTAATGAATTTCGTTCACGTTTATGCTTTGCTGAGGAAGGAGCGATTTGGATGGATACGTGTGAGATTTCAAAGACTGCGACTTCTGCACGTTTAAGCTCAGGCACCAACTCAGGCAACCCTGTTGACCATCCCAGCCCGAGAGTTTAAGACGGCATTTGTTGTGCCGCCCTTCTTCGTGTGTGGAGCTGCATATCCCATCCCGCCTCTCTACTCCCTCCCCCCACGTTCACACTGTGTACCGTTTCTCTTGCCGAGAGAAAGTGACAAAGGTTCAGATCAGGCCCTCCGGGTCACGATGACGGCACTGGGTCCACACATGCCCCTCCCTCGTCTGCACTTGTGGGAAGCGGTCGGCTTATCGCACTCTTGCACAACTCTGCTCTCAGACTCCCCCCCTCTTGGCCCTTGCGTGCTGGGGAGGTGACGCAGGGTCTCGGCGGCACCGGGCCTGAATGCTGCAGACTGCCTGAACACACTAGCAGGTACCGTGCTCAGCTCAGACTTCTCTGCTTATTAGCTCATACAGTTAAAACGGCAAATTCCATTATGCGCTTTTGGGGGCGCCGTGCACCGTGGGGGGGGTCTCCCCAGAGCCCCCGGAATGATATCTCTGAGAGCCGCAGCTCAGCACACAATGCCTGGGCTTCCGAGAAGCTCTTTTTAACAGATCCTGCATGGCTCTTTCCCAAAGATTCCACTCTGGTGTTCGCCTGCATAAGTTTACCTTGTTTTACTGAGGTTGTCGCCATCCCATGCTGCTCTGCTTTGTAATAAGATACAAAAACATCTCAAATCAAACTCTATTTGTTGTCTACGCCAGAACGATACGAGCAGGGTCCTCCCTACAGGACAACGAAAAGGAAAATGCACCACAGTTTTCACTGGCTGTTTCTAGAGATAGTCATATGCCTCTGTTTCACTGTAAAGCTCCAGGCACGCGCTCCATTTTCCTGTCACTCTCTGTACGTGCCTCGTACCCACCGTGCCAGCGAACGTCCTGTTTCCCTGGGCCCAGGATGAAATATCGCACTTGGAAGACAGACCTCCACAAGCCACCTGCATCACAAGGAGCCCACGTCCAAAATGTGGCCCGAAGTCAAGGTGGACGATGGCTCTTTCAGAACCCGAGATGCGGACACCCGCCGGTGGTGGTGAGGGTTAGGCATGCCGAGGCCCTGGAGACGCACATGCAGGGCCTACACATGTTGGGGCACCAGGGGTACCAGACATGGGTGTCAGGGGAAAACGGAGGCCCCTGCTGGAGAGGAACCGGCAACGCTTGCAGCCTCTGTTGTCCACAGCGTCCAGTGCCAGTTTGGAGGAAGATCACAGGCCAGAGAAAGATACCGGAGCCGGACACCACCTCTAACCCCCCTGATCCCCTCCCCCAGACCTTGCGGCCGCCACCTGTTGGCTGATCCACTGCGACTGTCCCTCTCCACTGTTTCCTTTTTGCTTTCACCATCATTCTCACTGGTCTGCCACTGGGACAAAGCGGGGGGGGGGGGGTGTTATTTGCCTCTAGATGGGCAGGGTGGTTCTTTACAGGGTTGGCGGGTCACATTCTTTGTTCTCTTTCTTACCTTCTTACCCAGCTTGGATGCTGTTGGAAATGACAGCAGGATTTCAGCCCACACGGCTGGTTAGATAAAGGGTGAATAATGTGCTGGTTCAGTACCGCATTGGGTTAGTAAAGCAAGCACTGTGAGTTTCTCTCAAAGTTTTGGTGTGGTTATCCTGAGAGCGTAACGGTGAAGGTGAGCTTACCTTGTTGGTGGCCACGTCACCTCATGGCCCGGGAGCCATCCGTAGGTCAAAGGCCCAAACAGACCCCTGTCACACAGCCTTCTCCGATGCCGTGACCTCGTTCTCTGTCCCTCAAAGCATCAGAGGCAGAATTCCCTGCACCTCCGACCCCTGGAAAACTGGGACGATTCTGGCTGCAGCACCATCACAGTGTGGTAATTTCTGGAGTAATGTCAGGGACTATCAGAAATTGCTTGGTTTTGGGCGACAGAGGTGTGCAGTTTACCGGTACAGCCTGACATTATTCACACCCATTTCACTGATAGCGAGGCTGGACCGCAAGCAATACAGGAAATGAACACAGTGGAAAGCTGATGGTTTAAGAAAGCAGACGGTGAAGAAAACAGCTTGGCGTATCTCCTGGGAGACGAAGGTCTGTGAGAAGTGCTCAATTTGGACAGAAACGCAGCGCTACCTCCAGCGTGAGTGGTTTTCTCATTGATTTTTCCAGTTTTATGTTTTTTAAACCTCCTCTAGCTCACAGCAAACTCTGAATTCCTATTTTTTTAGCGATACAGTGAACATGAGTTCGCCATGGCAACTCAGCCTGGAGCCGAACACTGGGTGGCATGAACACCCTGATGGAGGCCCCGACCTTGCCGGGCTTTCAGCGCACGCACAAACAGACCTGTGCAGCTCCACGGTGGTGGTTTGAGACATTCGGAGGAGTCGCGGAAAGTCACCCGTTCGTTCAGCAGCCTGCTTTCTATGCGTGTTGGAAACAAACAGATGTCTAAATAAACGAATGCGTTATTTTTAGCCTGCTCTGCATTCTCCCACTCCAATTATGAGGTTCTCTCCCATGCTTTCCCACCACTCGAGAGCTGAGGTGTTAGGGGGGAAGTGGCAAGGCTTCCTCCCATGATCCATTATGCAGGTCTGATCCTGTGCAGCCTCCTGCCTCCCCTCACACCTCTTATTGCCTTTTTGCCTGGTGGAGGTGCAGGGGGGAGAGTGCCAAGCCACCAGGGCGGCGGCGACGAGCTCCATACCGTGCTCGCACTCTCGGTTTCTGGAAGTAAGGTGATATCCTGGATGGTGATCGGCTTCTTGTTTTGCTGCTAGACCCTGATGGTGACCTTGATGTCAGGGGGGAAGGCAGGTTAATCTACATCCTGTCAGCCAGGTTCTGGTCCGGAAGGTACTTCATCTGGGAAGAGCTACCTGTCAAATTAGCTTAGAATTCTTGTCCGTTTTTGGACCAGTTAACTAATAATCGGCACATGAGTGTCAGCTCACTTGGTTGTTTTTTTTTCATATTGGGAGGGGCAGATCACCTGACAGGTCGCAGCTGGGGGTGGGTGCACTGACCCGCTCCTGACTCTGTCAAGGGAGCATCAGAGACCTCAGGGCCCCGTGTGGTTCCCAGGTTCTTTCCTAGGCCATGATCCATCAAGAGCGCCAGGATTTGAACCCGATCATGATTTAAACATTTAGTCATCAGAATTAAATTAATGTTAAAGTGTAGAATATGTTTGAATGACTTGAACTGAGATAGGGCGGGGGATGAAATGACGTGAAATGGTAGCCCTGCTCCGACATTTTCGGTGAATATAGTAAGAGAATAATGTTTCGCCGACCAGCTGCATCCTTAGCACTGAAATCTTCCATTTAGCTGGTGGGGCTGGGACTCTCTCCACCTAAATGTGTAGTCCCAACATCATGACATGCGTCTTTCCACAGGTAGTGCCCAGCAGTGAATTTTGATAAACTCCTCCCTTCCCCCAGTCATTAGCACACGCCTCTCGCGGCCCCCAGTGGACCTGGCGTGACGTGTTCCCCTGTAATGGCTTCTGTGCACAGTTATTTGTGTGTAATTGTATTATCTGTGTGTACTGGTGTTTTTTTTCCCATAAAACCACAAATTATTGACGATCCCTATCTGTGTTTTCCTTCAGTGGGTCACTGGAGACCTTTTAAATAATCCTGGAGCTGCTTTATTCTCATACATCGTGTTTCTGTGACCCTCATGCATAACGCATGCAGGCCGGCACCTGTGTGCTGGGAGTTCCCTTCTCTCTGCCTCCTTCACCCACGCCCTCTCCCTCTTGATCGGAAGAGCCTCGCACTCTGAGGAGGGCAGCAGATCCTCGGAGGACTTGCCCGACGTTGGCGGGAGGAGCAGGAGGAGGTGTGGGGGTCGCTGGCTGGGAGGTGAACAGCTGTACCACAACGCAGATGAAAGGAGAGTGTCCAGGAGCAGGGCGTTCTGTGAACGTGTGTGTCAGTGTGTGTGTATGTATGTGTGTGTGTGTGTGTGTGTGTGTGTGTGTGTGTGTGTGCCTCTATCTCTCTCTCACTGTCCGTCTGCTCCGCTTGCAGGAGATATTTATGCCTGCAGCCCCCCACACCCACCTGCCTGCTCATGCAGCCAGAATCCCAGTGGCAGTGAGCTGGGCCTCAGTGACTGAGATAATCAAGTGAATCAGTTGTGTGTGGCACAGTCTCGGGGGGCCACCGGGGCGGGGGGGTGCATGTAAGAGTGAGCCACATCGAGGAGGCTGTGTAAACTATGGGAGAACCACATCACTGCTGCACTCTCAGTTAGAGCGAGGGGCGTGTGTGCGTGTGCCATGGTGACCTGTGTGATACCTTCACTATGACAGATGGCTGCGGGGCGGGGGGCAGGCATCGGAAAGCTGCCAGAACAATCTGCTGTGAGCAGGTGTGAGGCTAATTGTGTCGGAGCATGGCTGTGGCTACCTGAGTGCAGACAGATATCTTCATTTAGTGTGTGTGTGTGTGCGCGCACAATCCGTGTCCCATGTTCAAGGAACCAAACTGGGGGCTGGTGTCTCCTGCTTCGAATGGAGCATGAATCCAGCTGTGTCTCCCTGTCCCCGTGCATGGCGAGGAGAACACGCCCTCATAGCACTTAATCCTACATATGTCCCGTATTCCACAAAAGAAAGAGTGACACCTGTCACACATCCACCTAAAACACCGGCTCATTTTCCCTGCAGTCCCTCCCCCATCTTGACCCCCCCCCCATCCCCTCTGACAGTGTGTTTGAACCTGACAAGACCGTGCCCATGTGAAAACCTCTGTCATTGATCCAGACCCCATGTGTCTCCTCACTCCATTATGGCCTGCCCCCACCCCTGGGGCAGTCTCTGACTCTGTAGGAAGTCTGCTCCCCTCCCTTGCCAATACACAGCAATCTGACCAGCCCCCCAGGCCTGAATGCCATCAGCAAACTCCTGGGGTGATCCCCACCGCTCGCCATCATCCCCCTCGCACACACCTCACCATCGGCCCGGTGGGGAGCTATTAGTTAATCCTTCACATTGCCCCAACCCCCCTGGCCCCGGCTGGAGGACCTGGTCGTGCTGAAATGGACTGGCACAGCAGCCCCTGACTCTCTGTGTGATGTGTGCTCAGCTTCCCCCCCACTGATGCGGTGTGATGTCAGGCCACGGTCTTACTCGGTCTCCGGTTCTGGCCTCCACCGGCCTTTACAGAGCCCTTTTGTCAGGTAGCACACCCTGGCCACTTCCTGTTAAAGGATCCGCACATCAGTTGCTCCCCATAACTGAGCTGTGATTCACGGGGAGCAGAAGCCACTTGGGGCAGCCTGTGGCGTCGCCTGAAGGGAAGAGAGGAAAAGACAGCAAACTGTAAACATGGTAATTAGAGCCCGTCTCCCATGGTGCAATGCTCTCTTGGCGAGGGGGGCACCTTTGCCCCTGGCCACGCCCCTACCATGATCGGGCACTGCGGCTGGACATCTAATTAAATGAGAGCATGCGGCCCTGGTCCGATCCGCTCAGCTTCGGTGGTCCCCATTTCTGTAGTTTGAGATTCCAGACGCTGCTGTGTCCACAAGCAAAGGTTCTGACTCAGTGATCCTGGGCTTGGAAATGTGGCACAGAGATTGGATAATCCAATTACCCCCTGTTAAAACAATCGGGATGTATCCCTAATCCTCCGGCTGTACGGATGCAGAGGAAGATCCCGTCCGGCAGCCAGTGACCAGGGCTCTGTTCACTTAGGGATGGGGCCAATAAAAACGTAGCTTGGGTATTTTGGAGGGAACCAGCCCCTATGCTGTATTCTATTCTGCAGCTGTAAGAAAGGTTGGTACTGACAGTCTTATGGATTTTTTCAACTTGGGAAGAAAGTTGTGGAAGACAGACGGCTGCACCGAGGCCTTGCTGCATGCGATGGCAGCAGGTAGGAGGTGGCGTGTCGATCAGGGTGTTTAAGTGCCTTCGCTCATTAATCAGTCTGAGGCTCGTTAGGGGACGGCGTCGTCTTAATTGCACGGCCTTAGTGTGGCACTAATTAATGCAAAGCGATGCCAACTTACGCAACCGGCCAACTCACCGACATATTGGACACCCCCACACATCGCCCACTGCCCCCGGGGGCTAATATTAATGAGTGACATCATCGGGATTACATCACATGTCCAGAGTAGCTCATGAGTGGACAGTCACACTGTTATGAACGACCAATCAGGGAGTCAGAAGCATTGCAGCTAACCGCTGGTTATGTAAACGGGTAAATATCTCCAGATCCATTTTTTCGGAAAGCAAATAATATATGAGATACGGCTGCTGTTGCTTGAACAGAATTAAAACAAGTCCAGTTCCTCACAGGAGCCCATAAAGCACTGAGTGACGTTTCGTGTTCAATGTGCTGTGAGTCTTTCTTTAGGTTTGGTTATTAGGGTCCTTATGTGAGGTCAGACTTGTCTTCCTCGCAGGGCCGAGGGGCTGTACGACCGTAAGAAAATTGCACCTCTCTCACAAAAAAAGTGCCAAGACAGGGCAGGTCTGGTGTCATGCTCATATTTTTAGGTTAGAGAAATTTTTCACCCTGTCCTAATATTTGTAGATTAAAAAAATAATAAATAGGGTGTATAAAATTCTGAATTTTCCTCATAACATTGAGACTGGTGGGCTGGGAATAGCTGTTAAAGACCTTTCACAGCAGCATACAGATCATTCCTAATTTCTAAATAACACTCACGTTATCCTCACACAATTGCAGGGCTCTAAAGCCAAATTGACCGCTGCCCTTCTGCACTCAGAGACCTGGACTCAGAGGTGCGGGGTCGCCATCCTTCCTGCTGAAAATGCTTTGGAGAAAAGGTGCTGAAAGCCTGGTGGGCCCCTCCGTCCGCTGTGGTTAACCCTCCCCATAGCAGCACTGTTCCAGCCTGCAGTTTAGCTGTTGTAAATTGTTGTATCGCTACGGCTATTTCATATGATGGTTTCCGGCGTCTTTCCGTGTGCCCCATTCCCTGAGCCACAGCGCCGCCCTGCTGGCCCGTGAACAATTACGCTGTGCCAGGGCTGTGAGGTGGAGCGGCAGCTGGAGTCTGCAGGAATGTGTTGTTTATGGGGCCCGGACTCATGTCACCACCCTAATCTTTGGCTTACCTTCGCTCCGGGTAGGCTTTGTGGTGGACCTGGCTCTGATTAGCACACCCATCCCACCTCAGCCCACCCCCTGGAGCCCATCCAGCTAATGCCTGAGCCCTACATGCCTTTTTCACCTGAAAGATATAGTAAAAAAGGGCCAATTTTTTGTTCACTCCCCGGAAAATGATCAGTGATTAACTGTGCGGATTCCTAAAGGCATGCGGAGAGGGGAATGGGGGGTTCTGCCACCTCAGGGGCAGAATCCCCACCTTTGAATGAGATTCTCAGCATTCAGAAAGCTCCCCCTTGCCCCCCCACCCCCAGCCCGGCTTTGATGGGCCGCCATCTGATCTCAGATTGGGGCATCGGAAACACTAATGTTAATTTTTTACTAAACGTTGCAATCTCCTGCCTGGCACGGCAGGTTTGGGGTGATTTCCGCCGAGACTAGCAATGTGGAGGAATTATTCAGACGCAGCACTATATAATCCATGTCATTTAAATGGCGCGTGTTGGGAAATGTGTGTCTGGGGGCGCTCTGCATGTTGTTCAAGCCGCGTATCCCTGTCTCGGTGTTAAAAAAGACCATCCGGAGGCGGCCCGGCCAGTAACTCCCTTCGGCAAACATTCCAAACAAACGGAGAATAAGCCTTGGGCCCGGCCGGCCGTGTTCCTGTCGCTCCGGCTAGCCCCAATTAAGTCCACACAAATTGCCTGGGCAGACCTTGAAAGGGAATTTCTCAAGAAGCTGACAATGCGTGAATGCGGCATTCAGCGGGCGCCCGGGCCCAGAATTCATTCCGGCCTGTAAACGAGGCCCGGCTTACCAGGTGACCACTCGGGGGACAGTTATGTAACCACTGTGCTTCACACACGCTCTTTTTCAGGGTGTCCACCACAGAGGAGCATCAGGTCCTGCTTCCACACGGCCCCCCTCCCTCTCCAGGGAGGGTCGAGTCGGCTGATCACCTAGCGTATGCTATATATCATCCTGTGAAGGACCTTCGGGGTCATAGTGACTCCAGCCAATCAGCAGTCGCTTTGGTGCCAGTCCTGGGGTAGCTGGGATACCCGGTCAGACCCTCATGTTTTTCTGATTCTCACGGATGCCAGAGCAGCTTGGTGTGTGCTCCGCAGATTAGCTCATACGTTGGCCATGTTCAGCCACAGGGGTGGAGCTTGGGTTAGGGTTACCGCACGCTCTGGCTGGGGGAGGTGAGGGGAAGCCCACAGTTCAGGCTGGCCTTTCTTTACATATCTGCTGAAGTGATTGTTTGGGTCGTCACATGGAGTGTCAGGTGTAAATCAGGTGCTAGTTAACAGCGCAGACAATAAAATCCCAGCAGCCCCAGGGCCCTGACTGCACCTGTTTACTCTTCGGTTCACCCTCCCACACGGGGTCACATGACCACAGTGGTTCCATAACAGTGGGTGTTGCGTTTGGCCGTGATGTTCTATTTCCGGTGTGGCTGCATGTCCTCCTCCCCTTTCTTCTTGGAGGGCCATGGAAAACACAGGCTCTATCCTTACTGGCATTCGGTTCAGGGTAGGCAAGCGGGAGAATACTTCAGAGTGAATGTTATTCCATCACAGGGGAAACTCACAGAGGGGGAATTATGGTCGCTGGGTCAGCTGAAGAGCCTTTTTAAAGGGGCACAGACACGACAATCTGCAGAGAATATGCATGTTCCATACATGGAAAATCGAGACCGGATTTCAGCACCCTGAAGGTCTGATGCAACTGCATCACAATGTGCTGTCCTCTTCAGAACACCTCATTTGATTCCAGAAAAGGCTCTGAGCGGAGTCCGGCGGATTCCTCCAAACATAACGCAAGCAAACATTCATTCGCCTTGGGAATTTCTCCAGACGCAGTGGCACCCCCTAGCCTGGGGTGGACAATGCCAACGCTCTGTTGTCCTCTAGTGAGTGCTGGGTGGCATAATGGACGAGTGGCAGCGTTGAGGTGAGGGCTGGCCCAGAGGCGTGACAGATTAGTTACATGGCGGCTGCGGACTCGCGGCCGCAACCGCGACGGAAAGGCCATTGCTGCGAACCTCCCAGACATGATGGATACGCGCGGCATGCCGTGAGACTGACCTGGGAATGAGGTCTCTGTGCTCAGTCCACTGGGGAAATATGCTCCTGACAGAGCTATTTACAGCGGGATAAGCAGCTGTAGAATCGCCTGCTGACGGGTTATTAACTGTGCAGGGCACCCATCTGGTGGGAGTGACTTTACTGTAAAAAGGGTGATGGTGACAGAGCAGGAAGAACGTAACGCCAGATTGTTAGCGAAGGCGTCCGTGCGCACCTGTCTGGTCATGTGGCACGTGCTGTTTGCTGAATGAGAGTTTGCATCTCATAAAAAAATAGGAGATAGGTCGCGGGGGGGGGGGTTCTTTTGCTTTTTTATTTTCTAATAAATTAAACAAGACTTTCACATGAGCCAGTGTCAGTCCTGCCCAGAAAAAGGAGATTAACAGGGCTAATGATCTATAAAGTGCCTGCTGGTTTTTGACTGCTTTGTATATGACGTAAGACTGGCCTCCCTGTCCTGTGCACCACAGCGCTGCCTGCCGTAGGCTCCTGGCCCCAGCTCTACCTGCCATAGGCTCCTGACCCCCAGCACTGCCTGCCGTAGGCTCCTGACCCCCAGCACTGCCTGCCGTAGGCTCCTGGCCCCAGCTCTACCTGCCATAGGCTCCTGACCCCCAGCACTGCCTGCCATAGGCTCCTGGCCCCAGCTGTACCTGCCATAGGCTCCTGACCCCCAGCACTGCCTGCCATAGGCTCCTGGCCCCCAGCCCTGTCTGCCACAGGTTTCTGGCCCCCAGCCCTGCCTGCCATGGGCTTCTGGCCCCCAACCCTGTCTGCCATAGGCTCCTGGCCCCCAGCCCTGCCTGCCATAGGCTCCTGACCCCCAGCACTGCCTGCCATAGGCTCCTGGCCCCAAGCCCTGCCTGCCATAGGCTCCTGACCCCCAGCACTGCCTGCCATAGGCTCCTGGCCCCAGCTGTACCTGCCATAGGCTCCTGA
>JAAGVU020000001.1:50881784-50897619 GCA_011763525.2 Mormyrus iriodes
CTGCTTCGTGTGGCGTTTGGGACCCTGTGAGGGAAACCGTCCCATTAGTGAGCAAAGCACTGTGTTTACCATATACAGTATAAACAACACATATAATAAAAATTATAATAAATAATAATACAAATATATTCTGCAGAAATAAGCCAGAGCCCTGATTTCAAAGCGGGATCAGACATGTGACCCCCGAGAAAAACACAGGCACGTCTCTCAGAAAGGCTGGTTAATTTGTATGAAAGTGATAAGTCGAAAACATCATGTTCTCCGCCTTCTGCCCCCCCACACCCCAACTTACACCACAGGAATTCCCGCGGAGGGTGACCAGACTCTGAGACTCCTTATCAGATAGCGTTAAACTGCCTTTCTGAGTAATTGGTCAAATGGTCAAATTGGAACGATAAGAAAATGACTCAGACAGGCCTAATTCTGAGCCAAATAAGGGTTAACAAGTTGGGGTCAATTAACCTTTGAGATGGTAGCGTTTAGCCACGACTCGATTACTGTACTGGGGGCTGAGGGGGTTCCATTAATTATTTAGGTCACTCCAAACAAACATTTCATTATTTTGTGGGGAAAAAAGGTCTGAGGTGACACTAAAACCATGGTAAAACCCCCCAATGACTGAAGGCTGGGGGTGGGGTCATGGTTTTAGTGTCACCCCAGACCTCTGTATTCTTCCACAGATTTCAGACAATTTTCAGCATTTCACAATTATTGGTTCCTGTCATCTGGTGAGTGTTAACAGCTACAGTTCAAAGTGTGCCAAACACCCCCCCCCCCCCCGCCACACCCCCGGCTGTCTGCTCCTACAGGCCATTCCTGTGCAGTTCCATGAACAGCACCGGTCCCATGGGGCAAGACCCAGACTGTAGGTAAACAAACCGGACCCCGCCCCCCAGTTTTAAAATTATTACCTGTAGGTGGAGAGCAGGAGGCATTAGCAGGTCGGCAGGACACCCCCCCCCCCCATAAGGGCCCTAGTTTATCCATCCCAAGGAAAGCCAGTGGTCCAAACTGGTCCTGATAAACACATCCAGCCAGCCATGGGCCTGCTTAATCCTGGCTCCACATTACCATCCGTGGCCCAGCCTGCGTGGCATTCCGACCTCCTCCGTCCCCGCGGTCGGTGCCTGGGAGATATCAGGGGGCGTGTGGCACGTCAGAGGCAGACAGGAAATGCCAAGTAAAGGGAAAGTTTAACACGGAGAATGGAGAGAGGAAAAGGAAGCCTCCTAGAGGCGCAGGGAGAGCAGCGCATATTAGGCTGAAAAGTTGGTCGGTATACATGAAGCCAGCGTCTCATCCCACAGCCAGACGTCGGACCGGAGGCCCACAGAAACCCCGAGAAGCGACATGAAAGTTTAATCACTCATTTCCATACCATCCCTAAAAGATGTAGTGTTAATTTAAAGTAAGTGGAGAGTTAGTCTTTGAAGATCATGACAATTAACAGAGATCAAAGCGGAGGGTCCTGCAAGGGCGAGGGCTCGTTAACATGAAATGAGATTAAGTTGGAGTCAGGAATCTCTAATAGGTGCAACAAGGAAACACCTTCATAATTTTGCAAAAGAAACAAAACGATGGTTTATGCTGGTAATATAGCAATTACAACAAAACACAACAATTAAAGACCTTGTATTTAATTAACTGTCAAGTAACTTTTGCAGAATACATATTTTTCCAAAACTGCTTTTGACTCTAAAATGTAAATTTTCACCCTCTTAACTCCGCTCATGTGATGTTCCTGTTTTCAGTTATTTATTATGCAGCTCATCAAATTAGTCCTGATTTGCATTTTGCTAATAATTGCAGTCACTGTTATGATAAAATGGACCTGATTAGATGTTAAGCAGAGAATTATTTCTGAATTAGCTGAAAAGTATTACAATGATATTTGGACTTCTCACATGCACACACCAACAAGTCAGCAAATCTGTGGGTGGACGGGGGACCATGTTCCTGTTCAAACTTATACATTTCTTACTTATATGAAAGCGTATTTCAGGAAATTATAAGCCTGAAAGATTTATTATTTGAAAGTGCCAGTTGTTTTGAAGTGAGTTCTTTCTCCTTTCTGTGAGACCGATTGTCACTAAAGGTAAAGAATTCCTCCCTAATTATATGATGTCATAGTTGAGATATGATGTAATTGAATACTAATTAGAGAATTGAATTATTACTTATCAGTTGTGCGTCATGGGTGATTTGCTCAGTCGGGCAGTAAGTTATGTAAACAGTGAATATGAGTGGTGGGAATTATTATTTAAGGGTAATCATTTATAACTGATAACTACTAAAGAGATTAGGGCTTTTCTCCTGAAATTCATGATTAAATGGGATGGTGAATATGTTATGGTTGACAGACAGAAACCACCTGAACACAGGACGCTAAATGAGATTGTAAAGTAGGTAATTACTTCCTTAATGACTTATGTTTGTTTGAGTGCTTATGAGTAAATAGATTCCACAAGTTGGCTTTTACTGAATAATAACACTCCCCAGTCCTGAGCCCCCCTCCCACTGCTCTCAAATGCGATCAATAAATCAAAGGACAATCTGCCCATCTGTCCCCTGGTGACACACGCACACGTGTGTAATGTGTGCCACATGAGAGCATCTCCAGCCCTGGTTCTGATAGCCTGCCCCCTCTTTGCTTTTCCGTGGGAAACCGTGACACCCTCCTCCCTGCCGGCGAAAGGCTCCAGCGCTCCACCTCATCTCAGTAACAGCTACACGACCGTCGACTGGGTTCAGCTATCAGCCAGGCCTGTCCTGACCATTTTGGAGGTTCTCTGTGCTTGGAATTGAAGGGTGATTGGTGCAGTGACCCAAATTTCTTATCCAAGCATAAATAAATAATTAACCCACGCCCCCCCCTCCCCCCGAGCCCACGGGCGCTGATAGGTATTCCGATAGCGGCAACAATTTGTTGGTGTTTTTCGGAGTCCGGCGGCGCGGTGGCGTTTCAAGCCGGGCCAAAGAATGCTCTGGTGGCCACGGCAACGCCGCGATTCCCATGCCCTGGCACATTCCTCTCCCCGATCCCAGCCACTTATGTCTTCTCCCCCTACGTGCCGTCCAGGATGTAGACAAATGAATTCCAAGTGACCTGCGTGGTGGGCGGGGGGGGGGAGGGGGATGGCAGTAAAGACCCCTCCTGTCCGGGCTCCTTCATAAGCCATCCCCTCTGGCTCTCTGGAGCGGCTCGGCACAGACCGGCGTGCTGGCGGTAATCACGGCACTGTGCCGCAGCGGAGGAACCCATCCCGCCCGCTTCCCAGTGGGTAATTCCTACACAGAGGCTCACTGCTGTCCCCAGAGGCCCAGCCCAGCATTTACAGCGAGAATGGCCAGAGCTGCCTGTCTGTTTACCGTAGGACTCCCTCGCCGAGACTCGGTCGACACGGTCTCCGTTATGGTCTCCTTAAATTTTACACTGTCCTGAAACACTGCCCACATGTTTCTATGGGATCAGCTGTTGGTGGTTCTCTGTTTAATTACATTAGCATAATTACATAATTACATGCCCCCTGGCCTTTAACGAATTAAACATTTGTTTTACATCCTATGTCTGATCTCTCAGGGTTTTTTGTTTTTCAAACGGTATTGTTCATATATATGTTTGTAACCATTGCAGAGTGCAGTAGTGGCCTGTCTGGTTCCGGCATGGAGGGGTGTGTGGTGGCACTAGCGTGTTAAAAATGTCGTGCATTTTCATTTCTGGCTTAGAGTACACAGAAGAGCAGTCCTCCGTCTTTCCAGTACAAAATCAGTCCTGAAAGGACGGAATGCCCCCCAAAGCGATCCGCGGGGGGTTAAAATGCACTCAGGCAGCCGAGCATGGATTTATGTGGGAGAGCTCCTAACACAGGCCTGCTGCTTTGGGGGAGCAGGAACATGGTGACCCTGTAGGGTAATCAATGCGCTGGTGATGCAGGGATGTTTAACCATCAGTGGGCAGTACCGTGGGACCAGCAGAACTGCTGATTGAGGTCCAGTAACATGCCCACATATATCAGGTAAAAAGGCATAGGTCATTTCTCTAAAGGGTTAGGGGGAGGGCTGTAGTACCAAGACCTTCCTCTCTTTGCTGAGGGTGGCATCCTGCCCCCCACCCCCATGCTGTTTCTCATCAGCAGGAACAGTGACTTATCTGCCACCAACTCACCCCGCAAGAGGTTACCCTGATGGGTATGGGATCGCGTCCCATTCCCAGGTTTGTGGGGATGGTGCCTCAGAAGGGCGCTGATCTGTCGTATTTGGAACGATATCCTTAACTTGACCCTAATTTTCCTTTACCTCAAACAAATCACATCCCAGTTTCCTTCCGATCCCGAAAAGCCTTTCTCTACATGCAGGAACCCAGGTGATTCTGGAAGTTGCTCCATCTACTGGGTGGAAAGAGGACAGAAAAAAAGTTTAGTTTGTAATTATCAGTCTTGTTTCTCCGGCTTGGAATCTGACGCTAATCGCCCTTGCTGATAAGCTGAGGCCTGCAGGCCTGAGAGATAAAAATTCAATATTCTGACTATTGCAAATTGAATTGTGTTTGGGATGAGGGGGCCGTGTGCCCCTGCTGATACCAGCCGGAAGCAGGTGGCACGTGTCTTTGCGTTTTTGGTACTGTACCCCGTCCCTCAGTAGGTCTTGGGGACGGCGTCTTCATTCCCTGTGTGAAATCAGGATGAGGAGCCGCAGCAAACCGCCCAGTGGCGGCATGTATGTCTGACTTTCACATCTGAGGATTTTGTAATAAATGTCAGGCCGGTGCAACTTTTCACTCAGCGAATGTGCTGTGAGCCCTCAGCCTGTAATTCCTGCGCTGTTTCTCCTGGCCTGCTTTCTGTGAACGGATCCGCCGGCCTGGACCGAACAGGACGTGACACCCCGTAAAGCCGGCCCGCGAGGGTTAAAACCACACTCCGCCAGCCAGCCCTTTTGGCTCTGGTCCCCCCCCCCCCAGCTCTGTGGATTTATCTGGGGCCGCTCCTGGTGCAGGCCCCCGGCTTTTCACACGCCGGCCTGCCCCGGGGGGGCAGGAAACGGTGACCCCAAAGGTGCTCAGCTGCTGAAAAGGAAACTGGCGGGGCCTCCAAGCCTCGGCGGCCCCCGGCCCGGCCGGCCGGCTCCCACGCTGCTGTCCAGGGCCCTGTGACATCACCGGAAAGTGTGTAACACTTCTTTTATTCCTCCTGTGGAAGAGGGGGAAGAGAAGAGGAGAGGCAGGGGCTGTTAACGAGCACAGCGGAAATATGGGAGAAAAAGTGATTTATTTCTGTATCTGCATGCTAAAATCATTCACCTTCACATGTTCAGCCGCTGAGTGCGTTTTTATCCTGCAGGCCAGGCGTACAGAATAACCTACATGTGAAAGGAAATTTCAGTGCCTGAATTTAACGAGACACGATTACATTTAGAGGGCGATGCAAAACGGTGCGATTTATTTCCGTGGTCGAGATTTTACTTTAGACAGTGTTGCCCTCGTCGCCATGGCGACTTCGACTCTGGACGTTTGACTCGCGGTGAAGCCGTAACTGGATTTAGTGAGTTACACACGGTTTGTTGTTGATTTGTCCACAGCAAGACATGCATGTGGATCCCCTAAGATCGGTACGTTGTATAAAAGGGCTGCCTTGACTCCCTAGATCAGCTGGCAGACTTTTGTTTCTCCCGAGTTGCTCCTGGTGTGGTTGGCTATGGGATGCTCCTTCTGATCATCAGCGGTGCCTCCTCAGATATTTGCATCTAACTCTGGGTTCATGCTTTCCGGATTGATCTGGAAGCCAGCATTACCTGGCCTCTCCAAAGGCAATATCGCAATCAATATTCATTAACTATGTAAAAAACAAATATTCATAATCACATATAGGTGAATATCTGCATTTCAGCCGAATCAGATGACCAGAAAAAGATCCTCAACTTGAAGGCCATCGTAAAAGTGCCAGAGACAGTGGCAGAGACCTCGTTCTACCTTGTTGAGGTGATCCGACATGCATTGGGATTTTGGCCTAAGCCCTCATATCTGCACAGGAACAACGTGTAGCAGCCAGCTAAAAATTCTGATTAACAGGCCTGAAATGCTAATTAGTTAGTATAAACACACCAGAAAAGAGGGTGGCTACTTTTGAGAGGGCAGAACGGGGTATAACCCTGGGCACTGGGTGTCAGGGATATGAGTCTGGGTAGATTTTCTGTGTTCAAAACAGACATGAACCTGGTGACCCTGGAAACAACTGAGAGGTGGGGTCCAGTCAGGTTCCTCTGTTTTGCCTCGGGGCCGTCGCTGCTAATCATAGGTGTCTGTATAACGGAGAAGTGCACTGAGGGATGTACAGAGGTTCAAGCACTAGTAGACAAATTTGAGAATGTGGCCTGAAGCTGTCAGAGCAGGCGAGCGAGGGAGGCAGGGAGAGAGAGAGGGAGGCAGGGAGAGAGAGAGGGAGGCAGGGAGTGGTGATAAGCCACATGTGGGTTTGATTAAGGAGAACAAGGTAGGTATTAAAATAGGAAATGTGCTGGATTTGTTTCCTCCTGAAAGACACTTCAGCCCTCAATACGCGTCTTAATAATTCCGAGTTATTCCTGACTGTCACGCGTTTCCCAGCGCTAAGCGGCGCGGGTGGCCTTTCTGGCCCAGCTCCGGATTAAATCGTTAACTTGTGCGAGCAGCCGCAGATTAGCGCGGGTGACGTAATCTCGCAATTATTTCCCAAACGCGGCGGAGTGTAACACCGCTGCCTTGAGCTGGGCTTTTAAAGGGATGATGTCATTTGTCACCGTGTGACTGGAGCTTAGCCCCCCCACGCCCCTCAGTCAAAAGGCCTGCCCCGTGTCTTGCTCCTTCCGCCCGGTTTCATTTTGCTTTTCTTTTCGCACTCTTTCGTTTCCTCGCTCGCCGCGCTGCCCCTCTCCCCGCTTAACAAGCTCGCTGCCAGAGCCGATCTAGTAATATAGGTAATTAAGTCCCTGCTTGTCACACCTTTCTCCCAATCACATGACTGATTAACCAGAATAACCAGCTCGCACGCAGTATTGTGACTGGCAGGCCACTCATCTCCAAGCAGGAAATTATAACTATCAAATTATAATTATAATTTACCTCTTCCAAATGTCAATTTGAAGACCCTTAAACAAAATCTTAAAATAAGGAATGCGAGGAATCAGGTGTTTATTCTCTGTGACACTGGTGCAGGGCATGACAGGATTCAGTCTGGCCCCAAAGCCCCCCCCTTACAGTGCAGTGGTACCTCAAACTGCATGTATGGCCAATAGAGTCTGGCACATACTACAGCAGGGGGCGGGGGGGTCTGTCATGGAAAAGCGCAACATGAAACCATCATATATTATGCCCAGAGGAGATTTATACATACGCTGTCTGTCGTGTAATGATAGCCTGCTCTGCTGCGTGTGTTGGCTTTGTGCTCACGTGAGGCAAACTCGCCCGCTAATCTATTTTCTTTAGCCTTCACTGAAATTCCCATTTTTAAAGCGTCGCCCTCGCTGGCGTCCGCCCCCCCCAGCCCCCTTTAATTATGAAGGATCCCGTGATCTTTAATATTTTCACAACCTGTATTTTATTGTTTTAATATTCCTGACATTGCAGGTATTAGAGTCACACATTATGGCTTCTTATGGTTTTGGATGTATTTTTAATACGTGGAAAAAATCAGATGAAACTTAGAAAAGGCGAACCGCAGCAGAAAGCCGTCTCCAAGAAATCTCGAACCCGGCTATTAACTGGAAATCCAAACGCCTCTTCCTCCAGGGTCGGAAGTGGCCTAGGGTTAGGCATCGCATGATCTCATTCCTTACGTGCTTGCCACCATGATAAACAAATGCTCTGGTGTCTCGCCTCTCTCCCGTCCCCGTGTGTGGAATTTCACTCGGCATTAAAGCATAGACACTGCTGATCGTAATGTGGCCCTTTTAGGGCTGAATCATGGATATTAATAACCGAATGGCACTGGAAAAGAATCCAAGGGACTTAACACGCCGTGTGAGTGTTTGGGACGCTCGCGCTCACAGGTACAGGAGTCCAGGGTTCATGTGCCTCCTCTGCAGAAAAGTATGGTTTCTCGGGGGGAGGCATGCGCTGTCTCTTTTTCTGTACTTCCGTGAGAACGGAACACCTCCCAAGGCCCAGAGGACCTGTAAAAATGAGGTTCTGTGTAAAGAACATGATGTGAGCTCCCATATGAATCGGAACATTCTGTGGGAGAGCCCCCCCCCCTCACAAAATCACCACAGCATTTCGGGGTGTAGTCATGGCTAATTTCAGTTCAGGTTTGTCCTTTCCACCTGAGGGGTCTAATGCCCCCACACTCCTCTTTGAGGCTGTGCTCCATGGCGCCCCCTCTCTTTTCTTTGCTGACGCACCCAGGAGGATCTTGGCATGAGACGCGAGCCTGGAGCCCCACCCCCCTCCCATTTTCCCTGTGGTGGGCTGTTGGCTTTCTTCTCCCTCGCATGCTTACATACAGACCCACTCTTTCGATGTCTCCCTGGAATTCCCTCGGTGGTATATGCCAAAACCAGGAGCAAAGGTCCCTCTCTAAAGCACTTTCTACAGAAATGTCCAACCACCTCCCTCCTTTCCAAGATAAAGCACAGTTTTCTATCACTCAGAAACATGCTGTCTAAGGTTCTGAAGGTTTCAGGGAAAAAACTATTTCTAGAGAACGCGTAGCGCTGATAAACCCGGAAAATCTATCGAATGTTTATGCTAGTGAGTGACGGAGATTGGGTGAAGAATATTCAATGCTATTTTAAGCTAAGAAAATAATCATCGGGATCTGCCCCGTTTGGAGGCAGGCGGGGGCACAAGGTCCGTCTTTAGCACTCTGTGGTCTGGGGGCCTTCGTTTGGTCCCGTTGGGTGCTGAATAGCTTCCGGACATCACCAGGTACAGCTGGGGCCATTTATATGGCTCACAGGCAAATCTAGGTCAGGAAGCAGTTTGTTCATAAGAGAGATGCTGGCTAGATTTTGGTGAGATGAAATTGATTCATTGATTCATTGAACCGTATTCCGGAATGATCCTGCTCCCCGCTTTTCTGTCCTAGAGACTGACCAAGACATGATCATAAGTTGTATTCTTGTCAATGAAGTACAGTAAAACAACAGGAACGTTCATATAAACTAAACATTTTCTTGTTCCCTTTGTTAGATATTGTCCTCAGCGTTTCAGATATTCCCATGTGACAGGTGACTGCTCAGAGTGGGGGTGGGTGGGGGCCCTTCTTTTCGCATGTGAGGTTTACAGGCATAGGAGCATCTAAAAAAACAGATGTGAAACAAAGCTCACACACGCATACCAGCATCTATTTTTAGTTTTTAGTGTTTGGAGGCCCGACTTTTATATTCTTTTGTTAGTCCTCCAAACACATATTTGCAAGTGTATATTTTTGTTTAAACATCCCGACTTGTGTTCGTTTAGCCGCCTGTTGCCATGTCCCTGACCCCACTGACGGCAACGCACGTTAAACTCGCCGCTGTCACGAGGAATCAGAGGATTACTGCGGGACGCAATCCGACAGGATCGGGGAGGTTAAGTACTTTTCGTTAGGAAAGCCAGGACTGTCTTCCTCCTGGATCTGATCCAAGCCCCGCAATGACTTCAGCGTGTTTCTGTCACCATAACCCAATGTTATGTGCGCGGCGGCCCTTCTCGCATTTTCACCAATGTTTATTTACGTGACCGGTATCAGTGAGGAGGCCAGCAGGCCCTTTGTTTAATTTGATGCCCTTCCCCCCCTCCAGTCCCATCTGTACGGGTTGCCATGCTCCTCTTGCACTCGCTTACTTCAAGATGGCCATCCCTTCTAACCCCCCTCTGACGAGTTTGGCTTAGTGTGGTTCCTGCGTTGTCCAGAATTAAACCAGACATTAGGGCTGCCGGGACGTTTGGTGGATGTTTCCCTGCATTTGGGTCCATGTGATTTGTCACCCAGCTCTGTCGCTCTGCCAGCATGATGGACACACCCCATCTGACATCACCGACAGGGCTTATGTGTTCAGTGACAGTCCCAGGTGTCCTGAATGCACGTTAGTCACCCTGATTTCCACCTAAGTGGTCCTCAACCCTACGCTACGTCCCCCGTCTGCAATGAGGTCTGTCCCCAGCAAATATATTCTCAGCTTCCAACATGCCAAGACGTTATAATACTCATTAGAACCCTGAGGGCTCATTAAAATGCTACATTAAAGCAGAAACATTGGACCTGTTTTGTCAAAAGTGAAAGATGAAGAATAAATGTTGGTTTAACTGTAATGCAAACATTTCCGTCAAATTAGGTAATTGCAGGTTGTCGAATGCGAGTCATTTGAAGTTTACAGAATAATTTACATTCCTGCGTGGTATACATTTTTTGGTACAATTTAAATTATATGTTGTCCATAGTTCTGTCTCTCCTATAATTTTGCGCGTCTCTGTTCCACAAGCTCTGTATAATTTGAAACTAGCGAGTGTGTTGCCTGCCAAGCCGGACCTCTTGGATTGTTCGGAAAGCCCTTCCCAGTACGTTAGTGAGAGAAAGCTGCCTTTAAGAAGGGGAACCCCTTTTTTGGGTAGACAGCTCTTCTGGGAAGGGTCCGGAAAGATCTGTTTTTCCTGGGAATATGTCAGGGCCCAGATAATGCTGCAGCTGGCTGTCGCAGCATTCACAGCTTTAAAAGGAGAGATGTGCCGGCTCATGTTAGAATTAAATGAAGGAAACTGGCCTCTTTTGTGTCTTTTAAATTCACGAACACGCTTTCCACTTCCGCAGCAGCCCGCTTTCGTGTGGCCGATCGCACCACGGACGTGAGGGAAACCGATACATAGAGCAGATTCTGTCCAGGGCCAGGCGGCGGGCAGCTGTTTTTGGTGTAATTTTGTGGGTCTCACCCGTCCAGCTTCTGTAGACCGCAAGAATGAGGTGAGTATGGCATTCAGGAGGTTCGGCCCTCACTCGCCGTCCTGGGCCGACGTGGCCTTCAACAGAGAGAGCGAGTTGGCAGCGCTGTCCTGTGGACCGGTATCTGTAACCGGGCTCTTTGAGGTGGGGGCTGTTGGCTTTGGAGGGATGTTAAGCCGATTTAATGCAGATATACCTGCGCAGCATGTTATGAAACTAACCCACATGCAGGCTGGAGTTTCCCCCGTCAGTTGCAGGCAGACAGTAATCTGATTACGCAAAAAACTAAAAATCACACAGCTCTGGAGGAGCATTTATCCACGGAATTATGAACTGAATCCCAGGAAGTAAAAGACGTCAAAATACAGGGAACGGGGCTGCAGATGTGACGCCTTGAGGGGCGTGTGTATGGGATGTTTAATCCCCTTCCTGATAACGCGCGCGGGGTTAAGCACCACGGTGATTCCGGCAAGCAGCACGTGATTCGGGCATTTGCGATGTTTAACCAGGCCATATCTCACCAGCTGGAGTGTCCGTGCTGCTTTTATACCCATCAGCTGTTTGTCTTGGCCCGGGCATCTACACGGGGGGGGGGGGGGCTCCTGTGTCCCCAATGCAGTGTGTTAAATAATGAGCTACATCGTCGTCAGGATATCTGGAAAGCCGTAGAAATGTGTTATGGGTTTTAAGAAGGCGACCTTATGATGAGGTTAACGCGACACTGTCCCAAAATGACTGCAGCGGTGTGGAAATACTGGGGATCACAATAACGACTGGGGGGGGTATTCTCAGGACGTTGCAGCCACTCAGGCCGTGGTGGTCCAAGAGGAACAGGGATAGGACACTGTCTGTGTCCCACAGTGCTGCACTGCTCCCTCCTGGGGCAGGATTCCTTGCGGGCCCAGGGGAATGCACCCCGCCCACACGCTGTTACCGTGCGGCTTTATAAGCACGTAGACGTGGTGGCGAGTCTCCACGGCCGTTCCACCTCCCCAGACCACGAACCCGCCAGGCATGCACGGGTCTGGAGGGCCGCCAGCTTGCAGAATCTAATTCCTCCTAACTTTGGCACAGGGTAGGGGGTGTGCTTCCGAAAGGTTCCCTGGGACAGGTCCTCAGGCAGTACGTCCGGGTCTCTGTCGACATCACGCTATCCCATGGACCTGAAGCTTGCGATTCCAGTTGTGGTCTGCTCTGCTCCATTTTTGGTCCAGGAAGGCAGTGCTGCTGTTTTTGACCCTAAAACTGGTGATGAATTCAAATGGATGAGCCAGGCCTATCATCTCAGGGGGTCCAGGTGAGAGGGGTTGCTCATCAGTGGGGCCTGGTTGAGGTAATTTTGTCCCAGGAATTAAGCACAGTCGGCCTGGAATGAGGTAGGCGGATGGAAGAAGGCGCTGTTATACAAGCTGCTGCATTAGTGCTGATGACGACCATCAGCTACACTGACAGGACTGATACTCGTTCCTGATCAGGGGGGCGAGAGACGGCAGCCGTGGGTCCTGCGTCCAACATAACCAGACCCTGCGGTGTGTAGACATTAATCAGGAGTGACAAAAATTATACTGTAAATTCTTTCGAGGATAGCCAAGGGTAACAAGATGCAGGAGTAAAATTAAAAGCACGTTACTGGTCCAGACCGCAGCTCGTCCCCCAGGGACGCTCTGGTCTCTGGGGGGCGCTGACGCGCCAAGGCCTTCTGAGCCAGTCACGCCCCTCGCTCTGAGCCGGGTCGGGCTGGCCTCCCCCTCCGTTACTGCAGAAACACGTTTGTTTACTTTCTCCGAGGGCTTTATTTAACTTCCCCGGTAACTATTGTGAAACCACCGCTGCCAAAAATCATATTTCATATTCTTTTTTTCTGGGAGCAGAGGGAATATCCTGAAATACAGAAGATGCCATAAGAAACAGCAGTTTGCCGTGCCGCCCTGCGCTTCGAAATGTTTACAGTATCGAGGAAGGTTCCGGCCTGCAAGGTTTCTGTACTGTGCCGTGGGCCCTCAGCAGAACGTGATAGGCTGTCTGAACACGGCTGAAAAACGTTAATGGTCAGTGGATGGTCAGGGCTGCCTTGTTCATTCATAGGTTCAGTTCCTAAGGCCATAGCCTAGCTGCTGGGAAAAATGAGTAGAAAAAATATATTTTTTCTCTCAAAATAAATTAGCTGCACACCTAATGTTCACTTTGGAATAACTGTGATACTGATGTCATTATTTGTTTGTTTTTTCTGCTAGATGATTAATTTCAGCTCAGTTTTATGAGACTAATGGCAAAAGAAGAATAATACTTTTTAACGGATGGTAAGGAGTTCTGGGGCATTCGTTTTGTTTTCAAAAAAAGCAAAAATGCAGACAAAAAATATAAATAGCGCATAATATTTAGGACGTGGGCTGGGGAAGCAGTTTTACCAAAATCGCTTTGAAATGGCTTTCAGGAAGTTAATCTCCCTTCCTGAAAAACATGATAAGCTTTTCATCTGTGCTTCGAGCTTCGATTCAGCGGAATAAGACGTCTCTGCTTGGTGAGCACACCATGGCAAACGTGTGACACTCACCTGTTTGCTTATTAAAATCCTAGCTCTTTGTCTGGGGCTGGCTGTCCAGGCGACAGGCCACCCGAGTGCGTCTGAGGGTTCATTCCTGTAATTCATTTAGGGGCAGTAGGTTCAAGAGTCGAAATTTTTGATTGGCCAGTCTACAAATGAATAAGAGTCGATAAGTAATAGTTTTTCAATAATGAAAATGAAAATAAGTAGCACTTAGATATTACAAGCAGTGAAGGGCTGTGTGAGCATATTAAGGTGCTGTACTTACGTAGCGTCAGCTTTGATCACAGTGCTGAGGGACGGTTGTTTATGCGAATGTTTTCTGTGACATGCCCCCACCCCTGCTTTATCCATCATCATCGTGGCATAACCGTCAGTACTGTCGATTGCATTTCCTCTTGGCCCTGTGGGGGTCAGTACGCCTGCGGACACGGAGTTAACCTCATCACGAGAGAGTATCTGACTACCGTCCTCCCAACAGAACAGAGGAGAGGCCTTCCCGTGGACAGAAAATCTCAGAATAAGACAGCCTGCCACAGCTTCCAAGTGACTGACTCTGTTTGCTTTTGCTGTTTTCCAAACGTTCTCCTGTGACATACAATTTTGCTCGCGGTCCGTTTGAGGACGCCCGGCGGCTTGGCTGACATTAAGCAAACCTGTGTAGAGTCGCCGGTGCTGGTTTGAGGTCCACCTTAATGAAACACAGGCTTCCTACGAATGTGCTCCTCCACCGGTTCCTGTTTTCCGCGCCCATGTAACGGGATACTCTTCTAGCACAGAGCTACATACTTCACAGCGGTTTGGGGAGTATAAATGCCATACAGATTATTACCTTTTTGTTGTTTCTTTACTCTGGCTGGTAGCATCGCATCCCTCTGTTTTTATCCAGTGCAGCACATACAGGCGGTTAGTTGACTTGCAGTCAAAGGGATAGGTAATGGGATGGTGGCGCTCTGCCGCTCAGCAGGGTGGGATGCTGGGCCTGTGATCGGAAGGTTGTAGGTTTAATTCCCAGGGTCGGCTGAGTGCTTTCCCTGAGCAAGGCCCCTAAGCCCCAATCCATCTGGCTTTGAAATTTCCATAATAAATGTGAAATGTAAGTCAAGCACATTCATTTTTACACAGAATTATTGATTTATATAAATCATTTCATATGCAAATCCTATCTGTCTGTGTCTGTCTGTCTGTCTGTCCGTTAGGCAAAGGTTCGAGGACCCTACAAGCTGCCAGCTATGAAATGGGATTTGAATGTCTCTCTACGGTTTTCATGTTATTTTCTCAAAATGATTGAATTCCTAAGTGTGCATTATGATCTAATTAATACCAGTACATACATACATCGTACTCTGGTGCCCGCATCAAGTCCGGGATGGCCCTGGAGTATAGAAACGGGCCGTCAGGATTCCTGTGCCACAACAGATTGACTTCTGCAGACCCTTTGGGAGTGGGGGCCCCTAATGTCGACTTGGATAGGGCCTCGGGAGAAAGCAGGGCCTGGCCCCACATCACAGCGGGACTCGCATTACAGAAAGCCCCCCCGGATTCGGGATACTTCCCGGATCCCTTAATAGGATGTACTTGGCATTGTTCTCCACTAACTTATTAGAATACTGGAATACACAGAGGAACAGGCAACACGCATCCTTAATGTTATTTCCAGTAATTAATGTAGAAGTGTTTAAAAAATACAGGCCCTAAGTTAATTTGCACAGTTGTTCACATATAATGCAAAACAGTGAGAGTAAACAGGCCCACTTCTGAACACTCCGAGGGCAGTGGAGTGTTTCAGATCTAATTTGAATATATGAATGTTTGTTTTCTCCATTACATTTCGCAGACTTAGCTGCTCTGGAGCAAATTGAAAGTATCTGCTCTGTATGCTGTTACACCAAAGCAAGACGTGAAAAAGAGAAAGCAGCATTTGCTGATGGCAGTGTTGTTATGTGGCAGTGTGTTTCGTGTGGAGAGCCTGCAGTCAGGCAATTACCTGGGGCAGCCACAGGTCCTCCTATAGGGCTGGGCGGTAAAGGTTCCGATTAAAAAGGAAATCCCAGACATATAAAACAAATCCCACATAGAGCTGGGCTGTTTTGTCCCATCAGAATTAGAGCCCTGCAGTAAATACAACAGCCCCCACCTGTACAGCAGGACCATACACACCAGGGATGTGCCTCCCTCCCAGGTCTGGGACAGCTGTAAATGCCCCAAGTCGGTGCAGTGAGCATCATTAATAGATAGGTTTATTTTAAAGCATACCATCTGCTATCAATCACAGGACAACTATGGGAAGCGAGCTTGGCTTGCCCCCCGCCGCACCCCCCCCCCCCCCCCCCCCCCCCCCCCCCCCCCCCCCCCCCCCCCCACCCCCCCCCCCCAACCAGACCCGCCCCCCACCCGC
>JAAGVU020000001.1:50897719-50914816 GCA_011763525.2 Mormyrus iriodes
AAGCGTTACCCCCCAAACCGAGTTAAATACTACCAAGCGTTACCCCCAAACCACGCTAAACACTACCAAGCGTTACCCCCCAAAGCCACGCTAAACACCACCAAGCGTTACCCCCCAAACCACGCTAAACACTACCAAGCGTTACCCCCCAAAACCACGCTAAACACCACCAAGCGTTACCCCCAAAACCGAGCTAAACACCACCAAGCGTTACCCCCCAAAACCACGCTAAACACTACCAAGCGTTACCCCCAAAATCGAGCTAAACACTACCAAGCATTACCCTCAAAACCATGCTAAACACCACCAAGTGTTACCCCCAAAACCGCCCTAAACACAACGAAGCGTTACCCCAAAAACCGAGGTAAACACTACCAAACGTTACCCCCCAAACCACGCTAAATGCTACCAAGTGTTACCCTGGAAACCACGCTGAATGTTAACAAATATTACCTCCGAAAACCATGCTAAATGCTAACACGTTTTATCCTTGAAAACAATGCTAACTGCTACTAAACAATACCCATAAAAACATGCTAAAGATCCACAAAGTGCAGGACCCATAAGCGCAGTTCTGCGGCCTTGCTCGCAGGACCAGCCCGCTGGATCATGCCGGCGAGCAGGATGCTTGGGTGGCTCTCGAGACGGATTACCAGGGGTGGCAAGACGGTAGTTTGGCATGTATGTGCTGGGTGTTAGCCATCGTTGGAAAGATTACATTTGATTTTGTTTGTTGACATAGTGATTAGCAAGAGTAGTTGGGCCTCTGGTTATCCCCCCTGCCCCCTTCCTCACAGCCTTCCTGCTGTGAGATGCTCGCTGCGCTGCCTGTCAAATCCATGCAATAATTACACTTAAGCTTCTGGATCACGCACAAGGATGCGATGACGGACAACTGATGTTCTCACACCAAACCGCTTAAAATCGCTGTCTTCAGTAAGCCCAGGGACAGAAGCAGCTGGCCTGCCAGTCAGCTCCCTTCACGCGTACAGGGATCTAGAGAACGGTGGAGACCCGGGTGGAGGCACATGGCACTGTGTGTGATTCTCATCAGAAGTCACAGAACACCGGCAGTCTGCTTCTAAGTACTTCTACAATGCCATAGGCGTGTGCTGTTCCCGTGACCTGTCCCACCGGCCTATGCCCCACAAAAAGAGGCTGGCAGGCGGCCTGGCTTTCAATTAAAGGGTGGTTGGCAGTGTCCCCCAATTCGCCGCCACAGCGAGATCAAAGTCCCCCCAGAGGTGGTAAAGTGGTACGCGCCGTGTAGCATACCTCACTCCACACATACGTTCTTCAGCTTCAGTGTCCTTACAGCTTCAGTGGCCTTAATAATGAACAGACAGTGCCCTCTTCCTCTTATATTCGTGCTTCTATTGCGTGTTTTTCTTGTTTTTTTTTCAGAGCCATGTGTCCCTGCCTCCGTATCAAAGGCCCGGGGAGAATAATTGTACAAATAAAAGGGAACGCAACCAGAGAAGAGGCGATCGATGCCTGCGGGGTAAGAATTTCCACTGATGCCTGCCAAAGATCCATTAAATGTTACGGGCACATGGGGGCGCTGGGGGAGGCGGTGAGCCGGGCAGAGTGGAGCCGGGCGGGCCAGCCTGCTAGTGACATCTGAACACTACGCAGGGCCCTGTTTCAGGCTTCAATGGCGATCACGGCGGTAACAGCACCAGGTTAGCAGACATCCAGGGGGACGGGCTTAAATGCAAATTGTCCAGGAGAAACGGTTCTCGCATGTGAGTGAAAGTGACACGGCGGTTCGGCATAGTGACCACTCGACTGTTTAAACCCAAGTAGCGGGGTGACTAAAAAAGTGCCCAGGACCGATTTTCTCCACGGGATCTATGGCGTCCAGCCCCCAAATAGCTAAATACGGTTTGGCCTCAGCAATGTTACACACATACAGGCACTTCTTGTTTAATAACTTCCTCGAAGTACCTGTAAATCAGACGATCAACAGGATGCTAAAACTGTGTGACGTAAATCTATTTTTAATGCCATGTGTGCCCCCCCCCCCCCCACCTGGCAGGCTTTGAAAAACCAGTTCCCTCCACCCCCTTCCCACTGGACTTTGTCCATTATGTGTTGTCTGGTGGGACTGAAATTTTCACATCGCCTTTTAAAATATTTCTAAGTGGTTTTTCAAAGTCGCAGCTGCTGTAAACCAGACCTGCCAAGAGTCTGCAGCTTTTTTTGGAGGGGGGGGGGTGTTGGTTTGTTGCTTCTTCAAAGAGCCAAACCAGCAACAAACCAATCCAACAATAACCATCAAAGGCTTGCAGGGCTTCTGCTTTCCGATTCACGCTACCTGGGAAGTTCAGCTGCCAGAATCCTGACAGCCTTCAGGTAGGCAGGGATGCAGGGGTGAGCTGGGGGTGCGGCTGGGCTTTTTCATTTAGTGTATCATCCAGTGTTTTCGTCCGACACCAAAAAACATGGGAATTCATTTTTAGCTCGCTCACCATCCAGGTTACCACCTGCTTCAGAAGGCGGCCAAGAGTACACAGGAGTCCGGTGGGATTCCTCTACATGCAAGAATGTGTTTGCGAAACGGTACGGATGGGCTCTCGCGGTCACTGACTGACTCTCAACTGCATCCATATCCCATGAGAAGCGATGGCCCATCTTCTTGTAGCATCCTCTGGAGGCCCAGTTCATAATGAAGGCAGCTCTTGGCGTGGACATTTGCAGATTCTTACTTAAACAGGCCCCAGAGCATCATGGGAACAGTCCTAGCTGCCACCCCCCACTCTCCACGAGGACAGGAATCACTCCTTTAAAACACCCCCCGGCATTCCTCCACACTCCTCATTTTTATATAGCACCCTTCCCAACAAAGCTGCCCCATACTACGCAATGCAACGTTACGAATAGGCTTGGAACAATAAACTTTCGGCAACTTACGACACCGTTAAATGGTCTCGGGCTGGAAACTTCAGGACAAGACCATGTGAAAACGTCACAATGCCAGTTACACAATGATCTATTTCAAATACATAACCAGCACTTCTAAATTTATGACACGAAACACGTGTGTTCCTTTGCCTGCACTATGTAGGACGATACTATACATTTAAGATTATTTTGCATTTACTCTCCCTTTTTAATTGCTACAGAATATCATCCCATAACTGATATTATTTCTTGCATTACTGTTCTTTTTATTATCTTAAAACCACAGTTATAAAACCGCAGCTATAAAACACACCGAAATAGTTCCCAGATGAACAAAAAATACGGCGATTTTTGGAAAACAAGAACGCCAAGCCCACGCTGCGGCATGGCACACGGAGATCCCTGTCGCGTAGTGGACATCGGATCAAACCGGAAACGGCAGCAGTGTCTGTGAAGCTGTCGAGGCAGAGACCAAAAGCGAGGCAGCGATTGCCCGCCGTGGGCCATTTGGGTTCTGATCTAATACTGAGCCGACTTCTCTGACAATGGTGAGGTCGTACTCATCACGCCGACAGCCACAACCAGCGACTTCAGAGCTTCCACCTAACTGAAGACGCGGGTGAAAGCACCAGAGTCATGAGGGCCGGAGGACCAGTGCGCCAGAAGACACTGGCGCGTCGGGGGGGGGTGCCGTGTGGGCCCTCTTCCCCTTCACATTAGTTCCCCTCCTAAAGGCTGAGGCAAACGTGGAGCTCACAATAAAATAATAAACAGCAGTTGTCTGGAGATGCCCCCCTCCCCCAGCAGGAAAAGAGAAACACATGAGACAGAGAACGGCAGCGGCGCCTTTCCAGCCTGACCGCGGATGATGTGAATGAGGATGGGCACTATGCCTTCAGCGTGGGCCCTGGCGGCTGGCCGTGACCATCCCCTCCGCTCTCGGGGGGTGGCATCTTCTCCTGGTTTGCAGATGAGCTGAGATACAGTAACACTTACCCGACATGGAGCTGCTCCGCAGTCTCGTTTTTTGACAGCCGTTGGAAAAGCTCCCTGACTAGGCCTCCTGTCCGCTCACTCTCCTGTCCATCCTCTCTAATCATGTCTTTTGGAGCCCCTCTCTCATCCTCTCCTGCTCTCTGTCATGTCCTTTCTTGTCCTCTTACATTCTTGTACTCTCCTGTCTCTCTCTCTCCTGCCCCCCTCTCTCTCATGTCCCCTCTCTCTCCCTCCTGACCCTTATCTCTCTTGTCCCCTCTCTCTCTCCTGTCCCCCTCTCTCTCCTGTCCCTCTTCTCTCTCCTGTCCCTCTCACTCCTGACCCTCTTCTCTCTCCTGCCCCCTCTCTCTCCTCTCCCTTCTCTCTCTCTCCTGTGCCTCTTCTCTCTCCTGCCCCCCTCTCTCCTCTCCCTTCTCTCTCTCCTGTCCCTCTCTCTTTCTCCTGTCCCTCCCTCTATCTCCTGTCCCCCTTCTCTCTCCTGCCCCCCTCTCTCCTGTCCCTCTGCTCTCTCCTCTCCCTTCTCTTTCTCCTGTCCCTCTGCTGTCTCCTGTCCCTCCCTCTATCTCCTGTCCCTCTTCTCTCTCCTCTCCCTTCTTTTCTCTCTCCTGTCCCTCTTCTCTCTCCTGCCCCCTCTCTCCTCTCCCTTCTCTCTGTCTCCTGTCCCCATCTCACTTCTATCCCCCTCTCTCTCCCCTGTCCCCCCTCCTCTCCTGTCCCCCACTCTCTCCCATCCCCCTTCTCACTTCTGTCCCTCACTCTCTCCAGCCCCCCTCTCTTGTCCCCCCTCCTTCTCCTGCCCCCCTACTCTCTCCTGTCCTCTCTCTGCAATGCAGGCTAAATGTTAAATGTTTCTGCGAGAATATGGGCCAATCAATCTGATGACATGTGTAAGTGCACATGAGACCATGTGGGGTGCAGATGTATATGGGGGGGGGAGACGCACATGTGTGAGTGACCCCTGGAGCCACACGATCTGCCCCATGTGGGAAACACGCTGCGCCACACAGCCGCCCACGTGCCGCGGCCCAGCATCTTGGAGCTCGACACCCCCTTCTCCCAGTGGCTGAAAGGGTATCCTCCCTGGGGGAGGGCAATGTTCCAGCTTCCCTTCACGCCTCACGTCACTGAGACAAACGTGTGGAGGAGGTCAAAGTCGAGGTGTGAGTATGCAAACGGGCGGGGGGGGGGATTCGCTTGGGGAAAAGAGGAGCTGATAGCAGGAGGGAGAGAAAGTGAGAGAAACAGGAAGCTGTCTGTTAAGCGCCTCGCCCCGTCTGCAAACACAACACAGAGGCACTTACAGCTCTGTGCCCCCCCCCCCCCCCCCCGGGGGAAGGCCCCCATTTTCCGGGGGCCCTCTTTTTCCCACACTCCCCCCCCCCCGGGGCGCCCCCCCCCCCCCCCCCCCCCCATCCTCAAGGCAGAACTCTGGCTCCCAGGAATCTCACATCCCTGGGAGAATATGACATCAACCTCACTGAGCATTTCCACTAACAATAATAAAAAATGGCCGGGATTAGAGGTGACATTCCCAATTTACGATTATTTGTGCCTATAAAGTGTGTCCCTTGGCTTGGGATTCGGCGCTGTCATCTCCCTACAAGAGCAATACATTAAGCGTGCCGAGTGCAGATGGGAATCCTGTCCCTTTCATTAAGCCCGAGGCCGCTACCCGAGTCTTTCAATCTGGCCGCCTGACCCCAGAGGACATATGTGTTTTTCTCTTTTGTCCCCTTTTTCTTCCCATTCTGGTCTCTCCCGTCCGCCGCTCTACATCCCAACCCCCCCCCCCCCCCCCCGCAGCATCCTCAGGAGCGACCTGGGGGCTTGTTAAAGGGGGACAGGGGGAGAACAGCTTCTGCACCCATGATTTTTTGGGATCTCACGGATGCCCGTGTGTCTCAGCACACTGCAGCTGGTTGGACCACTGGCATTATTCACCCACGTTTATATCTTGTAGGTCCTACAGAGCTGGACGATTTGACCACTGAATATACAAGTGGGTCTCCATTAAAGCGATGTAAGGTGTTTGGAGGGCGTCTCGCATCCTATCGCATACCTCTCCGGCTCAAGCGGTTTTACTTGCAATTAAATGATAACTCCAAGTACTTGTGCAAACCATTAACAATACATAGGCATGTAATTTTAATAGTTTAATAGAAGGTTTAAAGATGATTTGGTTTATACATGTGCTGTATGTGACCATATTTCCCATATATAAGTTGAGAGGGAAACAGGTGACGATGTGCTATGAATGAGTAATTCTGCCTAGTGGCAGTAATTTGCTGTCATTTCCTGTTCCTGATAGCTGTCACTCCCTTAACGATGTTTCCATCAGCAGCTCACTTTGCATATTTGTCACATACTTAAGAGATTAGGAGATTTTTTAATAGGCTAAGTGAAATATGCATTATTTGGGCAGTGCTGGTGTTATATAAATGGAGTTCAAACGCACCCACTGAAATCTGTGTTCACGCTCAGCTTTGATCATACCTTTGATTTACAGACGTGGGCGCTCTCCTCCCCCACCTGAGCCAAAGTGGGGGAAGAATGAAGGGCTGTTGAGTGGAGAGATCCGGCCCGGTGCTCCCAGCTGGACTTAGTTCTGGTACTGGTTCTTGTCGCTTCGTTCTTTGGGTGCTGTGAAAATTGCAGTAGAATTTCACAGTCCACTTCATGTTCACACAGATGAAAAAATGGATCAATTAACACACGTTATCATTTTAGCGATAGTGATTTTAAGAAACTCATCCGCCAGCAGAGACCTGAGCTACTAGCTGAAAGCTCTGCATGCCCTGCTTTGTTCTGAGCTCAGTGCTGGGATACTTCCACTTGCTTGAAAAGCACAGATAAGCTTTTCTGTCTTAAACATTAGTCTTTGATTATGGGAGTAAATTAACCTGGAACTGATTCATTCTGACTTCATACCACTTATGTTCAACAAATAATCCAGAAACCAGTAAAGTTACTTGCAGTAATTTCTAGCAGATCTAATTAATTTAATTTAAAATCAGATGCCTAGCAGGTGATGAACAAGACAATCAACCAAAGGAAAACCGTCGCTCTGCTGCAACGGAGGACATATACGCTAACGGTATTCCTCAGGAAGACATACAGGTCTCAGTGCCCTTTAGCTGCCTGCTGCCAGAAAGTTCATCAGCTAATCAGCCTATCAGTGAAGTCTCCCTAAGATTGCTGAACTGTCAATAAGACTTCCTAATCGTCAAACCATCTGATTGGTCAGTCTCTCTCCTACTGTGACCAATCAGGTCCATCATTCTCCAGTCATGTGATTAAATCTGTTTCAGGATACTAGTGGGCGATGGGTGGCAGAAAGCCTTATTATGACAGCGTCATAGGTGGGGGTGCCCAACGAATGGTGCGGGGAGACATTTAAGGAATGGCCATCTTTAAGAAAAACAAATTGCGTGGAACAAAAACAGCATGGCTTTACCTTCCAGGGCTTATTCCCATGCTTCTAAAAGTGCGTTCTGGGCGAGGCTGAACCCTCGCCTAAAAAAGACAATTACAGAACTTTCCGGCCACATCGGTACTTCATCACATCCTCGGCGAAGGTGGCCGTGATTATTTGTTCATGCCTCGCTTGTTAAATCATTATTCTTAAGATAAACAGCCATTAAGTTTGCTCAGCAACTTTTTGCTGTTTTGCTGTCATTGTAGAAGTCAATGGTTTGGCACCAAACAGCAATAGTTTTGAGACAAAGTGCTTGAATTTTCCACAGTGCTGGCTTCAAACTGATATGCCCTCCTTTCACCGGCTGCCTGACATACTGAGATGATGGAGGAAAAAAAATCGAAATATTATAAAACACCGATGTTATAAGGGCATATAATGTGAAATTTCAGCACAATCCATACCACGAGTAATACGCCATTAATATTCCACATTACCCGCGTCCAGGCATTCCTTAATTGTTTATTGTATTGACGGATCCATTGACATTCGCTTCGATCTACAGAGAAAGGCTTTTTCCTCTCCATGGTCATCATTGAGCTTCTTTCCGCACCCCACTGGCCTCTGTCACATTTAAAACAGGATAATGAGACAGTGTTTCCCTGTGTCATCAAAAAGAAAAACAGAAAGCAATAGCAACAAAAGGTTTGTTGAGTAAATACGTGTGAAAATTCTGACTACAAAATATCTCCAGGGGTCTGATTGGCTCGCCCACTGTACTCTACAGTTTCATATCTCTACACAGCAAGACACTTCCTGTTTCGGCAGGAAAAAAGAAATGTGTGTGTCCTTCTAACAAAATGAAAAATGTCACAAAAAAGTGCTCCCAACTCCGAGTGAATTGAAATCGCTGGGCTTCGTCGGTGACAGACGTGAGCGCGGAGAATGGTCCTTGTCATAGAGACACAGTTGAAGCCTAAGGAAGCCGGACCTGCTATGGTGACATCCTGAAGTGGGGTGTTTATTTTCATAACCATGATGGAATATTAATAAACCAGAATGTGCTGCCAAGATTCTGTGCACCAGAGGCGTAGTGAAGACACACACACACATTTGCAGAGCCATACGAGGCCTTCGTATGAGCCTTTCACAGGGTTTACTGCACAGCATCATTAACAAAGGGAAAAGGGATGTTGTCCTACAAATCTGTCACACGCCAGCTTGCTTGTAACACAATAGCATCTTGCTGGAGAGTTTTCAGTATTGCTTAAAACGTATATAATTACATTTACAAGTGATGGTGACTCAGAGGGGACTTCAGCCAGTAGAAAATGCCCTCCGGTGCCAGCTGAGATTACACATAATGTACAGCTCCCTCCGGTTTTGTTTTTGTGATGAGAATTCACATATTTAAAACTTTACGGTGAGATGCTTGGCGCAGAAATAGCCAGCACTATGAGCTGACTTTGCTAAGAGCAGCTAAGACTTTTTAAACAGGTCCTCATCAGCGTGCACGGTTTCGGGTCAGCCTGGTCACAATGCACAATCCCGGGAAAAATCAAGTTATAAATTAATCTGCCTATTATGACTTCACACAAGCCTGGCTTGCATGTTGACAATCTCTGTAGACGGCAGAGGCGGCTGGACCATGGCGATAAAAGAAATGGTACACCCTATTTTTGAGATTAATTTATGAAACACATAACTTTGAAATAACTCACTACTAAAATTTTGTTTTCATTTAAAAACACATTTTCTCTCTTCAATGGGAAAAATCACTATTGTAATATTGTGAAGTGTTTATTGTTCCAACCTCAACTCATTTTGCCACCAGCCACTGGTAGACAGTAATGCAAATAACCAGAGCATACGAATGAAATGTAATGTGTCTCGGTCTTCTACATCTGTCATTATCACTGCATAAATCAAAATCATTTACCCCAAATTCCCAATAATCACCTTGTTTATTAAACATTATTATTGCCATGGTTACTTTTCCACCTCTGGATGGCTTGATTCTTTGTGGTATAGGTGCTACAGCAGAGGGATAGTGGTCTTTACGCTGGCCTGTTTGTAAATGCGAGCTTTTCCTTTCTGTAACACCATGAGTAATGTTGTTTTCATGGGGGGGAGAGTCTCACACGTCTCTCACCCTCTTTACAAGATAAAGCAGTTTATCCAAGCAATTATTGTGCTTCTACCCTATAGCCATTCTGAAATTTTTTTTTCCCATAAATGATAGAAAACAACATGCATAATTAAAGTAGCAAAACCTGCCACTTTTACCCCATAGTCAGTTTATAATAGCAAAACAGAAAATGACCCTCATAAATAATGGACGCAGTCATTCTGTGAGAAATTAGCATCTTATTGCTTGCTAGCTGATGTCGGAATGAGTTTTCCTGATTCTTACCTTTCCGCTTTTGCGTTTGTTAAACCTTCAGACTAAAAGAAAGTAAAATTAGCATTAAACAATTGGTCCTTTACAAATTAATTGGTAAACAGTGAATGGTGATGAACCTCAGTGCACCAAATCTTCTTGCCCATAATAAGTGAGAATGTTGTTTACTGCTTATAAGGCCTCTGTAGGATGTGACATTCTCACTATTCATGCTATAACTGCGGGCACTTCTTAGCCTTCGCTGAACTGTGTGGCACCATGTTATTCTAACGCACTGGGAAACACGTCGGTCTGACTTGAAATGTTGCGGCCATAGCGGACCAGGCGTAGCTGTTACTCACCAGGAAAGCTTGGGTCACATGACTGACGGCGAGCTTGTGCGCCTGACCTTTGGAGGGCCGCGCCGTCGATAGCACCCATACTCCCCATGTCGGGGTGATAGATTATTTAATTAGCTATTGACCTTTCCGCCGGACCCATTTGTCGATGAGAATGTCGCAGTGACGGCAGGCTTTTCTGATGCCTCTCGTCCATGTTTTGATTTTTACATTTACAGTTTTACCCCGGCATCAACACGCCCCCCAGTGCCCTACAGTGACCCGCTGCATGAGACGGTGCTTACACCTTCGCCGGCACTAATTCAGACACTTCACATGTGGGTACCTCCCATCTTCAGGTATGTAATGGCGAGTACTGCTGCTGGAAGTTTTACCATCTGATCTGGTCTATTTATTTTTTCAGTTCACAACTGTGCTGTGAAGTTCTTCCCCCGGCCTCTGGGAGGCGCTGCTCATGCATGCTGCAGAGACGCGACCATGGCCTGTCACTTCCTGTCACTCTGGAGCATCTCACTTTAGCTTTAATAGTGCAGAAAAGAGAGTAAACATTTAATATATCCCAGTATCATCTGGCCGCGCCCACCCCACACCTGTCACTTCCTGTGCCCCAGAATCCTGACTCAGGGATGCCTTCATTAAGTGTTATGATGGGTATTTATTAGTGTGTGGGGCCCTCACACTCCGAATGACATGACAGTTTTGACAGCTCCAGCTTTTCCCCCCGTCAGCACTGATCGTTCGCGGACTGGGGGGGTTGAACTGGAGTGTCACGGTAGCGTCATCGCAATTATGGATGAAGGCAGTGGCTCCCAGTCCTGCTGTTTGACTTGATTTATCTGACGGGGGAGGGCTTGCTCAAATAACTACCTTCACCTGATATTGAGTCCAGCTTTTCCTGCCCAGGGCGAGGCAAGAAAACTCCTTCATCTTCACCTTTTATTTCTGTTTTCACACAGAAGCCTGTGCTAAATGCCAGAACGTGTTTTGGACGCACCTTGGGAGGTGCTTGTGACCTGTGCACACTGCATGTAAAAGTTGCGTTTGCATTCTGCACAGCAATGTTTACATATGTGTGTGTCATGTCAGACCGCCTGGTGGGGTCACAGGCCACGCCCGGGATGCTTGATTGGCTGCATGATTGATGAGGGAGCCTATCAGAGGCAGCCAGAGAGGAGCTATCAGAATAACAGCACTAACCTGTGTGTGCATGGTGCCAGCTTTTATACCCATAAGCCAAAAAACACCCGTGGGATAAAATAAGCCATTCCTGTGTTTAATTCAGAAAAAAATCCTGGACAAACGTTAACCTGTAGTCAATATTGTTTTTGCATCAATAATTAATGAAATGTGAAGGTATATAAACATTTATATTCATTATCTCAAAGTATCTTATTAAGAGCAGCAAAAGCATTAATTTACCTCTGGCCGACATGTTTCCAATGGGACGTGTTTTCTCATGTACTGTTATTTATTAAGCGCTCCAAGTTTGACTGGCCGTCCCGAGGTGCCGGGCCAGAGTCTGCCTGAAATTCTTTATCCGGCTCTAATCACTTTTGGCTGGGACCAACTTCCTGTCGGAAAGTAAAACTGCTCAGGAATGTCATTCTCTCGAATGAAAACACAGAGGAAGTTCTCCTCCTATCTCTGGCCCACGCAGACCCAAACACACTAACACACACACACACACACGCACACACACACAGCCTCACAGCAGGGCTGGGGTACATCAAACAGCCGGAGAGAGAAAAGGATGGACTTTTCCCACATTAAAAATACATGGATACTTCAGAAGTACGTCTAAAAATAGTTCTCACAGTCAGTGCAACCAACATAAAACTAAAACAAGCAGGAGGCTGGTCTCGCCCTGAGGACAGGTCAGATGGGCAGGCCGTGAAGCGAATTCACCATACGTTCGTCTGTGCGATTGCTCCACAGACACCATGGGTGTCAGTAATGCCTCTCAGACAATATATGCTGCTTCCCACTGGGTGGTCAGACTTCTGACTCTCAGAAAGGTTTTGCTGCCGGCCCTCTGACTCTTCACATCCACTTGAGAAACATGATTTATCCTCTGAGATGTTCAGTTCTGTTTTTTCAACCTAACTTTTGACATTTCGTTTCTTATCATCGTTTATTTCTCATTAGCACTGATGATTTAAAAAGAGAGAGAGCGAGTGAGAAGATGTATCCTACACAGCTGGCCTTGAACCTAAGCGCTTTGACTGTGTGAGTGACCTGTGCTGTAACCTTCTTGTTCCAGAACCTTCCATGTCCATGTTCTGAGGATAATATCTGCAGCATCCATCTTCGGAACTCTTGCCACGTTTCTCACAAGGCATTTTGGCTGCCCTGCCTTGTTCCCGTCTCCCCTAGTGTGATCTCAAAGTCTCTAGCAGAGCTAAACTTTGGAGTTTCCATTCTGTCACGCCACGGACCGCTCGTGAAAAGCTTTTGGCCACTTTTGGCTTCCATCACGACCCAGGATTCTGGCCTTTCAGGCGGGTTTGAATGCCAACCTGAAGCTGTCGCAGCCACCTGTGAGAGTTACATTTTCTGGGTTTCAGTTCCACTGTTCTTAAAGAGCTCCAGGGAGGACTTGACATACAAATCACGTTCAGCGTTTCTGACACGGTAACCCTCTGTACTTGCATATACTTATTTGAAATGAGTTTCCTATGAGCAAAGCCACCTCGTTAAGGGTGGGGGCTAGATATGTGTCGCAGAGCGATCTAGGAGCAGCCGGAAAACACCAGAAGCAGGTGTTTCTCATTTTTTGTGGAGACCTTCGTAATGATTTGGACAACAACACCCGCATGTCGCAGCAGAACCGTGTTAATGAGGCCTAGAGCTCTACAGCACTGAGCTTGAAACTTGCTAAGCTAACGCTTCAGTGGGTTGCTCATCCCTGGTTATCCAGGAACATGGATTTTTGTCCCAGGATCGCAAAATTATGAAAAGCCCAGGCTGGCAAAACTGAAGTGAGCCTCTGAGATTGGGGCTGAGATGGAGGAGGTGTCAATGTGATGTTTTGATAGGCCAAGCTCTTTCATTGGCTGCCATCCCAGCTCCAGTTTGCCAAAGAACGCGTGGCGTATTTCGGGAGAAAGTGACAGGCGGGTTTGACATCCTGCCTATAAATACCTGCATCGGTCCTTATTAACTCTGGGTTCTGATTGGCCAGCCTTGTCATTCTCACTGTCCATCTTTCAGCCTGAAACTCCCATCGGTCCTGGAAAAGTTGGCAAGTTGCCAAAGTCTGACACCATCAAGAGTCGTTCCCGTCACGGTCCTGGTATTCCCTGCTTCATTTTTATAACCGAAAGTGAACAATTTTCTCTCATTTAGCCATATTTCATTTTTTTTTTTTTGCAAAGTCTATGGTGACAGGCAGCCTGTGTTTACTCAGCCGTCTCACATCGCATGTTGACCTCCTGACCTTCTTAGCCTCCAGACCGTGAGCCTCTTCGCGCCCGCTTCCACATGTTCGCTCGTTTCCCCATTTCCGTTACAGCGACTATACCTCAAATTAGCCCTCTTGTACTAGCTCTCATTTACCGCACCGTTCCCTGCTCTCCAATTCTGCGCGCGGTGCTACCGCGCGGGAAATCCCTTGCTGAGCAGATCCGCCTGCTCTCCAGATCTCACATTCCTCTGACAGATAGAGAGAGGGAATCAGTGTTTTTGACAACAAAGGGGAAGAGGCTTACCCATGCTCTGGGACACACAGGCGGGGTAAATAGCTATATGTGAGTCTTTGACGGGAAAAATGACGCATTGCTGATGTCAGACAGAGGTTTATAGCATCAGGTGTTCTCCAAGCAAAGTCCCTTATGGGGGGGGGCCTGCTCAGACTGTGCCATGATAACCTGCCCAGCATTAGATTAGCACCGTACATGCTCTGGAGGACTGGACACGCTTTAAATGCCCTGAGGGAATTTACCCCCGCCGAGGAAACATCAAGATAGTCACAGCACCTCATTCGAGAGAACGCAACACCGCCATTTGATTCTGGAACGTATTTCTCTTTAACGTGAGGCATTACCATGGAGGTTAACACAGAGTTCACTTACAAAATAATTTTTAAAAAATCCTTACTTGTAGAAATTTTCGCTGAAATGATGAAACCGGTGATCTTTAATCTGATTTCACAAGAAGAGGGAACAGCTGTACGTTCCTCTGATTCTGAGAGGTACAGATGAACCAGCGGAGGACAGTTTCAGAGATGGTACGCGACTCCTTTTCAGGTTCATGGCCAAGAGAGTGAAGAGGTTCAATCTATTTGCAGCCATCCAATCAGAAATGGGCTGAACACCTGGACACGGATCCCTATTGGCTGAGAGCAGGTACCACAGAAACAACCTTTTTTTATACCCAGGTAGCGTCCCAGAGACACGTGTCTCCTGCATTGACAATATACGGCCCGACAGCACCATGAACGGTGTTGGGAATTTATTACTCTACATCTTAAGAAAGTGTTTAACACGTGTGTTCATACACCTCCCGGGTGTCACAGGCAGGCGAGCTTGAGCGGAGCGGCTGAATAAATCTGTGCTGATTACCTACGAGATGGGGAAAAAAAACCTGCGTACGTGATTGTATTAGCATATCTCATTTGGAAAACGTTAACAGGGAAAAGCGCATGGGGTCCGAGCCGGAACGCACGCAGAGTACCGGGACTGGATAATGCAGGAGACATCTCTGGTTCAGCCATGAGGCACCTTCGGCACGTTGGACTTTCCCTTTCCAAGCACGGTCCAGCTGACCGTAAGGACTTGGCCACATTAACGCCTGATGATGTGTCCCCCCCACAGGCCTCACCCCCCTGGCTGCCACACGGTCACCGTTCCCTCCTAAAGTGTTTGCAGTGTCCGGAGCTCTGCGGTGTCTGTATGCATCTCCCACTTATTGCAGCGTGTCATACATGTACTGCTTCTGTGTCTCCCTCTTTGACACGTCGAGTCGAGAGGCGTTGACACTGTCAACCCCCCACCCCACCCCATCCCAAACATCCCAAACCTGCTAATAATTTCATTTTCTGGTTGAATATTTCCAAATTGAATTAATCAGATGAAATGTGTGAAGAGACTCTAGCTTGCACCTCGTGTTTGAAGGGCACTTTCTTAGCCTTTAAGCGTGAAGCTGATTGTTAAAACTGGTGATAGACGTGACAGGCTGTGAGGGAGCCAGGGTTCATTACCAGAGTCGTCTCTGTCCCAAAAGGTTATTCACTGCCATCTCGAAGCTGTCAGAGGGACACATGAGCGCCTTTGTGGGGTAACTCTGGGGATACTTCAGCTTTTCACTCACTGAGGGATTCCTGTGTTTGAAGGTTGGATCTTCTCCTGTCTATCAGGGGGATAAAAGTGGGCCAGACCCACCGGCCTGATTCACGTCCTCTTACCTTCGTATTTCTTCCTAACCAGGTTCTCTACTGGATGGCTGTCTCAGCTTCTTTCCGTTAAAAAGAACCTTCTAGAAGGATCTAGAACTTTCTACACATGTAATTCCTCTTAAAAACCCAGAGTCCACATTGCTCTAATGTTCCGTTACAGATGAGCCCCCGGAGCCTGCTGGACACCCCCGCCCCTTTGTCCTGACAGAGAGTGTCCTGAACCTGAACAGAAGCCCCTTCCCCTTCCCAGCACCCTGCCCCGCGTTCACACGAGAAAGCGCCCGGCACCGTGCACTTTGCTTGCCGTGAGTGTTTTCTGAGTGCTGTGGGAGAACATCCTTTTCTCATTAAATTCCAGTGAAATATCCCTGATTTGGGCTATTTTTAGCAAACGCCTTAAGTGTTTGGTGACTCAGAGCTCTCCTCTGCCCTTCTGCCCCTCTGCTGGCGAATTAAACTTGGAGGGAGATGCTGGAATCCCTGACAGGTCACCCAAAAGGGCTGGCTCCAGCTACAGTGCAGCTGCAAGTCGCTGGTGCCGGCCCACTTCGATCAGTCACTGATTGACCCCTATACAGCATAACCTCTGCACCCCCCTCCCCACACACACACACACACACACACACATTTGCATCTCTGTCTTTATGGGGACTTCCCACAGTCACTCACGCTAACAGATGTAACGATACCTAACCATCCCCCTGAAAAGGTTGGCAAATTAAAAAGTTATCGTGTTTCTACAAGCTCTATATCTTGGGTGCTCTGAAGATTCAGGTCATTACCCAAAAAGACTGACCCCACAAGAACAGAAGAATCTGTACTCACACACTCACATAGGCATGCATTTTGCTTCTGGGGGGCTCCTGGAAATGCCCTCCAGGAAGGGGTGATATGTGTCCCTCCTCAGGCTGGGTTAAACACCCTCTTTGCACTTCGGTGTCCTGGGGGGTGCCTTTTTACATCCCACACGGACACCCACAAACGCTGAAACAAGCACAGCTGCAGGTGACCGATGCTCCCAGTGGCTGCAACAGGATGCAGGTGCCCTGGAACGTTCCTGAAAACCCATGGAGAACTGCTAGGGACCCTCACACACATTCCATCACGGATAGCTGGACTGGACTGGTTTGCACTGGCGCAGCCCTGGACAGGGAGGCCTAGGACTACTTCCTTAATAGGAATTTGCATTTTTTCTTTAGTAATTCATGTGTTTTTAGTCATACCAAGTGTTTAATATATTTAAGGAGGCTTATATATTCTTATACATGAACCTTTGAATAAAATAGTAATGCTTCACTGTTATGAGGCCTTGATTGCATTATGGAAGTTACTGTCTAGGAAAATCAGGGGTCAGAGTAAAGGCAGGAATCTGGGCGGAGCTAAAGCCAGAGTCAGGGGCGGAGTTACAGCTTGATTTGGAGGAGGAGTTAAAATAGGAATCATGGGTGGAGTTAAAGCAGGAGTCACGGGGGGGTTACTGCAACTGTTGGGGATGGGGGAGGGATTGGCTTTATAGCAGCTGTAGGGAAAATAAAGCACCCTCACCCCCCCCCCCCCCCCCCAACCCCCACAAAAAAAAAAATGGGTCGGTTAAAAAAAGGGGGGGGGGGGGGGGGCAGGGGGGGGGGGGCCTCTCGCGCTCCTACCCCAG
>JAAGVU020000001.1:50915206-50941190 GCA_011763525.2 Mormyrus iriodes
GGTACAGCCACTGTTGGGGGTGGGGGGGGGATTGGGTTTATAGCAGCTGTAGGGAAAATAAAGCCCCCCCCCCCCCCCCCCCCCCAATATCCACATGAAAAGATGAAATATACATGCATGATCGTCATGCCTCCATCGCGGCTTCGGGTGACGACAACTGGCGCTGGTCTGCACTTCCTCCCAGTGTGGAAACCGCAGGCGAGTCCGCCCAACACTGTGACAGTCAAGTCTCATCCCGGGGGCTGGGGTTCGGGCTGCGGCCTCACGGCGCCTCCTCAGAAAGCCTGAGGTTACACATCTTGTACACATGGCATTAATTTTTGGCTGCGGGGCGAGGCCAGCGTGCGCGCCAGTCTTGTTTGCCGTTGTGGGGACGCTGAGCGGCGGAGCTCGCGGTTAAGGTGGGCGGATCCCCGTGAGACAAAGCCGGGAGGATCAAAGGGGTGCACCAGGGCGATGAGCCGGGGGCCGGCCCGTAAATAGTCCACGCCAGGACGGATCTGTGGCGCCGTTACTCTGGTCCGCCACACTGGTTAGAAACAGATGAAAACAAGTCAGAGGGCCGTCACTGTGGCGACGGAGGCAGCCTGACGTCAGCGAACAGGCCGCTGCCATGGCCGCCAGACCCAAGGACGGCCCCCCTCTCAGTTTCCCCGGTGGTCCTCAGGCCCATGCAGCGGTGGTATGTGATGCACAGAGGCACGGTCCCATCCTTGCTGTTATCATGTACACCGCAGGCCTGAGAAAACAGCCACAGCTGAAATGGATGTTTGGCTTCAGAGTGAATTCCTCTTTGGAACTGGATGAGGGTCGATCAGATGGACTTTCTACCTGCACTTTCACATTGCAGCCATGCTCTACGGCCTTACTGACCTTTTCCTCAAATGTCATATTGTGGGAAAAAGGTATTATTTCACAGGAAACTGCCCAGACTACATATATCACAGGAGAACAACCCTCACACTTGCAATTAATTCCAACGCCTGTGAACTGCTGTGCTCATGTAAAAAGAAATTAAATGAAAGAGAGAAATAAGGCATCGTATACAGCTCGCCATGCTTCTCCTCCAGGCCTGTTCAATAAACACTTAGATGCACAAACTGAAGAGTTAACCTGCATTAGAAACATCTGACCTCCGAGCAGGATCAGAGGCCCATGGTTGCTGAGGAAGCCCTCTGCCGTGTCGCTGCGTAGGACATGCAATACTGGCGTCAGTCCATGCGACGATGAGAGCAGCTCTTGGCCAGCCTGCATGTATGACAGCACTCATTTTCTCTGCTTTTGAATCTGTTGTTTTCTCTCCAGCGATTGTTAGCATTGTCAATGTGGAAAGATTTAAGGCCGCACAGCGTCTTGGAACGCTGCCCCCTCCCCCCCGCCTCTCAATCCGACGATCGGATCCCCTTGGAAATTCCTGATTGATTGGTCCCCGCGACGCCAGGCTGGCTCATCTTGGAAAACAACATAAATTAGCAATGACTCTGTACCACCCCCCCCCAGCCGGGTTTGAGGTTGACGGCGCAAACAAACATTCCAGGGGCTGCACGTCTGATAAGTGATGTGGGCGTTATGGGGGGGCAGTTCTCACGAAACTGTCAGCTTGCTGGAGTGTCTCCGCAGGCTGGCTTGGATACCGATGGACAGATGAGCACCTGGCGATCCACGCAGCCAATCAGAACCAGCGATCTCCAGAATCCCGATCTTGCCCATGCAGTCACGGTACCGCTGGTGTGTTCCTGGTGGCGGGTCACAGCTGGTGCGTTTAGACTGGATGGCTGCATTTAAGATCCTGCTGGTGTGAAATGACCCATATGGGGGGTGGGGGGAGAGGGGTAAAGACCATTTTCAGATTAATCAGTGGAATATTTGGATGCCGCGTTGAGGGGTGCGGGTGTATAAACACTGTAATCTGTTCAGCATATTTCTTTGTGGCAAGTAATCAAAAACGTCTGTCTCTGTCCCAAAAGTGTGATGTCATCCTTTCTATGCTTAAATGAGGGGACTCTCGCCCACGGCTACTCTGCGTCCTGCCGCCGTCTTTGAGCGACAGAGAAATCGTTGGGGGAATCGCACCAGAATGCCATCGCCGGTCCGCCTTTGACAGCAGACTTTCAGTTTATTACACTTAAAAGAGAGAGCAGGCCCGTTTGATCCTGGATATAAAAATGTGCTTATTATAATACGTGCTTTAATTGGTGTCATTTTTCACGGGTTTGGCATTTTGGCAAACTTTGCGTGAATTCCTGCCTCCATGCAGCTGTGTCTTCTCAATTTCTGAGCAGTAATGAAAATGTAGGTTTCTTTTATTGCCTTGTAATTTAAATGCATGCTGTGCAGTTATTACAGAGGATGTTTCATAAATATTAACAGCTAATTTATTCAGTTCAGCCGTTTTTTTTTTTAAAGGATGTAGTTTATTAAATGAAATTTATTTCAAATTAATTCTGCTGCTGTTCCCCAAATGAGTGTTTACAAATGCCAGAATTTTTTTTTTTTACTGCAAATATAATTTGTTTTTAGTCAATGTAGTTGTTTTAGAATAAAGATCCACTTGTTGCTTTATTAGGTTGAGAGTGACTGATAGGTAGGAGGCCATGGCCAATTGTGACATTTCTGTCCAATAAGGAGAGGCCTGTTTTGCAGCTGTATCGCTCCAACATAGTCATTCTCAGAGGGGAACTAGAGACTGAGGTCTCTGGACCCTCAGGATTGAAATAAACGAGACACAAATGCATCCGAGGTTCCCTAGTTAACGGCGTTTGATCAGTCGCTTGTATAATGAGGTCAGTACTTGTGGCTTATCAAAAGCAGCAGTTTGACATTTAACCATTTAGCATCTGTTAAAGTTGAGTTTGAAGACTCATGTGGTTACCAAAAAAGGAAGAGGATCATTGATCAAGAGTCAGGTATCTTCACTGTCATCTCCTACTGTATGATCCATGGGTCATGCACTGAAAGGTATGAAGTTGAGACCTCGTTTGTAAAAGTGCAAGAAACGCTCATAAGTAGAATAAAAATGTTAATTTTGCTTAGTTTGACGTAAACATGTTGCTGCAATCGAGCTTTTCCAAAACAAATGTGACCTTCACATTTTTTATCTAAAGTTCGGTACGTAATCTTGATCAAATTCACAGAGCTTTTCGAAGTGGAGCTCTAGGCTCCATCCTGACTGCTTGGGCCCCGTGAGAGCTTCAGATGAGGAATAAGGGTTTGGGTTCTGGCACGTTCCCCTTAGACACTCCTCAGATGTCCTCAAGTGCTGCCTTTTTGAGCTACAGAAGCAGCCTGGTATGTCCGGTGATGTCACATGCACATCACCCTGCGTGGTCGGTCGATATGTCACCTCAATATGGATCACGCTCCAAAACACGCTCTGCTGTTAACTTTGGTGTGCGTCCAGATGTGACCGTGCAGTGGCCACTGGATTAACAGAACACACCAGAATCACTCACGCATCTCTCTGCTGTTTACGAGTTTTTTTTTTCTTCGTCTTTCCTGCCCTGTGCTCCTTGTCACACTGGCGGGTGAACGGCCTGGCGGTTTATCTGTGACCGGGAGAGTAACAGGGAGGGAAGCCTCCCGTGCGTTTGGCACTGGGGAGGGAGAGTGGGGCAAGGGGACGGCGGGTCGAGGGGATGAGCACAGCGCGTTGAAGTTTTTGTTACTTTTAACAAAAAAAGTTCTTTCGGTAAATTACAATATACAAGGTGAACTTTAAGGACCTCTATGGCTGCGCGTGTGTGCAGTTTTCATAATTGTGGGTTCCATTTACATTTGAAATGCTTTTAAATTACACTTATAAAAAGTATGTGTGTGGGCATGCGAGTGTGTGCGTGCTATTAAGGTTACATTTAAGGTCGTGTTTTCAGAGTCTGAAATATGCAAACTATCAGATGAATCAGCCAGAATTAGGCGGGTGACAAAAACAGTGAGTTTTTGCACTCTGAGAAAAAGGCTGTAAAAAGATTCATTCCCATTTTGCAGCATTTACTCCCAGCCGCCTCTGCAGAATCCATATAAAAGATTTGCAAAGCATTTTTGGAGGAGGGATATTCATGGCTGCTGTTTTCCGTACTGGAGATTAATTTCTTTTATTTAGTTATGGACGCATGTGGCATTCCACAGTTCTCACACTGCCACGGGACGTACGAAAAACAAAAAAAAATATTTAGCAAACTGTTACCTTCCTAGCGTATACATGCCTGTGTCCAGTTACACCTACTGTTCAGGAAAATCTCTCTCTACTCAATTACAAAATGTTAAATAGAGTTGAGCAATTTTCTCTGGGCAAAGAAAACTCCAGATATGTCTGTGTGCCATTCTTTAACCTGGTGAACTTCTTGTGAAAGTGGGCTGCACTGAATAACATTTCATTTAACCAGCGTTCGCAGGTTCACCCAGCATCCTTTGGCTAATAAAGCATAGTGTAGCATATTTAACCCAGCTTCTGGACATCTGATATCCTGGTTTTTTACAAAATTCCATGGAAGAAAGGGAAAAGACAAAACATGATGTGTGTGTGTGGTCCAGGTATACCTTATATTGTTGGGACTGAATGTCTCCACAATATGATAAAAACATGTTATTTTGACATTCTGGGGACCATTTTTTCAGGCCCCACAATGGGAAATTCAATTCTATAAAAATCTGTGGTCCCCATGAATATATGAATACAGATCTGTGTGTGTGTGTGCGTGTGCGTGTGTGTGTGTGCGTGTTATGTATTTATTACATTGTGGGGACCATTTTTTCTGTCCCTTCAAGGGGAAACTCATTTTATGTTATTTATAATATAAATATAATATTTATATTTTTAAAAATCTGTGACTGCAATCAAAAGACTAAAAATGTATTTTGTATTTTCTTTGGTTACTTATGGTTAAGGTTAGTCTTGGGTAGGGGTTAGGGCTGTCATTGCGGGGATTAGGGTTATACCCACAGAAATGATTGGGCGGTCCTATCTAATCTGTGTGCATGTGCACATGTGAAGAACATGTACGCGTGAACCTCTGTCCCCTTGCAGTCAGATGACAGACACCGCGCTGGTCACCCGGGGTGTCGCTGACTCCCTGTCATCCTCTGATGCAGCTGTGCCTAGGTCCCACCTTGGGACGCGTTTCTGTGGGAACCTGGCGGGTCCCTCAGAGGACTGTAAATACAATGGAACATGTGTAGAGTAGCAGAGACCAAAAACGGGCGATCTTTAGTCTCAACCACTGTGGTGACGCTGGATTGGTCAACCCTGGAGGAGGAAGTGAGCTGTTTATTGACGGGGGGGGGTGGCTCGACACCCTGGCCAAATATGCCACAGAAACACGTATGAAACTCCTTATGTCACCGCTGTCCCTAAAGCACTACAGCAGGCTCCTGGTGGGCTGGGGGGGTGCAGATATCAGGCCCGTACGGTGGCGAGACACATCCGCTATGTGCTGGGTTCTTCACAAACTCCATGAGGAGGTAATGCCCCGTCCGCAAACACCTAGGGTGTCCCACCACAATGACCAAGGGCTCCTGGCAGAGGCAGGAAATGGTGAAGCACCTCACCTCCCCCCCCCAGAGCGGAGTGTGGGATTTAACGATATAACAGCATTATAATAACAAGAGCTATGAAAGCAAACGGAAGAGGCCAGGTCAGTGCGGTGGGAATCAGGGGGAGATTCAGGGAGGGGGTTTAAGAGGAGAAGAGGAACTATTATAGGAACAAACCCCCCCCCCCCCCCACAGACAGCCTGACGCCAGATGGCTTTTTCTAATAAATATTCAACCTTAACTCTGTTCCCATGTAACTTTTTTGCGCTCAGTGGCCAGCACACCCACACGGATTCAGGCCAGAGGAATGATTACAGTGCTGCAGACAATAGGGGAAGCCGGTCAGCAGGGGCTGTGGTGTGGGGCAGCGGGGCTGCCGTGTGCAGAGTGGGGGCGGGGTTATGGCCGGTGGGCGGAGCCCGGGAGGGCCCCACACTCACACGCTTTCACTTGGACAAAGCTTGGACAAAGTTCCTTCTTCGTAATCATGTCCAGAGACGCTGGAGAGAAGCACCCTTTTGCACAGCACACGCATTCGTGTGCGTTCCCGTGTGAGTGGTGCGTTCCTGCGCACAGAGCGTGGGCCTGTTTTTGGCGTCCCCCGTGCCCACAGGCGTCATTTCCCAGGGGAAGGGCAAAGTCACGGGGTGCGTGCAGATTCAGTGGCGCCAAGTCAGACTGCTGGAGCCCGGACACCCCCCCCACACTCACACACACACACACACACGCTCAGAGATAAGCACGGTTCGCCAGAGGGTCCCTGGCCTTCCTGCCGGTCCCTCCTCAGCACAGGAAGTGGCGAGAGGAGAGCTGGACTTAAGTGTTTGATGGCTTGCAGCTGTCATTAACAGGCTGACATCGTGGTGTTTCCAACAGGGCACACATATTTTCGGGCCACAGGATGGGACACTGCTTCCTGTAGTGTGCGTTTACTTTGCATGTTGCCTTGCTTACTGATGCTGAGCTGGATGACGCTGCGAGATCTTTACCTCGTCTCTCCTTCTTTGATGTCCGAGGCCCTTGGGGCTTTTGTAGGTCAGAAGAAATGGCGATTTGCCCTGTACCTGGAAGCACATAACGTCTCATATTTTATAAAATGATCTGCATTCGATGAGTCAATGATTGGTCCAGTCTGACAATTTGAATTGTTCCTCAGACCACTGTGAGGCTCCAGAGGCTGAGTGTAGGCTCATCTGGAGCCCGTTACAAATCAGGTTTGACCAAATGTGGACCCCAGAGGGTCTGGAGACCACCAGCATGCCTAACTTGGCCGGGATCCTGAAGCTGGCCATGTGCATCTCCAGCGAGTCGCTTGTTTTCACAAACGGAGGACGTGGGGAGTGTTTCCTCAGGAATATATTTGTCTTAATTAGGAAAGCCAACAGGCCCCATGCAGGAGTGGCACAGCAACCTCTGCCGTCACATCCCAAGCATCAAAGGGCCAGCCGCCGACGCCAAGCCACCCGCTTGGCCCCCCCGCTCTCGCCCCAAGCCCACAGGTGATCTTCAACAGCTAAACAGACATTCTCCCAGAAGCCTCTTTTGACCTGGCTCCAGCCTCTCTCTGCTTCTTTGTATTTTTCTTGCCTCAGGAAACCCAGGGATATTCATGGCACTGAGGCAAATAATCTGGAATTAAAAACTGAATTCTTCGGCGCTTATCCTAGCAACAGCCCCACCACCATCTGTTCAAAGGACAGGGCGGCCATTATGCGGGCTTGTCACTGCCTTCTCCATCACCTGAGAGCGGGGCCAGGCACGACCCCATTACCCGCACTGCGCCTTTGTCTCCAAGATAAACAGGTCTTATTAAAAATTAGAGCCCCTAAACGCCCCCCCCCCCTTTCATTTGGTTATTCATATCACAATATTAGACGATCAGTTTGCAAGTGATCCGACCCGCATCACTTACCGCCAGAAGGACTCCTTGCACTTTCGCTAGGGTACGAGACGGAAAAATGATGACATTAGAACAACCACCTCGCTCTCCCCCCTGCTGATGTCAAAAGTGACGTGTTGTTAGCTGTTCAGTGTCGCCGCGTGACGATGCCGTGATCAGGGTCACGGGGGCGTGGTGGGGGGAGGGGCTCGCCGGATGGGGGATCTCCTGCTTCAATTGCTGTATCCAGTGGTTATGTGAGGTGGGGGTGGGAGGGGGTCAGACCACTTCCGGTGGTCCAAAGTGAATCAGAGAAGGATGGGGAGGGGGCATTGTGGCTGACCCATCCCAGCCTCGTGCCCCTGCTGACTTCAACCTTTATAAAAGCCCACCCTCTCGGCTTTATTTCCCACCCTATAGTAGACCTGTTGGTCGCTCTGAACATCTGAGTGATGTGGGGGGTAGCCGGTCACTACCCGGGTGGGGGTAGGTCCACAGGAGGGACTGAGTTCTCCTAGGATTAGCCCATGACCTGCAGTCTGGACAGCTGTCAGCTCTGGGGGGGCTGCCCCCTCCTCCAAACGGGCTTCTAACAAAGACTCCCTTCAGCGTCTTTCAGTTTAACCAAACAATCATTGGGTCTTGTAAAAATTAATCACCTTTCTGTACCTGTAATTATCCAGAGTAACATTCAGTAATTAAGTAACTTAATCAGTCAGGTTACACACAAACACAGATAAAAAAAATATAGAATGGATATATTTTAAACATATGTAAAAATAATCATATCTCCCAATGAATAAACGAACGATTTTCATAACAGCTTTATCATTGTCTCAGAAATGACCCAAGAGTTTAATGTCAGAGATCAGCGCCAAGTAAAGTCTTTGTTTGCTTTATGTTTTACCTCAGTGAGGAATCTGAAAATAAATCTGTAAAGAGTGTTTTTAAAACGTACGCCTTGCCTGTTACAATGTTAGAATAGCGTGGAGATTTCGCATGAATCAGGGCTCTCGCTGGATGCTCTCGCTGGATGCTCTCGCTGGATGCTCTCCCTGTGTAAATAGTGCTGTCGTCTCCTGTACCCTGGAACGTTCTGGAGCGGGAGTTGGATACTTCACCTCGCCGCCGTTATGTAAGAGAAGATAAGGTGGGATTTGGCTCCGCTTTCTGCTCCTCGAACTCTGCGCTTTGCTCCACCCCTCCCCCTCGTCTGATGGGAGTGTTAGTGGCACACCAAGCCGGCTGCAGGTTTGTCGGTCCTCCCTCTACCCCCCCCACCCCCACCCCAGTGGATCTGTTACACTTCAAGCTGCCGTCCTTCTGAGCACTTGAGGGGGTCCTGAGTGCTGGGGTTGGGGGGGGGGGGCAGACGGGACTGCATTGTACTTGCATTGAGAAACAGTGTGTGTTGTTCGCCTTCAGGCCCAAAAAGCTCTGGTCCCACTTCAGCCATCTGACATGAGGATGAAGGGGAGGGGATGTCCATTAATTTTATTCTTGCATTTACATTTTTCCAAATCATATAGAGTTCAGAGAGTAGGGTCAGCCAGTCCCTGCAGCGATACGGAGTTCATCACCCTATTGACCCTAGGATGTGACCTAGTGACCTTCTGGCAAACACAGACATGCGTTCTAACCTGCACATCCACATACCACCCCCATTACCAAGCAAACAGTTTTTAATTTGTGTCGGCGTCCTTTACTGTAACAGGTATAGGGTCCACCTCAGCCTCCTCAAACCCATTCTACCACACCCACCCCTCCCTGGTTAAGTCTGCATCATATCACTACCGCTTAGGCCATTATCAGTGACGCTGAGTGGCCCAGTTTCTCAGCCCTGGTGAAAGAACAAATGTCCTTAAACCTGCCACAATTTCACCCCTTACTGCAGCTCAAGGGCATCTTCTGGGTTTACCTCAGCGAATTTGGATCTTCCGAATGCCCTCATAGCACGACATGCACTCTAACCTAACCACACGCATCCAGCACTTCTCATACCTGCTGTGAACTTTCACCATGAAAGGCGTACGGGCTGCGTTTTAGAAGTACAGCCCTCACTCGCCGATCTTTCCGGATTTTGTGCCATGGTTCACCGTTACCAATTATAACTGTGTTGTGGAATTTATTTAAATAAGAACAAACTCCTACAGCTTCATGGTCTCGTTTGCCCCTGGGTTTGATTGGAAATGAAAAGCGGAGCACTGTCGCAAAGCAAAGGGCGTTTTCGGGGCGAGCCTTCTGCCTGTGGATATTTCAACAATCTGCCTCCTTTTAAATGATGAAAGCCAGTCTGGTGGCTCCCGCTTGCATCTTTTGTTTAGTACTTACATTTTCGCCCCTACACGAATTTCAAACACTTCATTAATCTCAGCAATGCCAGGTCCTTATAGCGAACAGAAACATGAAAATTAAAATTAGTGACTTAAGCACATCATAAATACATTATAATTAGAGGAACAGCGTCGTTTTCAGGCTTTAACATTCAGTTTTATTACCTCTACACAGCTGTTGATGTCTGTGTGACTCACTCGCCTGAATATGTCAACGAGTTATTTTGCAGGTAAAGAACAATCCCATAATACTCTACCTATATTTTGCAGGAAAGCCATTTTGTGAGTCATTACGCTTCCCCCCTTCCCCAAATCCAGCTTTTCCATAAACACCTCGATATAAGCAATAACAGAGACAGTTTATAACTCAGTGTTTAACACGCCATTTAAATGTCTTTTCATGTGTGTTATAAAAATGAAAAAAATTTCTAATATGTCACTGTCACAACACACTTAACCCACATAAGCTTTTTTCCCTTTTTCTAATTTTCTTCTATAATTTTGCTCCCGTGTTGATCAGCTAAAAATTGCTAGCATGCCTCCGAGTGCTATCATTACAGCTGCTTTTTGCCCGGGTGACTCTAACGAAGGTGTCTGTGAACCGCTGCTAATTAGCGAGGTCCAGGGTGCAGAGACACCTGCCAGCCAAACACATTCTTTTTACTCTTTTCCCCGGCATCAAAGAGTCGTAGCCGTGAAAATGACGCTGGCGGGAAGCTCAGGGTGCGGCGGCCTGGATTGTAGCCCCGTGTCTTTACGCGAGAGCTGTAAGGATAGTGTGTCCTCGGAATGACGTGCCACTGTCCCTCTCAGCATCTCTGCATATTGAGCTATTGTCCTCGGTGGGAAAGCCGGGGATGAGGCATGATTTTTAATTTTTTTACGTTTCAAAAAATAATGATTCGAACAGGAGGCCCTGCTCTGTGGAAAGAGTGACAGAGGACAGAGGTGGGAGGGGTCGAGGGTCTCTGCAGACCTCCGGCCAGCCCACAGGCTAATAGTATGTGACTGGAGTGCGGACTGTGGAGTGGCACGGTGTCTACTTGCAGCTCAGCTCTGACGGGCACCCGATCGCATTTCGAGGAACATCCCTGCTGAAATGCGACGAAAGCAGAGGAATGTCTTGGCTGGGATTGCAATCGATGTCCTTCGATGATGAATGCACTTTTGACATTTTCGGAACGGGGGGTACAGTGATGTCATAATGCATAAACAGCATCACTCTGAAGATACCACTTCTAGGAATTTACATTAATTTATAAGGTCTGTTTATACACACATTCATATAAAAAAAAAAAAAAACACTGTAGGCCAGATCCACACTGGCCCCATGTGGAATATAAGCAGCAATTCTATTTTTAGAAGCTGGTCTCAAAATATAAATCTCATTTATCTCAGGATCACAGTGCAGGCATAGTTGTAAATGTTCTAAAAGCGGTTATTGGCCGTTGAGGTGTAAATGTATGAAATTCGATACAATTACTGAGGCTGGCTGTTTTTGTTCTTTCTCGGGTCGGGGTGGTGTGGGTTGTCTTTATGACAAAGCGAGAGCCCTTGATGAATGCATTAATTGTTAACTCTTCGATGGCGGACTGTAAGGACCACACCGCCTTCGGATTGCCGGAACTGTCCCTGGATACATACCAGGCCAGATTGGGAATCATCATGGAAAATAGAAGGTCTTTAAATGTTATTTCCCAGAGTGTTTTATGAAATAATGGGAGCCCCCTGTTAATTAGTTAAATCCCGTTAAGTTTTAATACGTAGGCTGGTTATTGGGTATTTAATGTAAATAGTGATATTTCCTGTATATATACCATACATTCATTACACAGCCCGTTTAATAAAACAGCGTCGACCTTGCAGGAATCTCACCGTGCCAGGACGCCGAGAGCAAACCCTTTCCGGGCTCTTCCACCTGCCTGCGGAGCTGACGGAGTCAAACAGCATTTTCTTCCACTTCGTTTTACTCATCAGCGGAGACAAATCGTGGCGGTAATCGATGTTGTCATCTGCTCGTGGCGATTTTCGCTCCCGAGCACCTTGCTTCGGTTGCACTGTGGGGTGTGGGGTGGGGAGGGGGGTAAATTAGAATGCCACAGACTTCGCCCTGCCCCTCGCTTGTCTCCCCCCGCCCCCTGGGCCCCTGTCCTTATTATCAGTTCATAATTCCTCCTCGTCGAGACAAATGAGGAAACTCGACTGCGTTAGAAAGTCCAGAATGGGGGGGGGGGGGGGGAGGGGGCAGCAAATATCCCAACGCCCGCGAAGGAGCATGAAGCGGTGCTGTGTGCCATGCCACAAAAGGCGCTCTGTCGTCCTGAAACCCCTCTAATTCAATTAGGCCGTGAGGTAGCACGTTAATTTGCCAAGAATCCCTCTGAAGCAGGACGCAGCCCCCCGGCGTGGCCTCGGCACAGGGCGCCGTGGCCACACAGTGGTTGAGCGATCTCCGCTGCGTGGGGGAAGGGTTGACGTGTGAACCTGTGGGGTAAAAGCGGGGGCTACCAAGGAGAAGATTGGAAGCAGCTTGACCTCTGACCATGAGGTGAAGGGCCAGCGAAAGATGTTGAATTAACCTGGACTTTGTAAGAAATGGGCACATTCTCTCCTACCCTTTCAGGAGGGCAGGACTGGAGACACTTGGCTTAATTTAAATAAAATGGTTCTAATAATGGCATTTGTGAAAAAGGAAAGTTCACTTATATTCTGCTTAGTAATTATGCAACCTTGAAGATAAGTGATGGCTAGGAACATTTGATAGCTGGGATCTAGCAGTCATCTGACAAAGCCTCTTTGATAATCTCTCATCTCGAGGAGCTCTTCCTTGATTATCTTAAATTGAAGTGGCTCCAGTGTATTAATTAAAGAATCAGGTCTCATTTACATGTAGGATACTTTCATCATTCTTCACGAAGAGCTAAGAAGTGCAGTTTATGGAATTTTTACTTGTAAAAGTTCATTTTCCACACAGTAATATGATACGAAGAGTCTGCCCAGATCTCGCATGCTCAGATTGCTAGAGATGCAGTTTCGACCATAACAGCTGCAACTTAGCTTTGAGCTATTGTACCTTAGAATTTCCATTTGTAAAGTAAATTTATGAACAAAAACAACTTTGCTGTGCATTTAAAAAAGAAAAAGTAAAATAAAAATAGTTGTTGTGGTAATATTTGAGTGCGGAATAATAAAGATTTGGCTGTAAATGACAGGCTTTCTGATTGGACCCATGAAAGTCCAGACCAGACTCACATGTTCAGATTTCCTCTTCGCGAACCCGTGTGAATGCTCGCGGAGCAGGAAGCGTGGCTGTTATTACACTCTTTATAATGACACCGCCCTGGGCGCTCCTTGGACCAGCACAGCCACGAGACAAGAAGGGCAGATATTTCATCCTGGTTATAACGCATAAAGCAGCACGATCCTTTAATTGCCAGCAGAATAATGTGATTCCCTGAGTTTCCTCATTCATATTTGCTAAAAGGTCACAGCTTCGCAGCAGAGCACAGGAAGGCCCCGCCCACCCACAGGCCATCTCAGGATTATATCAACTGTTTGTCTACCCACCCCCATCCCACTACCACCTACGTTTCCCCTATTAGTGACCCCCCCCACAAAAATAGGGCAAATCCCTTCCCCCATTTACAAGACACACAACCCACTAGATAATGATGTAACTGGAAAATCTCGCTTCGGAGGCATCTGCCGTCCTTATTCGACTTGTTTGTTGGTAGAAATTGGGGAGGGGTGGGGGGGGGGGGGGCTGTTACTGTTACGTTTTTACTGTGGATTTAAACAGAGTGAACGGTGTGCTGGTACCTGCAGCGTGGTCAGATGCGGCGTCGGGGTCTTTTGCCCGCATTGTCCCTTGTCTGTTTCCCTCAGTGCAACAAGCGCCGCTTGACCGCCACCGTTCGGGAGGGTGGGGGGTTAATGAAGGCATAGTGGCGACAGCTGTGGCAGGTCCGTCGCTGGCCCGGCTCCACCGCGCCGGATTAATGGCCTCGGAGGCCCAGCACAGTAGCCACCCCCATTTATGTTTGATCATTAATTACTGCCCAGGGGCGGGGCCTTTTCACCTGGAACCTCCGCACTCTCCCTCAGATGGTTTTGATCCTAAGCAGCGCGTGAAGATTCCCATTTCACACGCGAGACAGAACCTGCAGCGTCTCAGCTACGAGCCAGGTGGCTTCAACGACTACGCCATCTACTGGTTGAGAGTGTTGACGGTGTGCTGGATCCGTTGCTGCGGGAAGCTTTCAGTAGGCCTTTTCTGATGCTATTTTTGGGCCCTGTCTCCTGCATAGTCTTTGGTGGTGCAGCCTCATTCTTGAGAGGTCACCTTCCCCTGCATACCTGCTCCCTTGCCACAGACATTCTGGCTCTGGGCATCTGGCAAGTTTACAGCCAACGACCCTCAATTAGTGCTAATCTCACCTGTCTGAGGTTCATTTAGCCTGAAATGCCTGGTGTCAACCTAACTCTGCCAGGCCGCTTGGTCAGGAATCACCCCAGAGTCTCTTTAATGGGATCTCTGGCCTCAACTGGGCCCTTTAACTCTCGGATGTCTGTTCAGCAAAGCGCCTCGTCATACCCTCTTCCCGTCTGGGGGCCAGCAAGATGGATAGCGAACAATGCCAAGACTGTCTCTATGCAGGCTTGGGTGCTTTTTTCACTGATAATGCACTTTTATCTGGCTTTTGTTCTAGTTAAACCCCATGAGGTGTAGTGTAGTTGGATCCCTGAGTACCAGTGGTATTACTCGGCCATGACGTCAGAATTGGAGAAGTTCTGATAAAGCTTTTTGGCTCTGCACAGGTGGTGCCGGCGGATATCGCCATTTCTTTATGTTTCGAAGCATTTCCTGGCCTAACTGAATATAGCCTGCCCCCCATACCCCCCCCATCGCCCCCCCCAGCGTATTACGCTCCTGTTACGTAACCGCGCTGAGCTTCCCTGACTGTTCAACTGCAGTTGCACCTGTGGTTTCTCTACAGTTTTAAAAGGAAGGGTGGTCACCATTTCCTTCGCTTCCCACCTTCCTCAGTTGCAAAACCTCTTCAGCAAACAGGTGTGTGTAATCAGACACCGCAGAGGCTGCGGCTTGACACCCCCCACCCCCGCACCCGGTCACACACACAACAAGGTTACACAACCTCTGCTTCCTGTGAAGCATGACTCATTAGGCTAGCCCTGGGTCTTATGACTGGGTCACTTTCCTGTCCTCTGTCTATACCTGTTCCTCCCAGTTCCTACCCTGTTCCTGTCGGGTTCCTGCCCTGTTTCTGTACTTATTCCGGCCCTGTTCCTGCCTAGTTCTTGCCCTGTACCTGCCAGGCTCCTGCTCTGTTCCTGCCAGGTTCCTGTTGGCTTCCTACCCTGTTCCTGCCCAGTTCTTGCCCACTTCCTACCTGGTTCCTGTCTGATTTTCACCACAGGAATGAAACCTTCTTGCCCTCCCGCCACCTGTTCAGCCGGGATGTGCAGCCAACCCAGCCTTTTATGGAATCAGTCAGCAGTCAACTGCAGGAAGAGTGGAGGATGATCGGAACGTTGGTGGGAATCGCTCCGCTAGACGGCTTGGCAATGAGTCTATTTGTCTAAACATACGGTGTGAGACGTCCAGGTCCAGTGGGATCTTCTCTCTGGGTCCATGTGATTGAAATCCGTGGCTGAAACACCCAGCCCTGTCGTTAGCAGTCACGTGCCGCTGGGCTTGAATAGGTGAGGGAGCGTTTTCAAATGTCAGCGAGGATCCTGCTCACGTTGGGCTCAGTGTGAATTAAACACATCTGTCTCTTCCCGACGGCACGCCACGGTGGGGCACCATCACTCCAATTATTATCCATTAAAAGGGAATGATTGATCGGAACCTCCGGAGAACGGGCCGATAAGAGCATCGGTGATGGTTCCTCTGTAGAGCACAGCATAGGGGAGGAGGGGAGGGGGGCAACACCCCCCTAAGGCTGGATGCTACGAATCTATGAAGTCCCATGTCTCCTGACACAACCCAATCGAGGCACATGCTAAGAGCCCCTGCAGAAGAGTGCTGGCCTGCCATTGGCCAGATACCCTCTCTGGAGGTAGTCAGGAGAGACACCACAGGAGTCAGGACACTGGCCATCGCTGATGGGGCGGAACCAGTGTGAGAAGCAGAGAGGGCCCGTGACGGATTGAAGCTCAGAGCCCGAAAACTCATCTGCTTAACCCTTGTGTATTTTACTTCTTCCATTCTAAATTCTATAATCTATAGAATTTCACCTCATTTTGAAAATGTACTGGGGTCACTTCGACCCCAAAAATAACACAGGTGTTAAATGTGGACCAAAAGGGTGTGTGGGAATAAGTGACCTCAACCTCCCCAGATAAGTCATCAGAGGGAAAATTGGCCAGCCAGTCCTCCAGATGACTGTGTTTACTGGCCGAACACCTGTCCTTGTTAACCCTGTGGCACGAAGGAAGAGCAGGGAACATCCCGCAGGTCTCCAGGGGAGCACGATATGATCTCCCAACGTGCTTTAATGAAGGCTTCTTTCGCCATCATTCCCCTCTGACCGTTTTTAATAGAAGACAAACATGTTGTGGTCACGCTCTTGCGCACGGTGTCTGGATTTACAAGAAACATGAAGATAACACCTGTGTCTTATAACGCACGTCATGGATGCGATTTATCTACCTGAAATACCTGCGCGTGTGGGAGCCCCCCCACTGGGTAACTAACACGTATCTTCAGGACTAGTGAACAGGCATAGCCGTTGGCAGGGGCTCAGTCTGGATGTGGCTGCAGCGATGGCATAGTTACAGTAAAGAGATTGATTTCAACAGGAACCTTTTAGTCTTTCTTTTAATCACTGGAGATTTCTGCCACATGTTTCTGAAACACAGATGCTTTACCTGGTTGAGATCCAGCCCATCAGCATCTTCTCTCTAGCAGACTGTTTGCGTGGCACCTTTACCCAGCTTATGGCCCTGAATCGTGTCAATGGTGAATGAATCTGTGGGGGTTGCAGCACTGGCACGCTGCTGTGGGACTCGTCTTCACTACGGCTGCTACCTTTGATTCTGTGAAGCCCGGCTCTCCATGCACAGCCACATGGAAGGTCCCTAGCAGGGGAAATCCAGCCGTTTGCTTCGGTCTTAGAGGGAGCATCAGAAATAGTGTCCCAGGAAAGAGGAACAATTCAGCTTTTTGCAACAGATTGCAGCGTCTTCCTGTTCCCAGAGGCGATGGACCTGGTGCTTTTTGTCAGTTCTGAAGGAGGGCTTCAGACAGCATGCTCAATAAACACTGCGACGGAGGCAGCAGGAGTGTCGTTGTGAGCGGATAGGGGAAGTAGTGGATTATCATAGGATTCATGGAAGATGCTCTAAGAGACCATTCAGTCTCCGTCCATTGCATCTATTATATTATGGGGAGTGTGGCGCCAACTGGGACGCCCGACCGGCCCCTCTTGTGTGGGGTCACTCCTGAAGGGGCATCAGAGGCTGCGTTACACAGGGATTAACGGTTAAAAATTATGAGGGAGCCTTTCAGCACCCCCGCCCCCACCCCCACCCTCCTGCTCACTCCACAAACACATAATCAAATTGGTACAACTGCATGGAGTTTTCCGGAAGCTAATGTTGCTTCCCTGACTGCTTTTAGCGAGCAGGGGCGCAAGTGCGACGGGCCTAGCTGTCGATTCCCTCCTGCCTCTCTCCCTCCTTCTCGTCCCCTCAATCTCTTAACAGGCCAGTAGGCGTCTCTCCTTTCGCTGGAGAGATCTGGTGAGCAGGTCTTTAGGAAGATGAGGGTACAGGACACACCATGCGTGGAATGGGGCCTGCCTGAGTGGGATTTAGCAGATTCTGCTTGCGTTATGAGTTTGGCTTGGTGAATAACAACATGATCATTATGATATATTGAGCGCGTGTTGGCATGCCAGTTATTAAATGCATTCTTCCAGCCCACCTTCCATTGGTTACTTTGCTAATTCCATTTGGTTGGCCCAATCAGTGAAAAAGGTCAAAGGTTTCAAATATTCCAACCATTGCTGCCTGTTTCAGGTCGCGTGAGTGAAGTTTTACATTTAATGATTTTAACATGGAGCATCATTCCCCTGTTTATAAAATGTAGCCATTTCATCATGAACAAAGGGAACGTCACCGATGCCCGATTAGCAACAGCGAGTGAAGAGTTGGGGTCACACGTCACCGGGTGTGCAGCACAGAATGCGTGGGGGGCGGTGGGGGGGGCAGCTGCACTGGTCATCTGAGCAGGGGCCCGGCTTCGCCGTGTGCCATGTCAGCCTCGGAGTCAAAGAGCTCCTTGAACTTGTCCCCCCTCCAGGGACAAAACCCAGCTAAACCCGCAGCATCATGGTGTTGCCGCCAGACAGAGGTGTGCCACGTCTGCGCCAGCTGTTTATGTAACGTTTACCAATTAGCCTAATTAAAATTAGCATGGAGAGTGTTTTGTATGCAAATGGGACATAAGCGGCATGTGTTCACAGTGCATTATGTCAGCGTGTCGCGTATAAAAACAGCAATTAAAAGCAAGCGCTCTTACGCTCTTTGTTTCCCTTGCGTGCCGTCCCCTTCTGCTGAGTACCTCAACTCCTCCAGCTAAAGACATCAGGAACCCAACTTGCACTCAGTTTCAGCAGCTGAAGAGCGTGCACTCCGTTGTCTGACATTTCAAAGCTGACATTTACGCATGTTCTCAGTCAAGGGTCGAACTTTCTGTCAGTAAAGACGGTGTGACGTGCAGTTCTCTGCCATGTAATCTGGCTCTTAGTCTGCTGTGTGACCGGGGGGACCTTGGCTGGCAAAATGGTGAACAGAGTGATTAATCTACCTGAAACACCTGAGCGTGTGGGAGCCCCCCGCCTCTGCTGAGTGCCTAACACATATCTTCAGGCATAGTGTACAGACACAGCTCTTGGCAGGGGTTCAGTCATTCTCTCAGCTCTGTTTACACCGCCCCCTACTGTTCTGTAACGGCAGGTGGTTCGCAGGGGACTTAACCATTAGATGCCAGGCTGAGGTGTCTCAGATGTGCAGTACCAGGAAGAGGAAGCTCATGGGCTCTGAGTCCCAGAATGCTTTGCCTGAGCAGGATGTGTGAGTGGCAGACAGAGAGGTGGTGTGTTAGTTAGGGACTAATAAGGAAGAGCTGGTAGTGATGAGGCCTGGATGAGTGGACATAGATGTGAGCTCTAGAATCCACTCTGGACACAGTCATCCATTAAAAGAATACATTTCATAGTAGGACCGGAGTCCCCAGCCAGAAGAAGATGCTTGGAAGTTTGGTCTTCATACTCTGTTCATGCTGCCATGTTCACAGCAAGGGACCATGAGATGCATGCTGGGAAAAAAAAACAATGCCCACTTTTTCACTGATAAGAAAACTTTTAGAAAGTACGGTTCTTTTTTTGATCGTGTAATACAAGGGGGAGTTACTTAACTAGGACAAAAAACACGCCTAACAGTCATACTGCTCTGCCTCCGTGTCGGCCTGTCAGAAAACAAGCGGAGGGTACAAACACAGATGTCAGGGGCTGCCGGTCATAGTACATGAAAAGCACCCTGATTGCAGGGGAAAAAAAAGATTCATTTGAGGTCACCTTTAGCAAGCTCTTCACATTCCTGCACCTTGTCCAGATTTGTACTCTATAGATTTATGTTAAGACAATCTGTTTATTCTGAGTTTAAGCTTCAGTCTTTATGTACGTAAAATAATCCTAAATTAACATTCCTCACCATGTTATTTTTTTCTTCGATGCAGCCTTGCCAAAACAGACACTTTTTTCCCCTGCTGTATTGTCCTTGGTATTGCTTCTCATTAAATAAACGGTGCCCTGTAAACCTCAATAAACATCAAGTCTATAAATTGCTAGGATAGTCTCACAGCGTTTTGTGTGACTGCTCTGCTTTGATGAAAACTGCTGGGACACAAACAGAAAAATAACGAGATTCCAAAGCAAACTGTCTCGTTTTGACTCTGACTCTGAGATTAATTTACTGGAATCCCGTTCCGAAAAAGGAGAGCAGAGAGAGACAAAGAGATGAGAGGATCGACTGATATCTGTCAGGCCGAGCCTCCGCCAGCCATCTCTCCCAGGGCCGAAAATGTGACAATTATATGTGACCGTAGCTTTGACGCGGTTTTCTTAGGCAAACGGCCGCGGTGAATCTCCAGCCCCAATAGCCACCCGGCTAACAAGCTCCTCTACCGTCCAGGGCCACAGAAGAAAGAGGTCGCGGACGAAAGGGTGGATATGAAGGCAGCGCTAAGCCAGCTGAAGAAAACAGCACCGGGGACAGACCCAGCTGCCGGGCTGCTGCTTACCCTCTTTTTACCTGTTAACTAGCTGCCTTTACTTCTCCTGCCTCCACCACCCCCACTACACCCTGTCTGTTTAACCCCCATAGCGTTAGCTTGCGGCCGCTGATGCTCTGACCCTGCCCCCCCATCTGCACGTCATTTGACAGGCCTCACAACAGAATACACAAGCTCATTAAGGATATTCCTGAGTAGCCAATAACATTGTAGCTTCTCTCTTCTTTTTTTACTTCCTGGTTAGAGATATCAGTTTTAATTAGGTGGCTGTTTTTTGACAGGGGGGTACGTATATTCAGAAGAGCTCAGGTCTCGTTAAGGGCCTTGTCCTAATGACTGCCGACCCCCAAGGACCCCAGCATGGATCTGCGGTGTGGATGAAGGACTCTGACCCCCAGGACCGTGCCCAGGCCTTCCATGTGAAGCCCCACCACACATCTACTGGGGCAAAGGAAACTTTGGTAGCTGGTTTAATGAAACATGGTACCGAGCAGCACATTATACCAGCTGCTTGGGGCGATGGTGATACGGATACTAATGATGGTTTAGTGGGCAGGGATGTGGGTTATTATCCAGTAGGTAGCTGGTTCAAGTCCCGAGGCTCCCTGCTCCTTTACACTTAACCTGAATTGCTCTGGTTAAAAACCCAGACACTGCCGAAGACGGATGCTTGTATGTAATTTTGACTTCCCTCCCATCCTGTGACAGTTGTGACCCATAGACAGGTTTTGCCCACAGCAGCGCTGTGCTGTGGCAGTTTTAACACTGCCTTTGAAAAGGACACGTTCACCGCGGTGCCGAAACAGCCTCCTTTTAGAGCCGCTCGCCGTTCCCTGCTTATTATCCCAGAGATCAGATCACTCACGGGGACCAGCAGCCCCCTGTCTCCCTCTTTCTCCCTCTCTCTCTCCCCATTCTCCCTCTTTTTACTCACTTTCTCTCTCTCCTTTTCTCCCCTTTGCCCTCCTTTTCACTACCATTTCTCCCCTTTCGCCTTTCTCTCCCCTTTCTCCTCATTCTCTCCTTTCTCTCCCCCCTTTCTCTTCGTTTGTCTCCTCTTTTTACCCTGTTCTCCTCTATCTCTCCTCTTTCTCCCCATTTTCTCCCCTCTCTCCCCCTTTTCTCTCCTTTTGTCTCCTCTTTTTACCCCCTTTTTTCCTCTATCTCATCTCTTTCTTCCCATTCTCTCCCGTCTCTCCTCTTTCTTGCTCTTTTCTCTCTTTTCTCTCTCTTTCTGTCCATTTCTTCAGCTTTTTGCTCCCTTTCTTTGCATCTCTCCTCTTTCTCTTGCACCTTCTGCTAAATGGACACCATTCCCTGGTGTATCTGATTGGAATCCTATTCCTCCTTCCACCTCTGGCTGCGTGTCGGAGGGTTATAGCATCGCTGGGACGCGTCTCCCCAGTGCACAATTTATAAAGTACACCACTCTAGAAAATTGTATTGCTTGTGTGTAATGCAGGGTCATAATGGAAGTGTATGTGTGTGTGTGGATGCGTGTTTGCATGTGTGTGTGTGTATGTGTGTGAGCCTCTGCACCTGTGACTGCCTGTGTGTGATTCTGAATCGCAGGAATGGTACAGGACAAAATGAAAAAACCTGAATATTTACAAATTAAATGTCCACAGGTGAATAATTTCTCAAAATTGAACTTCCCTGCATGAATATTTTATTTAAATAAACAGCAGTTTTGCAATTTGGAATTTCCTGCATTGTAAAATTAGTTCCAAATGTAAAACTTACAGTTAAATTGATACAGTAACTTGTTCTGCTGTCGGCGGTGGTATAAATACACATATAACCTTCCAATAGTGTGTGTGTGTGTGTGTGTGTGTGTGTGTGTGTGTGTGTGTGTGTGTGTGTAATACGGGTCACTGGCTGCATCACCTCTGTGACTGAGGCATGGTGACAGGGAGGCGGGTAAGGCGCCATCTTGGCATGACACCTCCATGTGATCAAAAACTCGTCTGTAACAGGAGGGTCCTTCCGGCATTCTGCTGGCCACCTAAGTCCCTGACTGAGAGTCACATCTGTCGGAGGGCCTTGTCTCTGCCTTCAGGGCTGGCGGGGAAAGGGGGTGAGAGAGGCCATTTTCAAATAACATCATAATCCAGCCATCTTTCGCACCTGACAGGGCTCACTCCCGGCACCTGTCGTTTGAGGACACTGATCTTAAAGAAAAACATTCTCCAAACCATGTACATTCATGGAGGACATGCAGTGTATTGGTCATAGCAATCATGTGATCAGAAGGTTACCGGTTCAAATCCCAGGGTCTGCAGGGTTGTTTTATCACAGGTCCCCTGCTCAAGACCCTCAACCCCCAATTACTCTAGGAACTGAATGACCCTGCTTTCTAAATCGTACATCACATTGGATCAGAGCATCTGTGAAATAAATGAATTGTTACTGTATTTCATTCTGTTTCGTAATTTCTAGCAGCCTGTTTGCATGTAAAAAAAATAAATACCGCCTTATCCGCTCATGCCACGCACACAAATCCAGGGGCAAAGCCATGCCATGAACGGCAAATAGCACCTTGTGGTTTCCTGTGCGGTCTTCAGGGGTCCACGGCGTTGAAACATCTCACCTCGCGGTGATTTAACTCGCCCGCCGGCGTAACGTGCTGAGCCATCATAACCTGTCTCTTCCCATCCGTCCCAGCGTGCCGGTGCTGCGTGCCCCCCCACCCCCCAACTTGGCTGCGTGTGGCTGCTCCCCCCCATTCCATTTATTACTCTGTTCGACTCCTGAAATTCTGTTTGCAATTTAAACCCGCAAATTAGAAGCGTAAGTCATCTGTTTTCTATAATCCTCCTGTCAGGCTGAGAGGACGGCGCTCGGCTGGACCTGCTGCGGACTGTCTCGGGGAAAAAGCCCCCTGTCTTCACCCCTCCATGGTTCCCCCTCCCTGCCTTCCGACGAGGAAGTCAGAGTTTGTCCTGGGTGTCCTGACACCTCGGCCTTCAGAGCCGGAGTTAAGCTCCCTGCCCCTTGGGGACTATAGCCCTCCCTCTACACGCCGACGGTGGGCCTGTCAGGTATAATGTATGTGTACATATGTGAAGTAGCTCTCCGTGAACTGGGATCATGTGGCTGGCACACGTAAGGCCCCACTGACCCCCCTCCCCACAGCCCCTAGTCGGATCAGAGACCCGTAATCACTCTCCCCTGGATGCTGTCATCCACAATCAAGCTGTTTTTATGTAAGTTTTACGGCAGAGTCAGAGCCTCGTGTGTCTTACAGACAGTGCTGTGCTCTCCTGGGTTGCTACTCGATCTCCTTCTTTAATTCTGAGGCCATCAGGGAATCATTTTCAGTTTTTTCCAATTGTTGCCGTTTTGGGTACTTTTCTGTTTCTGAATTTCCTCTGGGACGAATTATGGTAAATCGCCATAAATCTCTTTGTGACAAAACTTCAAGGGGGGTGGTTTCTGCGTGTCACTGTCACCAGCCAAGGGCCCTGTGGAGGACGACGGTAACGCGTACACCGTCACATATTCCCCGAGGCGTCATGACGGTCTTGCGGCGGACCCCTCAGAGATGGGTGCTTCCTACGTTTCGGAAAGTTTGCCCCGACTCCTTTAATTTCTGCTGAGACGTGCATTTTTTTTTTAACTTCACCCCCGCTTGTATAATTCTAAGATACGCGTCAATCGTCGTAGCCCTCATGAAGCAGCGTGATACGCCTGTCTCTGCCACGCTACTAATCACACTCTCCAGCTGAGAATGAGTGCTAACCAAATACTAATCACCTTATTCAACTTATATTAAACTTACACCGAACAGATGTTAGAGGGAATTTCAGATGTGTGTGAGTGTGTGTGACAGAGAGCGAGAGAAAGAGAGGTGGAATTATTTATGGCTTGAATAATTTAAATTCTCAAGAAATAGATAATCCATTTGCTTTCAAATTGTGTCAGTTTTGCACTTTGGAATACCATCAGGGGATACAAGGGGAAAAAAAAACTAGTTTGTTTAAAAAAAGTACAAATCCCATTATCTAAACCAAATTGTGCTGTAAATAAAATATCCTTTTGCCTGCTGATGCAAACAAATTAATTTGCTGATGCCAGCACGAGGTCCGGGGGCCGGGCTGACGAATTTGTAATAGTTAAGAGAAAGAGGTTCGTTAGTTATCGTCAGGCTCCGAGGTTCACAGAAGGAGAATAAACAATTTCTGATATTTCCAATTAGCACTGTTGTCCGCTGTGTCCGAGGCAATGCTATTAGAGGCAGTGCGTTCGGGCCCGCCTCATACTGTTCAATCCGGAGTTTCCGAGCTCCCTGTGAATTTTGAAATGATGAATTCTGTACATACTATGGGTCTGGGATTGTGTTAGGGACTGCAGTGGCATGGGACAGACAGCCAGGCTCGTAAAAGTGCTGCGAGTTCCCAAAGCTGCAGTTTTAAATTGCGTGTTTGCTAAAATCGTTTGCCTCGTCCGTCTCTGCGAGGAGAGGAGAAGTGTGGCATTTTAACGGCTTTGCTGTCGGTTTGGCTCCCCAGCCCCAAATGGGCCACTACGGGTCACTGACGTCTCTGGGACTTTGAAGTGTCCTCCCCTCTCGGATCAGACTCCAACCGGACCCGGTAACCAGTGACTCACTGTGTTGTGCGCTCCCGTCACTGCTGACGTCCGTCTGCCTTGTGAATTATGCATCAGCGTGCAGTGAATCTATTTACCTTTAATTAAACAGGATTGTAGGTTTTAATATCATAATGGTCCTGTGGGGGGAGGGGCGGGGGTGTCCAAACTGTTGCTCCTGGTTGTGAGAATCAGTGGAACAGCGAATGAATACGTATTCAGCATTTATTTGCGTATTTACTTAAGTCTGTTTTTATGATGTATGATTGTCATAGCACTGGCATTAAATTCATAGACTTTAATTTCCTGTTTTACTGAATAGGCAGAAATAGCCGTTAGGTATGGGGGAAAAAAATGAATGACACTGTAGCGTCTGAAGGGGGCAGCGCACAGTGCTAATTACGTAGATTAGTGACTCACTTCCATACAAATCATTTCTCTGTTATTGTCGTACTCGCTAATGGTCCATCTGGAGGGTCTCAAACGGTGGGCCGGGACCAGAGGGCGGGAGGTCACGGGCTTCCTCCCATCAAACCTCTTCCGCGGATCTTCTGCACTGCGCGGTACTTATTCTGTGTGCTGATACCATCTGCGCCCTCCTGAGCTAACGGTGTGATGTCCGGTGACAGCACAAGGTGGTGGAGATCATAGTTAAAAGCAAGATGAGCACATCTTAGCTACCGGAGTGGCTCTGGGGTCCTTCCTGACATCGGGCGAGCTCTGGATGCATGCCTCACTGATCTCCATCGAGAAGAATACAATCTCCCACTCACTCGCCGCTCTGACAGCTGCGCGGGTCAGCGGGGTGTCGGCCCAGCTGTGGTTAGAAGACGTGCTTCTGGCGTCAGGCGAGCAGGGGGGAGACTCACCGTGTGCAGGCAGTGTGTGTAGGACTGCAACGTGTTAACTTCGGGGGTTACCTCTGTGATGCCTGTCATCATCTGGCACGTGGCGTCTGACAAACGCAGATATTGCAGCCAAGGTTGCCGTGGCAGGAGGAAGGGACCGGCACTCGTTTTGTTGACTTTGTGATGATGTCATTGCAAATGATTGAGCTGAATCAGTTACACCTTATGCGATGTCTCTCAGTGAGTCGCATTACATTATTATGCTTGGCTTGTATTGCCTTAAAATATGAGTGTTTAATGTCTCCGGGAATGCCAAGGTAAGGTGTTAAAACCATGTCTCTTTTTAATATTTTAAATTAAATTATGGCTGTAATGTACTCATTGTTTCTTGACAAGAAAATGCAGTGCTTGGTATATCTTACCTCAGCTGTCCAGCAGTTGAGACTTTCCAGCCATGTGTTGGGGAGGTGGAGGGGTGGGGGTT
>JAAGVU020000001.1:50946508-50971539 GCA_011763525.2 Mormyrus iriodes
AACACAACATGCCAACAAACACCTACATCAAACATAGGCATCACACTCAACCCCCCACCATGGCTTTCTGTGCGTCGATGTCTTTCTGTAGGGGTGTCTCTCTTTCTTTTTTTTTTAGCCAGGAAAAATGTCTCCACTGAAATGAAGAGAAACAAAATCATAATAAGTGCGCCGAACGATTGGAGTTCCTCCTACACAGGGAGGCGAAACCAGCGTACCATCTGACAATGTTTAACACCAGGGAGTGAGCTTTCCCAAGAACGAGGGCTGATAGGAGATTAAAATAACGACGAATCAGCGACACTGCGCATTTCCCCTTGGCGCGATGTGCGCAGTCAGCCGTGACCCGTGTTAGTGTTTGCATGTTCTGCACTAGCCCATGAATGTCCTCGGTCTGACTGGGAACGCCACTCTGTCACTGAGGTGAAAATATGGAGGCAGAAACATCACAACTTTTTGCACACGTGACCGTGGTATGCATATATATAGCACAAGATACGATCTGTATTACTGACAAAACTACTTGGCATGATGATGCCAAACTCTGTCACATCATACTCTGCTGCACTATTCTCTGTTACACCATACTCTGCCGCACTATACTCTGTAACACCATACTCTGTCACACCATACTCTGCTGCGCTATACTCTGTCACAACATACTCTGCCGTGCCATACTCTGCACCTTTCCTTGCAGAAACTGTCAGAATGGCATTTTGCTATGCTGAACCTCAAAATCAGTCCTTTTTCATCTCACACGCGGATGTGGCTCAACATGGAGGGGGCGAAAGGCGTGGGGACCGTCCAGCCGGGAAGCCCAGCTTATGTTTTAACACCCTGGAGTGATACGGTCCATATTCATATCCTCAAGAGAGACCCCCTGCCGATTTACGCATCAGAAAACGCGAGGCTTATGTCTCCTTCTCTGTTTAATTGAAACCATGACGTGATTTGACACGGGGAAAGCGTAGAACCCGCGCTTATCACACAGTTAAGAGACACGGCAAAGGATGGATACCATAGAGTCTGTGAGCCCAGAAACAATGGCAAAGAAAGGGAAAATCTCATAAGGCAATGATTTCCCTTCAAAGGAGACTGGGGGCCTGGGCCAATTTTTGTTTAAGCATGGAAAAGCAACTTAATGTTGTTTTAGGAATTGGCAAAGGATTAAAAAAATCTGTAGTGGTTATAAATACATTTTCTACGGCTGGTGAGGGTGCTTCTCACTCCAGAGTTCCTCAGCCAGGGAGCTGGAACGAAGCTGGTTTCATCCTGCAAAAGGGCCATACTTTGGATGGGCCGGGGTGTCATGTGACCTGAAGATGTGAAGTCTAAAAAGAGAGATGGGCTCTGTAGCGAGAGTGTGAAAGGGACACTTCCTGGGTCACGGAGCTGCGATGCATTTATGGAGAAAAGAAAACAGGAAGTAAAAAGACGGCCTGTACTGAGTGATGAAAATAGGAGCTAAAATCGGTTTGTTGAAAAGTGAGTCTGTTTGACAAGCAGTAATGCAACAGAGTGGATTAATATTGTAATAGTGGTTTAACTGAGACTCTGGGGTGCCTTTGTCAGCCTGTGTGTAGAAAGTAAGCCGTGTACTAGTGTGAAATGTTGACTCCCTATCCGGGATCGCAGCAGAAAGGCACCGGGCATGCGTACCTGTAAACTGCTTTGCGAGTTCGGGGAGTTTTTCATGGTTCCTCTGCACCAGCCGAAGGAATTGCTTTTATATTCATGCCTCACCGTTAGAGGCATAAAACTCAAGAGTCACAGTTCACAAGAAACAGGTCTGCTGTGTGATTCTCAAAAATATAGAATGAGTAAATCCCTCTCTCTCCCTCTCTTTTGCTCTCTCCTTCTCTCTCACTGGCTCTCATTCTCTTTCTTCTCTGCAGTCCTTCAGGGTAGCTGGCAGTAGTGTCTCCTTTGCAGGGCACCACCCAGCCACAATGACAATTTTCTCGAAACCTTCCTCTGGCTGTTTGGTCAGCCAGACCCGCGGCACCGTGACGGGCCAAAGTGCTGAAAAACATCAGCTTTACTGGCTCTGTGATGTCTTACAGCAGAGGCCGCTATGGCGGCCTGGGCTGGAAAATCACGCCGTGGCTCAACGCTGCAGCTTAGTGCGGTTAGAGGCCGCCAGGCCTGCGTAGGAAGCGGTTACGCTGTAAGAGGAGAGGGGATTAGGGGGACGTGGAAAAGTGTAGCTACATCAGGTAGTGGCAGTGTAATCTCTCTGCTGTCTCTTCATCTGATGTCGCAAAGTGGAGCCAGTAGATTCACAGCCCAAGAAGAACAAAAACAGGAACAAAATGTCATCAATCATGGGAACAGACAGGACAGACGGCCAGGTGTTTGGGGGAGTGGAGTTCCTGCACTGTTAAGATCAAGCGTGTTTTAATGATGCAACAATAGCAGCTCACAGGTACCTGCATTCTGTAACACCTGTAATTATACATAAATTAACATATAAACTAAATCGATGCTGAAATTTGTAAACCGGCTCTCTGGATTGGTTACCCACCAGACATTACCCTGTGTTTGGAATTCACTGACACATCAAATTGCTTAAATTGCTTGTACAGTCAACTGTGCACCAATTCCAGACTGCAGTAAGCATAGTGAAGTCCCTTACTATGGATCAGGACCTTGGTCATCTGACCTCTATGCAGACAAAGGTAATGGAGCCCCGAGAGGCACGAGTAATCAGTGGCAGAGGGGTCTATCTAATGGCCGGGTGCTCGCCCCGCTCTCTCTCATGCCCCCCTCATCGGTAAGGCAGAGCGATGCCGTGGATGGTGGATGTGAAAGGCTGCAGTTAACGCAGCTCAGGGGAGACCCTTTACTGCTGCCTTGTACATGCCGGGAACCGATGTTTTCAATTATGGTGACTCAGAGCAGGGACTCTACCCGCGGTGCCGAAAATAAGAGCGGTCCCCTCCGCTACAGCGGGTGGAGATTTCAGGCCACATCACCAAGGGGTAACTCATGCAGTAAATGAGAATGTGTATCTTGCAAGGAGAAAGTATGGTGGGAAAGCAGGTGGACCGCAAGAATGGGATCTGAACCAGCTAGCTGAAACCACTTATCAGCTAACATGAGCCCCAATGGGCCTTGGGTTTAACTGACCGGACTGATTTTATCCTAGATGGGTACGCACCTCTGCTCTGAGTTTGACATCTGTCCATTTCCAGTATCCGGTTATCCGTAATCGCTATGGTGTTCCAGAGCCAATACCGGGAAGCGAGGTGTGCCAGGTGGGGTACACCCTGGATGGGGTGCCAGCCCATTGTGGGTCTCCTGGGTGTGATGCTCCTGAGGGAGCTTGCAGCTGAGAAACATTAGCTTACAATAGCTGGATTGTTTCATTTGGCTTCATCTCACTTTCCTTTGATTCTTGAAGAGGGAGAACAACATCCCTCAATTACTCTGCATGCCCTGCCAAGGTGGGGCAGAGCTTCAAGATGTCGGAGGGAGGACGGGAGCCCATCATTGTACAATGATAACATCAAGACACAGCACAGCACAAGGAGAGGGTGTCCAGCTTTTCAGCCAAGTTATTTATCATGCACCCCCCCAACTTATGAGATGTCCAGTTATATTATTAATGAACTGTGAAGGGACTCGTTTGCAAATACAGAAAGGAGGGAAGTGTTCCAGATCCTCACGGAATGTCACTGAAGTCGTAACTCGTATGTAACCTGCGGTGAGGTTAATGTGCATCACAGAAGATCGTGTTTTAATAGCGGAGCAAGCCTTTGACTAGCACAAAGCACAAAATAATATTACCAAGCAGGAGGGCTGTTCCACGAGCCACTCAGTCCGGTGTTATCTGTGGGTGTATGTCCTGGGTGTGACCGTTGTTGCCGAGGAGATCAGGACCTTCTTGGGTCACAGAAAATCAGGAATGTCAACGTGTCTCGTGGAAGATTAACAGGATGTGGGACGGGAGCATGTCGTCATGGTTACACTAAATATGATGCCAGTTCAGACGACTGATGATGTTCTGATGACAGCGGCACATGCTCAGATTCTAACCTGAAACAAAATATCCTTTTTCTTTTATATAAACTATTATAGGATGCCACACCACATCGAGTTTGCTTAGTGGACAAGCAGGCTTTTCATGCAAAGAAATGAATCATTAAATTGAGCACATAAGGATTTATACCAGACGAATAAGTGCAAATGAGCGTTTCCTGCGGTCACACACCTCACGTTAGGAAGCTGGCTTTAGCAGGGTTGACTCTCTCGCCACGAATTCCCGGTTGCATCAGATGCGAGGGCCGCTGTTCGCACCCTCACCTGGCACCCTCCCTATCTCACACTGAGAGATGTGTATGCTGCTGGATGCTGCTATTCCTCTTCTGGGGTTTGCCCCTGTGCTTTGAGAGTGCCGGCTTTTCCCCTGGATCCTGGCAGCCATCGCAGTGCCTTTTCACTGCATTTATCAGCCTGAGAATGACTGACTATAAGCAAGAAGTCCTGCCCGGCAGAGAGATATTACAGGTTTTTGCTGGGGGGGTTTGGACGGCCCTGATGGGTGGGTGTGTGTGTGTGTGTGTGTGAGTCGGGGCGGGGGGGGGGGGGTCACCTCTTTGACTGCCTGCTGGCTCTGGAACCTTCCCCACACCTTTGTCCCTGCTGGTCGCTTATCAGTGCAGGCTGTGAATCTACCTGACAGGCCTTTACAGGTAACACCGAATGCCTGAATTAATGCGCTCTGTCTGACTGGCAGAAAGCCCAGTGCTCCACAGGGGCCACAGCTCTGATCTTTCTTTCTTTTTGGTTACTATAGTTGTGATCTTTCAAAGCAGAGAAAAAAACATCCCAATCTTCTCATCCAGCTAGAAAAATCAAATGCGACACATGCAAAAGCGTTTTCCTGAGTAATGATTTTGATGACTTGATGTTTACTCTTGAAGAAATGTTATGTTACTGAAACTGAGCAGGCCAACCTTTAAGGTGTGTGTGGGTGTATGTGTATGTGTGTTTTTATATAACAGCTCTGCAGTTCCTTCTTGTTGAATGGTAGAGTGTGATAGTGGAGATGAAGGGCTTTCCCACAGCGCGCCCTGTCGATCCAGTCCAGGGCGGCATTTTGTGGTGGGGGATGCTGGCTCTTACTTTCATTTTTGTTGTTGTACCATATGTGCACTTCCTTCTGGGGAGAGGAACTCTGATATCTGTGTGTGCTGAGCTGAGGTTCTCCCAGTGTGCTGTCAAGGTTCACATTCTCCCACTTTGAAGCCTGTGAGAAGATCAGGCGTCACCTTAGTGATTCCTTACCGAGACCTGGCCGGCATTCCATGTACTGCTCGGGGGTTAAAACGGGGGGTGGAGGTACCTTGAAGTGGGTCTTCTGCGCTCCCAGGGTACAGACGCCTGCTGGAGACCATGTGGAGATCTCCCCTGGTGTTATCTCCAACCGGCAGCTTCAACCCCCACGTCCTGCCTGCCAGATGACCCCACCCCCCACCTCATCCCACCCCCTCGCCATTTAGATCTGTGGCGCGTTCATTAGGAGCCCATGGTGGTCCTGGGGTCCTTGCAGGCCTTGATCCAGACTGCCCCGCCCCTCTCGATTTTTAACAGGTCAGGACACCCCCATGTCCTGAGTGCACTTTACATAACCATAACCATAGAAAAAATTAAGAGACCACTCTATATTTTTAACAAATCTGCATTTGAAAATCCTGGTTTAACCCTGGTTATGCTGGCAGAGGCTACGCTGAGCATCTGGTTGCTTCCAGGTTCAAAATCACTAAAACAGCAGTAAACAAGAACAAGGTGAAGCAGGAGACACTGGGAACGACCAGAAACCAGTCAGGTAAAGGGCAGAAGTGACATTCTAATACGAATTTCTGATGACCATCAACTTATCCGGCAGTTTTTCGTGTATTGTATGATGACATCAAGTGACCTTCAAAAGGGAAGGGAAACATTAAGTGCAGGTGTAAAGTGCACTGATAGGACAGTTCCTATCAGGCTCCTAGGAGCAGGATTGAAGACCCATAAACAAGGAAGAAGCCCTTCATTAATGAGAAACAGGGAAGATCCAGGCTGCAGTTTGCAAAAAAAATATATGCATTATTCACAGATGCACACCCATATATTGAGAAATGGCTGAAAAAAATGTGCTGTGGTCTCTTAATTTTTTCCATGACTGTACATCCCCATACAAATACAGAAATGGGCACAGACAGCAACCCAACTGACATGCTCATACATGTACACGAGCGCAGACAATCCATCAATCAAAGCTTTATTTTATACTGGTGCAATGTGCAGTGAAGTGCCTGGCCGCCCAGCTCCAAGACTGTCAGACAGGACATGCATATAGACACATAAGCATACAGGGGACATTACAGCTGGCGCTTGATCGAGACTCCGGCTTTGAGAGGGGCTTGTCACCCTGCCATTCCTCCGCCTACCTCTGCATGGTCTGTCACGGTGGAAGGAAAGTCAAGAGAAGTTTTTTTTTCACCATTAAGGGTCGTTTATTTGTATTCATCGGTAAATGAAAGAGCAGAAAAGCTAAAATAACGCTCCGTTAAGCGTTTAGAGGTTTGCTGTGTGGCCTGGAAGTCGAAACACTTTTCCAAATGTGGTGCATCTGGCACATCTCGAGAAACGTTTTTTTGGGAAATCCCTGAAGGTCGGCACAGAGAACGTGTAGGAAACTCCGTGTCTTAGTCTTCAGAAACCCAATAAGCATCAGCATCAGATGGTGTAGTTTCCACATGTCTACCATGGCACGTCCATGGGTGATGAGAAGTAAAATCGTTGAGGTAGCCTGAACCCCTAAGAGATGTCCAGTGGACTGACCTATGTGCACCTAAGTCCAGTAAAACTGCGAATACTGTAAAGCAGCGCAGGGGTGTGTTAAGCATGACCTGCCTTGTCTGGCACCTCACCTCGGTGAAATCTCCCACAATGCACTGGAGCAAATTCATAGCTTTGGCTGAATTGATGACAAAGGCTTAACATTTAAGAAGATTACATTTAAGCGGACTCACATCCTCACAAAACCAAATCTCAGAACATTTTGGTCTCAGTAAGTATATTTCAAGGAACTGATTTTTAAATAATTTCATTATCTGTTATAATTTCTTTGAAACTCATTCAGCTGTGCGTCTCTAACGCCTCATTTTTAATCAGCTCAACAGCCATTAACATTTATTGTTACTTCAGAAATTACCAGAAACATTAAGAGAAAAGTCAATCTGATGAGAGAACAGTTTAATAATAACTGCAAAATGATTCTGGTTGCGGACGGCAGGTTAGTTGGGTGACTCTTAAATAGGACCTAATGGGTTTTCAGCTTGAGTGTTAGTCTTTGCTAAGTTAATGGGATTTACAGTAAAGTCTGCCTTCAGAATTAATGGTATCCAGACATTGGTCATCAGCCTAACTCAAGTGTTATTAACCTTTAGCCTGTCTGAAATCCAGCTGGCATGTTCAGGTGAGGAACAGGAGGTGTGTGGGTATCTGTGGATAAGTGTGAGGCTGTAGTTGACATCTGTGCAGTTTGGGGTTCCTATTTTCAGTTAATCTGACTTTCTGTGACTGCCACCCCCCCCATTTCTTCTTTTACAGTCCACTTTTATCCAAAGGTTTGGGAGTTCCTGACAAGGCAGGGTCAGAGAGTCCCTGGAGCAATCGGGAGTGAAGGGTCTCACTCAGGGGGCCTACAGTGAAATCCTTTGGCCAATGTGGGGATTTGAACCAGTGACCTTCTGATCAGAGGCACAGCATCCAAACCCACTGAGCCACACACCACTCCTCTTCTCATGCTGTTTTGCATCAGAGTCATCTCAGCTAGTATCTTCACCACCTTGGTGAAGTGCGCCGTGGGTAAAATCGGACGGCACAGCAGAGTGGACCACACGCTGGGTCCTGCGTGTGTCTTCACACCGTTAGGTATGTCAGGTCAAAGCCACGTGGCGGCCAGCAAGTCACCGGGGGCGGCATTACAAACGCAGGCGTGATCTGTGGTTCCACATCGTCTGGTCTGTCTCAGCTCAACGGGGCCCGGATGGTCGGGAATGGGATTAGAAGAGACCGCCGAGCCCGGGATCAGACAAAGCCGACGGCTGCTCAGGATGTGTGGGTATTATGCCACCTGGCAGAGCTGGCAGGCTGCCCAGGCACGCTACCACCCGACAGGTGAGCAGGTACGTGTGTCCTGAACGCAGCGCAGACAGGTGCGTGGAGGTCCGGTCGATGCCTCCCAGCAGTAGATGTTAGCAAGCGAGGTAGTGTAATCTCTGATGGCAACATTTGGTTTACCTTAAGCCAGTGAGATGTGCATTAAAGGAGGGAATTATCCTAATCAGGTCAAGGCCTCTGCATGTAGAATTTCCCCATTCGGCTTAAAGCACAACAGCTTACCGTTCGTTCTCGGGGGACCCTGCATCTGGCTCTCAGTAAAGTGGGCAGGGGGGGGGGGTTGTCGTGGACATGGTCTTCTGGGCTGGATGTAGCCGTGTCCCCCATGCTATCATCCTGTGGAGGCTGCACCACCTCCTCCCCCCCACCTAGACTGACCCCGACTGACCCTGGCTAACCCCGCTGCCTTCTCTCTCCAGAGATGACCATTAAAGGAACAAAAAAGCCACAGTTATTCCGACAAGGAGGTAGGGGGGAAGGGGGGGCGGGGTGGACGGACAAAGAGTAAAAAGCTGCTTAGTACAATGTGGCTCTTTGTTACCATCAGTCAGAAGGTGTGACTGGTCAGTGCTGGTATCTCCTGTCATCTGACAGGAAGCCCTTACGCAGGATGCTTCCAGATCTGTCCTAGAGGTATGCCTCGTGCTAGGGGGGTGGAAGCATTGGGACAGGCGAGCCGTGTGCTGTAGGATGGCCTTTCGCCCGGCCCTGAAGGTTTTGGGCCAGTTTTCCTGAGCCCTGTGAACTATAAACCTGCGTGACAGCAGTGTAATCGTCCACTTGGCTCAATAAAGGTCTCCCTCGTTCTCCTATCTATCTCCAGCTCCTTTGACGAGGAGGAGGGTGGACCCTGCGTGTCCAGGGCAAACTCATTAGCAGGAGCGCTAATCCCGCTGTCGGGGGACACCCAAAGACAGAAGGAGCAGCTCCTCGCCCCCAGAAGACGGCAGCAAGGGCCCATGTGCCAGAATGTCTCTTTCAAGAGCGCCGGCGACAGATTTCCGAGGCCCAGACAATAAGCCGCGAGATCTGTGGGGCGCGTAGAAGAGCCCAGGATGGGATCAGAGCTAAATTTAGTATGACGGCCTGCAGGAGCCCAGCACCTATTTGTTACGGGAAGGAACAGAAGGGGAGGCAAAGGCACAGATCCTTGTTGTATTTAATTGATATCAGGGTTGCGACTCCAAAGGCTACTCAGGGAAAACCTCAAGCAGAGGTGAGGTATCTGCAAAGCAGACTACGATCATTAGGACATTTCCAGCCAAGGGGAAAAGCCCAGACCGTGAACTTCAGTGGTTGAAAGTGCCGGACCTGGCAGTCTTGTGAAAAGCTTTCGGCAAGACCTGATGGGTCTAAAATACACAGGCAGTCTGACACATTACATACGTGTTTCCAACGCATGCATCCTGGCTTAATCGATCCAGCTATCCTCCATTAATGCTCACTCAGTACAGGGTAGTGGAGCCCAGCGTTCATGTAAAATAATACAGTGACATAATAGTGTTCATTCAATCATTAACACAGGTCAGGTGTATGATTGCAGAGTGACTGAGCTTTGCTCACTGGGGAATAGAAGAGCATTATATGTTTGTGTGTCAGAAAACAGATCATCTCCTTGCTCTAATACTGTGACACGTGAGGTTAGTCACTGCTGGTTCCTGGTCATGTCCTAAGCTCCGCTGTGCAGGTCGAGGGCCCTCAAATCTCTCCCATCCCTGGTCCTCAGTGCTGATTGAATGAATTACTCATTGTTAGGAAGAATTGTGATGGCAAAAAAAAGCACAATTCAAAATGTTTGATTTTAATAATATGGCGTTCATTATGAATACATTTTCCATCAGCTATGATTACTGATTTGTTGCTCTCGAGCAGCTAAAAGGCGAGATGAAATAAACTAGGAGGTGAATCAGTTTCGTTAATGGTTCACAAGCGGTGGGGAGGTGAATGGGAGATCAGGTGACAGCGTGGGGCGTTTGTGTACGTCAACAGAGACCCAGCCTGTATATCCAGCCTTGTCAAAGAGAGAGAGATGCATTTACCCCACACTCCAGATTCATCCTTGTCATCCTTGGGGTCCATCTCCTTACTGCAGCTAATATGAGGACTCTGCTTCAAGTCACTGGGAATAAAATGGCAGGGCTTTTATGGAGACAGAGGCAATGGGACCATTTATAAGTCCCTGGGACTCTCACTGTACATGGTGTAGGATCACTGTTCAAAGTGCAACCCCCTTACGGTACTTGCTACACATAGAGTAACCGTTTGCTTTTTCTTGGAGAGAGACAATTATTGCAGTCAAACAAAAGGCAACACAAGATTCTGTGAATACATCTCTAGGAAGCACAGATACATGCATGTGTGACATTTGCATTCAGTTAATTCGCTGTAGTAGTTTAGTATTTTCTGACATCAGCACCCCTTCCAAACGGTCAATCTCATGGCCTTCTGGTCCCAAGGGCATGGCCTTAAGTACCAGTCCACCATGTATGTGTGTTTCTGCATGTTAATGTTATTGTTGTTAACCCTGGCGGGGGGGGGGCATGCTCGCTTTGCTGGGGAGCCCCCGTGGTCTGTAAGTGTAAACCATGCCTGTGAGTGGAGGGAGAGTGTGGGACCATGGAAAGAAGGAGAGTGTCATGTAATGTGGGATGAGCCTATGGGAAGAAGGAGAGGATCACGTGATGAGGGATCAGCCTATGGGAAGAAGGGGAGGGTCACGTGATGAGGGATCAGCCTATGGGAAGAAGGGGAGGGTCACGTGATGAGGGATGAGCCTATGGGAAGAAGGAGAGGGTCACGTGATGAGGGATGAGCCTATGGGAAGAAGGAGAGGGTCACGTGATGAGGGATGAGCCTATGGGAAAATGGACCTTTGGGGCGGGGCCTGACCTGGCCTGATTGACGAAAAAGTGTTAGAACTGATCCGCTGGTTACTGGAATGTGATCTGAATCGGTTTTATGCCGTGAAACAAAACTGCCCCATCGACCCCGCCCCCTCCAGCCCCACCCCTCAGCCCATTTCCAGAAGAGCATGATGTCACCCTCACTCGAGCCACTGAGGGGTCCCTGTCAGTTCTCTGTGATGCGGATGGGGGGGCTGCATACATACTGCCTCTCTGCTTTCGGATGAATCCAGGTGAACATCGCGGTGCAGGGACTAGGGATGGAGGCTGACACAATGGGCTTTCGACACTCACGCAGGGGTGCACACATCGAGAGGATTCGCCCTGCCGGGGCTCATGCCTGCCTGAGTGCGCCTCTCTATGTGTTCATCAAGGTTTCGCGGTCTTGCCATCAGAGCACTGGTTGATAAATGTCATCTGACGTCGGCGATTACCTGAGAATCCTCTGTGCCTGTCTGCCTGCATTCTACACCACTTATCTGATTGTGGGCGGAGTAAAGCTGAGATGGTTATGTTTTATTTTATCGGTTATCTGGCCCCACAGCTGGTATGATATAACCTGGTGGATCACCACTCGGCAGCCCACTTGTGCGTTAGCTTTGTGCTAACAGGCTTCGGGCGTCTGAGTGCAATTATGAGGTGGCATCTCATCCAATGTCAGGCATGTTCAGCATCTGCGTGCGAGTGTCTGCCTGTGTGCGTCTGCATGCTGAGCATCTGCGTGTGAGCGTCTGCCTGTGCGCGTCTGCATTCCGAGCATCTGTGTGTGTGCGCCCAGAATCCGCGTGCGCACATCTGTGTGCCGAGCGTCTGCATGTGACTGTCTGGGTGAGTGGTTCTGTGTGCCTAGCATCTCTGCGTGAATGCCAAGCGTCTGCATGTTGGCGTCTGCATGACAAGCGTCTACGTGTGTCTGCGTGCTGAATGTCTACATGTTAGCGTCTGCGTGCCGAGTGTCTGCGTGCTGAGCCTTGCCGCTGTACGATTACCTCCTCTGCGTTCCCGCCTGCCACCCCAGACATGAACAGGAGCTGAATCACGTTCCCGTCGTCGTTGCTCCCTGTGAAAATAAACCTACCTAAGCAGTAGGAACGACGCAGTCAAACTTAATTGTGACTGGCTGCAACAAAATGCTCCAATCAATGCAACCGCAGCTCGTCCGCCCATCATTGACTCGTTACCCGGGAGACGCGGAGCGCGCTTGTCTCCCCTCTCTAAGCCACGCCAGTCCCTCCCACCTTCCCTCCCTCGCTCCCTTGCGTCTGTTTCTGTTTTTTCAGTGTTTCTCCCCCCTCGGAGTGGCTGCTCTTTTCCTGATTGTTCACCTTCGCCAGCTGGAGGTGGGACTCGCGCTCCCCATCTCTTTCACATGACACCATTCGACGGGAGTTTCAAGGCAGCCTAGTCCCTTTGTTGAAGGGCTTGTGCATGTGCAACTACCTGCCAACCTCGCTTGAGGTTCCTCGGGTCCCTGCAGTGGGATCTTCACTCCTACACTCTGTGTCAGAAGGAATAAACCAGGTGCTGAGGATGGTACTCCTTTCATTCCCCAATGCACGCTCACAGAGACTGCAGGAGTGACGTATTATCATCTGTAAAAAACATAGCAAGAAATGACACCTTGGTACCTGTACAGCCATGCTCGATTCATTAATTCATATTGTTTGTCACATATAAACTGAGCCTGAAACAAAGTTATCATTGACAGTAACGACTTCCGGCTAATATGATCCTCATAATGTCACACACGCACACAAAGATACACCCCCCCCTCCCTGGGGTTAATGGATGTTAATTTCCTGGGATTAGGGGCCCGTCACCCATTTCCAGTGTACTCAGATTTAGATTAGGGCCAGGTTTATGCTGACAGCAGAAGGTGGATTAGTCTGTTTATGGTGGCGGGGTGGGAGGGGGGCTGTGCTGGGAGGCGACCCCCTTGCCAGACGAAAGTGGTGCCCCCCCCCCCATCTCATTGTCCCATGGAGCTGACAACTACAGGCAGGCCAACAGGGGTGGGACAGAATGACAGAGATGAAGCTGACAGGGATGAAAAAATGAGTTACTCCTGGTGGGGGGGGATGGTTTGGCCGAGCAGCGACAGAGGGCAGAGGGCATCGGGGGGGAGGCACAAATGGAATGATTCAACGCAACAGATGAGCAGTATTAGCCTATCAACCAGCTGTTTACCCATATAACATGGGATTAGGGACGGGGGGGGGGTCACTGTGGAGGGGGGGTCACCTTTTCACCAGGTTTCCGTTTCACTCGGCTGGCCTGCGAATCAGCGATCCTGCTGCACAATGGCGGCCACCGCCGGCCTGCTGATTACCTTCCTTTTAAATGGTAATACCCCCCCACCCCCCCGCCCATCTCGCCGTCAGGTTCCTCCAGCCGCACGCGGAAAATTACAGTTTACAAGGTGCGGGGAAATAAAAAAAATGCAGAGTTGAATATCTTTTTTGGGTGCCCCCCCCCTTTTAATTCGGCAAACTGACATGTAAATTACGCCATAAGTGCTGCTCTCCCCGGCGCTGATCATCTCCTAATTGTCGTAGTCAATTGTGGCCAACAGTCCCTCGAGTCCCTGGGGCTTTGACAGGAAGCTGGGGGGGGGGGCTTGGCCAAATCGCCCCCAGACCCTGGGATTGCTGCTGCCGCAGGATAAGGAAGGAGTGAAGGAAGCAGTGCTCAGGGAATCAGACCGTCGTGGCAATCTGCTCCGTGCGCGTGAGCCCACAATCTCCATCGCAGGATCCTCGCCACTGAAGAGCAGCGTTACGTCTGACGGGGGACTGGCACTAGATCCCTTCTGCTCACTGTCGTTGTAATGGGGCTATGGGTGGCTGTCAGTGCATGTGTGTACCTGAGGGTGCGTGTATACCTGTGTGTATGGGTCTCAGTGTGTATGTCCCTGTCTGAATCTGGTTTTGTGTATATTACATTGTGGGGACCCGATGTCCGAGTGTTTCTGGGTGTGCTCTTTCCCTTTGTCCTGTCACTGTGATTCAGTGTCTGCAAAGCTAGTTAACCCTGTTTACTCGCATTCAACATAGCTGGTGAACAGCCAGGCACTCTAAAAACAGAAGGGCTGATTTCTGGCCTTATCTAGTCACTAGAAGCTTCCATACCCGCTCATCTCATTTTATTCTGATTTTTGGTCCACCGCGTGTCGCTCGGTCTTAAATTAGGTCGAAACTGTTTACAAAGTGGGATCGCTGAAATGTCTTTTCATGACCCGTGTGGATTATTGAACATATGGTTTGTCTTCAGAATAGTCCGTTTTGGAAATGGCACAGCCATTTATGGTCAAACGTCTCGCTGCTGCCAAATCACACACAGGACATTTTAACTGCTGTTATGATGGACACAGTTCCTCTGACCTCAGCACTTGGCACTCAATGACACCGGCATCACTTTACCAACTTGGCCAGACACCCCTGGAGCACATAGGTGTTGGTGCGTGATAATCAGAATGACCCCAGTACACCCCACCCCCAGAAACGGGGCTGCGGTGATCAGGGGTTTGAAAGGGAAAGCATACATCTTTAAATTTGTTTTTTAGGAAAATTACACTTCACAGCTTTTAGAAAAATGAGCAAGCATCGTACAATACAAATATTTGTAGAATAGTTGCCCTTTTAGTGAATTAACATATCGATAAAGCGTGACAACCTGGAATTAGGCAAGACGTGATGCCGTTAACTGGAATCACCTGTGTGGCACTGACTGAGAGAGGGGCTGTCATTGGCTCTCAGGTTATTGGCATGGCGATGAGAGAGCCAATGAGCAGTTAGCAGAGACCTACACACGTTCACTGGTGTCTGTACTCTCGTCTTGGGGTGGCACTGCCGCTTGGGCTCTTTGCTTAATGTCAGAGAGTCCCTTCACTCTACCTACCTTTATCTGTGTTGTAATTCCTTTGTTTTTTTCTGCTTTTTTTAATCATTCCTTCCTGTTTCGCAATGGCAAGCCCTTGTGCAACGCCATGCAGTTTCGGGTTTATTCAGAAAGCGCCCCACGTGATGGGCTGCGGTGGCAGGTGATGCTTCGCCAGACCGTGGTAACTCCAATCGCCCCTGTGGCTTTTTTCCCAGAATTCTCAGCATAGTAACCAGGAAGCCAGATACCCTGTCGGCCGCCCCACGTCTGTCCGAATCTCTACCGTCTATCAAACTTGGCAGGCAAATTGCGGTCAAAACGCAGTTTCTGTACCTTCCTCTGTCCACGTGCATTATCATATTTTTTCTTGTACGACTGTAGTATCTTATTTCATGTACATCATAATGTAGCATGTAATTTCTGAATGTTCTGAGTTATATCACAGAACCCCATGCAGCTACTGCAGACCAGCAGGAATATTTAGGTGAAATTGCAATTAAGGGCAACCTAATTTGTTTAGATTCATTGGTTTAGGGCGGCATAACAGTGTGTCCACCAAGCTCAGATGCAGTCACATTAGCAGAGCTGAGCTCAATCTCTTTGTTTTGGACACGGTAAAATGGCGTACATTAAAGGAAGTGGTATGAAAACCTCACCCGTGATTAGGGATACGCCAGTTATTCAAATGATTGATTAATAATTCCTTGGCTAAAATGTCAGTTGGTTATCAGAAGTAGAGAGAAGGTGCAGGCCCCAGGTTGCCCCGCCACGCTTACCTTTCGGAGGGGGGGGGGGGGGCTTTGCTGTTTTTCGGATTCTCCTGTTCTTGCCTACCGGAGTCGCCTCGCAAAGCTGAAACACCAACACGTAAAATGTGCATATTTATAATTTTTTACAAGCCCCAGATATGGTGCTTTTCGGCCCCGCGAGGGAGCTGTCTCCCTTTCTGGGGACGGGAATGCGTCACCCGCAGTATGGCTTTAATGACGCCGCCGTCCATCACCGTGGCTCAATGAGAGACACCCAGGAAAATCGATATTTATTTGACATGAGCTCTTGTTTCCTGGGAATCCGCTACGCCGTGAGCCCTGCCAGCATTCCCTTTGTATATGCGTGCGGCAAACATGCGAAGCGTTTCCATTTTAGGAACGCCCTGGTACGGAGAGCTCCTCACTCACGCAGCCTGTGGCAAAGACAGACCAAATTCGCTTCATGGGTTCAAGGCCCCCGACATACACACGCCCTTCTCGTGCTGCATCAGCGTCTCCGTACCACTCGGCGGACGGCGGTGACATAATCTCTATCCTCGAGGCTGAGGAACCAGTGGCAGGGTGACAGCTGGGGGGGCCCAGACAGGGGACACTCAGCCCTGGGGGGTCCAGCTCGTGGGATAAACTTGCTGCATGGATCAAGTGAAAGACTTTCAGTAAAGGGTTTTCTGACAGCATGGCCGTATTTGCAGTGTTTACGGCTTTGCACATTGTTCTGCCCCATTCATTAAATCTCTCTCCATTAAAATCTGAATTTCTTACTATACTGGATAAATGTGCGATTTACACGCTTTGCATCTCCTGTCTTACGGGGACTCTGAAACTTCTGCGAAAACAATTCTGGTGCACAATACAAAACTTGCTGAAATTATAAAACGTACAATATTATATTACTAAGCTAAATGAATCTCGTCTTCATTACATTTGTCCTCTAGGATACTGGAAATAAATCACTGAGAAAATTAACTGTAGTGTTTTTTTTTTTTTTTTAATGAATTATCCGTGCAAATAGCCTAAACTGAAAGAGACGGATGGCAAGCCTCAGTGAGAGCAGGACAGGGCGGTGAGCGTGAGAATCCTCACTCCCAGCACAATCCGGGGTTATTCACCGACTTGCTGTCAGCCAGAACATGGCAGAACAAGCATGTTCAACAGGACAGGAAGTGACCGCTCGCTCTCCCCCTGCCCTGATTTACTTGGAGGAATCCCTCAGTCCCCGTTTCCCACCACCTGCAAATTCTCTCATTCATTATTTGCTTCTTTTCTGTTTTTTTTTTTTTTTTTCCCTGCGCACAGATGTAAGCCTTCCAGAGAAAGGGCTTCCCGCGTGTGTGAATTTCCCAGCCGCTGAGGAATTTTCGAGGGAGAGCTTCCAGAGAGTCTTAGGGACATATGAAACAGATCTTGCGGTCAAGCCTGAGATACACAAAGTGCCCCCCTCAATTTCATATGTTAATATGACACGCTGTATATCTGAATGCACATGCAGCCTTTCTGTCCTAAAACACATCACCTACTCTTCAGTATTTTCTTCCCGATGTGTTACACGTGACGTGTTTGTTCAGGTAACTGAACATGACTTGTATGTTAATATCTCAGAGTCACCCGGCAGGGCTAAGGGCAGATGAACGTTTATACTAAAACTTGCTAAGCGGCTGCTGGAAGTACCTTTTACACCTGTCAGGAGGGGAGACCACCAGAGCACATAAGAGAAAGTAGCCAGCAATACACCTCCTTCCTGTACAACCACACATTTGTTTTTGATGGGAAAAAATTTGTGCTTTCAGGGTCTGTTAGTCTGAATTCCAATTTTATTTTTTTCTACATATTTCTTATGGTAAATATTTAAGTCACTTATTGAATCTAAATCCCCAATAATCGTTTAATCAGTAACTAGCAAAAGTTTAAAGTTAATTGCTTTTCAAATTTAAACATCCCTAAATACAATACAGGAATATCCTGATCCATTGGTGCGAACAGAGGTGGACAGTAAAATAAATCTACTTACATAAGAGTACGTAAGTAGTGACCAGGCTCTTCATTCATTTATTTTCTAAAACCTCGTATTGGTTTAGAAGGAAAATAAATTTGTAAGCATTTTACAATGTGGGCGCTCAGCATAATTAATCATACACAGCAGGTTACTGGTAAATGTCGAAACAGCAGGCGCACGTTACCTCCGTTAAATTAGGAGACAAAATAACCCCAAGGTCTTCACTATAGTTTCTCTATGAGATGTAATCCCATTTCACGCTATATAGCATTTTCTGAAACGAGGCAGCGTTGAATTAACAAACCGAGTGTGTGACTTTGCTGTGCGTCTTAATGCATGCCTGAATTTCATCACTTCGCCTATAAGCTCAAACGTGTTCATCCTCACCGCTACCTTAACTTATAAAGAGGAAAAAAATATATGTACACTTAACTTTTTATCCGTACTTCTCACTGCATCTCAGCGTTGCATTTTGAAAAATAAAAGAAAACAATCTTATTGATTACCTTGCTCAGATAGCACAGTGAGCAAATCCATGCTACCTTTGGACAGAGAAAAAAAAAACAATTTGAAAAAGACATTATTAATTAAAGGTCAATTTCTTACCGTGAAGGAACAATAATCAACGGAACACCGTCCAAAAGTCAGCGCGTTGCCTGAAATAAATAAGAAATATGGACAACAATTACGAGCGATTTAATCAAGCAAAACGATGCAGCGGGACCGCTTTCACTTTTTGACGTTAATGTTTTACGGGTTGAAGAACAGCAAACAGAGATTTAAAAAGCACCGTAGCAAAATTCACAACAAAAGTACGAGCAAATACAACAAAAACAGCGCAATAAAAATACCGAGCCGAATAATAATATTAACAACAACAACAATAATAATAAAAACAACAACAACAACAACAACAATAATAATAATAATAATAATAATAATAATAATAATAATAATAATAATAATAATAATAATAATAATTGTAAAGGGTAACACATATTACTCATTGACCGTTTCCCCAGGGACCCGCGATAATCTACAGCCTTTGGAAATTTCTGAATTCCAGATGTTGAACATCTTTACTCTCATCTGTACTCAGCAGTTCCCTGAAAGCCGATTGGCTTTGAACAAAAGCATCAAATAACCCAGCCCCTTTGATTGATGATTTAATTATCTATACAGTAGATAACTGCATAAAGATAGTGGAGGAAAAAAAAAGACTTTATTTACATAACCAATCGCTGCGTCGCAAAGGTGGAGCCTCTTGCTGCCGTCTACGTAAGTGAGCGCACAGAAAGCCAATTTGCTTTGTCTTGAAATAAATTAATGTGAAAGAGGGGCTAAATCAATAAAAATACCAACAGCATCCCTAAACAAAATCAATTAATTTTTGTAATTAATAAAAAAAATGTAGGATTTTCATTTCAAAATAGGAAAAAGGCAAAAATTAAATGTGATTGTTCCCCTGTCCTAAATGGAGAGAATATTATATTGATTATAAAAACAAAAACAATCATGTCCTCGTATTAAAAACGCAATAATTAGCCGACCACATTTATTTGACCACTCGTGCAAACGAAGGATTTAAGGGCACATATTAGACGGTTAATTAATTTAAAATACATTACTAGAAGTTATTTAAAAGTGCATAATTTCACATATCTGCAGCGGCAGTCTCCCCAAAACGCACATATATAAAGAATGCGTAAAAAATACGTTTGTTGCATATGTCGTGCTAACAATCAAGGGCGTGCAGTTAACGAAAGGAATAAAAATACAGACGCATTTGCAGACGCGGCGGGGCAGAGCAGCCTGCGGACGCTCGCTGGGGTATTTCGGCGCTCTGTTTGCTCATCCTCGGTCTGTGAGGGTCAGCTAGTCGCTACAGCCCGCTTTCCGTTAGATCCCCCCTTTTTTGTCGTGGTGGCTATGGAGGCTGTGTGTGGGGGGGTGGTTTTGGTGGAGGGGAGTGGTGGCGGTCTACGGGCTATTCCCAACTTTCTCCAGATATTTCTGTTTCTCGGGCTGCAAGGTAATCCGACTGAGCTCATTTTCTCTCTCCAAAAGAAAGAACAGGAAGCAGAAAAAAACCCCACTTGATCACGTTTTCCATAAGATGCGCACGTTTGGTGCTCCTCAATTATCCCTCCCCGTGAAGATAGGTGGCGTCTGCTTCAGGGTCTCTCCTCCGCATTACACTGAAGAAAAAAGAAGAAAAAAATGTCATTAGAAGAGGCGTAACACGTCAGTCCCTTCCCAGGTTTGTTTCCTGGAGTGGCTGAAAGAGATCAGTCCTAACCTGCCCAGCAGGAATAACGGTCCTCCCTCCATCTAAGGCTTATTATCGTCTCGCAAGGATCCGCTTTTCTCCAACTTGCTCTTAAAAAACACCGCAATCCAACATAAACGACCAGGTAGGTGTGTATTATTTAATTTTTCTTAATGTTTCCTCGATCTTCGTAAATATGTGACGAGATAATATTGCTAGGCAGGATGGACACTTTATTTTTATTTGGATATAGTTTTGCGCTTTTAAGCCCAGTCCACCTGTGCAGGTGAAGTAAGGTGCGCCTCGCTGAATTCTAATTTCAGTTTCTAACCTGCGCACTTACGTGGGAATTTCCTCGTTTTTTCCTTCTTTTAAGGCAATTTCTCACACGTCTAGTTTGGAAGGAAAGGACGAAAGGCGCTTTCTTGCCTTTTCCCCGAGATAGCATTCAGTTCAGTCAAGTATTTTGCCCACATGTAATTTAATATACAAGGCACACGCTTGGTTAAAATATTTTAGCAGATAAAAACGACTTTTGTAAATATAGGGGCAGGCATGCACACGGACCGCTAGATCGCAGAGGTTATCCTTCGCCACATTAATCATTTTTCAGAAAATATTTCTTATTTCCTGATTCTACATAACTACTTGACACGGTGTCCATAAATTCGTGATTTGTGTGTTTTTTCTCGGTGTTTGTAAACATTTTTATTTGTTTGTTCTTCCTGTCATAGTCCGCTCCCATCGTGGAGCCTAAAATGATATTATAAAAACGAAGCCAAGACGACCGTCTCTTTTAAAGTTTGATGTAGCGAAACTGTCTGTCATATTAGTGTTATTTTTAACTCAGGAATTTGCATATTTTTACGCAATGAAAACTTCACCTACACTATGGTACAGAGCAACTAAGTTTTTGTTTCGTATTATAGCGGTGTCTGAGTCGTGGCCCCTTATTTTCTGTGCAGTGATTCGTGTTACAAGATCGTTTTAAAACAGCATATATCACATGAAACGATTATATTCTTTACTGACTTCTGCTATCAATTTACAGTGGTGAATAATAAGAAAACACATATATCAACAGCTTTTTTCCCTGTTGTATTACATGTAAATACACGCATTTAAGGCGGAATAAATTTGTTTGCAGGGGGATCTGGTCAGGGAAAAGGACTCGGTGTCAATGTTTCACAGTTTACATCTGTTACATCTTTTTAATTCCATGTGTTTGTATTGATCTCAGTTCTGGCGAGGTCGCCTGTATCACTTAACTGTACACTCTATCTGACTGGGGATACATACGAAAATGCTTAACTTTAACTCTCTTGTTTTTGATTTTGTTGTGCGAGACATATTTTAGTGTTTATTTAAAGCGAAGCGTCGTTGGCGGCATATCAAAGTTATCCTGCCTTAAACTGCATAGTAAAGGCATTTCAGCTGCTGGAGACGTGACCAGGAACAGTCAACAAGTTTAATTAATATTTTAATTGTCAAACGCGTTCATGAAGTTTGGTCAGTCGTAAAGCGATCAAAGCCCCCAGTTGCATGAAAAAATAAGCGCCGTGAAGCGCCGCACATCCTCCGGGCGGTCATGTTGAATTATTATGAGTCGGGCAGAAGGTGCATTTGTGCGTCTGCCCCCTTCTTGTGCGCTTCCCTCGCCGGCACCCACAGCCGGCAGTCCGCGGCGTTTAACACTGAAACGGGGTTTTGCAAGTTTGGAGGTGCGGAGCGCGCAGTGCCGCCCCGGACACCGTCCGCTCTCCCCGGCGCCCACATTGTCGCTGTGTGTCTGCCCGCTAGATACATACGGAGCCGATCCGAGCCGAGCCGAGCCGAGCCACGGAGCCGAGCCCATGCGAGCCGCCTGCCATCCGATCCACGCTTATCAATGAAGCAGCAGATCATGGCGGATGGCCCCAGGTGTAAGAGGCGAAAACAAGCCAACCCCAGAAGGAAAAACGGTAAGAAAAAAACAAAGATCACGCCAGAAATACTGTATATTCCTTTTTTGATGTTGTTTAATAACTCGGAGGACGCTGCCTCCGATAAGGGTCGCTGGTCGCCTCGTCTTTTCCGCCTAATTGCGAGTTTGGAGTATATTGCATTATAAGAAAGGCGCTGTAAGGAGTATTATAATCATTTAATGTTGGCGAAATGGTCGTGGTTCTATTTTGCTTCTCCTCAGATCTATATGTAGTGTAGTTATCAGAAGTTGGGGCGAGTTTGGAGTATATTGCATTGGAAGAAAGGCGCTGTTATATTAATATGGAGTGTTATAATCCCGACTTCTATCATTTAATGTTGGCGAAGTGGCCGTGGTCTTATTTTGCTTCTCCTCAGATCTATATATAGTGTAGTTATCAGAAGTTCTGGCGAGTTAATAGAGGCTGACAGGGCGGCGTGGGAAGGAAGGGGAGCAATACAAAGTTTACGCCATAAATAAATAACGGTCCTGCTCCCTTGTCCTATTTCTGGCTGAAAATGGCACTTTGTGCGCCTCGCATTTCGGTATTATTACCTGTGGATTTACTAAAGTGACAGTTGATAGAGAGCTTATTTAACCGGTGTATGACTGTTTCTTAGTTAAACAAACCAAAAGTGGGTATCTTTAACTTTAAAAAGGGCTCCATAAATACTTTCATTCATTCCTATATGTATACCAGGCGTAAAACATGATATCGATGCGCCTCCTTTCGTTTTTTTATGCATTTCTTTTTTCACCCATATATTTCACCCATAGAGAGCTGTGTTTAAAGATCAGTTTCCCACTTAAACTCCGAAATTACCAGTTCCCTGGTAACTAATATCACAATTTACGCGGAGAGGTGAAAAATGTGCTGAATTTGTGTATAGTTTCACAAGCAGAGACAAACACATCGCTACAGATAAACAAACAGTTGCCCAAAGCAGATGACATATTTTCCCTCGGTGCAGTGATACGTGCTGTCCTTTCTCCTGTGTTTCTGTGCTGCTGAAGGCGTTATTATTCTGCATTTTCTCCTGAGTTATCGCATGGCACGGGGGAGTGACTGATCGCGGGTTGTTGCTTTCATTTTGTGCTGCAGAAATGCTTGGTCTGCCCCGTACTGCTCACGCTGAGAGCCACACAGACGCGAAATTTTACGGCCGAGCAACGCGTTTTCGCTGCCTTTCTTATAGATGCCAGGAGCTGCAATTTTTACTGTGCCTACTTATTTAATTTTGTCTGTCCTTGTAATTTTTTTCGTTGCTTTTGGGGCATTGCAATTCCGTTAAGACTTATTCATTTCCATTGCAATGTTTTCTCTCCATTTCCATTTATCATAACGAACGGTGCAATGATGTTTTCATCTCTTATTAATTTGCTTATTTTCATTGTTAAGGTCTTTGTACTGGTTTGATAAAATTGGTGCCATAAGTTGAGGGGCCGCATAAAGTAGCTGGAAGCCCGTTAGTGATCCGCTGGATATCAAAAGCCCCGGGTGATAAATGCTTTTTAAGGCGATCCTTTGGGGCGGAAAAATTAAATACAATAATAATGTAAAAAACGCACGGCGTTTTGTTGCACTCCATCAGCAGAAATGCCCAGTTCGGTTTTAAGACACACACCGTTTTAGGAAACAGGCCATCTGATAATCTGTAATTTAGAGAGAAGATTTAAACATAAAATTAAAAAGTCACTGCGCGAAAAATCCTGTAATTGATTTATTCCATTTTTTTATAAACACACAACGAAAGAGATCCCAGATAACAGCTATATTAATTTGACTAATTCTTAGTTTTTTACTTGGTTGGTTTAACACGAATGATAAAACATCAGCGTGTAATTTTTGCGTTTAGCGTTAGTTATTTCCTTTCACCTTTCTCTTTTCTTTTCTTGTTTTTTCTTCTTGTCATGGGATGTCTGGTATAGCTTTTCCTTTGGGAATGGCATGGATTTATCAGAGCGGAGTGCATTTCTCCCCCAGCCCGGATTCATGGAGAGGATGTCAGGGCTCGGCTTGTGTCTTCCCCGATAACGTTAAATATTACGATACTTATCGCAGTGATATATAAAACGATTCGCTTTTAAAAAAAGAGAAGAATAAAGAGGTTTAGAGAGACAGAAAAGCCCAATGACCGGACGTAATGGCGGCGAGGGAGCAGCAAGCTGTTGATTTTCTTTAACATAGCGGAGATTGTGTTGTGCATCGTTACAGCAAAATGCAATGCAGTTACTAATGAAGGGAAGGGGAAACGATGCTGGGGATTTTTACGTGCACTTTTTAGAAAACGATTTCGGAGATATGTGAGCACCGTGGAGGCTCTGAAATGAGCCACACTGGCATTCGGTTTCACAGAGGTACTTGAGATGAGTAAGTGTCAGGTGACCCCTAACTTCGTTACTTTTCCGCTATTTCATCAAGCGCCTGCAAGGCCCTTCTGCGCTTCCTCGGTCTGAAATGCAAGAAAATAAAACTGAAAAATATATATGTATTTGCACGTGATACTGATTTTTGTTTTTAATTTTTTCGATAGTAATAAATTGTAAGACAGGAAGTGGGGAATGGGAAATATTGCAACTGATAGCCATAGGGCTGCTGCAGATTTGACGTTCCTGATGCTCACTTGACTGCTGGTCAGGGCTGCTGGTTTCACAAGGCCGTTCGGAGCCGGCGTGTGTTTGATTTCTGAAACTGGGACGGCGGTCTGTTGACTCTGCTCTCAAAGCAGCTGGCCAGCACGCTGCCGCCTCGGGACCGTCCTTTTGAATTTTGGGGGCAAATTTGTCCCGATATCTTAAGCGCCGCTCAGCCAGCTTCCTCGTGTCTCCTGAATTGGGCCTCGAGTGCTCACCGCATTTTTACCATGTTGTGCCCCGTTGCGAGGCTCTGGGGGAGGTCCCCCATGCCTCCATACTGCCGATTCTTATTCCTATTATCTTCAGAAATGCTGGATGTATCTGTCTTCGGCCCCCCGCTCCCCAGCCCCTGGCCTTCCCCCCCCCCCCCCCCCCCCCACACAACTAAACAACGCAGACTTGTGATCGATATCACGCTCGACAGGCTGAGGTTTCGGTTTTGTTC
>JAAGVU020000001.1:51019363-51037248 GCA_011763525.2 Mormyrus iriodes
TTTACTGGGCTGTTTTTGGGGGGGGTTTAGTCCCCGTAAAATGTTCTTTATTCACCTCCGATTCCCCGATCTTTCACCACCCACCAGCCGTGCCCGCGTCGACAACGAGCGCGATAAAGATCCAAACCGCCCCACCCGCCACCGCACCTCCGTGGCGATTTCAATAACCTGCCGGCAGATCGCATTTGGAGACTCCGCACCCCCTTTTCACCGGGTCCTCGCACGCTGCCTTTTGTGCGCCAGGTCTCACCCCGCCCACGTGGGCCGTGAGCAGGCTGGTGGGTTCAGGAGGGGTTGCCCGGATCGGGGCCCCTCTTTACTTGAGTGTCACTCGGGCCCCTTGTCTCGGGGGCCGATGGGGACAACGTGTCGGAGGTCGGGGGCCAAGGGCCATGCAGCTCGCGGGACACGCTGGATGCATCCGGGGAATATTCCAGGAAAGAAAAAAACAAAACAAACGAAAAAAAAACCAAAAATGACACCCGTGTAACAAAACAGAAAGCAGAGGGCCTGAGGCCTGACGGGGATCTCAGGGAGAGTGTCTCAGATAAACACTTAATAGCTACTGTGGCTGTTTGAAGGAAGTCAAAGTTCCATATTTGTTAGCTTGTGACGGACGGAGCAGGAAGGGAGCTTTTCCTTTCTCCTGTGCCTGTCTGGGTTTGAGGTTCCTCGGATATCATTCGGAATGCCGCCACGGAGACGCCGGCCTCTGGCCTTTTAAAACCTGTCTACCTCTCGATAAATTCATTCATTCAGGCTGCCAACTTCGTTGTCTTCACTTTTCATCCTGTGATCAGTTTTTTTTTGGGGGGGGTTGATAGCTTCCCAGGACTCCAGCTCTTTTGTTTACCCCACCCCCCAGGCCTGCCGGGCAGGAGGGGGGGAGTCTTCAGCACGTTGCTAAGAAATGGTTAAAACCTCGGCTGTGGTGGGGGGTGGTGGGTCCCTAAGAAGAGAAATTGAAGTTAAAAGGCGCATTATCAAGTCCACCAAGGTATACGTGGACCACACAGTTAGCGGCACGTCTCACTTTCCCCGCCGCCCCCCCACGCCCCCCCCTCATCTCCAGGGGCTCTGCCCGGTCTGAACTTGCCTGAACCCTGGTGGTCACACCTCTTGAAAAGGTTTTGTTTCCCCCGTCAATTGGTATTCAAACCAGGTCAGCGTATCCAGCCGGGCCCCCCGGCCCCCCGCCCCCAGGGCCGTTTTCATTTTAATTTGCACCTGTTGTGCAGTTGTTCCAAAGGCAAGTACGGGCGCGCGCATTATAGCGCCGTCGCATTATGAATACATATGCGCGCGGTAATCTCTGTGTCACCCGTGCCTCCTCCCGTTGGCCCGGCCCGGCCCCCTGGTTCCACTCCTCTTCTCCTGTACCGGGCCCAGGACTGAAATATGTGGCTATCGCTCGCGTTCTGTCTCTAAGGCCTGAAAGGTCCCGGAACGGGCAGCCAGAAGCTCCACTTTCCACAACATATATTGCTGCATAATGGGTCAATAGTGGAGCTTGAAAACAGACCTGCAAATTGTTTTTCTTGTCTTTTTTTCAGCCTGCTCCCCCCCCCCCTTGTTTCTTAAACGGGTTCCCATGATGTCATGACTTTCATTTCTTCCTCCCCTGCCCCCTTCCCCCTTTCGTTCCGCGTTCCCCCCTACGCCCCCCAGTCAGGCACGTCCGCAGCTGGCTATGCTGCCGCCTGGCATTTTTTGACTCTGGTCCGTCACTTGGCGCCGTTTATGGACCTGCACGTGAGCCCGGTGGCCCGTTTGGGTTTTCAGATCCTATTTACAGGATGCCCGTTCTAAGAAAAGTGCAGGTATGTCTGGAGACCCACATGCTGGGTCCTGGCTACGTGGCGTTCCACTGGCTCATGGATTCCGGGAAACGCCCCCGAAATCGGGGTCTCCGGGGGGAGTACCACCCTGGGGGAACTGAAAATATGAGCACGGGGGTTGGCATGCCACGCCGAGGCCTGATATGTGGGGAGATATTCAGGGCAAGAGCTAAGAGTGTCTCGGTGCTAATCTGGATATGGGCTGTGGGGGTAGAGGAGGAGCTTCTCTGGTCATGTGACTTTTGAAATGTGCGCTGTTTGCTAAATATCACAGCTATGTGACTGGCGTGGCCCTAGGAGAATGGCAGTTATGCCTGTTAGCATCCCAGGCTGGTCTCACCGCCATAGCTGGAAACTGGAAACTATTTTACTGGCCTGTCCAGCAGCTGGGCAGGGAATTCAGTCCAGAAACAGTCGGGGTGAGGCCCAGCTCAGCTGTGACACCTCAGGGGGGAGGGCGAAGAGGTGGGGGATGGCACTGATGACCGGCGTGTGGCATATCTCATCCACAGTGCTGAACTACGAAAATGTGGTGGAGACGGGCTCGGAGACGGACGAGGACGACAGGCCGTTGGTCCCAGAGGAAGACAGCCTCCTCAATGGAGACAGCAGCCCGGTGGGCCTAGCCCACCCCGAGGCCTCGCCCCGTGCCGGCCACGCCCCTGTGCACAGGGACGACGAGGACGACGACGGCAGGGATGACAGGACAGAGCTCCCATGGCATGACAGCGATGTCCTGCAGGCCTCACTCGACGGTACCGGTGAGTGACAGGGCGGTCAGCCAATGAAAATGCACGTCCTCGGCAACATTCGTGTGGGCCTTCTTTGGAAAATGCCCCACTCTCTGATTTTTAACGCGCGGTGCTCATTTTCTACGGGGGCAGCATTTAGCAAAGAAGGATATTTTGCCACTTTCCATGTTTGAGCTTCAAATCACACTCCTTACCTTTATATTGGACCTGCCACCGGTCGGGCGACATCGCCGCCTTGTCTGTATCCGCGAGGTGGTTCCTGCTGTGCCTTTAATGTGACTCCTTCTGTCTTTTTTCCTTCCACTTCATCCAGAGCACTAGGCCTAATCGGGGGGACCTGCTAGTGGGTGTTTAAAAGACAAATACTTTTAATTAGGGGCAGAGGATAATCATTAAAGGAAGGCAGGCCGCTGCAGAAGTCATTAACAATCTTAAATGAAATTTTTATTTTTACGATAGCCATTTACATGTATAATAAGAGCCGCTGATTCTCGGGGCGCTGTGACAGAGTGTGCGACAGCCCATTTAGATGAGCCCAGCCCGCTCCTTCATTCCGCCTAATGAACCGGAGGAGAGAGAGCATAGGAGGCCATCCGGGGCTTTGAAAATCCACCGCCATCCGAAAGGAGGGGAGAAAAGAGAGAAGGGGAGTGTTTACGGAGGAGGGTTCGACTCGGCGGAGATTATCAGCACCATCACCATAAAAAAGCCCCGTGAAAGCTAATCGATACGGGCTTCGCTAAACCGCCAGGCAGTGCCGGGCGTCGGGAATGAGGCGTTAGATATCCGACATATTAATAAAATAATCGCAGGCAAAGATAAGCACACGCAGCCTTTGTACAGCGAAAGGGAGGATTTATTTATTTCTTCGACTGGTGCCTGGATGTCTTTATTTACGCCGTTTTGCAGGAGGGAGATAATGCGTCACCAACGTGATAAAGTGTCAGGCCTTTCGTTAGTGGGATGTTGGGAAGCTCTCTGCCCCCCCCATCCCCGCCCTCCCCGGTGCCTCTCTGTCTGCCGTGATACCTCAGCACATAGCTTCCCCCCGAGATAAGCCCTCTACATCTCCCCTGCCTCGACACTTTGTCCACAGGACACATGTTTAAGTTCGAGACTCTTGTCGAGCTCTCGTGGCGTGTCTTTTCCGCAACACTCCACACCCCCACCCCCAGCCCCGCGCCACCCTGGCACAGCCACAGTTTTGTGCTTGGAGTTGTCCTTGACATTCTTATCCCACACCGGTGCTGAACACTCCGTGCCGCATGCCTATGTCACGGGGCTAACTGACAGCTCCTTTAAATAAATCACCTGACTTTCTCCACATGCTCCCTAAAAGGCACCGTTTTCCTTAAGGCGATTCCCGGGCAGCTCTGGAGGAAAATGTGGGGAAAGTGGCGCCAAGCTCTCCACTGCCACGAGGCCGGGAATGTTTTTGGAAAAAAATGGATCGATAGTGCTGAGTGAATAGGGTGAATGGTGGCTGGCAAGAGGGTGTTTCTGACCATGATGGTTTCAGACTGCGGTAGGAAACTTAAACAGCCCCCCAGCCCCCCCACCTCACGTGCGTTCCTGATTTATCAGGTACAGACACAAAGGGCAGATGTTAAGCCACAGCACATTTCCCGTTATACAAGCATCCGTCACCTAATCCGCCGCAGTGAATTTTCAGAGTAAGAATTTTAAAAATGATTCCCCCCCTGCTTGCTGGGTACAGGAAACACCAAACATAAGTGGGGGGGCGGGTTTCTGGTGTTAGTCCACCTCCTGGTGGAAGGATTCTCGCACTCTGAGGCTACCAAAACCAGAAAGGGTGCTGTTCAGGGGTTAAATTAAGCCGTGTCGTATCATGGTCACTCAGCAAACCCAAGAGCTGCAGCCGGTATTTAAAGACTGTGTTGAGCCTCTCCACCCGTCAGAGCGCAAAGTATTGAGACAAGACGCTCGCTAATTAGCACCCGGGAAATTGTGTGCTGCAGAGGCGACTGTGAGCATCTGCACGAGACGTGGAGAAGTGGCAGCACGTGACTCTGATGTCATCACTGTGGGACGGCTGCACTCTAGGCCTCCCACGTGTCTCCAGCCGGCCTTGGCGTCCCTCTCACTGTTTATCCACTCGTTTTCATTCTTGCACGCCATTAACCGAACTTCCTTTTATCTGTTCAGTGCAGAAGGAAACCGTTTTTGTTTTACAGGGTGGTACCAGCCCAACAGTGCCATTTAAATATTTCGAGGGCCCCGTGACTGCTGCAGAAAGATTGTTTTTCGTCCCTAAATGAACAAACCATTTTACATAAATTAACCGCTGTCTGACATTGTGTATGTTACGTAAAAAAACTGAATATTCCTGTCGTGTCAACGGTAAATCTGTCACAGGGGTTTCGTACCAGTGGGCTTCTTTTCTAATGAAGTTTTGAGACAAGCATCTCGGGACGCTTGGCTTGAAGAGTTGCTTATTCTCGCAGACCCAAAGAAACCCAGTTATCAGTTATTTTCTCTGACGTGTGGCCTGAGGAAGGAGCTGGAATGATTTCATAGCCAGGGATGGGGTCATGGAGGATGTGGCCATGGAGGATGGGGTCATGGAGGATGGGGTCATGGAGGGTGTGGCCATGGAGGATGGGGTCATGGAGGGTGTGGCCATGGAGGATGGGGTCATGGAGGGTGTGGTCATGGAGGGTGTGGCCATGGAGGGTGTGGCCATGGGTCCCCGTTGGCTCGGATGATGCGTGTGATTCCCCAGAAGTGTCACATTAGGGCCCAGGAGAGGCGGACACAATCGCTATATTTACTGTGAGAAACCCTGCTTCTCGGAAATACCTTGATTGAATTTCGGAGACATGGCGGCTGAGGATTCGTATGGGGGGGCTCTTTAAGTTAATTGGGCGCACAGAGAGGCAGCGATGGCGGCGTCCTCGTGCTGACCGCGCCGGTGTCCGTAGCTGGCCCTCGTCTTTACAGCGCCGTCCATCCATCAGCGGCGTGTTATTTACCGCCGTCGTACCTGCGCCGGGGGGCGAATTGGGCTGGCGTTTCCGGTACAGCTTGCATTAAACTGATTGGTAATCAGATGAGAGAGCGGTCGGGAGATAAAGCCCTGTATTTTAAGTTACTCCCCCAGCATCACCCCTCCAGCAGATCTTGGCTTATGCTTCCTGGTCTCTGAGTTGCCTTTCACTATGAATGGTGGATGGTGGGCGGGGGGGTGGGGGGGGGTCAGCTGTCTCCCCTCGGAGGGGATGTTGGTTTGTCTCATTTGTTCTGACTCTTAATCCTCCCCATCTGTGTCCCCTCTCCCCCAGATGATATGAAGGATGATTACTGCCCCATGGAGACTGAAGAGCCCGTACAGGAAGTAGGAAATGGTACAGGTGAGACTACCCCTGTCTCCGGACACGTCGGACACATCTGAGTGTGTTTCTGAAAGGAGGCGGGGTTTATGTGTGTGTGTTTGTTAAGGGGGCGGGGTTTAAGTATGTATGTGTGTTTGTGAAAAGGGGGCGGGGTTTAAGTGTGCGTTTATTCTCCTCTGCAGCCTGATGGAGATGTACAAACCCCAATCCTACCTGCCATATCTAATTAAGCAGGCAAAGTTGATTTCTGCCCACCAGCCACGTGGGAATTAAACTTCTCCCTCCATGATATCATCCAGGCCGTGGCTGATTGGCCACACAGACGCCCCCGCGAAGGGCCACTGCAGCATCCAAACTGCCCCCCCCCGACTCCCCTGTCCCTCGGGCTTCCTGACACTCTGTTTTCTGCAGAGTAGTTTGGTTTCCATAGAAATAAAATGTATGTGATGTTCCATTGAGGATCCGATGTTTTCGCCGGAGCAGCAGTGTGTTTGTGTTACATGGCCGTCGCTGCCACAGTCTAGGTGTTAGTCAATTGATGTAATTCCCTTAATGAGAAACACATACAGTCCACACTGTGTCCCATTTGAGATTTCCGTCACACGCAGGGGGGGCATCTCGCCATGTTTTCTTAGTCGCGGGATGCAGCCGACATTACAGATTGTAGCTCATTGCGAAATCAGATTTGTGCAAATTTGATTTGTCTGGCTCATGCGCTCTCCGAGGCGTTGGCAGCGAAACCTTACGATGTTTACTTTCCCAAACCTCCGGCGGGAGACGGCGGAGCAGGATGCTCGGGCTCTCTCGCTGTCGCTGCGGTGCCGAGAGAGCGGGGCATCGCGGGTGTGTGCCACGCCGAGAGAGCGGGGCATCGCGGGTGTGGGCCACGCTGTGGGGCGAGAGTCCCGGCCTTCCCCACGATTCTGCACGCTCTGACATTTTCGAGTCGCTTCTCGATGGTGACATAATCCCCCCAACTTGACCTTTCGCAAATTGGACCGTAAAATGTTTACAGACCGCAGAGCACCGGTGCATGACGCTTACCTTTGTGCCCGTCGAGGAAGCCGTCAAGTTAATTGGCATCTAGTAAACGTAAAGCGCCACCGCGTAAAACACTACCTTTTTTTCTGCCCCCCGTCATGTTCGGCTTAGTAACAGCAGCCCTTATGCATCTATGTGGGGGAAAAATGCAGGGTTATCAAGGAGACCGGAACTGGTCTTTTCAGGTTGGCAGGATATCGGTGTTTGGACCACAATCAGCCTGCACCACCAAGCCCCTGTCATTTCCCGCCTAATGGGAACTTGCGCTGTTTATGATTACGGGACGCTATCTCCATTCCCCACCTCTCCCAGCTTCCTGAGCACGAGAAAGCGTAGTGGACATTCCGAGATATGACCGCATCTTCAGCACCCTTCCTGCACTTCCACGCATCTCATTTCCTGTTTTTTTTTTTTTTTTTACCCACGGCCTGTTTGTGCTTCTTATTCATTCTGGCCTGTCTTCCGTAACGCAGAATTGCCCCAAAAAATAAAAATAAAATAAAATAAAATAAAAAAAGAGAAAATGAATTTGTGATGAAACATGTAAATAAAAAATTGTTTCTGACTGGCGTGGACTGAATATCGGGAATTAAATCTGCCTTAAAAGATTTATCATTTAAGCATCGTAATCAAATTTCACATAATTTAAACTATGAGAACGGAGAGGTGGAATTGGCAGGCCGTGCAAATGTGATTTCCGTGTAAGCGTTTGTGCCATAACTGGTAATATGTTTAAAGCAGAAAGGTTTATCTTTGAGAGCTTTTCCACCATCCGGGATGGTCCTTGGCTCAGGATTTCTGATGTTGGTGGCTGTTCTGTGACAGGGTAACATTGTAAGGTAGATGTACGCCCCCCCCACATCACTGTAAACGGTTTTATTCTTCACCTCCTCACAATTCAAATGTGTTATTATTATTATTATTATTATTATTTAATTTTTCTTCTTTTTAGGAAATCCTGAAAAACAGAGGGCTAAAAAAAATGATAATTACTATTCTGCTTTCCTTCATCTTATCAGTGAAGAACTGCCTGTTGAAATCGCTAGATTGGAAATCCTAAAAAACCGAGGGATTAAATATGGCGATGTTTCTCCCTCTCTCCCTCCTTCCATCCTCACAGTAAAGAGTACCAACTGCCCTCCAGACTTTGAGGACTTCTTCGTCAAACGGAAGCTAGAAGACGGCGAGAGCCACGTGGTCAGCATCGCTGAGTACCTGCAGCGGGGCGACACGGCCATCATTTATCCAGAAGCTCCAGAGGAGCTGTCCCGCCTGGGCACGCCTGAGGCCAACGGGCTGGAGGAAAATGGTAAGAATGCGGAGAGTGTAGCGGAGCGGCCTGCCGGAGACCCGGGCAGCTGTTGCGTTTGCAAATTCGCCGAATGACTCTGTGTTTACCTTTGGTGCTTGGTGGCAGCTGTTAGGGCCCGAAACCTGATAGTCCCCCCCAAATCCCCCAGGGCAAAAGACAGCATTGAAGTGAATTGGATTTATGACGCATACTTCATAAGTGATGAAAGTGTGAAAAATGGCATTGAGTGAGCCAATCAGAGACGTAGAGTAATGTGAGGGGTATGGCATCAGTGATCTGGGCCTCTGAATGGAGAAGACGGGTGGGCGGGTCCTAAAGGTTTAATATATTATACATAATGCACCACATTGTGTTCACCGCTTATGTAGTGTTTATATGATGCTTGTTCTGTTAAAGTGCATGAAAATCACCAGTCTGTGAAATAATTTGATCACAGCCATGTGAAGGCCTGTTATTTTTATGCTATATAAATAAAACGTCATATATAAGAAAGGTGCACATTACCAGACTCTGACCCCGCTGCCACAGACTAGAGTGCAGCCACATCGTAATTGTTTCTGCTGACACAAGCTCCACCTTGTCCTGTGTGTGTGTCTGTATGTGTGTGTCTATATGTGTGTGTGTGTGTGTGTGTGTGTGCGTGTGTATGTGTGTGTGTCTGTATGTGTGTCTGTATGTGTGTGTGTCTGTGTGTGTGTGCATGCGTGCGCGCGCGTGTCGGAGCACGGCTGCCAGCCTCGGCGGGCTCCGCTCTGCAGAGCAGATTGCACGGATACCTCCCATACCACTCCGGGCATCACGCCCATTATCTGCCATTGATTCGCTGACCTTTTGGCCCGCTCTCCCTCTCCCCCCCTGCCCCCCCCGGCTCCTCCATGTCCCCTCCACAGACCTGCCACCTGGAACTCCAGATGCTTTTGCCCAACTGTTGACGTGCCCCTACTGTGACCGCGGCTACAAGCGGCTGACGTCGCTGAAGGAGCACATCAAGTACCGGCACGAGAAGAACGAGGAGAGCTTCTCCTGCCCCCTGTGCAGTTACACGTTCGCCTACCGCACCCAGCTGGAGCGGCACATGGCCACGCACAAACCGGCCCGCGACCAGGTGAGCAGGTCCCTGCTTCTCAGAGGCCTTGCTATTAATTTCCATGTGGTTCTGAATGAAGTTGCACCTCCTGTAACGGTGATACCTTTAACTGAGGCTCAAATGCCCCCCCCCCCCCCGGATATTATGTAGCATTTCTGTTTACACCTTCATTTCCCAGCCACAAACATTACAGTCTGAGTGAAGCAGCCCCTGCCTTAATTTCACTTCAGTTTGCAGCCCTGTTTTTTAAAAATGTGCCCGGCCTGTCCGTGTGACCCAGGAGTGAGGCTGGCTGGGTTTGGCACCAGGATGGACTTGTAGTAGGATGAGGCCTGTTTGGCCCTTTTTTAACTGGCCTGCAATGAGCAAATGACCCCCCCCAGCCTCCCCCCCTCTCTCTGAGCTGCAGCCCTCTCATCTCCTGTGAGGGCGCCACCAGGAATCCGGTCAGCGAAATGGCCGTACCTTGTGACCTATTTAAACGTCCAATTTCCCACATCTTTTACTGAAAACCAGCAATTCCTCCTCAAATTTTGGCAAGTCGACCCTTCCCCACCCACCCCCTGGTAGCACACAAGGTGTCCCCCCCCACCTTTCTGCTTGCCTCCCTTCACTAGGGAGGTTTAACCGTGAGCAGATGGCCTCTCTGGTGATCTCCTGTCCTAATCCTTAAATGACTTAAGTGTTTGTTTATTCCTTCACTTTCCTGAACGACTGCCCTGCTTTGCACGGCGATGCGTACCAGGCCAGAGCCAAACTGAGCATGCCCATGTCCCACAGACATCCCGTAGCTGATTGGATGAGACAGCCTGTCACACGTCACATTATCTGTCATGTGACACTTCTGTTTCCTCTAGCTACTCTGACATGGTTCCATTCTATCATAAAGACAGAAAGATCAATAGCTTTTTTAAAATAAAAAAATGACCAAGAAACAAAATTAAGTCAAAGTCAAATCTCATGCAGTTCATAATTATAGAAGGTAAATTTCCCTCCATCACTACGGCAAAACATAATTGTAGAGTGCATATTCTTACACATGCTGTCCTGGATTCGATCGTTAGCACGTGATAAATATATTTGCGCATATTTTAAATTCCATTTATCCGTTCCTTATTCATGGAATGTGTCTGAGATCATTAGGTGTTATTAATACACAGGACGGATATTTAGCGGGTCCTTAACTAGCGGCTAATCAGAGGTGAACAATGGGGGCTCGGCTCTGCCGGCACGTATCGTGCCCGGCAGGGCGGGCGGGCGGGGAGGAGGCCAGCCCATTGTTGAAAAATCCCCTCATTTGCTTGTGGCATTTGCAATTAGTAAAGGAGAGCGATTGTATCGTATTAGCGGCGGCACTAAGAAAGTTTACCGGGGACCAACAAGGGAGGCGGCGTGGAGCCCAAGCAGCTGTTGCTGTTTGTTTATGCCGAGCCATGGGGGGGGGGGATCCCTCGCCAGGCGCTGGGCGGCCCCCGATCCCGCTTGATCTCTGAAGATGGCTGCTGTTTGAACAAACCCTGCCTGTGTCCCCCCCGTGCAATGCCATCTGTCTCCCCAGGAATGTGGGCAGAGTCGCTCACACCCCAGCAGTTGTCGTGCTGGATCAGGGGGCCGGCTTCCCCCACGCCTCAGAGAGCTTTTGTGTCCCCTGACCGCTTAACATACCCACCTCCCACTCGGCATTAATTGGGCACGCCCGGCATGCAGCTTCGCGCTGACGCCGCCATTGTCGTGGCTCTCGGCATTATGGTTTAATTCTGGGTCGCTCGTTTCCAGCGGGAACGTGGGAGACTCACCTCCACAAAGAGAGCACACACTTACGAGCCCTGTTGGGATTTTAGTACGACATACATCAAATTTCTAGGTGATTACTTCATTTCCGGGTCGCCACAAATGTTTTGTTTTTTTGTGGAATTATGTCTATTTTACACAACTGGTTGAATAACCCGTGAAACAATTGCAGTTCCACCCCAGTGATTACCTCTGATTAATAAAACAATGTTATATTGCGGTTTCTAATCTAGGGAACTTCTTAAAAAGGGGACCCTTCCTTGATTTTTTTTATCCGGTCGTTGAATCGTAAAGGCACACTCCTGCAGCCCGTTAGGCCAGAAATGGAAAAGGTGCTTGGTCTGTGCTGTTATCAGTAGCTCCCTCGCCGAGCAGGAGGCCGGGGCAGCCTGCCACGGAGAGCACCATTTGGCTTGTGTGTGCGACGGGCTGGTTGTCATCACTGGCAGAGTGTATCCCCCCAAAACGTCGGCGTGGATCTCATGGTAAATACCTTCTCTTACGCAGCACCAACTGCTGAATCCAGGAGCTGGCAACCGCAAGTTCAAGTGCACGGAGTGTGGAAAGGCCTTCAAATACAAACACCATCTGAAGGAGCACCTGCGAATCCACAGCGGTGGGTAGCCGGGGGGGGCGCGGAATTGGGACTCTGTGCCCTTTTGAATATTCATTACCGTGATTTAGAAAACTTGTCGTGAACTTGACAGGACTTACCAAAGCAGGAGGCATTTTATCCACACTGATTCTAGGCCTTTAGAGTTCAGGATTTCAGTGTCATGATTCAGTCAGGTGCACATACTTAAGGGAATGCTCAGAATATCAGCGCATTATATATGCATGACATCTCAAGACCTGTATTAAGAACTTAGCAGCTACCACATGACTGTTGACTGCTTGCCAACGATCAGGTGCGCTAAGGTGGTAATCCCGTGACCCGTGTGTCTCCCCACAGGCGAGAAGCCGTACGAATGCTCCAACTGCAAGAAGCGCTTCTCCCACTCCGGCTCCTATAGCTCCCACATCAGCAGCAAGAAGTGCATCGGCCTCATTGCTGTCAATGGGCGTGTGCGTGGCGGCGGCGCCAAGGCTGGCTCCTCGCCGACGTCGGCATCCTCCTCGCCCACTAACTCGGCCATCACACAGCTGCGGCACAAACTTGAGAACGGCAAGCCCCTGGGGCTCCCGGATCAGGCAGCCCACATGAACATAAAGATGGAACCGCAGGACTTCAGTGACTATAAGCTCATGATGGCCTCTCATGGGTTTGGAGGCCCCGGGCCATTCATGAATGGAGGGATGGGGGGAGGCAGCCCTCTGGGAGTTCATGGCTCAGCCCAGAGCCCAATGCAGAACCTGGGGATGGGATTGGACTCTCAGCTCCTTGGATACCCCGGGTTGGGGAACAATATGAGCGAGGTGCAGAAGGTCCTCCAGATCGTGGACAACACTGTGTGCCGGCAGAAAATGGACTGCAAGCCTGAGGAGCTCTCAAAGATCAAGGCCTTCATGAAAGAGCTTGGCTCTCAGATGGAGGAGCAGAAGCAGGGCCTAACACCCCCAGGGGTTCCCCCAACCGGTCTTCCGGTCGTCAGCCACAACGGTGCCACTAAGAGCATCATCGACTACACATTGGAGAAGGTCAATGAAGCCAAAGCTTGCCTGCAGAGCTTGACCACGGACTCAAAGAGACAAATTAGCAATATCAAAAAGGAGAAATCCAGCCACATGTTAGATTTAGGTACGGAGGACAAACCGCATGAAAACAATGTCCTCTTCACGCCTTTCTCTTGCCAGTACTGCAAAGAGACCTTCCCTGGGCCAATCCCCTTGCACCAGCATGAGCGATACCTGTGCAAGATGAATGAGGAGATCAAGGCAGTCCTCCAGCCAAATGAAAACCTAGCTTCCAACAAGCCGGGCCCATTTCCGGACAAACACGCCCTACTGCTGTCCTCCATGCTTTCTGAGAAAGGACTGACGAGCCATGTCAACCCCTACAAGGACCACATGTCGGTGCTCAAGGCGTACTTTGCCATGAACATGGAGCCCAACTCTGAGGAACTGCTCAAGATCTCCATTGCGGTGGGCCTCCCTCAGGAATTTGTGAAGGAATGGTTTGAGCAGCGGAAGGTCTACCAGTATGGGGACCTCAGGACCCCACCGCTGGAGCGGAACAACAGGGAGGTGGCGCTGGCTGCCACCAACCACACTCCCGCTAAAGACCCAATGGTGGCCCGGTCCCCAGTGTCCCTGGTCAAGCTGGTTGATCGCATCACATCGCCGGCGGTAGCTGAACTCCACAACAGCATCAACAGCTGTGACACTCCCCTCAGGCTTTCAAAAACTGCCCAATTTGCTGGCGGCAAGCCAACGGGCGAGAAATTGGACCACTCGCGCAGCAACACTCCTTCGCCTCTGAACCTCTCTTCCACATCCTCAAAAAACTCCCACAGCAGCTCGTATACTCCAAACAGCTTCACTTCGGAGGACCTTCAGGCTGAGCCGTTGGACTTGTCCTTGCCGAAACTTATGAAGGAAACTAAACGTATTGTGACTGTGAAAAGCCAGCTGAAGCCCAACAACGTCGCCATCGAGCACAACAACAGCCTGCCCTCCCCACGCGAGCACTTGGAGGAGCCTTTGAACTTGGCATACTTAAAAAAAGAGTTTGCCAGCTCCAACAACGGACACCTTGACAAAAGCACTAACCCGATGTTCACTATTAACCCCTTCAGTGCCAAGCCCCTGTACACATCGATTCCACCACAGGGCGCCTTTCCTCCTGCCACTTTCATGCCCCCGGTCCAGGCCAGCATCCCAGGCCTGAGGCCGTACCCAGGGCTCGATCCCATGAGCTTCCTGCCACACATGACGTACACGTATGCAACAGGAGCGCCTACTTTTGCCGAAATGCAACAGAGAAGGAAATACCAGCGCAAACAAGGTTTCCAGGTAAGTGAGCCGCCCTCCCTCCACTGCCTCAGCTGGGGGGTCCCCAGCCTGATGCTGCAGTCTGTCTGGGCCGTGCGCCGACAGGACAGTGAGCTCACACCTCTGCCGTCTAGTCATCCTTGTTTGGGGTACCATTACATAATTGGTGCTTTTGGGATTTCTGGTTTTATCTGCCCTGCAGAGTCACTGAGGACAAAGAGCATTCCCCTTCCAGACACCTTTCTGGATGCTGGGGCGTCCGTGCGTGCAATGCTACTTTTCATTTACCTTGGAGGTTGGATGTTGGAGCTAGGAATGATGTCACACCCAAGTTAACCACGTTTCAGTATAACAAAGTCAGAAAGCAATTTAGCAATGCCATTTCTAACCAGGTTTATTCTTAGCAATACCAACTGGTATCTACACATCACGCGGTATTTTGCGCACACAAACAACGTAACAACGTCCACAGATAGCAGTTAGACAGTTTCCGTGTTTGACCGATTTAATGAGACACAAATAGGACATAAATGCTAATAAATAGTATATAACTACAGCTGTTGATGAAATGCACCACCATCCTGAATTCTGAGATCGGGCTTGTTGCGTTTTTTCTGACTTTTCAAGCCGGAAATCTGACTTCTGTGGGTGTTCCATTCGAAACGTCCGACTAGGAACTCGGAAATTTCTGACTGCCGAGATCAAACGGAACGCACCACATGTTCCGCAGGGTCTCCTCATGTTGTCGATTGGCCATGAATGTGGGACGTGAAGGGCAGGGTTCAGCCTCTCCTTAACGCTTCATTCCCACTGATGTTTTTGTTCTGTCCTTTTTCTACGGAGAAAAAAGCGAAAAATGAGTTTCAACGCAGGGATTAATAATGTAGCGTATCGGTGTTCATTACTGCTGAATGCTAAGGGCTGTTTAACATAGTGCCATTTCGATTAAAAAAAAGAAAGTATTCATAATGTTTCCCTTCCTAAGTTATTAAATTAGATTTAAAGAATACAGCTATGGGCGTTTAGCTCAAATTGATTGCAGAGCGATGGTCCGCTCTCCTTAAACCTCAACGTCGCCACATTTCTGGAGTCTAAGTCAGGCCAAAACCTCCACTTCTAACGAGGGCACTGAGTGCGTCCCAATTTCTGTTCTGTTAGTGCACCTCATGATTTAATCATTACCGGTTGAAAATTAGAAGACTGTTGCAATATACCCCACAAAGGCCTCTTATTATTGTGACCCTCTAATGTGATGATCCCCCCCCCCCATTAATTTAAGCCTATCAGGTTAATCTCTTCTGTGAAAGAGGGACATATAAATATAGAATTAACATCCTTTTATATATAAAATTATGCCAAATTCAAATGCAAATATGTGGAGTAGCAAAATACTAAGTTTCTAGACGCTAATCTCGCTGCCCCGGTTAGCTGACTTTCTGAGTCTGAGTTTTCTTAAGGCTCCTGAGGTGTTGGTTGGGCTCCGGCATTTTTGGACCCCACATGCGGGCGACAGGTATGGATTGAGGGAATCTGGTTATCTTATAGGGGGAGATGCTTGACGGCACAGCAGAGTACATGTCAGGCCTGGATGACATGACAGACTCTGACTCCTGTCTGTCCCGGAAGAAGATTAAGAAGACAGAAAGTGGTATGTACGCGTGTGACTTGTGCGACAAAACATTCCAGAAGAGCAGTTCCCTCCTAAGACACAAATATGAGCACACAGGTATATATACTGTTCCAGACACTCGTTTTACCCCGTGCCTCCTTCATGTTTTGTGTCCCTAAACCCTTTTATGATTTTCTTTTTTTATTTTTCATTTTTTTACCTTTTCTCTTCCTTTGTGTTATTTTTTTTCAGTTGTGTGTGTTATAATTCTGAATATGTTTCTCTCCTGTTGACAGGGATATTATTTCTTTTGCCACAGACAACATTGCGTCGGGAATGAACTGTGGCCATGTGTCTCCCAGTTTAATGCTTAAAAATGAATATTTCTTCAAAAAACTGCCTGTCTGTGTGCCGTAGATTGTATGACATGTTTGTCTTAGCATTACTGGCAGCATTAGCATTGCCTCATGAACGCACTTTCCAAGCAAAGTTAAAAAGCGGGAATGTGTATGCAGCTTTTCCCAATGGTGTTCCGTGGACTGGCTGGGTGGGGCCTCATCAAAGGCAGTGCCCGTGGGTCAGTGGCAGCGCCATGCACCAGGCCTTTCAGATTCCCTACGAACTCCCGGACTGCCGCTCCCAGCGGCAGACTTTCAGCGCATTACATCACCCGCTTTCAGTCGTGTTCCCCGGCAACGCTGCTGCTGTGGCAGCACACAGGGAGGGAATTCGCTGGCTGTCGCCGTTTGAATTTGGCGGGGGAGGCGGTGGGTGGGTTGGTAGGGTGGGCGTGGCCTACGACAGGGGGCGGGTGGGCTGGTACATGCTCAGCACAGAACTTCACCCAAAAGGGCTTGTTTGCATGGAAACACCACAGAGATCCCCAGATGCACTGGGCTGGATGCTTAGAGCTGTAATGAACGCAGCAGGATGGGGGGGGGGTGGTGTCACCGTACCACAGTCAACCTTGACGAGGAGGACTTTTTTCGGAAGTGCCATTAATTTGGCATGGGGCAATGCTGGTATGCGCCACTCTACAGCCCAGTACCAACCCCACCTCCTGCAAACATCCAATATAACAAAGCGATCATGCCCAGGTGCTGTGTCGCGTTGCATCTGACCCCCGTTTCATCCTTCTTCGTCCCTGCCGCAGGTTCTTTTGAGTGCGTTTGCTTTACAGCCTCACTTTACAGCCGTACCATATGCACCAGAGGGATGTTAAATTTCACCTGTAGCCGGTTCCTCAGTGCAGCAAGAGTGCGTTGCCTCATGCGTTCTGGATGCCCCATACTGTGTCAGTGGGGCACTCCTCTTTCCTTTCATTTCTGTACTCCTTTCGTTTGTGTTCCTTGTCGTTCTCATCGTCCATTCCTTTTGCCTCCTTGATTTTCGTGTTGATTTTGCAGCAGTGTGACGTGCAGACAGGTGGCACCTCCTAACGGGCCCTCTCCTCTTTCCTTGTCCCTGCAGGTAAACGGCCGCACCAGTGCCAGATCTGCAAGAAGGCCTTCAAGCACAAGCACCACCTGATCGAGCACTCGCGGCTGCACTCGGGCGAGAAGCCCTACCAGTGCGACAAGTGCGGGAAGCGATTCTCGCACTCGGGCTCCTACTCGCAGCACATGAACCACCGCTACTCCTACTGCAAGCGGGAGGCCGAGGAACGGGAGGCGGCGGAGAGGGAGGCGCGGGAAAAGGGCCACCTGGAGGCGACGGAGCTGCTCATGAACCGGGCATACCTGCGCGGCATGACTCCCCAGGGCTACTCCGACACGGACGAGCGTGACGCCGCCACCAGGGAGCGGCCGAAGGAGGCAGACGGGCCGTACGCCAAGATTGGTCGGCGGGATGAGGAGTTCGAGGAGGAGGAGGAGAGCGAGAACAAGAGCGTGGACACGGACAGGGACACGTTAAGGGACGAGGAGGAGAATGGTGAACACTCGTTGGATGACAGCTCGGTGGACGGGAAAGCAGAGGCCAGATCCGATCACGAGGACGGCGTGTAATGAAACTACTGCATTCAAGACTACCCCCTATATATTATTTTTTTGCATTTCTTTTCATTTGTTTTCTCCTGGTAGCATTTGCTACCTGCTTTGTTTAACAACACGCTGCTGTGTTACCGTTCGACATGCACGTGCCTGAGAGAGTCTGGGAAACCTCAAGATGGA
>JAAGVU020000001.1:51037348-51048515 GCA_011763525.2 Mormyrus iriodes
CTGGGAAACCTCAAGATGGAAGGATTTGGGGGCGGGGGGGCGGGGGGCCGGGGGGGGGTGGATGAAAACGCTGATGGAGATATGGCTTTGAAGCCAGAGAAGGCAGGTTGGTTCAGAACACGCATTATGCAAAAAAAAATTAAAATAAAAAACCAACAAAAAAAGATTACATAGATGAAATACGTTTTTTTTTTGTTTTTTTTTTTTTTAATTGTACAGTATTAAGGCCTAAAAAATGTGTGGTGCTAACAGTCTAAAATCCTGTGTTTCATAGTATTTATAGCACAAACTCTTAACTTGTATAAATTGCACTCTGCTCCTGTAATCACTACACAATAATAAGAATTATTGCCTATGTATATTTATACAGTGTTAAAAAAAAAACAGTGTAGTGCCTGCACTACATTTCACCAGTATTATTATGCATCTATCACTTGTGTTGTCTACAGGTTTGCCCTGTCGTCAGGCCAACTAACCACACAATTTTAGGCCTCCGAATCTCATCATGTGAAGGACCTTATACAGACACCTGGGTGATTATTAAGGTATTAAAGTCTTATTGCAACCCAGAAAACAAAAGAGAGATAGTATGAAGACTCAGAGATGGAACGATGGAGTGGGCAGTGAAGGATTAAAAAAGCCTTTGTAAGGTGTTTTTACGAGAGGAAAAATAAGCCTTATATGCAAACCTTTTAATCTGTGTGTTTCTGCAAGTGCCATCCTAGTATTGTGTAAAGTAAGGTGACGCGTGTCGCCTACACACCAGCTTCAGTGTTCAGAAATAGTCCTTTGATTCTCAAATTGTTCTTTGGAGAACCCATGTCAGTATTAGAAGACTAGCCAGCAGCTCCTTAGTTTACACGCATTTGTGCAATTTCCTGTTTTTTCATTAACTTTTCTCAGTATTACACCAAACCTTTTTTTTTTTTCCAACATCAAAAAGTTGCATTCATTTTTAGGTTTAAATAACATTTTATTTATGTGGCTCATTTTATATTTCCTAATTTTATTTATTTCATACTGTAGTGTACAGTATTATAGTTCTTCAATATATAGATATATTTTAGTAAAAAGGAACACGGCGTTGATCATTTGGGCAAATTTTACGTAAAGAGAGCATTTATTGTGTTTTAAAACATTAATTGTGAATTGCGAATTTTCAATTTTATTGTTTTTAATTGTTTTGTTTTCTTTTACTTTCCAGTTACTGGAAATTCCAAATTTTGGAACTTTTGATACAATATTGTGAAAACACTGTATTTTCGACTGAAAAAATTCCACTTTCTTCATCTTGTTTTCTTTTTAGCTAAAAAATGAAGAGGGACTGTTAAAAAAACAATGTATGATACACGAGAGAGGAAATCTTTCCTGAAATGTAAAAGTATTATTGAATTTTTAATTTGTAATTTCTCTTGGAAATGACGATGCTCGAATAAAAGTAGTCAAATTAAAAAAAAAATGCAAGAATAAATTTGTGTTGCGTTGCATCCTGCTGTGTTAGTAAAAATACCAATTTCATTTTCTGACAACTGCGAAATGAAGGAACTTTGTATCGCGATTTACACTTCTCAAAGCTTGGTGTTATGGTCCGTCACTGCTAAAAAAAATCGAAATTTCATGTTTGATTGTTTTTTTATCGCATAAGTAAACATTTTAAATAAGGTAAATAAAAGACTATAAAAATGCTTATGAATAAAAGTTCAAATTTGATAAAGTAGTATGCTTTTAACATTTTTACTCTACATTATTGCTTTTTTCTGAGCATCAGGTACAGCACCGCCGCATTTGGGAAGCGCACGACAGAAATTGGAGCGGAGAAGCTAATTAATCGCCGAGGGAAACGCGCGCATACCTGCGGAATCGGCGGCTGTACACGGGAAGGTGCGCATGCAGATTAAATACAGCATCAAACGGCTCGGATGAAGGGCAAATGGCCTCCGTACAGCCACCGCAGAACGTGCTTTGCATATTTCACCTTTAATATTGATTTTTGAGGCATTTGAAAACGAAGTGCAATCATTGGGAACTTTTTGTAGATAAAAGGACCGGCCTTAAATGATTATAAGTTCAACTCAAATTACACTCCGAGCGTGTTTATAATGAAGTCGGCCTTGGGAGAGGAGAAGACGGCCCTCGGTTGCAAACGGTACGGGGACCACGGAGGTGCACCTGTCGGTCCCTTGGGAGCCGGAAAAGGACGGGGGCCCTGGGGTGGCGCGACGGGTCTGACATTTAGCCCCCCGGTGCGCTGAAGCAGAGCGAATCGGAATCCCGCAGTATTTAAGGACAGGACACAGTCTATTTATTGCGACGAGGCTCCCCGTGGTCCCTTAAAAAGGAGGCTGACATGCAGATGGGTGAGCAGGGGTGTGTTTCTCTCCCTCTTTAAATTTGTGATGACAGGGTGGCGTTCAAAGGCGGTCATAAAGAAACTACTGTTACACCAAGTCACATTTCAAGCGAAACTGTATTTGAAAATTGCGAGCTCTCGATACTGCAAATGAAACAATGGTGCTGATGACTGCAGAGGTATAAAATGCGAAGTAAAACTGAAATTGCAGTCATCAGAACTTAGAGAAAATCGCTCAAGGCTTCATAAAATTCCAGTTCAATATGGGCAAGATAATTTCTACAGCATGTTTTGATTCCAGTAATTAATAGGGAAAATAACTAATTTCTCCACACGCATCAGTTAAATAAAAATACTGCTAAATATGTCTTTTTAAATTCTTTTCACTCGGTTTAAACAAAAACGGCTACTTGCTTTGTTCATGCCTTATTTTTCTATTTGATTGTTTGTTTGCTTATTGCTCCATTAACAATTTTTACAGAAACTCGAAGCATACGTCATGGTGACCTTGGAGTGCCCTGACTCCAGAACATGTTCAGAGCTTGGCTGCGATGCTGACCTGCCTGGAATGACTGTCGCACGGTGACTCATCCGCAGAGACCTCCATGCGCTCCTCCTCTGCCCTGATGACTTCCCCCACAAACACCTCGGTCTCAAACATATGAAGATGACTTAATATTATCGTTGGCATTCTGCAAGCCTTCTCGGTACAGAGAGGAGAAAGGCTTCTGGCCGCGGTCAGGATTACCTCACCCTGTGAAACACTGGACCGTTTCTAAAGTAAATCCGTACCTGTTGCACAGGCGCCGGGAAAGGCTGAACGGAGTGTTCTTTTTCTGTATTGTTTGAGTTACCATCTCAACCAAGGATGAATTAAGGCATTAATTGTAATTTTTGTGGAGACTCAAAATTTTGTGAGAGTAGAAATTGACAGCGCTGTACGGAATACATTTACTGAGAGGTCCAAAAATGCAGTAAAAAGGATGGAAAAGAATGTAGGATGGAATCTAGCCTACATAAATATTATGATTTTTACATGTCAGCTAGATTTTGGGCTTCATCAAAGAACTTTAATGACATAACGTATATTAATATAAATGTGAAATGCAGTGTTTTCGGGGGGCTCCTGAAAATCAAATACAAGGCGCAGTGACCAGTTGAAAGCCTACTTTCCTTGATGGGGAAGGAGGCGGGCGTGCAGAGTGATGGACGAGCAAAATCAGGAGCAGACTTTTGACCCCATTAAATCATTAACATACCCCCATATGCTCCCCATATTATTCTCCGGGCACATGAAGGGCAGAGCCCGGGAAGGGAGCGCAGACCTGGCACTTACAGAGAGAAAGTTCAATGGCAGACGCGACGGAAGGGTGCGAGTGACCGGCGGGGATTAGCCAATCAGATCGTCAGAAGAGGGGCCAGCGGCCAGAAGATTAGCCAATCATATCGTTAGAAGAGCGGCCAGCGGTTCCGTCTGGCCGGAGCAGGTGCTATAGCGGTGTGCCAAAGAGAAAGAGAAGGAAGAATGCAGCTTGACCTGCGCACAAGTGCCTCTATCGCAGGGCATCGCTTCTCTCAATAGCAAAGATTTATTATTATTTTAAATAGCGGCGATCCTATTCAGGTCTTAACGTCTGAATAGATGTTCAAGTGCCAAGTGGCTTAAATTTTAACCTAAGGGAGACGGGAGTCTCCTCCCGCCCAAGTTACTTGGATTTGGAGATGATATAATTAAAAGTCAGCTTTTGTGAGTGACACAGAATACATTTCACTGGGCGAAAGAGAAAAAGCTGAATTTGCCTGTGTCGTTCATACAAAATACTGATCAGCCTCGCTGTAGTTTAAAACTAAACGAATGTGTAACGCAACATACTTATGGTACGTTTGATTTTAACGTTAAGTAATATCAAACTAAAATAATTTTTGGAAATGATATACCCCCGCTCCACAAAAAAGTAAAATACTGAAAATAATAAAACGTTTGTTTTATGATTATTTCAATTATAACGCTCTTTTTAAATTTGGAAAATGTTTATATAACGTCGAAGCTGTGACAGCTAATTAACACACGTTTCATCAAATTTAATATGACGTGTACGGTAAATTAACATTATCTCTAGTAACCAACCATGCTGTAGTTTCTGCTTTTAGATAAAATGTCAAAGGATATAATAACTGTATTGTTTTAAATGCTACTTTTTGTTTTATTTAGCCTAAAACTCTAACTTCTACATTATTGAAAAAAGACTTCTTTACCGTTCCTATTTTTACAAAAAGCACAACAATAATAATTACAATCGAAATAAAAATAATGATAACAAAGAAAATGATTTTCTTCGCGTGTTACTAAAGTTGCAGTAGGTATTAGTAAATGAAGATATTAAAAGATATCCATTCTCTTTTTAAGACCGTCATTTTTGGAAAAACGGACATTTCCGATAATGCGAATGATGCTTTTGGATCTGACAGTTGTTTTACTGCTTTATGATGCACTATTAAATTGAAACATGTAATTTGCGGCACCATCGGGGGCTACGCGCAAGCAAGCCGGCCCGCCGCCCCCCGGACGCGGCAGGTGCAAGGCGGGGAGCGGGCGCGCAGCGAAGGGCACAAAGACAACAATGCTGTCCTGGACCAGGGGGAGGGAAGGCTCGCCCCGGCCCTTTTTGTGTCTGTCCGCTCTTATTATTTCATTTTAATTTGGGGAAGGTGCGGGGTAAGAATGGGGCGCTTCATGGGGACAGTTATACCCTCCTGGTGGAAAGAGAGGCGCCCCAGGGGTCCCGGGAACCAACAGAACTTCATCTTTTATGTTCGCGCCCCCTTTGTGCGCCACGCTGTCTGCTACCGCTGCATGTTGTCATATGTTTTGCCACTTTTAAAGCAGTACAGAAATGGATAAAAGAGCAGTCATTACATTTGAAACAAACAATAAATAAACATTTAATAGATTTCAAATAATGCTTCGGATGCGCCGTGATAAATGTACATAATACCCCTCATACCAAAGCAGCTCCACTAAAACGTAACCCCCCATTACTGCCCTAACTCCCCCCCCCGCCTAAAGAGAAAGCGGGCAGGGAACGGACGTGACGTCGACACGCAGTGACGCGTCGAGGCGAGCCGGAAGCAGGAAGTGTTGAGTTCCCGGCCCGCGTGGGTTTATCAACCGAAAACGCTGATGCGGCTTGATGCACGTCGCGGGATTCGCAATGGTCATTAATAATGCGCACCGTCCTTATTGATGTGGCATGCTTTGTGCAGTTTCAAAATGGTTCGTTTAAAGCTATGTCAAGCAGTATCTTATGATATCACGTTATCTGGGATGTCTAGTCATAAATTTAGAATTAGAAAAAGTAAAAAAAAAAACAGTTAAACCACTTGTTTTCAAAATGATCTTGTCGAGTAGCTGCGCAAAACGTACCTACCCTTTCCGTACTTCATTTTCTTCAGTATTTTCGCTTAAGCATGCTTATTATTGCTGCTGCTACTGGTGGGACTCCTCAACACACACAAAAAGCATTGACTGGTTGTGCTAATTCTATGTACTTAACTCTTCCAGGACAAAAACAGTGTATACCTTTTTAAACGTTATTTGCCGCCCACACTGGCTGAAGTAGAAACCTAAGCAAGCCATTATGCGTTCCCTGGTAATGGTGTGTCATTCTTGGTAAGTTTCTAACACCTTTTAATCATACTGTATAAATGAGGATGTCTGGGACACCACTCATTTCTATACAGTTATAAGAAATATATATGCACATATTTTGCCAGTTTACATATCTGGATACATATTTCACTGAGCTATTCTAATTAAGAGCTCTGTTCTTGGTTATAGAAGTAGCTCCCTCGCCTGTGACCTGAACCACAACCTTAAGGTTATATGTGATTTTTTTTTACTGCTATTTCACCTACAGCCCCTGCTTTTGTATTCAAGCACTTTGTTTTTCTAGCGTCTCTCTGCTTTTGCATTTTGGTTATGAAACCTTATCTAACTTGTTTCCACTACTGTTAACGTCGAATAAAATGATTCTACAAAAGTTCCATTTCTTTTTTCTCATCTCCACATCTTCTGGTTTTTGTGAGATATTTAGAAAGTATCATACAGACAGTTAAACATCCGGTACAGCTTAATTGTGCTCCTTTTGGGGAAAAGTCATTTAAATGGAGTATTAATAAATAAAATAATAAAAGTGGCTTAAGTGGGTGAATGGTGAGGAGTCTGGATCGTGGACCTCAGCACATAGAAACATCTTTGTGTGCTTCAGTTATCAAGGATGTAGCGATGTGTGTTTCACATAATCGTTGGCTTCTGCGGTACTGGCTGGCTGAGCAGTGGAGCGATTCAGACATGGCAAGATAACTGGCTGGCAAAAAGTAGCTCTCTCTGCCTGGAAGGCCGGCCCTCCCCCGTAAAGTCAAATTTGAGAATATATTCACCCAGCATTGGGTCCTCTCTGTTCATGCTGTTAGGCGAAAGAACATAATTATCCCAGGCCTCAAGTGTTCAGTCTTTCAGTTGCCCAGCCTTTCTTGGGATTGACATATATATAATGTAATTTAATATATATGAAATTTTTTAAAGCAAGTGTGTGATTTTATTCTCTAGGTATCAGGCCTAATGACAAAAGCTAATTATATATGGTGTAATTTTTAAAAACAGTTCATGAACCATAGAATATACTTACCTGTTTAATACTCTTATCAGTAATTGCAGTATTTAATAGAGCAAGGAAAATGAAGGTTGAGAACAAACAAGGGTACGTGGAAGATAGGAGATAGGTGGGTTTTTTTTTTTTTTCTTCCAGCGGAAAGAACCCATATTATTAATTTCTAGGATCCCTCCTGCACCCCTGAGTTGGGTAATTAAAAATGCTGCTGCATATAGCTACAAGGAGGCGTGATGTCCTGCTACGCAGTGCAAGGTGTGAAGATGCTTGTCCTCTTTACAGCTGCTTTTAAATGGAAAGCCAACATTCTGTAAAATCACATCAACCATAATGAAATGGCAGTGGTGTGGTAAAGATTTTAAAAGGTCAGCCCAGCCCAGGGGCGGCCCCGTTAATGAGGAACCCCGAGATGGGCATCCACTATCAGGCATGCTCTGGTCACTTCTGCTCACACTCATGCCCGTCCCAAGCCCGCGCTGGCCGTAACGCCGGCATTGCATAGTCAGGGTGAAGTCACTTTCTGACTCGTCTGTGTACTCCCACAGTTTGCACGTAGTTATGGGGTTGCGTGTGGCTCACCAGATTAAGACACCGTGCCTGTGATTGGAAGGTCGCTGGCTCAAATCCTATGTTTGACAGCGTGATTTCACTTACAGAGCGAGGCCCTTAACTCCCAAATGCTCTAGGGACCGGCTGACCGTACTTTCTCAAAAAAAGTTGCTTGGATAAAAGTGTCTGCTAAAATAAATAAAATGTTTAATCTTCCAGAATAACAATGATCATTTAGAGGGAGCAAAGGCTGAGTTAGGGTCGTTATAGCCTAGTTAAATGCTTGCCCAGGAAGTCAGACCATTTGAAATATACATTCATAGTGTGTGTAGATTAGTCAAAAAGAGAAACCACTTGGACGCCTATTTCTTTTTTTTTTTATTCTCTTTTCATTTTCCATAACACAGCACCACACACACATTATGAGTACAACACAAAAACAGAATAGTAACACTAATCAGATAAGTATTGAAATAGAACCGTCAAGAGTACCAAAACCTAACAACACAAACCAAACATCGGCCACGTGCCTCACCCCCACCAACACCTGCACCCTTCTACCAAACCCAGCCGACCCTCTTCCCCATCAACTAGACGAATCACACAAAATTCCTCATTAACACAATCATCTCCTTTGCCCTACCGCATACTACGTGTGAATTCAACCTGCCTTGCCCATAGGATGCTTCGACTGAAGCGAGAGATGTCCTTTTAACAAAGCTTTGCAGATGTGAGATGGAAGATGACCCAACAGTGGACCCTAAAGCTTTAAAAAAAAAAAAAAAAAAACTGCTAATTTCCTTTAAGAACTGAACAAACCCTTTCATGAGGAACGACCCTGAAAATCACCATCAAGGTTACATTAGGGGGGGTCTCGCCGATCCAAGTGACCAACACACACTTCCGTGCTAAGAGTATAAGTTTATGTAGCTGCTTATATTTCACAGAAGGAAGGGACCTATCATTAGATGGATTCCTATTTCTGATATGAGCATATTTTGGTATGGATGTGCCTCGTGTTGCTCTGCTCATATAAGGCTTCAGTCCTTTGTTCCATCACCCAGCTTCGTCACCGAAGCCACATGTTCTCAGCGCTTAAAGTCCTGCTTCAGCTAAGGCACATCATGCATTGGGCTCAGAACTGGGAGATTAACCCATATGTGGGTATGTGTAATTAGGTACATATCCTTTCAGGGCATTTTTAAAATCATTAGCCTTGTGAGTGTGAGCTCACTTATTCAGTCGCTTGCACACAAAGGTCACTTTTTCTCAGCCATTCTGCAGCTTTGAAATCTTAATCTGTGGGACTTTAAAAGTTTCCTTCCCGCCCTAATAGGACATCAAAGACCCCAAAGAAAAGTGTTTTTGCTATTAGCCTGTTACATAAAGGCACAGAAAACGGCATTGTTGAAGCGTTAACGGCTTTTTTTTACACAAAAACTCCGGTCTGAGCCCGCTTTTCCCAACTTATTCCATGGATGAATATTACGCACCTAATTTGCATGTCATTTTCTGAGCCGGCGCTGTCTCGATGCTGAGGGATCCCTCACGTCTGTAATTTGTCTGCTAAGACATTTATCAGACCAATAAGTACCATGTTTTTAGCCGTTATTTATTTAAATATGTATCTGTGCCTTCCACTGCAATAATAGGATGTTAATTTGTATTAAGTCCCATGTCAGCCGCAGACCTCCGCGTAACCCCCAGTATATATCATTCCCTTTGTAATGTTGTCTTCAGGCAATTGGGGCAAGCGACTCATGATGGAAGCGTCTGTACGTGGCTTTTCCATTAAAACACGGTTAAAGACCCTTTGTAACGTCGTAATCTATAATGTTTAACCACGGGGGGTTGCGCTGACAACCTAGCGAACCGAAAGGGTTTTTTTTTTTTTTAAATGAAAATACAAAACCGAAAATAAATGGTATTGCATTTCAAGATTAATATGCGTGTTTTATAGAATCGGTTCAAAGGGCACGATCACACAAAGCATAAGCAGATAATGGTGTTCTTGGGGTAAAGGGAGACCCCGCCCGGGAAGCTGCAGCTTGCTCGCCATTCCGGTGATGAGTAACAGGCACGACGTTAATATCGCTAACAGATGACCTGGATGTTCATATTATGCATCTAATTAAGATCATTTCCGCCCCCAGCCTGTGTTTTCAAACTGACTTTGTCACTTTTATTTCGCTTTGATATTTTTGTAGCAGCATGTTACACTGTTGCGCTGCGCATTTAAAATCTTCACGGACTTGGTATTACCGTACTTAGTCTTGCCTTCTGTTTTTAAATCTTTGCTGTTGTAATATTTACTGCTCTTTTGACTGCTGCTCTTTTTCAAAAGGCGTGGGAGCTCTGACGGTATTTATCCTGAAACTGTACATACATTATTCTTCTGAAACACCAGGGCATAAAACCAGAAGCCAGTTTCATATGGATTATTTTCATATGCTTTAAAACAAAACTTAAAGTCACGTGTGGGCGATTTTTCGATTTCGATTTGCTGGCCTAGCTAGTGAACTCCTGTAGTGGACAATGAATGACACCTGCGAAAACATCACATTCAGGGTGGCCCTCAAGCCTCCAGTTTTCTCACTTGTTGACATCTTTAGATTCACACAGAAAAGTCAGTGAGCCATTATGTGGATGTGAAGTCATTTTACTCATAATGCCTCTTACAGTGCCCACTGATTGTTCTGTATGTGTCTTCATGAACGGGGCTGTGGAATAGTGCTCCGGCTCTGTTGATGAAAGCCCACCCCCCAGCCGTGCTGTCAACTGAACCAGACCAGCCGGTCGTGGGATGAGATGTTTACAGAGTGTGGCACACACAGTTTTACTGTAACTGCCGTGCTTGGATCCGGTGTAACGTGAGCTGTGTCCTACCGGGAAGTGGCTGCAGTGGATCCATGCGTGCCTGATATTCTGTAGTCCCTGATGTGTGCTGTGGACTGCAAACAAGCACCTACACGGAGGAACATTACACGCGTGCCGAATCTGTCATCCCTCTGAGCCGCCGGGGCCTAATATTAGCTACCCCTCTCTGTGTCTTCACAAGGCCAATTGTGACGTGAAAGAGGATAAAATAATATCAGGGTGCTGTTTACAATAATGTTTCTTAATGTAGCATTTAGCGTACGATGTGGTTGGATCAATGGGCTTTGAATCCCACCTCTCTAGTTGGTGTATTGGAGATTTTGACCGACTTCAAGAATTCTAATAAGGTTGTTAATGTGATTTCTACCATTTGCAAACACTGACAAGCTCAAATCTTTGTTGTTAACCTTGGGCTGCTGCTACTGTCTCATTGGATTGTGTAGTTGTTGCTCTCCACGATGTGGTTACCACCCCTGTATGTGTACAATGTTAACATTTACCACCTTACCATAGATGGAAAATGCTTCTCAACCATGCAATGTTGTTACCTAAGTCACCCTGGCTATGCTAGTCAGATTTGCTTAGTTACAGAGATTCAATAACTCTCTCTCCTTGGCAGATAATAATTACAGCTCAAGACTCCTCAGGTGACATGCTAAAGGAGCGCGGAGCTGAGGAGGAGGCGTGTCACAGGTGACATGCTAAAGGAACGCGGAGCTGA
>JAAGVU020000001.1:51061508-51073009 GCA_011763525.2 Mormyrus iriodes
GTGTGTGTGTGTGTGTGTGTGTGTGTGTGTTTTTTAAGAAAAAAATAAGATGCTGCTTTTGAATGATCACAGGTGTGGAACTGCTACCTGGGCTGGGGGTCCCTGGCTGATGAACTGGTAGAGTCTGCAGACTGAGGGTGGGGTGGGGGGGGGGTGGATAGCTGGATATCAATCTGCACCCCAAGCCAGTTCTGCCTTTCACACCTGTTAAGGAAAGATACGCCTTTCCAGTCTTAAAACACAGATCGATATCCGGTAAGGTGTAAATTTTGAAATTTTGGGTTCTACAGGCAGCAATGCGGAGCCAACCTGGGATTTGCATCCAAGAAAATGTCCTGGACGAATTTAGTTTTACTACATGGTATTTTTAACCGATTTGTCCTGACGCGCTCACGGGGCCCTGGTGTAGTGTTCTGACGGACGTGGCCAAAAGTACAAGATTAAATTAAGAACCAATTATTCCTGTATTAACGGAGCTAAATCGGTATGGTACTAATTAAGATGGGGGTTTTTAAAGTAATCTTTTATCAAGAGGAATGGGAGAAGGCACACATCCCTCAGTTACGTTCCAGAGTTAAGTAAAGTTAGCGCCTTGCTGCCTTCTGTGCAGGATGTCCCCGAGACTGTCCCAGGCAGGAAAAGGTAAAAATAGAGCCTTCATCTGGTTTGAGTCAAACTGGGGGGGGGTTAGAATGGGGGGGGGCAGGATTCTGATTGAATCCATGGCGGGCTGGGAAACACGAGCGGTCCCTACTGCCGAGGATGGAGGGTGACGCGATCGCGGCCCCGCCACATGAAAGGGACGGCCATGGGGACGGGTGACGGCCGCCTGGGCCACGTTAAGGGGGGGCTTCCCTCTTCAAAGCCCCTAGGGGAGCCTCCCTTCTCCCCCAGTAGGGTGTCTTTCATTAGTGGGGCCTTGGGAAACCTGGATCCCCTTAGCGGCTCTCTGCGGAGGTACCTGGGGGATCTGCACCTCTGCAGTATCACGCATATACTTTGGTGGCTTTGGATCAGACACGCCGGCGTAGGGGGGATTAAGCCCCCCCGGAGTTTAACGGCTTGGCAGTGTACGTGCCACACCCTGGGACCCGGAAGATGACACGAACGATTAGACACCGCCCTGGATTCGTCTGTATTGCTCTGTATCGCCAGCAGCAGGGATGTCTGTCGGGCCGCAATATTGAGACTGCATCTGCGACTAGATTGGTGTGTTTGCATTTGGCGGGCGGTGCAGAGATGCTGTGTGCCACTCAAATGCTGTACAGGCTACATGTGATTTTGGTGGGGGGTGCAAACTAAACTACAACAAAACTTCTGCAAGAGGGAAATGTTTCACTCCTATTTTTTCCCTCCAAGTTTATGATAATGTTCTTCTCAAAATGTGTGAATAGGACATGAATGCACTCAATTATCGTAGCATTATTGCTGCTCTTAAGTCCCCATTTTTATCCCGAGTGATACAGGAGTTCATCAGCGTTTCACAGGCTGATTAGCATATTATTATTATGTAAGTGGTGTCCATCATCCCACATGCTAAGTGGGGGGCTTCTCCCCCCTTTTCCTCCAAAAATCATGATTTAGCCATAATAAGTGTCTTGAAAACAGCCGTCTGGCTGTCCTTTGAGCGTCTGCCCGACTCTGCAGCAGTAAATCCACGTCAATCTCGATTCTGTGGCTGCAAATAAACGCCACGTAAACGCCGTAATGGAAAGGCAATAATTGACTCGGTTGAGGAACTTTATCGGGCACTCTGGCGTGATTCGAGGGACATAATCTGCTTTGGCTGACGCCCGGCCTCCATGAGTGCCTACGAGTGTTAATAAACCTTCAACCTCTTAGCCATTAATGCATATCTCAGGCTCTCACGACAATGACGTTTGAAAACAGAATGTTTTATCATTGTGCCACACAAGAGTTTACGGACCTAAAGCCTTTTCTGGGGAAATAATTAGAATCTATTTAAAACGTTCAATACTGACCACAGTATTAAGACTAGTCTAAGCTTGTTAACCAGGACAATTAAAGGATTTGCCCCCCCAGAGTTAATGAAGGGGTATTTACCTGAAATTGATTATGTCACTTGGGGTCTGCGTTAATTGTGCCAAGCCTTCATAAAAAATGGGAAGAATAATTAATTCATCCATTTTGTCCTTAACAAGGCCCTTGCATGGTCTGTTTTTTTCTCATTTATGTTTTGCTTTGTTATTATTTAGCTGCTTTTGTTTACTTGTATGAGCACCGAGTCAGGAGATGTGTGGATCATTCGCAAGAGCCACCCAAAGCTAAATTAAACAAGCTGCTTATTTTGTTTTTTTTTTCCTCTCTGCCTTCCCTCCCCTCTCGTTCCTTCTCTTAATTTCTTAAGAAAGACTGACCTGGTTTTTACGTTGTTAAACTTTTTCAGATATATAGGGGGGGAAATTAATGGCATGCTATTTTTAAGCCTGTTAATTTAGCATGACCTTAGTCAAAGGCGGCAAGATGATGTTGTCTTGTCTGCTTCTTACTCTGCCTGTCCTCTCCAATCTGCTGCTTTTAAATAACAACAGTTGCTCGAGTGTTAAACCTTCCATATCAGGGCTGCATTTCTCACTTTGCGGTTCAGGTTCTTCACAAAAGTTCAACAGCAGATCCTTTCCTGGGATTTCAACAGCAGCCTTTGACATCAAGGTCCATGATTTAGTCTTTAAGTTGCCTGTTCTGCTTTGAGGGGCTAAGTGACACTCTTTCTTCTTCATTCATGGTGCCTGTACGGCCAGCAGGTGGCATAGTGATTAAAGACATAAGCTCAAGTTTAAGTAAGAGGCAAAACCTGTTGTGATTTGGTTCCACATTGCTGTTAGACTTTTAGCAAACTGTAAAGTGCGTATTAAGTGGGTTAAGGTCTGAGATTCCCGCAAATATGTCTGGAGAATATGTAGCGTGTAGTTTTAATGGAGTGGTTTCCTTTCCATTGTCACATGTCCACCTGATGTCTCGTGGCTGTCTGGGATCATGTTAGCTTGCGGGCAGAAAAGATGGATGACAGCAAATCTACATCAGCCACAGCCCGTCACCCAGGGCTCTTCCGACATGTTTGGGTTTTTTTTGTCTTCGTTCCTTGGGAAAATGCGGGCTGTGTGCTGCCTTTTTCCACTGTGCCCCCGATAAGACGGCGGAGACCGCGGGGACCCGCTGAAGCTTAAAGGGAAGAACAAAGAGTCATTCTGGAGGTTCCTCACAGAGGCCTAAGCTCACGGCTGCAGAGGTCTAGCGGTCAGAGGCGTCCATTGAGTTGCCCCAACGGGGGACCCTTTTTTTGTTTTTTGTTTTTTTTGGGGTGGGGGGTGGTGGGTGAAGGTGGGGTTCAGTGATGTGACGTGATGTTCTGTCCTCAGCCTCACTTTTAATAAAAATAAAAACAAAAAACGGGCGTTTGCCAGACGGCCTCAGAGAGCCTGGGAAGAGGCTTTGCTCTCAGCCAGATCATCCTGACCATCACTGAAAGGTACAGCCTGCAATTTTCCCTGATTTATGAAGAGTTAGCTCTCCTGCGTGTTCCTTTCTTAGCCTGAGCCATGAAGTGATGTTTAGTAAACTTATTTTGTGAATTCCAGATAAATCATATTTAATGAGGGAAGGGTGAAGGATCCTCATAAATTGTATATGCTGTGGTGTGTAAATGCGCGTTCCCTGCTCCAGGTATCACTGCCTGGGCCCGGCCTTTGCCACTTGATGGCACATTTGTGGCCTGGCAGTCTTGCATCCAGCCTGAGAGACTCCATCCCTGGGGGTGGGAGGGGGGGTTTGGATTTTGGTGGATTATTTACCTCGTGTGATGGTCTGGGCTTTATATTCTGAAGCCTGATTTTAGCTCTTTCTGACAGCTATGCCCATAGACCCTCTTTTTTGACAAACTTTTCCTGTTTTCAAGCTGCTGTGAGAGTGTCCGTGGAAATTACATACAGGCAAACATCCAGATATGTGGAGTGTGTATTTAGAGTTGGGGGGAGGGGGTGTTTAGCATCCAAGTTTACAGATGTTTTGTATCATGGTGGCAGAGCTGAAGGGGAGGGCGAGCACTGGATTCACCACAGCCTGTGTGTGGCTGGCGGAGCCGAAGAAAAAACCCCAGAGACGTACCCGCGTCCCACGAACCGCTATGAAAATGCCGCCTTCATGCCATAGTTCTGAACCGGAAACAGAAGAACAGAAAGAGCCTCCGGGTGCAAGGGGGGGGGGCAGATGTGACTAAGAGAGGAGAGATGTCATTACTGTGTACTAAGAGCTCATCCTGTGGGGGGCTTCCCAGCTAAAGGGGAACATTTTCAGCACTGCTACCCGGGCTGGGGGTCCCTGGCTGATGAACTGGTAGAGTTCCCAGGCAATGTTACGTGAAGCTGCCAGAGAATGCCTGCACAATGGCATAATTACCCAAACATCCCTTTAATATGATTAATGTTGAAAAATATTGTTTTACAGTAAAATATTATTTTATGAAAGTGCTTAACACACTTTCCATCACCGTTGAGATTCAAATCCACAGCCTCTGAGGTGCAAAGCAACAGCCCTACCAGGCCCTGAGTTTCTTTTTGATTATTAGTCTTGGTCGTAGCCGTAAGTGCAATAACGTTCTGGGAACATCGGGAAAACTGGACACTTTGAACGTTTCCATACCGTAATCATAACATTTAGTAAACATTCCTAAAAAGCAAACTAATTCTTAGTGGGGTTGTTGTTTGGAAATGAGAACTTTGTTAGGGTTGGTGTTTTAATTACCCCTGAAAATAAATTGTAATTAAAGTGAAACACATAATTAGACATTCATTTGGAGGTGTTCCACATTGATCACAGCGCATATATGTATTTTAGTGCAGATACATATATATGTGTGTGTGTGTGTGTGTGTGTGTATATATATATATATTATTTTTTGCTATCAAGTTTTACTTTTTATTTATTAAGTGGATGCATTTAACAAAACTGACATGCGTTTTTACAAAGGCAGGGTTAGGTAGTCCCTGGAGTGGTTGGTGGTTAAAGGCCTCGCTCAGAGGCCCGGTTGTGAAATCACACTGCCGTCCCTGGGATTTAAACTGATAACCTTCTGATTACAGATACAGCAACCTAACACACTGAGCAAACCCCCCCCCCCCCCCAAATTCATATGCATATCTGCTGACTGTTAAATAATGGTGTAGTCGCATAAGGCGACACCTCCTAATAATAATGAAATGAGCATTAATCTTCCTACTTGTGTGAAAATGCATCATATGTCTCAAAAGGAGCCTGTCTGACCCCAACCGGGCTTGCAGGATGAGTGGCATGTCAGAAACTGACCCACATGTGAGGTAACTGTGCACTGTAATCGCAGGGCCGGGACTGGAGCACAGCCGAGGCTTTGGGTCTGAATTCACAGTCAGTCCCGAGCTGCTGGGGGGGGGGGGCGGCTCTGTGGCTTACAGGCTGCCCACCTCTTACCTCTTACTCTGAGCTGAGGACTTCATTTAGAGCAGATCGGAATTTACTCAGAGACTCAGCAAGTTGAAGGATCGAGGGAGGATGGAATATGGCTTTGGTCCCCCTTTTAACCTTGCTATTCATTTTTACGCAGCTGAGTCCAATCCCAGCTGAAATAGCCATTACACCTGCGTCGGGGCCGGGGGCGGGAGGCAGAATATATGCGCTCCAAATTTGTAGTAATTACTGACATGAAAGCCTGAACTGCAGTAAAAGTGTTAATTAAAAAAATACGTATGCGTCCCCCTTTGTACAATGATTATGAAAATGAATCGAAGAAATTATCCTTTAAAGCTTTGGAAGTATTCCATATGTAAATCCACCCCACCCAAAAAAAAACTGCTTCAGTAAACACTCTTCCCATTATTTAGCATATTAATCTCAACTGAGAAATTGTGTTTCCACCATAAATATCTGTCTGTGTGCATTTGAATTAAGGACGACATACACATTTTATTTCGGATGAATTTCATATCTGGCTTATTATTAATGTTCTTGTTTGTGTTGTAGTCTCACAGGGGAGGCGCTTGTCATGTGATTCCCCCCCCCCCCCGCCCGCCCGGGGACAGATGTGCCGGGGTTTAAGTCCATCCCCCAGCAGGGTGGTTGTCTTCATGACCTTTGGGCAGGACTTTCAAAGCCACAGCCCCAAAACATTCGGCCAACTCTCATCAGGTCCCAAGTGCCGAGTCAGATTTTGTGTGTGTGTGTGTGTGTTTTTTTTTTTTGCCTGGGAGGGGTACAACTGGAGAATGATTAGAAAGTGGCATGTTCGCAGTTGATTGGTCCTGACTGGACGTTGGTGCTCAGACAACTTCATAAATGTGCAGCGTGACACTTTGCTCAGCGTACTTCACCATATTTGCTATATCAGTTATTTCTATCATTTCTCATTTATTTATTTCATATATTTACAATTCATTTAGCCATATCTCTCCTTTCAGCCACTTCTTCTGTTTCGTATCTCTTCCCAGTTATCTGCCTATGTGCTCTGCCTCTGTTTTCTTCTAATCCTGTCATGTTCCTGTTACGTGCTGCTGACTGGACGGCGTGAGTAAGAATTCCCGCCCGCTGAAGCACGAAAGGCAGATAAAGGCACCTGATCGTTAAAGAGAGATCTGGGCCCAGGCCACGTGAGAGCCCCGCAACAGCGCCCCGCTGTGGTAGCTCTGTGCGCTGGCTGCCGTGTGCCTTCCCCTAGCTGGGACCTTCACCAGTTTCCCTATGACCTGTCACACTGGCATCAAATGAAGGCATCGCATGCAAATTTTTTGATTATGTATTTTAAAAGTTTAGTCCCCCACAACACAAAAAATAAAGTTATGGGGGGTTTCGCTCTTTGTTATTGGACGGTTTTGAGTTCACTTTTTGTCCCCGATAAAATAATAGAATGAAATAGAATCCCCAGGCTGACGGGCCCCCGGGTCTCACTGCTAAACCTGGGGACCCTCTTCACCCAGTAAGTCTGTTACCTCATTTCGGTTAATATTTATTTCCAGTTCCAGAAGGATCTGGCTGTGAATGCCAGTGTACTTCTCGTTACGGTGCAAATCGACAGCTTTCGCTTCGTACCGGTGATAAATTCAGAATCTAAAAAGTTGTACAATGCCCCATTTTGTGTGTGACACGGCGTTCCCTGAAAAACTTTTTACGTCACTAAATAATTTGAACTCTTTTGGGGTGTTTACCCAGGTGGGCAACAAGCTTTACACCTCGTCCTGCTGCCGTGAAACAGGAGCGCGTCAGGAAGCGGGTAAATGGCTACAGAGCCATCCTCAGCCTGTGATGTATATAATCATTAGAGGGACCCTGTCCCTGGAAACGAAATTGCATGAAACTGCAGGCAGGCAGGCCGGCCTTACGGTGAGTCTCTCTGCCTACTTCAGTGCCTGTACTGGTTACCAGAGAGGGAGTCAGTCCAGAATCCTGTTCTCTTTCAAGCATCTGTGTGTGAGTCTCTGCTGGACTAACATGTGACACATAAAATACTGATAGGTGACAGGATCAAAAGGTTGCCAGGTCAGATCCCATGGCCGGCGCAGAGATTTCACCGTCGGGCCCCTGAGGAAGGCCCTTAATTGCTCCACGGGCTGGCTGACCCTGTTTCTCAAACATGTGTGTTGCTGTGGATCAAAGCTTCTACTGAATAAACTGAATGTTAATATATTTCAGATCTGTTATGAGATTGTCGGTGACCTCAAATGAGGTTTAGTTTGGTCACTTGTAAATCCTTGTAAGTCACACTTACAATAGAGTCTGTCTTGATTTCTGAAATATGTAGCGTGCTTTTATGATTTTTTTTTATTTTTATTTGCACTAGTGTGCGTGTTTGGGTCTCTGCGATGTACAAAAGAGGAATAAAAAATGTGAACAGGGCTCCGGGATGGTGGCACGAGGCTTGTTGCCCACAGTGTTTTTCATTTTCAAATGGTAATTCTCCTTATCCAAAGAAAACTTATAGAGTGTAAGTAAGTGATTATTTGCATGGCTGACAATCATCGCATACGCCCGCAGTGTTTTTAAAAAAGCTCCGGTTTGTCCGGTCCCCAGCTCAGAATGCACAGTGAGGCCAAAGGCAAAGACTGTGAGGTGATTTTTAATGTTCCCTGGCTTTGAAGTGTATTTATTTGTCCTTTTTACATGCGAAAAACCCCAGTGTGGCCCTGACAGTGCTGATCGGCCTCTAACATGAAAGCGTTTTCGGGTTCACAGTGATGTGGAGCAAATCAGAGCAGATAAAGGCCGCAAAATGTGAGCGTTAAACATTATCGTGCAGAAATGACCGTCAGCGGCAGTTACTGAAAGCCAATGAACGGGAAAATAAACAAAACAGGCACCGTGACTGTCGTGTTTCTGTAAATAGTACTAAAATAACTAAAGTATCCCGCATCAGATATTCAAGCAAGACTGAGATGTTGTGAATCACAGACTGGATATTTAAATCCTGGAAAATTATTGATGAATGCTAAATATACAGCGTATGCACACTGATCTCCGGGCCGGCAGGTGTTGCCTTACAGCGTGCAGAAAATTCTCGGTTTACAGGGTTCCTTAATGGCTGCATGCTTCCTGGTAGGCGCTGTCTGCTGTAGGGGGTGGCGCTGGGGGCAGACCCCCCCCCCCCCCCTGTTTCCTTGGCTCTGGCAACCCCATTTATCAATCAGCATTTGAGACACTGACAAGTGGTAATTTAATCAGGACTGACCTGCGCTACCAGGAAGCCACGGTGACAGACAATGCAAACCCATTTATCACGCAGCAACCTTAGTATGCCGACTTTCTTTCTCGAAGCCTCCAGTTCCCTGTGGGGATCCCAAGGCGAGGCATTGAGGGAGCGGTGTGTTGGAATGACTGTTATCCCAGTCAAAGCGCATTTGAGCAGCAGGTGCTGAATTCAAGAAAGCGGCCACATGGCTCATTGTCTCGGCCGGGAAGCGGTCGAGTCCCAAAACGGCTGGCTGGCCTTTTGAAGGGGCCCTGTTTTGTTTTGTGTTCGAATTTAACGGAACCAGATTCCTTTGAAACAATGCTGGAATGTTCCTGGATGTCAGCAGTCGACCGTGAGGAAATACAGTGGAAAAAGTTGAACGAATTTTACGTTTTTTGCCGTGCGTCGTTATTTTTTTTGCAAAAGCCGAACTGATCTGAAAACAAAGATGTTCATTTTCTTATCGGTGTGAAGCTGAGCAATGGCTGTTCTGTAAAAGTGCTGAGCTGGCTAAAACACCTTTATCCCAGGTAAAAAACACCTTTCTTTTTGATGGAATGATTTTTGGGAAAAGTAAAAATGCCATTCTTGGCGAGACTGTATCCCAGGTGCACTGTACTTTGTAAAATTTTGCACATTATGGATTGAAAATGCCGACCGTCTATGTAACTATAGAAACCACTTCATGTGTGGTTGGAAACAAGAAAACCACACGGGTCTTAAAGCATGTGGGACTCATACGTGGTGATCTTATGTCTTAGTTGTGATTGGAGGCAGCCATGGGGGTGGTGTAACAGTCAGGGGAACCTTCTGGAAAGAGCCTCGAGGAGGATGTAAGAGTTTCTTGTGGGATGTGGTGATCTGAACCCCCCCCCCCCCCGCACCGTTTTGGGATTGTATGAATAAATGTGAACATTGAATACTGCAGGAAGGCGGTATTTGAACCTGATGTGGTCTCTGGGGGTGTCCTCGAGCCTGGCATTCTTCCTAATTCCTTGGAGAATCTGCAAATCCCAGTGACCCTCCCATTTCACGTGCGTTATTCCCAGCCTTCTGCGTGTCTGCAGAGCACTGGTGCATTATGGTCCCTGCAGCGAGTGCCAACACCGTGGCTCATATGGACACACCCACCATATCAGCTATTACGGGTGACCCATGAACATGTGTGGCTGTCATCCAGAGTTTGAAACCTTCCCTGTTTATACACAACTTTACAAATTGTGTCCATGGATGCTTGTTTATTTCTAAGCAGTGGCAGTGTTTACCACCATTCGAACCATACATCTAGCCAGATACGATCTCCCGATTCTACTCATTAGCTGTTTATTTAGTAAACATCTGCGGGGGGGGGAAGTAGCTTTTGAGCAGGGCCCCAGAAAAAACAAACTGTCCGCTCTTCCCAACCTCTCTCTATGTCCCTGAAAGGCTCTCAGACTGGGACTCGTTCTGTAAGCCGACAGCTTTTGGCTGTGTACAAAGTCAGCCCAGTGCGATTTAGGGGTGTCTGCCATAAAAACAGCTGTTGCTTCGGTTTTTTTCCTCTCTGTTAGGCTGGAGTCATTTCGAAGTTATCCCCTGTGAAAAGCAATGAGTAACTACATAAATCACAGAGATGTTCGCGCTCCGGGATTCTCTGCTTATACAGAAATAGCCACCATTGAACCTGTATTATATTGTCATTTTAGAAATTACAGTTAAAAATAACATAGTTGCAAACTTCGCCGCTTCTGCGATTTTAATATGAATCAGGCCGCTCTATAAACGCTCTCCTGATTTGCATCATTCCCTTACTCATCTCAAAACTAACTAAAATTATACTTCTCTGTTTGTGTGTGCAGATTATGCTGATAAGAGCCAAGCCTGAACTGCAAATGATGTTTTAAAAACCTGTAATATTGGAGATCGTTTGGGGAGATGATTCTGCTTCAGCCTTCGCTGTCACCTTACTGTATATTTTTAGATGTTTTCTGTTCCTGTAGATAGATGTTAATCGCAACTTTTAGCACCAGGTGCTGCACTATTTTTAATTAAACAGACCCAGGGAAACTTGACCCCTCCTGCCACATAATACTGCGTTCCATTTACCTCAGAGGCCGGAAGTCGGAGCTGGGAATGATGTCTCACACACAGTTATATGCAGTCCAGCACAATAAGTCAGAAAGCCATTTAGCAATGCCAGAGACCTGTTTCAAACAGGAGGATTTCTTGCTTAGCCGGATAACTTGCCAGATTTAAGATATCTCAGTTTAATTGGCCTTTATCTTCATTCACTTACATCTAGCCCAGACTAGACTCCCGTAAATCCAACAAGTTATCCGGCTAAATAAGAAATCCTGCTTTCTGAAACAGGCCCCCGTTCTAGCCAGGCTCATTGTTAACCTTTGTTAGCAATACCAAATGATAACAGCACATTACGTGGTATTTTGCACACAAACACCGTAGCAACATGTCCACAGATAGCGGTTGGACTGTACTGTGTGTTTGACCGATTTAATCAGCCACAAATAGGCTGTAAATGCTAATAAACAGTATATAATGATAGCTTTCACTGCTGCTGACAAAGGGCACAGCCACCTTGAATTCTGAAGTCCGGGTTGCAGAGGTCCTCTGACTTTACAAGTTGGAAGTTCAGGGGGGCGTTCCAGTTGAAATTTCCAACTAGGAACTTGGAAAATCTGACTTCTCAGTTCAAATGGAACACAGCATAAGTGTACTGACAGCCCCCTAGCAGCTGTATTTGCCATTTGTACAGCTACATTGGAATGTTTTTATTGATATACTTTTTATATAT
>JAAGVU020000001.1:51088107-51106142 GCA_011763525.2 Mormyrus iriodes
AAAATAAAAAAGAAATAAAAAAAAAAAACAATAGGAAAATGTTCTCATATATATATATATATATATATATATATATATATATATATATATATATATATATATATATATATATGCATGTATATAGTGCTAAATGACTGTTGTGCAAATGGAAAAAGACTTAGAAACAAACTTAGAATGGATCCTATAAATATCTGGATTTTCTTGCAAACTTAAGTAGTTGGTGGCAGTCAGGACCTTGCTGGGTGGCAAAGTCAGTCTCCACGTGACTCAATCAAAGGACCTGAATTCTATTTGTTTTGTTTCAAGGGAGGGCGACAGCGACCTAGAGGTCGTCTCCATTACGCCGCCACGGCTGAAAGAAAAGCGACCGCGCTTTCAAGTGTCCGTCCTTGGCGAGACCTTTAGCGACGTTGCAGGTATACAGCTTTTAACATGTGAGGGTGCTGTTTTTCATGTGCAGTATTTGGGGATTATTAATATTCTCAAAGGGAGAATTTTACACTGGATTGAAGTACTGGATCTCACTTAAAAAGAGAGGGAACTCATTTCAGGTTTTCACAAGTAAGCCTGTTGGACCCAATTATTGGAGGTACTTGCCATTGTCATCCCATATTTCTCCTTGAAGGGATTAGCGTCATCTCCAGGAAGACCTTGCAATATCCAGGATTTGGTTAATTTCCAGGATCTGCCCTAAAAGGGAACTTGTTCCTTCACAATGATTTCCCTACTTTAAGTTAGTCCCATCCTCTTATACACGCGTCAATGAGAATAGAAGATCCATCGTAATATTAATCTGCCTCAACGTTTTCAATCATGACTGTGAATCGATTATAGCTGAGGGAATAGGCAAATTTTCACTCGGAACATCTACCCTAAGATAGTATTAGTTTCCTGCAAAGACCAGAAGAACATATTTAACCACTTTGGATGTATGAAAACTTCACAAGGCTGGCGGTATGGCCAGTGCAGTGTTAGGGTTCTGCCTGCTGCAGTAAAATAAATTGGTGTTGGAGTGTCCGATGCTAGCAATGGATGCTCAAAGATATTTACATCACTGCACGCATTAATCAATATTACACATTCACATCTGGTATCTGTATTTCTGCATCGTGGGAGGTACCTCGCAGAAAATGCGCTCTAGTGTCCTGGGGTATTGCGCTGTACAGGAACATAACGTGGGGCGACATCCAGCCGTGAATCGCTGTCGCGTTCACCAAGCGTCGTTAGCATTGCACGAGTAGCAATCACACTACAACTATCCTGCCCGCGTTTCCATTCTGATGGCGGTCGCCATAATCTTCCTCTTATAATTTGTGTTACCGATTTGGTTTTAATAACGATTGTTGCTGGGTGATTAGCTTTTAATTATGGTCTTTCTTCCTTCCCCCCTGTGTTTCTCAGCATCTTCCTGCTGAATTTCGGGAGCGTCCCATGGTGCCTCCCAAAACCTTTGGCGGGACCATCCTCCTTTGTTATTTCCGAAGGCTTCCCGGTTTTTTCCACCCCCTCCCCTCCCCTCCCTCTTGCCGTAAGTGCCTGCAGTGATCATCATCCATGGATCATTACCTTTCAAAGAAATCTGAGTGCGGGATGCCATTTAATTTTTCCGAATGTAGTCCGTCATTAGGAATCGCGGCTGTCACGGCGATGCCATTTTTGGCGTGATGTGTTTGTTGCCTCATTTCTTTTAATTCCGTCTCCATTAGCCTAATTCTTTTTTAATATTTCCATCTAACGAACTTTACAGTCCATTTTGTCCCAGTGTCTGCTAAGCGAGTTTTGTGAAGCAGGCGGCTGGCTTTTTCATTTCGGGGAGTGGTGATGGCGGGCCCCTCGCCTTTGTCAGCTTATTCTCACAACCTTGTCGGTTCTGCTTCTTTGCCTTGATTATACAAGCAAGCGGCTGCATGAAGTTCATTAAAAATAACCGCCGGCTAATTAACCTGAGCTACAGAAACACCAACGCCGACGTCCGAGATCAGTCTGCCGCATATGGCTTGTTTTACCCGCCTCTCCTCAAAGACAGCCTCGCCAGAACCCAGAGAATGCTGGGATGCCTCCATCTTGTACCGGGGGCCATAGCGGCAAGCCGCAGGACCTCAAAGCTCTCTGCTGGGCAGATGTTGTTTCTGCAGCCAAGCTTGGATTTTCTGGGATGGCCCGTTCAAGTTTCCTGCTCTGCTGAGTAGTAAATACGTTTCATGCTCGCACGCACTTAGACGGGCGACTTCCCTTCTTGATCGGAGTGACGCCAAGATTTGGAGATGCCTGCTGTTTGTCGGGGGTGGGGGGGGTGGTGGTGCTGACTTATGGGATAGAACCTACCCATCCATGTTATGAAACAAGGCCTAGCAAGCTGTCCATAAGATCTGACGTGGTGGAATGTTTACACAAAGCTCCATGTCTCAGAATGCCGCTAGTGTGCAGCCCTCTGAGATTCCGTGCTCTGTTCCTGGTCTGAATGTGGTGTGGCTCCTTACGTCCGTGGGGATCGGCTGGGCCTTATTTATTTCAAGGTGACTGTGGTGGGGGAGGAGCAATGACCCCCGGAAGGGGTGATCCGTCATGAGGTGTGTGTTTGAGGGTGTTGCGTGCCGAGAGGGGGCCCCACAGCTGCCAACACACGGGACCCTCAGGGGAGGATCAGCCTCCACATACATCTCCCAGAATCCCCTGTGAGCTACCCACCATTCCCTCACCGCAGCTCGTCTTAGTGCGTAATTACTGGGGAGGCGAAAGAGTTCCCCTACCACTATGCCGGGTATAGCTAGAGGAGGGAGGCGTTGATGGATGCCTATGTTTTGGTGGCGTATAGTTGAGTGGTGACGGGGCTGGCTCTGGCATCTGATCGACGGGTACATTTTCGTTTTAGTCTTCACCTGAGCTGTGCCATCTTCAGATCCATGCGAATCCAGGCCTGGGGTTCCGGCACATCGCGGCGATCCCCAGGGATGCCGGCATAAACCCAACCACACGCCGCGCCATAATTAGCAGCCTTTACACAATGGGATTAGAAATCTTGCCGCCGGAGTCATTCCGAGGGGGCAACACCTCCGTGGTGGCGGGCTCCTGCGGGCCACAGAGCTGTTTTCAGGGGCCTTAAAGCCCCTTACGCTCCGTTCAGCTCAGTGAGTCTATTATACAGCCACAGTCTCCGTGGGAGCAGGCGGGTACAGCAGTCGAATGAGGCGCCCTTAAAGGGAATGGGGTGCCCTTAAAGGGTATGGCCACCACATTGTATTAATGAGGGATATCAGCACTCTCAAGCAAGGTGCAAGCCCCATACGTACCAGCAAAATGGGCAGATTTGTGTTAAACGGGATAAAACTGAACATGTTCGACGCTTCTGCAAGATTTTTACGGTGCCATTCGCAAGGCACCAGAAAGGAAAATGAATAGCATTATGCCAGTGTAAGAGTAAGGGAGCAAGCGGAACGGCTCGGCATTACAGGGCCGTAATATAATTTGCCTTTTGCCGGAATGGAAAACGGCACGGCTGAGCGGAACTGGGCTAATTCCGCGGGTATCATCATCTCGCCTGCCGTCATTAGACAGCGAGCCCGGCTGATAGGACATATCAGTTTAAATGACAGCCGACAGCAACATTAAAGCTTAAGGTCATATTTGGTTGGCTTATTTAAATAAAACGCATTCTGAGGATTTTTTTCGCTTCGCGTTCAGGACCTCGCTGAACGTGCCGATGGGAAAGATGATCTCGGCAGAGAAGGGACTCTTTGTGTCAGTGTGCCTGTTTCTGGAGATTTCCCTACAGCGTGATTCAGGCACCTGAGATTGCTTCTTGATGATGTCATGCTTTCGTTCGCTGTGCGGGGGATGGGGGTGGGGGGATCAGTCTGTCCTGCACTTGGCTGCATCTGCCCCAGGCTAGGCCCCGTCACAAAACTGACAGTGGCAGGCAGAACAGACAGGGTGAGAGCTGCTTCAGGGGACTGATGGCAGGAGTCTCGGACGGGATGGGGGAGTAGAGGGAGCCTGGGAGCAAGAGGAGCATGTCGGGCCGCCGCGGTGAGGGTGCGTGTCACGCTTTGTGGCCCGGGAACAGGGAACAGGGGCCGTGGGCAAAAAGCAAGTCTCACGGCCACAATCTGACTCTGATTGTCGCCCTAAAACTACGGGGGGGGGGGAATGAAATTGCAGCCATTTGCTCCAGACAATAGCTTCTCTGACCTGAACGTGCTCAGCTATGCTCAGAGATGATAAGGTAAGGGGGGGGGGAACACCGCACGGAATGGTGGGATGCATTTCAGGAAAAACAAAGCACTCCATAAACGGTACAGCGTTTCCCCCCCCCCTCCTCCGGGTTAGCAGCCGGTGCTGACGACCGCGCGCTTATCTTCCCGGGCCATTCCGTGAGCCGGCCGCCATGCATCCTGTACAGAAGTGTGACTCTGTGCGAGTTTTTAACGTGTCGTGTTAATAATCCCGTAACACGTGTTACAATAAGCAATTCTAATTCCATCTGCCGTCGATGACGATATTAGCATATCCATTTAATTAGACACACGCTTAATGCAGATGCGATTTAATCACTTCTTTGTATTTACTGTGGCCGACAGACACGGACACTAAGCTTATACTGACCAGCTAAGGTGCGTTTTGTCCTGATAATACCAAAATTTAACCGTGCCTGACTGGTTAATGTTAACTCTATTGTTGAGGCCTGGGTAGGAAAATAGTGATTCAGTCAAATTAATTTTGAATAAAATGTTTAGTTACAAGTTTTACTGTTGCATGTGTTCAGAGGAACGCAGAGAAATTCTTACGCTGGGACAGGTGCTTGGGGGGACAGTACGATAAACTAATTAACTGTTATCTACTAATTAACTCTTTGCACACACAAAGAGTGGACCTCTGCGAGAGTAGGTGCTGGGTATGGTCTCGGAGAGGGCCCAGTTCCGGTTTGCCAGGCTGATGGCAAGCATATCCCCCAACTTTATCTGACAGGAAGTTTAGCCATGGTTCCTGGTGTCCCAAAGTTTTACATATTTCCCTCTGCAGTAATGCCAGAATTCCACCTTTTTAACGGTTGAATTCTAATTTACATGTGCAGAAACTGAATGGCTTCATGGCGTTTGCGGTTGCGCCTAGTAACTGATTTCATTATATGATGTATAATTAGCACCCTAAAAGCATATTGAAAAAGCATAACTGTAGAGGTGTAATGTAGCAGTAGGCAGGAAACTCGTCCATGAGAATAATTGGTATTCCGATCTATTTTTAAGCCATTTTTAATGACGTTTCCAAATGCCTCTTCTCTGTTGCCTTTACAGGCATTTACATCGTCCACAAGTGGAGATTATTAGCGTGCGGCCCACATGCTAATATATGCAACAGACACGGCACGTGCGTCTCGGCGAGACGTTAACGAGCGTGTCGCCGTGGCACGGAGAGGGACGCGGCGTGAATTCCTGCCTGCCGTTACACGGGAAGGCGTCGCCTGACAAAAGGTGCGAATTCCTACCTGCCTGCCATCAGAATCGCTCCCAAAGCGTGCTTCTCACATGTGCTATCTACACATGTGACCATGCAGTAGCCCATTTTCAGCAGCCTCCATTTTGTTTGCTAGCATTACTTTTAATGGAAAATAATTTTCCCTGTGCCACTGTGTGTATGTGCGTGTGTGTGTTGGGGGGTACTGTTTTTTTATTAGTTCTGAAAAAAATTCCAAATTTTCCAACACACATGCTACTGTCTGTCAGCGATTGTCAGTGTCGTCATTCGCTTTTCATTATTTTAAAATAATATTCCCCACACAGCCCTAAATCGCGGATGTGGTGCGTGTAGCCACGTTACCCTGCGGAGAGGCCGTCAGCTAGATACAAGGTGAAGCTTAAATAACCCTCCCAAACATAATTTGATGTTTAATAATACATTTTGTCGCATGAATAATTTGATATTCAGAATTCAAATGACCATTTTTTTGGAGGCTGTAATGCATGAACTACAAATGATTTAAATAGGACTTGAGAAAAGCAGAGTGGTCGCAAACCAGAAGAGACCAAAAATGAAATCTTTTAATAGATTTAAAAATATCTGTGTCATCTCTGTAGGTTTGGAATATTTGCTATTTGAATTTCAAAAGGCATAATTGGGATAATGTGCATTCAGTAATGGGTGATATTTATACATATACAGTATATATACACACACACAGACACACACACTATACTGTGTGTTATATAAATCTTTTTCTAAAAGGCTCCACTCATGCTGTACAGTTCCGGAAACAGGCATCTATAGAGACAAACATTAGCATTTGAAAAGGCCGCTAAATGAGCTGTGGGCCGCCAGCCGAGGCAGGCGGCTCATTTTATGGCCGTTTTGCAGTGCAGCTCCTGCCCTTCCTGCTCTTTATAACAGCTGCTCACGGAGGACAGATTCTCGCCTCTCAGAAAAGCATCGAGCATCCGTCGCAGGCAGGGCCTGGGCAGCCCTTCTCCTGCGGAGTCTGTCAGGGGAGGAGCTACACTCTACCTTGCAGTAAAAGATGAGCAGTCACCCTGTCTGGCGATGTAGGCAGCTGGCTAGGGCGCCATCGTCTGAGGGGGCACCGACTTAGCGAGCCGATTTCACTTTGTCTCAGACGGGGGGGGCGGCGCCAGCAGTGAAGCTTGCCTGGCATTTCACAGACTGGGCCTCCTCTCCTCTGTGCCCAAAATTCTGCAAAAGTTTCTTTGATATTTTTCGATCCATGATTTCCATTAATCTGAAGATTACCTTCTTGTTTATTGGTTTAACTTTTCATTGCCTCATGGAACTGTTATTCCATCTTTGTTCTCTTGATGAATCATAAACAGAACCACTTTGTACTTTGACTTATAGGATAAACAATTTGCTAATTCCCCTGTAACCTGCCTGTCATGTTATAGCGGGCTGATTTCCTATGTCTAGCATAGGGGTGTATAGGAGTGTGTCCAGTTTTTTTGGCTGCTATTTTCATATGAACGGACTGGTCAACAAATTTATGCTCGAAAACATTTGGTACATTTCAGGGCTATTGGATAACGCAAAGCATTTGAGTCAGGAGCAGAGAGACACTGTGAAGAACAGCTTTGCTTCGAAAATTCTTTTGAGCTCGGTTAGCTCTGGAAAAATCACGCTTTAATAATGTACAGTGCGGCACAGAGCAGTATGCATTTTTAATTAGTAAAGTGACTAATATCTGCACTCTGCGTTTGAGGTTTTTGTTTAATTAAATATACATTTGTGTTTCCTACAGCTGAATGACTGAATCCGCTGCACCTGAGCAGGGCTTGAAAAGGTGTCAACAGCATCTGTGTGAACCCGCAAGGTGCACAGATGTCCTGTCGAGCCAGAGATATATAAACACAAAAAAGCAAAAATGCAACCCTCTCTAGTACACTAGCACTTCTGCCTTTTTTAAGGTAAACAACGCCACTCTGGCAGCTGAGGACGAAGACATTTAATTGCCAGGAAAGCTCATGGAAAATGTGCTTTAGAAGAGCACATGTTGCTTACAAGTTGTTCGTATCCCTACTACATGAAATCCTGCATTTCCTCAAACAGAAAACAGAACGTCGCATTGCTGTGTTCTGCACACGCTCTGTAATAAGCCACATTTGTATTTATGGGGCTGCCATTTATGCTTCAATTATTTATGTGGCTCTGGTGTATAAAAAATGTTCTGTCACTTTAAGAAGGGCTCGTCGTGCCTTCTTTAGCTGTACAGGGCAGCAGTCGTGCTGCTAACTCTATAGGCTTCTACAGGTTTTTCCTCTGTATGGTGATTAAGTCTTTTTTCCGCGACCCAGCATTTGAACCGAGCCGCCATTTATAAGGCGGATTAATGACACTCTGACTCCACTCCCTGTCAACAGTAGCAACCCGTGTCCTACTTTCCAAGTGACATCCACGGGACTTTATAGCTCATTTTCTCCCCCCCCCAGCACTGAAATGTGCATTTGCAGTGGGGTTATCGCTGATTCAAAAAGATCATAATGCATCGCAAGCATAGCTACTAAACTGAGTTTTATTTTTTTTTAGGATTATACTATTCCAGAAATGGAAGAGGATTCTGGAGGAGGTCACAGTACATGCTTAGATCAGCATCATAACTTAAATGTTCTCCTTAAACTGACCAGCTTAACCTTTACCATCAAAGGTGAATTCTGGTTTAGTTATTTTGTACGTTTGAAATTATTTTAATTAAACTCAGAGGCCTTAAACTTTTAAATGCTGAGCAGAATCCAGATCTGGAGAGAAGGTCGTTTTTCAATGCACTTTTCCAGATAGTCTAGAGAGACAAACCCAGATACTGGGTTAAACTGCTGGAGATATGGCTAAACTTCCTGTCAGATAAAGTTGGGGGATATGCTCACCAGCAGACAGCCCCAACAAACCAGAACAGGGCCCTCCCCGAGACGATATCCGGCACCTGCTCTCCCAGCGATTTCTGACACTTAACGCTAAGGTCCCCTCTTCGTGTGTGCGAACACTTATTCAAATCCCTATCAAAAAAGATTTTAAATGGTGTATCTGCCTGAGCTTTAGTTATCCTGAAAGTAAAAGCACAATGAACGTAAGAAGTGCCAGTTTCAATTTAACATTCAACCCATTACAACAAAACAAAAAAAAAGACACAGAACTAATTCAAAGAAGCTCATTAACTGGGGAGGGAGTGAAGCATAGGAAAAACTGACTGAATATCTCTCTACTGTACTAAACCGAAATGTCTATTCGACAAAGTATATATAGCATCAAGCTCTCATCTCACTTTTCCCTAGAAATCACTGAAAAAAGAGTGAAAATCCATTAGCATTGTGATGAACCGCGTCGCGTACGACATGTGACCACGAAGGTCCTCAGGAATTGCATCCACACGTAGCACCTTGCTCTCCCATGACCCTCATATATGCAGGTGAGAGCAAAGTACTGTAAGACCAAGGGAAACGTGCGAGGGACACGAGCCGCAGAGCATGGAGAAAACGGCATAGACTCCTGACCTCCACCGCCATGCACCTCACATAGCTTTACAAATACCTGTACATTTATGGTGAGGGTTTGGGTCAACATCCTGGGCGTACCTAGGGTTAGAGGTGGCATTTGGATTAGATCAAGGCTGAGATGTAGGGTTAGCGTTCGGTATCGTTAGTGTTATGTGGTGTTGTGTAGCGTTAGTGTTGAGATCGGGTTTGAATTTGAGTTGGGGTTAGGGTTAGGGTTAGGATTAGGGTTAGGGTTAGGATTAGGATTAGGGTTTGGGTTAGGATTAGGATTATGCAATTTCACAGAAGTGCCCTGAACATTAAAAGTATCAACTAGAATAGTAAAATGTTACATTTATTTATTTTGTAATGTCTTCAACAAACATCGACAGCAGCTGTCCAGGTACATGTCGCCGGCAGTAGACAGAGTTAAATAAATTCAATAAGTGCGGTAATAAGTGCAGAGCTGACCTCTGAATGACCAAATAAACAGTCCATGTCTGTTGTTGGTGTTTCCATTGCGGAAGGGACCTGTCAGGCTACGGCAGGCCAGGAGTTCGTGACTTAACGGGATCTTACCGGTCGTTCCCCACGGGTACCGTAGGAAACTAGAATGACGACAGAGGAGAAAGGACAATGTCACGAAGGCCAGAGTCGGTCACGAGAACCGCAGCTCCAGAGAAGAATGGCAGGGTGTGTTTCACACACCGCTACGATCATCTTGACCTTTAACGTTCTTTATGGCATTAAATGAGGCTTTACGACACTACTAAATTTTTAAAGATAATAACACTAATGTAGCTCTATAATAAAGTAGATGCCTACTAAAATATATATACTCTATCGAGAGTTTTAAACTAGACCAGACATTGTAGTATTTATAGTTTAAAGACACATTCCCAGGATCATAATATTATAGGACATTTGAATATTACAACACAAGAAGCAGAGTTTAATGCTGCAGATGAATTGTGCTCTGAGAGGGTGCCTGTTATGTTTTGCATGGGACCCAGACCTGTGAGGTATGATGTCAGAGAGAGAGAGTGCTGATCCATACAGCCGAGGCCGTCTTACACAGAGTAGGAATGCAAGTGTGGTACGTTAAAGCACCTTACAGCCTCCCTGTTCTCTAACCATTGTTTGATCCTTGTCTATACTGTCCCTTCATATCCACCACAGAGAACGAACATTATATCAACGTCCTTGTTACTAGAAGCAGTGGAACCAAACATGTGTGGCATAATGCAAAAACTCCTGACATTTCGAATGACTTTCCTGCCAACTTAAATAGCAACTTCCCCTCCATGATGGTACAGAGGAAAACATCACGAGAGGAGCACAGCTGCTGGTATGGACAGAGTGGTTTGGAATGGTCCGTCTGATTATGGGGTCTTAAACTCACTCTTATGCCCACGTTCTTCCTGTCTGACAGGAGATATTTCGTCTTATTATTATTATTATTATTATTATTATTGCTGTTTATTTTACATCTAACTGAAGTGTAAAGGCATGGTGTAGAGCTACAGCTCCTCAAAGGCTGTTGTCCCATATTCACTTTATCTCAGTAGCAAAGTGTGATATGCTTAGAGGTCACTGCTGTGCCACCCAGAAGCAAGGAATTCCACCCAAGCCAGGGCAGCATCTCTGCTGACTTCACTTTCTAATGAGCAACTTGAGACACGAATCTCAGTCCCTTCTTAAATTGTGGGACTAGCATTTCTCAATCTACTCTCCACTATGGGAGTGTTACTAATTGTGAGGAGTTTTTGGCTATTATGTAGCTTCAGTTGGTGCCTTGAAGTTTCGGTGAAAGGTGACAGCATGTTAAGCGACCAACTATGACCTGGAAATGCTTCATCCTAACCATTCTCACCCAATAAGTGCCAACATAATGTTCTGTAGACCTTACATCTTGCACAGGCTGAACCAGCAGGTTGTAGGATTCAGTTTCCCCATCAAACCTCTGTGTTCTTGTCCTATTTTGGAACAATGCTCTGCCACACTTCTCCACAGGCCATTTCTCTTGTCTCCCCATCAGTAACTGCTACATTTCCGACCAGCAGGAAGTCACACGTTTTCCACGTCACCTGAAGAAAACAGATATTTTCTGCATATGTTTGGCGCTGAGCTTGGGCCTCGAGAAAGGTGTCGAGAACCTGCATTTAAAGTGTCGTCCCTATCGCCCACCGTTGGGGCGTCTTTGTGAAACGCCTGTCCCAGCACATATGTTTTCATGCAGTCTGGGTCATAAAGGGTTTATTATTCTGAATTATAGGTGCTAATGCTCTACTGTGTATTAATAGACTTTCCATCAGGAGTGGCCTACTTGGTGCTACTTCAAACAAAAGCGATTTGCCATTTGGAAATTAAATGCTTAATTTTTGTTTTATCTCCCTGAAAACAGAGCAGTTTCTTTTTGTGAGCCATTAGAAAGGGCCTGTTATTGGGATTTGAAAACACAAAAATAATTTTTAAATTAAAACTACGTTTATTAGTAAATGACTAAATAAGCATCCATCTTTTGTCATGGGGGTCCAAAGGCAACCCCACCATGACAGGGGGAGAGCGTGCAAACTCCACACGCATAGAGCCAGGGCGGAGATTCGAACCCTGGGCCCAGGAAGGTGAAGCAACAGTGCTAACCAATTCGATCTACGGCACCCCCACTAAATAAGCAATGTTTGTTGAAATAATCCACATGTCCAGACCATGTGGCAGATTCAGGGAATTGCAGCGAAAACAGGACAGGCCGGATTTTCCCAGCTAGGACAGCAGAATCAGTCAGGGGACAGAATCTTCTAGGCCTTTAATCTTATGATACTTTGCTCTAATCTCTCACAGTAGCTAAGGCCGATATGCCTGGGCAGGAAGGTTCCTCTCTCTGCCGTTCCTGTGCCTCCCTTGTTCCTGGGCCCTTTGCTGGCTGGACATGCTTCCGATCTGCTTCTGGGTGGGCAGGTTAGGTTCCTCTTGACACCTGCAGATCTGTGGCAGATTGGAAGGTGGTGGGTGTGGTGGCGGGGTGTATCCACAAAATTTCGAGCCTACAGCAAAGCACACAAACTTTCCAGGGCGAGTTTACCGGATTGAAGAGAAACAAACTCGTGTATGGGGGGTTGCTGGCTGGCTCTGGGGGGTCAGGGATCATGCAGAGGAAGCCCAAGCCAGGCAGCCTGTCATAGCTGACGCCAAGTCATCTGCCACAAACCTGTGGCAACCCCCCCCCAGCCCAAATTAAACACAGAACTGCAGAGATGCTGCAATGGCTGCACATGTCACCGGTGTACACTTTGGGGAGACTCTTCTTTGGGGGCGGAGGGGGGGAGTAGACTATTTTTAAATTACTAAAGTATAGCCAACCTCATGTGGCCCATATGTGGTGCCACAGTGAATTTCCGGAAGAGCATTTTTTATCCTATTCGATACGCCGAACTCAATGACACGGCGCCGGAATCTGCTCCCTCTCTCAGCAGAACGCCACCACAGAATTCCAGGCGGTCTCCTTGCCCAGGTTGACCGGCTATCACCGTGCCCTCAGCAGGCCGGTGTGGGGGGGGTGGGGGTAAAGGAGAATTTGTGGACTATTTGGGCAGCCATCCATGAATTGTTTTTCCAGTATGGAAGAAAGACCCCACCCTGCCCCTCCAACGCTGGCTTTCCTTGCAAATTAATGAGTCCGGCTCAGGGATCCTTAAGTGCAGGTATTAATAAGGGCTCTGGCAGGTACTGCCCAGCACCGATGCCGCAGTCTTGCATTTGCATCTCATTCATCCCGCTGAAGGTGGCGAGATAAACAGCCGTAATTCAGAAGAGCAGTGGGAATGTATGGCGGGCAGCACATATCTGACAGGCTCGGCCGGAGACCCGCACCGCCGTACAGACAGGAGGATGGCGCACTCAGCCCGGCGAGGATGTAATGATTCTCTACTTATTTACCATTAACGCAGTCAGCCTTCTATTATTATTTAATTTATTTTTTGAAAATCTGAGAGGATTAATGAAGTAGTATAATTATAATCTTAAAAATTAAATAGAAACACTTCATGTGGTGATTTAAGCAGAGAAACGAAATTACTATGTGGAATTTTATTTAATACAACGCTCCCACGCTCTGACAGGGCTGAAGCCGTGCGCAGTCTCCACTAAAGCCTGCTTATTATCCAATCAATTGCTTCCCTTTTTCCTATTTGCTAACTAGTAGTTGAGGAGAGCACAGGACTGCTATAGTTTTTACTTTTGTTTAATTTTTCCTATAATTATTTGCTGAAATTCGCTGCTGTGCCTGTTCAGTCATGCATTTGTGCATGTTCTCTTAATTCAACATGAATTATGATGGAGGTGGGGCTGGCAGCTTTTTTTTCAGGTCTTACCTGATGATGGGGGTGCGGCACAGTACTGCCCATGAAACCTCTGCCCGGATTGTATCAGCTGGCATGGCTATGAGACAAAGCATCTGATTGGATAAGTGCACATCACTGCATCACTTCGAGGGTACAACAGTAGCTTGTAGGTCAGAAGCTGGGTAAGGCAGCCAGTGCTGCCTGGGAGGATTCTGTGCAATGAAGAGACTGAGATCAGCCTTGGGAAAAAAATATTAAAACAATAATGACTATGACCTATCAGGCAGGACCATTCCAGACCACGCTGTCCATACCAGCAGCTGTGCTCCTGTCGTGTTGTTTGAAATCGGCTGTTTTCCTCTGTACCATCCTGGAGGGGAAGTTGCTATTTAAGTTGGCAGGAGAGTCATTCGAAATGTCAGGAGTTTTGGTATCGCGCCACATGTGTGTGGTTCAGCTGCCTTTATTAACAAGGATGAAAGAGTTTGGGTTAGTTTAAGGGGTCCACAATGTGATGGACCATTCTGGATCATTCCGGACCATGTTCTTCTCTGAGGCAGATGCAGGTCGCCAACAGAGGCATGAAGGAGTTTCCCCCCGCCCCAACATGCCTGCAGCGATGTTCCCCAGCTTTCATATCTGTTTGGTGTCTCGATGCCCCGGATGGCCGGTCATGTGACACTGGGGGGGAAATAAAAACAAGGAAATTAGCGCTGGACACAGAGCAGCAAGACTGGGGGGGGCAAAAGAGCCCCACATTGATAAGAGCTAACAAATGTCTTCACGTTAGGAGATCCTCATCTCTCAGCGTGTTTGTTGGGGCTCTCAGTGTTAACAGGCTTTGCCGGGGTCACGCGGGCCCCTGGGTATATCACGAAACCGTCCTCCAACACAATCGAGTGCACAGCTGTAATTCTGCCCCAGGCACACCTACCCGCAGCCACATTCTAATGCATTTTACATTCTCACAGATGAAATGCAAGGGGGGGGGGGGACCTCATTCCCTTTGTTCGCCTTTGTGGTCTGTGTCAGCTGACACATGGAAACTGTAGCGCAGAGGTTTGTTTGCCCCTAATCTGTAATTAGGAATTCAGCGTACAGGGTAGGCCATTGTGACCACTCTTCCTGTCGACAAATATTACTGAGGGATCATGGTAGCTGAGCGCCAAAACCGGAGTAATTATTTTACTGGGGGGCTATTTGGCCTCATTTAAATGGTAAACGGCTAGGAGCGGGAGCCTTTCATTGTCCCGTACCTTTTGTCACAATGAGACGGGCATCAGAGTCGGGGCAGAATCTTTGGGTTGGGATTCTCAAGCGCTTCCCCTTGCTGTGGGATTCCCGTTAACTCGGCTCCGCCAGGTATGGCCATAGCTACCACTAACACTGCTGCATGGAAGTGCGAAATCTGCGTAGCTGATGAGAATTTTGGAGGGAAACTACAAACTCGGCTGCTTCTAATGCAAAGCATGGTTATTATCAGCAGAGTGAAGGAAAGGTACCTTCCAGACAGGATTATGGCCTCTGCTGCTGACCAGTATGCTAATGTTAGATGCTAATAAGTGTTTCTCCATGATAGGTTCAATTGAGACGCATCTCCATTTAAAGCACCAGGTTATCCATGCTATATAAAAACCTAGGCTTCCTTTAAAGTCTGACCCCCCCCTCCATCCCCCTCTTTGCATATGCCCCTGATACCTTACAGAAGTCGTTTGATATGCATGCCTTTGAATGACTGCAGGTAAAGCCAGCGTAATGGTAATCAGGATTTTCCATTTGACACTGTTACACTATGCCAGCGTTTATCAGGGATGGTTAACCTTCACCAAAACAGACGAAATGTATAAAGGAGGGCCAGGCCATAAAAAGACAGCTTGCTCTTATTTGGAGGGACACCAGAAGAGAAAAATAATGATTGCACTTTCTGGGAGCTTGGATATGACTTGTATTAAAATTCCAGTACAGTGAGAAACTGCATAATGAAATGCACACTCTGCCTATCGTCCATGCAATTTCCCTGCCACCTTGGTTTTTAACAAAACTGTAAGTTTCAACCATTTGTTCCTTTTGGGATATTTATAAAAAAAAAAAACCCAAAACATTTTCTGTTTTTGCTCAGTATTGTGAAAGGAATAAGCATTTTTAACCTAGACACTACAAATCAAAGGCCATCAGAGGTGATACTGAGTTTTTCTGCCATGTGGGCCAAGTAGTGTTTATCACGGAGTTTACTGATAGATTTTTCCTTTACGTTGCACGCTCACAGGAACTTCCCTATGACTCTCAGTCCAGAGCCAGGCATGCGGACCGGGATTCTGGCGTCATGCTACAGAGCGAGCATCATGAACGGACCCCCACCCCCCACCAGCTGCTGGGCCCCCCGTGTCCCCAAGAGGGACGGCCCGGATGTGCTGGCGGCCGCACTCTGGTGTCACCTTCTTTTGCCCGGGGTCGGTCCCATGACAATGTCCCATCTGTTTTCCCCAACGCTGCAAACCTGGGGGGCTACACTGGGATGAGTCCTCTCCCCCTATCTGTAGCTCGAGGAGGGGGGACTATGCCTCCTAAACAATATGGACTGAAACATTATGTGAGCTGTCTTCTATTCCTCTGCTGCTTTCAATGTTTTTTTCATAGGCAAATGTGTTCCTTTTTTGCCCATCACCAATTAGAAGTGTAGTGAGGTGATGAAGGGGTGGTGTTGGCTGAGACTATTAAACCAGGGCTGCTGTGCACTTATTAAAATCACGCTGTTCAGACTTAAGGCCCATGGCCCTCACACGGGGCCAGGCGAGCAATGGGCAGCATCTCCTGTCCACGGGGCCACGAAAGAGGGGCCCTCCTCTAATCATCCCGCTAACGACGCCGCCAGGGGCCAGCCCTCCTCAACACATCCACTTACAACCACACTATCTTCTCTAGCTATAAAAATGTGTTGAAATTTGCCCCGTATCCAGGCCTTGGAAGAAAATAAAAAGGCCCCATCGTGTATTTAAACACTGAGAAGCTTTTGTGTCTCAGAGCTGCAGTACCTGCCAGTTACAGAAGTCAGTGAGGAGAATTAATGCCGTCAGATTGATTTTACTGTGAACGGGTCTGAAACTGCTAAAAAGACAGCAGGATGGGACGGGACAGGACGGGGGTGGGGGGTGGGGACCAGCGAGGTGCTGAATGTTACAAATAAATGTTACAAAGGCTTCAGAGACCGGCTGCATTTAAGGGTAATCCACTGACGCTTGTTAGTGGAGAGCGTTAGTCCTTAAGACGCTCGCTGACTTTCACTTAAACAGCTTTGTTCAATAACGCAGTAGCACAGCCCGGAACGCCGTACATCACTAGCGAACAGCCCCGCATAGGTATTCTCAATTATTTAAGGACACTCACTGTCTTCTCACTGTGTATCAATGCGTCCCACATTGTTTTGTCAGACACACCGAGTCTGGAGGGAAATGTTCAGGGTCTATTTATAAGGCTTCCTGAAAAGCTAATGTCGAGTGTCCTTGAGGGGCAATTTATTTAATGCTCTTTTATTGTTAATAGACTCAGTTTCAGTGCGACCATTGTTCTGTCTCCCTCACGCCTCTGCGTTAGCGGTCTGCTTTTAGCTTCGCCTTGTTCCATTAAAAAAAAGGTTCTAGCAGATTTCCCGCTGGATTTACATTTAATGGCTGCGTTTGATCTCCCCACTCCCGGAGGGGTGGGGTGGGGGGCCTTCCGAAAATCCCCACCAGCCCCCCCCCCCCACCCCACCCCTTCCTCGAATGCTTCTGTCGCGTTGAAAAGACTCACCTGAGAACTGCGCTGCGACTCATCTGGTTAGGATACAGTAGGAGGGAAGGGGGAAAGGGGAGGGGGTTCCATCCACACTGTTTGTCCTGCCCTCAGGGACAGCATGAGGTGACCATTGCACTAGGAAGAGGAAAATGAAAGGAGACATGAAACCTTGTCCGTCACTTCCTGCCCCTGCTAGCTAGAGAGAGAGAGGCTACGGCTAATGCGCTGCACTCCTTAGATACCTTTCGGACATGGTGAGTTAATAAAGGCCCCGGTGTATCCATTACCCCCAATGTGGTGCATAGCAAATTAGATTTAATAGAGTTCCTTTCCCCCCCAAGTCATTTTTTGCTATTTGCTTTAAAAAAATTTCAATTTATTGCCTAATGCTTGAATTTTCTATAAGGCATTATATTACTGTGTTATACCAATTACGGCTCACGCAGACGATAAAGGCCTTCGCAAAATATTGAGCTGTAAATCAGCTGTTTGAGAGCGGTTGCGTTCAAAGAGGACGAGGCATTGCGGTGAGCTTGCAGTGAGGCACACCTGTGGCTTTTATTACCCACCAGGGCCATTGGTGGGGGGGGGTCAGTTGTCCCTGGGCCCTTGGTCGAAGGGGGTCCTCTACCCTGGTCTAATCTGCTGGAATAATTTGTCAATAATACACATTTGTGAAAACTTTATATAGTATTTGTGAATGACATAAAAGCTTGTTATGTTTTATCCTGATAATTTTCCTTGTCATAGTCGTCGAAAACAATTTAACTTTCCCTTCTTATAATTCAAAACATGCTTTTGTCTGCTCTTTTAGTGCCGGTTAAACAAACTCGCAGCCTTCCAAAAATGAGGCCTTACAGCGCAGAAACAGCAAACTCGCAGCCTTCCGAAAGCGAGGCCTTACAGCGCAGAAACAGCAAACTCGCAGCCTTCCGAAAGCGAGGCCTTACAGCGC
>JAAGVU020000001.1:51110080-51125080 GCA_011763525.2 Mormyrus iriodes
CATTCTGAGAGAAAGTGACAGCAGTGAGTCCCCGGGAAAATATTACCTTCCCACCAAACCATTCTGCAGCTTCAGTATTTCTCCGGGAAGAAGTAAGATCTCACGGTTATTATCCTGCTAAGAGTTATGGAGAGTGAGAAAAGAAATCAGGAAACGCGGACGGGAGAGACACCCGTTTGAGGCAGTGTTGCGATACAGCGGCCACAGAGAAAGGGCCAAAGTAAGCTTAAAGGGGCTCCCAAGAGCATCCATTAGCATAATTAAATCCACATCAATTAGAAAGCTCAGTTGCTAACCCCCCCCCCTTACCCCCTTACCTTCATATGCAGATGCTGTGGCATTCGTCTAAGGTGCAGAGCAACAAAGAGACCCCCCCTCGCCCTTCTTAGAGGAATCGGGGGCCTCTTAGCTGAGAGAACAAGGGAGCGGGTCTGTACTTTGTCCAGGAGGTTTACCTTAAAGCTACTGGCACCGATTAAGCGCGGACGGGGGCTTTCACGGGTGTGTTTTGCCACTTTGCATCTCAATCGCGTCGCCGTGCGTGGGGGCCGCCACAGGGATGTGCATTTCACCTCCTCCGCGGGTCTGACCGCCGGACCCGTTTCCGCCTGTAATCGTGGATAAATAAAGAGCAGCACTGTGACTTCAGCCCCCCCTCCCCCCGACCACCACCAAAGGGCGGGGGCGAGGGCGGGGGGTCTCCATAGGCTAACCTGCCCATGGTTTGCAGGAGCAGTTGGGGGGGGTTGACTTTCCGCCAGATGAGAAGTGACACGGGGTTCAGGGGTTAATTTGTGTAACGGGCGAATTTGCATACAAATGAAAAATGATGGGATTTCTCTGTTCTTCCAGAAACTTCCAATGTCAGCTGCGCTCGTGCGGCGCCGGCCAGCCGTTTGAAGCGCGTCCGTCGGCACCGGGGCTGGGCCACCTTGTCCGGCGTTAATCTCCACCGCGGGTCAACGGCTTAATTTGCTCGACTTTATCAGTACTGCCACTCACATCCCCGCGCGTCCGCAATCCCCCCCGCCGCCTGTAACACGCCGTTATGAAGGGGGGGGGGGGCTTTTTAACAACAACAAAGGCACAGTAACTCTCTTCTCCAGAATATTTTGAAGCCATAAATGACTTACTGGAGACTGAAGCATACCCGGCGCTCTTGGTTGCGCCCCCCCCCCTTCCCACAAACCTCTAACTTCTTCTTTAGAGAATTCCTCTCATATTTCCCCCCCCCCCCATCTTGATTGGATTGATTGTTTCTTTTCTAATCCAAGGAAAAAAGGGTCACACGGTCGTGGCGAAAGTGTGACAGGCTGCAGTAGGATGCTGAGATTCTCCTCATTTCTCTTGGGTGAATCCACCTTATTTCCTGCCTCATTCTCTCTTCTCCCTGGGTGTCTGCTTCCATCTCTCCCACGAGTGAGGGATCAGTGGGGGTGGGGGGCAGCCAGGCTGCAGATCGGGAGGTGCGACACCTTCTGACTGACTCAGGCACTGCCTTCAAGTTTGGGGGGTGTTGTAGTGACAAGACACATTGGGGGGGGGAGTTATATGATAGGAGCATCATGGAAGATGTGACCCCCTCCCAGGGCCGACAACTTTTAAACTAGCTTATGACGATGTACATGGTTCATTCCTCCCTTTTAAGACAGGTCACTGAGGAGGGGAGGAGCTAAGCAGACGAGTGTCCGGCAGGTCTTGGGACGATCCTGAGCGTGAGATTCAGCTCGTTCTGCACGTTAAGGCTGACATGGGGCCACTGACATCGAGGGCGACATCTCCACATCTTTCTAATTAAAGAGTTCAGAAATATGACTTGGCTTAATGCACCTGGAATGCGAGTCTATCCGCACTCACCTGGTGTGTATTTTTGTCTTATTTTTTAAGCACAAGAATTACAAGCTGTTTTTGAAAGACGGGACCGGGGGGCCGAGAAGCAGTGGGGGAACCTGGATGATGGACAAGCCGAAAGTGTCCTTCTTTACAGGTTAGATTATTGAACGTTCTCAAGACAATGGTGACAAATCTGTTCGCATGATTGATCAATTATGACCCATAAATGCCACAAGCCAATTCAGTATCTAGATCCTGCAGTTTGTAACTGATCTAAAGACACATGTGCCTTTTCTCTGAAGATATGCATTTATAACAAACGATATACAATTATAATGTCTGTTACTATCATCGAGCTGTTAGGGTATGTTTGGATGTTACGCTATACTTACAGGCTGCTTATGAATGCATTATGCATGCTTTATGAATGCATTATGCATGCTTTATGAATGCATTATGAAGGTGCACTGAATGTATTTATTATGTATATTATAAAGGCATTATGCAAGTTCAGTTAATGTAAAACGTTACCAATATTTCTGTGTTTAACTCTTTTCAACCCTAACCGTACCCCTAACCATAACCTACCTTGTTAATACTGGCCAGTCACCATCAAACACTACCTGTTTTGTTAAAGTATTTTAAATGTTGGAATTTTTTATTCCCTCTCTTTCTGTTGACTATTTCAGGCCACATTTCACTGTCAAATTCACCCTTAACAGGTTCCACATTCATAAAAAATACTCACATTATAATGTATTTCAATACATGAACATGCAAGGCATTCGCTGCACTAACATAATTTCTGCTTACTTTGAGAAATGAATGTGTGGCACATCGAAGCACCCATTTTCTTGCGGGCCGATGCCTATTCCTTGTGAAAGGCTGCACTACTGAGCACGCTAATTTATCTCCCAGTTTAAAAAAAAGTCTGTTTGTTAAAAGTGGTGATGCTGCGTGTTCATTTGAGGGAAGTTGCTGGCCTCCGTTCTGCTGTACTTCGGCTCTCACTGCAGCCCAACCCAGAGGGGAGGTAGCAGAGGGTTCTGGCAGATGCATTCCCGTGAAGCCTGCTCAGATCTCTGAGCAAAGGCCCTGTGTGATTCAGCCCCACCCCCCTCTGGCTAAGGAGAGCCGCCACGTATCGATTACCACTGAGAGGGAAGGTTTTCCCCTCTTTCATCACACCCTCCTCACCTTCGCCTCGCTTCGACATCCCGTACCAGGAGCAGCGCTGCACCCGCCCGCACCCCCCTAGCTCCAGATTAGGGGGTGCACTAACCCTCACAGTCTAATAAGCTATAGGTGCAGAATCTAAAGCGCGGGGGTGTCTAATTAATCGTGATCAAAGCAGAGACTTTATGCAAAAACAAACCACGGAGGTCTGGGAATGGAACCTCGCATCCTGAACTCTTGAAGAGCTCCCCCCCCACCCCCCACTTCCGGACGCCATGCAAACTTTCACAGAGCTTTGTTCTGGGATCATGACCCCCCCCCCCCCCCACCCAGAATAGTCAGGTTAATGAAGTTTAGGAGTTCATAACACATTATTAGTTCTTACCTTTTCACAGTTCAGGGGGAAATGAACGCCAGGCCACCAATCCAACACAATCTAAGTCTGGCGATCACAGCTTGGCATGGATCCTCCAAAGGGGGGGTTTGGCCCTGGGGTACGGCCAGTCCTTCCAGAGATACACATCTAACCCTACAATAGTCTATGAAATTATTTTTTCTTTTCTGAGAAGATAGGGACAACTGGTACAAATCGGGGGGCCTCTTATTAAAAAAATAATAACAATCCAAAAAGCTTCCTGGCAGTAAGGACCTATAACATATTTTGGTTTATGTGCATTCCATATGGGGGGGGGTAAACCATCATGGGTACACCATCACCCCTCCCCAACATAAAGCTGTCAAAGTAAGTTACAGGACAAGTTAATGCGGCATATGTTTGTGAATAAAATGATATTTCAAAACAGACGTCGGTTTTTTAATATCTGCAGAAAAATGAAAACCAGTGGGAACATTGACAGCAGAAAGGATACATTTAAAGTGATACAGTACGTATGGTCAGACTGCCAACGTGTAGCCAGGTTTAAGTAGCGAAGCCCTGAGGTAGGCGCAGGCTGGGGGAGTGTTGCAACCTGCAGCTTGGCCTTAAGATGGACACTTAACCCCTTCCCCAGTGTTATTTTGGAGCACACACACCCCCCCGCCCCCCCCGCTTCCCGACATACTCCAATCATCCAGGGGAAAAGAATCTACTGGTGCGTTTTGGGAAAATATATGGTTTTTGTCTGACCTTTTGGAAATATAAGATGTCATATTTAGTGATGTGCAGATTGACGTAATGTAAGGAATTGATGGGACACACAAGGCCTCTTTTTCCCTCCTCTGGGATAAGCACTGTGAAAACACCGGATTTTTGGCGGATTGGGTCCATTTCTGTCACTTCTAATTGGCTGGTAAGACACTGGGGGCAGATGGATTCACACGTTGTGGGCGGGACGTGCATTTCCTATGACCAATGGTCACTTCTTAGCGTGCCTGAAAGAGCATGTAGGTGACTTCCAAAGCATAAATTGTGGTATCTGTTGCTTCATTTGAATGCTACTGGAACTTAATTGTGCATTTCAACCCCTGGCTTTCTTATCTGCTAACTTGGTGGGGGGGGGGGGGGGGGGGGGAAGATTTAAATTTTTGGGAAAATAAAAAAAATTTTCCCAAAGGCTGCTCCCCGCCCCCAGACCGTTTTTTTTAATTTTAATTTACCCCCCTTTTGTTCGCCCGGTCTTTCTTCGGGGTCGGGGGTGGCTGGGCGGGGGGGGGGGGGCGGGGTGTCGAGGAGGCATGAATTGAAATATTTGGAAAATAAAATAAATTCTTCACAAAGCTGTGCCTCGCTGCCAGACACGTTATTTTAATATTGAATTATCGCCTCTTGCTTGCAGCCAGGCCCCGCGTTTTGCGACCGTCTGTAATCTTTACGAAAGCACTGGCAAATTAGCCATTCTGGGCGAATTTTACGCTTCAGATGTGCCTAGTTCTCAGAAGTCTGTCGTGTGCCTTCGGTCTAAACAGGAAGTCCCTCCGTAGGCACGCGCTCACATCAACCGCTTACAACTGACGAAAAACCGGGTGCTCCAGTGCCCATTAATTACTCCAAATAATTAACAGAGCACACATGGAAAACTATAAATCACACTGTTACAGAGTCGCCAGCTGCACTGCGCTCACCATCTTCAAACGCGAAGTATTCTAAGTCCTTTCAGTTTTGTTCTTCTGTTACATTTTCGACAGAACTTTCAGAACGGTTGTTTGCTGGTGTAACATTCAGCGAGCTGACAGACACCCTCGTCCCGTAGGAGTCAAACATCTCAATAAAAACACAGCACACCAGCTTCTTTCTAACCCCGACTCTCTGTTTCTCATAAATTCTCCTCCTTTGTATTAATGCAGTCCAAGGATTAGTTACCGGGTGAATCACAACTCATTGTTAGTTGTGTGAGCTGCCAGATAAAGGCTCCGTCCTTTGCAGGACTGCTGAAAGTTCAGCGCGGTGGGCTGGGGGCAGCGTGTGCGGTGCAGACCCCCGGTCCGATTTGCCACCATACCACAGCACCGTCATGCATAGTCAATGAGATGGCAGGCTGGCCCGGAACCACAATTTCACCAGCTCCTTCCCCTGGCTGCAAACACGAGTAAAATTTAACAGCAACTTTGATATTCATTTAACTGCAATAAAGTCTTTTGCACAGCCCGCATGCTAATGTGCATCTCTCTCTTTGGCCATCATCGTCCCTCTATGGTTTACTGTGTACAGCCAGATTGTAGCAAGATTACACGCGGTGCCTAGTTCAGGCGCGTCATGTTCTGGTCAATCTTACATCAGGCTGAAGGACAAAGACCAGTCAGGGACTGGAGTGACATAAAAAGTCTTCTCAGACCGCATATTCAAACCCACATTTTCCTCCCTTTTAAAAAATTCCCATAATCCTTTTTACCTCTTTCCCTCCTTTGCTTAATATCCTCATTATCACTGGTGGCCAAAGGTGAGAATTGGACACTCTGGATCATTCCTGTCTGCACACTAATTAAAGCTGCGCTGAAATCTCAGCCAAAGCGAATCCCACTCCAGCAGGTGTAGCATTACCGGGGAATCTGTCGGCACCGGGGGGGGGGGGCTACCTGCTTTCACAGCCTTTGTGCATTAACCGCTCTCTTGTCCAGGAGGAGAACCCTGAGCGGGTGACATGTCACCCGCTCAGCGCTTCCTGTTATGGCCCAAAGCCATGGTGGCAGCTCTGTTAGCACAGGGGAGCACACGCCAGCAGATGGCCAGCATATTGTGCAGAGACGACCTACGTGTAATTGCTCAAGGTTCAATACGCTCAGGTTTAAAGCCTAATTGCATTGACCACCTTCACAGCCACCACAGATGCTGAGTTCAATAGTTTTAAGGTGGACATTTGGAAAGGGAGTCTGGTGTCCGTGCAGATTTCTACATGTCACAGGACTCCAGCAATAAAGATACAGAGCTTTCAATTTAACTCTGTGAAAAAAACACGTTATTCTGAAACCTTTTAAACAAAATAATTTCAATTCTCCAGACTTACAGGTGTGAGTGGCTGTAATACTTCAGGCAAAGATGTGAACATTCAATCGAGTTGAGTTCCGTTTACACAAGGCGTGAAACTCTCTGGTGTGAACCTGTTTTAATCCCAAATTCAGGCAGCGATCACAGGCCTGTCAGGACAGCACCCAGGCACACAGGGCTCTTCTGAAATCCTTCTTCAAGCTTCTAGAACATCACCTTCAGTTCGCTGAACACAGTGACTTTGGACAGCATTTTGACAAATCAAAGCATCTGTAGATGCTAACGTTGCCTGAAAATTAGCAATAAAACTCTTAATTGCACTTCACAAAATTAATACGACAGTAAGCCTTTGTTCCTTGTGAATGCCTTATAGATAATAGGCAGTCCACCTTAATTCACAAAGATAGCCCCCTTATCGACACCAGGTTGCTTACATGTATTTGTAGACGATCAATTCATATTGATCATAACTCGACCTTCAGTGGGCTGCAATAGATATTATGATCGATAGTTGTGTTGGACGGACTACGCTCGCCAGTAACCAAGGGGGAAAAATAAACATGGCTGACCAGATGCTGCACACCGTAAGATTAGACCTGCTGTGATTGCCTGTGCCTCTTTAGGGGAACCTCTCGTCAGGAACTCCTTTGGGAGACGGAATTTGGGATACAGGAAATTCCACTGAGAAATACCGTCCTGCGAGTGTGTCTGGCTAATCAGACAGTAGGAGATTTAGGATATATGCGTGCGTGTGGATCTGCTCCGTATTGGCATAAAATAAAGGAACCCTAGAGAATGTAAGGGGGAAAACAGGGTAAAATGTACCGCTGCAAAATCAGGTTTTTATTCCAAAAGTAAAAACAAAGTTTCAGCTGACAGCCTGCTTAATTGTTCATTGTTATATAGCGGACAAAGGAAGAAAAAGAAAATAAGTTGAATATGCTGGCAGTTAGGTGCAGCTCGGATTTCCATTTTGAAAACAAGTAGGGGAAGTGCACAGGCATTGCAAATTGAGTTTGAGTGTTAGAAATTTTGGTTGGGGGCGCATTGGAACCTGTGGATTATCAATACAGAACAGTGACATTAATTTCACGCATGAGGAGAGGCCTGGAATATACCACATTATGCCAGTCGCAAGGAGAGACACGTCAAGCTCTGGGAGCAGAACATGGAGAGGCGGAATCGGGAGGGCCTGTCCGGGCGTGCATTCGCTCACGGGGTGGGGGGCGGGGGTCTGTGTTGCGAGCCTGTGTTTCGTGAGGTGGACATGAAGCGGACAGGACGACCTCAGGGGGACCTTGGGGTGCGCTGACAAACGGGCGCCCTGGACTCGGTGACAGGCGACAGGGTGCATTTCATAGATAATTCAAATAAAACCCGTGAAGAAACTGCCTCTTTTCATCTCAAAGAAAGGGAAAAAAATATGTTTTTGCAGTACAATAATAAATATTTCTCTCAGCTGATTTAATTTTACAGGATGTGGTCAGTTTGCAAACAGGGTTTTCATCATGGCGGCTCTTGGTTTGTGCCTGCACGCTAAAAAGCTCAACATCGTCCAAAGATCACCTCTGAAATCAGGTTATCTGAGGATGACTAATCACGCCATCATCTTCATCTAAAAAGAGGCAACAGCACAGCCGTAAGGCTTTCCGTCGGCTTTCTAGACAAGAAAACAGACGAAACTGCAACTGAGCCTCAAAGCGAAGGCTGCTGTTTTAAGCTACAGGTGGGGGCTGCAGTTGGAAGCTTCATCAAAGTTCTGAGCAAGAATCAGGAAAACATCCAGACATGAAAACAAAGCCTACAACTGGGAGCCATATGACAGGCTGGACTCGGGGAAAACAGTCTCTTAGGAAAAAGTGATAATGATCTTCTCAGAAATAACAGTGGTATTGGATGGAACGGGGAAGTGAAAGGTTTTTTGGTCAGCATGGTGACCAAAGTGCCCATTGATTCTTCCTCTCTCGTTCTTAGTGCAGGAATCCCCGCCGGTCATCGGCTGCATCCGCCCAGGGAGTCCGATCCCACCACCTCCACTTGGGGGGGCGTGCTTATTAAGTGCCTTACCTCGGACGCCCGTGGGAGGCCTGTCTGATAAGGGATCGTTTAAATCAGAGGTGGGCGAGAGCTGTGCCTCTCCCTGTCGGTCGAGCTGAGCCGTAGCCTCCGGATCGAAACCAATCCCGTCATTATGGGATGGCGAACGTGCCGCACGCAGAACTCGGAAACTCCTGGAATGCACGCGTGTTCCCAACTAATGAACTGGAGTCAGTAACCCTGCCAGCTTTTTTTTTATGTTACAATTATAATAAGGCCAATAATATATATATGTGTTGTTCTTCAAAAGGTGGGAAAAATGGTGCTTTTAATCCTGTCTTGCTTTAATTGGCCTCTCTCTCGCCCACGAAGGGTTCAAGCCGTGGTGAAATGAAACATGTGTTAAGTTGTGTGGCAGAGGAGAGCAGCTCTATATGTTTCCAAGCGTGAGGTTCTGCACGGATGTTGGGTGTTATGGCTGAGAGCGTGTGTCTGTAATTAGGCTGAATGTCTCTGCAGCCTGTCTTCCCAGAAAGGGCTCTCGGAAGCTTACACAGTGTATTTGTCCCTCTGCATTTGCCATGGCCTTTCGCTCACCTTGTGAGGCCACTCCGTACTCTCCTTCAAGCCCTCCCAAGCTGCAGGTTATACCAAACCCCAGTTAATCAGCCCTCTAATGCACCAGAGAGAAGGAGGGCAGCATTTACACACCTATCTGATGCTTTTATCCAAAGACGGCAGGGGGAAGGGTTGCGCCCCGGGATTCAAACCCACAGCCTTTTCATTGTTAGAGCAATGCTGTACTCGTTGCTCTACAGCAAGATGGCCGCATCCCGTGCTGACGCCTTGCTCGGCCGTGTCCGGAGGGCCGAGCTGGCGGACGGGTCGGGGGAGTGGGGTCTTCCCCAGGATGAAGGTGTCATATGGTGCCGTTTCATCGCTTCTCCAAACAGGGGCAGTTTGGCCAGTGTATCACTTTTGTTTGCCCAGATGAAACGCACAAGCAGAGCCTCAGAGACAAATACCAACACACACTGGAAAGAACTTGGTGTTTTTTTTATTTTATTTTTTTGTTTTCTTTAGCATTAGCTGATTTGCTGCGAAGTCTAGATTTTAGGATTGAAATGGAGCATGATAGGTATAAGGATTAACAGTGATACGTATTGATTCCACATTTCGCTTTACTGTTACCATATGGGAGTCAGTCAATATCCTCGCCTTTGATGGCTGTGAGCACCGGTGTTCTCAGTTAGGGGGAAGCTGTCCTCAACTGACACAGTCATGTGTTATCAATGTGCCGGCGCATTCTTGCAGCGAGGACTCTGTTTTAATGGGGCATGCGGTTAGAAAGTGCCATGCCTTCCACAGAGCCGCGCTGCAATTATCATCTCATACTTTAAAGTTATATAACTTTATGAAACCAGCAGCGACGTTTGTTTCCATGAAGTCCTTCCAAGACGGGCAGGGCACAAAAGTGTGGCTCTGAACAGGCGAAGCCTTTTACAGTTAATATATGAAATAATTGGAAATTGAACGACTTCCCTCACCGAACGGGAAAAAGGGCCGACCTCGCAATGGTTCTCCGGGGATGCGGCGTGTCACGAAACAATCCGAGATTTATACAGAGAGGGCACATAAAGTACATGGGATGTGGTTGATCATGATAAGTCGCTGTTGGACTAGGTTACCCACCCTATTATTTATCAGTCAGTGATTTATAATGTTGTGCAATTAATTTACGCTAGTGGGAAGAGGGGAGGTTCTTGGCAAGGTGCATAGAATGACTTTGGGGACATTGGGCAGAATGTGTTGCCATGCACAGCGCTGGACTGAAGAACGAGGACCATCTTTTATGGGCATGTTCTCATCCCAGAAGGCAGGGGCCGCTGCACCGGATTCAACTCTCTTCCTTTAGTGAAACTCTACCACAATGCTGGTTTATGTCATTCGCCTTGGATGTCATCAGCATTGCCAAAACAGAGACATCTGATAGGGTTTTGGAGGAAAACGGATGAGGAAAGATGCCATTCTCATAATTACAGACTTACGCTTATCTCCCAAACAACTACTTCACGATCTTCCATGAAGGACTGTCTCTCAGAAATATACTTAAAAACAATTGAACATTCACCTTAGTCAACTAGAAACTAATGATGAAAACAGTAAAGTGGTTAGGCTATTTAGTTTGGGTAATTCTAAGAATTTTCTGCACGGCTCTGTGTATTGGCGCATATAAACACATATACCTACAGGAAAGATGAGCTGCTCTCACTATAAATAATTCAGCAGGATGTTATTGAACTGTAATGCCTTTACATTCATCACTTTATCGTATGACAATGAGGGCTCATAACAGTGTGAATAACAGTGTAGACAGGCGGGTAGGGCCTCCTGAATATTTAAACCTCTGGGGTCCGCAGGGACCACGTAAAGCAACAGCGCATTCTTCAGCGACGGCGGTGGTAGCAGCACGGCGCATTTCTGTATATAGGCTTTGGTTAATCACCCTTTGTAATTAGAAACAATGCTGTAAGCGATACAGTAGCACCCATGAATGGCACTGTACCATCTTCCCAGGCCCCCTATGGGACATGAACCCAAAGACCTATCAGCTCTGCTGGCAGTGTGACACCGGGTGTAAAACCCGCTCACTGGGTAATAAGGCCTGAACGGAAATATGATGGTGCCATGCACACTTACTGCCACGGTGGCCAAGGGAACGTCTATTCTCCTGCCAAAGGAGAGCGTATGGTTTCTAGACTCTGTACACGTGCTGCTCAGGGTCGCTTACGCCAGCATGGAACAACCATTTTTGACCCGGTTCAAAGCAGACGTGGGTGCGATTACAAGATTTTTCCCCTTGCTATAGATGTGCTAGATTTGTGGCGTCCCTCAATGACCCTTGATTACCCCCCTGTCACGGCTGACAGACTTAGCAATAAAATATTCCAGGAAGAAACCGCAGAAAAGAAAGTTAATAGTATAACATTCATTGAAGCCCGTTACATCATATGAAAATATCACGATTTACAAATGGTAAATTGTTCATATTAAGCTAAATCTGAGTGCAGTATGTTAACCCAAGCGGAAAACTTTATCCGTCATCTTGGTAGTAATGTAGAAGCTAAACACACATTAACTAAAGAGATATTTTATTCAAATATCTTATTATTTGAAATGCCTTTTGAACCAATTACCCTCTTGCCTGAATGGCTCAGTAATTCCACAATGTTGTAAACAACTTCATAATTCACGGTGAACTCCTGTCAATACTGCTCAACGTAAAGAGAGAACATTAAAGATCCATTTACATAAATCTCGCCACTAATGCACGGATGTGCTCTGCATATCTCCGTTCCTGACTGATCTTCTTGCTCTTGGTGAAATTTTATTACTGCATTTCATATCACAGAGATCTCGCATCAAACAAATTACGCAATCTGAGTTCGAGTCTCGATATAAAATAAGATGTTTTCTAAAGCATAAAATGACGCCACCATTAGCAATTATATACATTCATATCTTTATTTATATACATTTACATCTTCTGCCATTCCAGAACGGAGAACCTGAAGAATACCGGCAACAGCATTTGGTTCCTGCTTGACATCTTGAAAACTTCCGTGCTATGGACTGGGTTGGGAGAGCACCCTGTTTTAAGCAGGGAGTGCACCAACATGGCACTTTCTAGATAACTGGGATTCCCCTGAACCAGAAGAAGAGAGCATTAGACTGAGGCGTTGGCAAAGACAGTTTCAGCATAAGGATGGTTTGCTTCAGGACTGGATAGCTGGAGTCACCCAAGGCGGCTTTAAACTCACCAGCCATAACTCTACCATTGACCTGTAAGCAATGCTTCTGAGGAATCTTCTAGTAGAACCTAAGCAGACTAGAACCTCATGTAGATGGGCAGGGAATGATTAGTCGTTCACCTTGCAATGCAGAACCTGTAGGTATTGAACAGCACGTTCAGACTTAACACGGAGCCGGGTTTTCTATTTTAAGGCCCCACTCGAAGAATCATTTTGGGATCCACTGCCCTCTCTAGTGTAGTGACAGTTTGTGGCCAACAGGAGGCCCCCAAACCTCAGGGGCCTCATGTAAATGTGCAGCTTGTGTGATAAACTCCGGCGCTGACCTTACAGCGAATGCCTCACGACACATAACAGAACGGGCCAGCGGATTAGATTAAGGCCTCACTTGTTATTCAACGCTTAGCTGCTGCGTTTTTGCATAAGCAAGATGCATGCACGGCTCCCTAACACGCAGTCTTACATGCGTCGCTTGTATGACAGACGGTCAGATGCAGTGCCTCGGAGCTCTGTGACATCCTGCCCCGTGACAGTTAACCAAATAAAGGGAGTGCTTTCCATGCTAAATGACACATCATTAAAAATCAAGGGCCCCGCCACGTCAGTCCCTCATGTCAATTTTAACATATGTCGCCATCACTGGTGCACGTGCTTGTGTGGTAAGATTAAGGAGTGGCAACGGCTGCTGACTGACTCCTCTCACCGCGGGGCACTACAGCGTTAGGCTGTTTGGATTTGCTTACCCACTCTTTACCTTTCATACGATTTCGTACTGGAGCCTCAAAATAAAATCAAGCACGCAGTTGGGTTTAATTCGTAGACTGTTTACCAGAACGTGTTCCGTCACTATCCCGTGAACATGGAGTGATGCTGTCATGCCCCCCCCGTCCCATATACATCTTACCTCTTAATGGCATCCGGGTGTGGATTACCATAATGACCCTCCAGGCTCATCCACGGGTAATGACTGTGTAAAAATCCCCATTAACAGGTTATTCTTCATACCTTTATACCGTGTCTCTGCACCTCAGGTAGCACTGTGTCTCTCTATAGTGAGAAAACGGCTATAAATGCCTTTTTCCTTGCTTATTGATACATCTGTCTGATTTCGCTTATTAACTAGTTTATTTCCATCCCGTTCAGTAATTTATTTATCTATTTATTCTTTAATGAGTTAAAAATCCACCAGAGAATAAAGACGATGAAACTTAAACCATGTACAGTGGTGTTAAGATTATTCACACTGAGGCTGGCCATTCTCAGAAGATGCCGGAATGTAGGTTAGGGCTGCAAAGTTAGTATGCAAATTACCTTATCTGGTGGGATTCACAAACAACCAACATTCTGATTGATTTAATAAACTGCTTTTATCTTTCAAAGTGTTAATTAGGCAAGAGGGGCCCTGCTTTGAAACTTGGCTTTCCATGGCACTTAATCAAGAGCATTAAACAAAAAAGGAAACTTCTTCATGTCTAACCCCCCCCCCCCCACCTCCACATACACGCACCCCCATTCTGTAACAAATAAAGCCCTTCTAACAAGTTTAAGAGAGGAAGCCCCTTCAAGGAAAGAAAACGTGATGGGTTTGAAATAAACTGGTTTCAGTGTGAGTGTGTATCGTGGATTGCGGGAGACTCTGGCAGCGAGACCGGCCCAGCCGAACAGAAAAATCACGGTACGCTTCTCTACGTAACGCCTAACGGCTCTGACCTATGAATGGAGCCTCATGACAGACATTCAGCCATCGTTTACCCAGAGGTGTGACATCCCTAAAGGCCAAAAAAGGACGGATTCAGTCTGCCTGTCTCCCCGAGGACGCCGCAGATCCCAGCATGCGGATCGCTTTTTACGGCTTCCGTGCAGATTTCAGTCTGGGGCGTTTTGATCTTACGCAGTTCTTCACTTCTTGGGAAAACTTTCTCTCTCTCCCTCGTTTTCTGTCTCTTCCATCCCAAAGCAATCTGAATATTTTTCGGCTGCATATTTTAATTTCTAGTCCATCTTTGATGTTCCTCAGCTTCCTCCGATTGCTGCCCGTAAGCAGCTGCTCTTCCCCATCGTCAGGCGTTCAGTGCAGTTTGACATGCACGGGGTCATTTTTGGGGGAAGAGGGGGCCTAATTGCCCCTGTAAACATGATATGCAAGACAAAGACGACACGAGCAAGCAAACCTAAGGTCCTTCGATAGAACGTGCCTGCAAATGCAAAGCCAACAAAAAAAAGGGGATACATTCATTGATGTATTTCAATCCATGTTAAAAATCCGAGGTATATAAAAAAAATCCACTTATTTCCTTTTATATCTTTGCTGTCAACGTAACCAGCTACGGAAGTTGCATATTAAAAGTGTGGTAATCAAACCTGCGCAATTAAAACTTTGTGAAAGAAATTATGAGGCACAGAGAAAGAGGAGGAGAGAGACTATAGCACCACTAATTATTGACTGCCCTCTGGTTACTTGAAAAAGTCTTCATTAGTCTTTTCCTGCAGTAATTTGTTTTGTATGACATTCATCATGCGGGCCTTTTGCTGGTAACCTTTGAGCCCTGTGCTGTCAGCCTGCTACGATGCGGCTCCACAGTGGGTTCCTCTGCTCCTGTCTACCGTACATTTTAGACACGTATCCTTTATAATTCGGTCAACTGCTTATCTCTCCCGTCTGCCCTGTGCCATTGCCTTTCTTTCACAGACAGTGTCAACGAGACACACAAAAAAACACAG
>JAAGVU020000001.1:51127580-51173400 GCA_011763525.2 Mormyrus iriodes
TTCGAATGCTTTGATGTAAATATAATTTCTTTGATAAAACCCGTGTGTTATTTAGCAGTGCCTGACTTTTTTTATAAACTGATTAAAAAAAAAAAATTGTATTATTTAGTGATTATTGTAACAAGGCATGCCATTGCTAACTCGTTAATGTCATGGAGACACGTGACGAAACGGCTACTCGTTCGAGGTGCACTGGTGCGGCCGTGTTTGACAGCACAGGTCCTACTCATGAGTCCAGTCATTTAGCCATTGGCCCTGAGTAACATATCCCACACCACATAAAAGCCAGAAAATAAGATCCCAGAGCTATGTTTGCAGTTAGCCTTGGGCCCCTACATCACTAAGCTGTCCTACTGGGCCTTTAATGAGCATTTATGTCGAGACAGAAGCCCCCAAGCACGTCGTAACGGCGACCCTAGGAAGGTGGAGCATCATCGCAGAGCAGATATGGCTTTTCCTGTAAAGTCTCTCAGACAGAGTCATTTCACCAGACAGCAGCACGCGTGGGAACATGTATTTTTATTTTTGCTGTCTGACATTCCTATTCCCAGGACCACGCACTCTTACAAGACTAAATTGAACATCTACTGCGTGCACCTGTCAGGACATGTTGCCTGGCGTCTCCGGAGAGGAAGAAACACAAATCCGGAGCGTGGGCCATCACTGACTTTTGATAAGTGCTGAATAAAAAAAAAACAGAAGAGTGGGATTCACAGTGGAGGGAAGGTTTCTACAGAGAAGGAGAAGTTGATGAAATGAAAGGAGAAGGGCACTGACCCTCCTTGCAACTTACGCTGATCATATTAGCAGTGGGGGTTACGAGTACCCAAAGAGCCAGCGATGTCAAGCAGTTAGTGGGATTCCGGTTGACCTCACCAATGGGTTTCTGATGGGATTTTGGGCAGATTAACGGGTCTGCTTCACCTACTGGCATATGTATGGGCACTACATTTATAAAGCAAGCTAACATATCTTCTGGTTTGGAGTGCAGGCCAGTGCCGTGGTCCAGAAAACCCATTTGACAGCAGCTGAAATAACAGGGACCTCCACCAGGAATTCAAGTGGCAGCATCTTTTAGAAAAATCATTATTATCAGTTTTGAAGGCAGGATTCCAAACGTTATTTATAAGCTGAGTGCTGCAGCCAGCCGAAATTGCTGCTGCAATTCGTATGCAGAGATATCCCTAACACAACAGACAGTTTGCCAAGTGGTGCCACCTCGACAGGGGGTCCTCTGAAAGGTCGAATATTTATAGTTGTGACATGAGACTTCACAGCTCGCTGGTAATCATAATTCTGTGTTTACGTGGTTTAACGTTCCTGGCGGCCGTACAGTGAGGACCTCATAGGGAAGGCTTCCAACGTGCCTGTTTTCCATACAGCCATCAGCTAAAATCAGGTACTCGGAACCTGGCTATAAACAAATAAAATCCTAACAAGAGAAGTAAAACAGGGAGCTCACGGCTAGTAAGCTGAAATACAGATATCGATGCAGTCGCTAAGAATGTTATATAACATGTTTTAATTCTAGTTATTTTTTATTTATTATTGTTACTTTTGTTTTTTCCGAATATCTCCAAAATTCTTGAACTGTAGTGATACGCTTGAACTGAAATGATTCCGTGCTGGGTATTATTTGGGAATACAGTATATGGTTTGAAGTCTTGAAGTTTTGTGCGTGTGTGTGAACGGATGAAAAAGGTTACAAAGTAATCTGAGCAACACGTGTAGGAAGACGCTCGGGGAGCTGCTGTAAGTTTCCACTCGGAATTTCATTAGTGCATCTACCTCGCGGTCGCCGACGAGGCTGGAGGAGTGGGCAGGCGGGGGGGCGGGCAGCCGCGGGTAAACCCACACCTCGCATCGCCAAACAATACCCACATGAGCTGCGCTCGTGGATTACATTAGACTTCACGTGGCAGGAGGCCACTTTTAACGTGGTCATTTAAAACCTCCTTTTTGGCACGGCGAAGTACGCAGTCTGATCTATCCTGCGCTGTGCTGTGGGAACTTAAAATTCCAAGGGTGCGCTGCTCTGTGGAGGGCCTGGGATGTTTTATATTAGACAATAGGGCTAGCTAGAGGATAACCAGACTAGCTACAGAATAACAGGCCTAGGTAAAGCATAACATGCCTAGATAGAGGATAACAGGCCTAGGTAAAGGATAACAGGCCTAGGTAAAGGATAACATGCCTAGCTAAAGGATAACAGGCCTAGCTGCAGGAAGCAAGCCTGCCTACAGGATAACAGGCCTACTTAGAGGATAACAGGCCTAGATGCAGGAAGCGGGTCTGCTTACAGGATAACAGGCCTAAGTAAGAGGATAACAGGCCTAGCTATAAGGATAAGAATGACGAACAAAAGTAGCAAAAATTGAGCTTTTTACTCCATCAATACCCTTAATGGATTGTTAAAAAAATGGTTATCCATTGTCTTTCAAACTAAACTTCAGTAACAGGACATCCACTCCTAATGTGTCCACCACTGCCACTTAAATATTTGACAATCTTCTATATATAGAACATTTCTACTGTATTTTTTATGCTAGACATCTGTTCTTTTGGTTATTACTCTGACCACATTAAGTTCATTAAAAGCCAATTATCAAGAGAACAGTTTAATTACATATTATTTAATCAGTAATTAATGGGACACTACCAGGAATTGTAATCTTAAATAGCCTGTCAAACAAACATTCTGTGAGTCCTGTAATATGTTCTGCTGTAATATTATTGTGAAAAGCCCCTGCTCTTTGAGAAATCCAGCAAGATCTGACTCATTAATTGAATTAAGCATATCATCAATCATGCAATCAATTTAAGAATTTATGAGCAGATAATTGAGTCATAGAGAGGATTTTAATCGCTATTGAGGCACATGGTGGTAAGAAATGATGGTCTACCTCCTCAGAGCTGTAATATTTTACTGTGTATCACACTCCCAGGAGGGTGTATTACAGCACAACATGAGCACAAGACGACATCATGGTGTTCTAAATGAACATTTGCTTAAACCCTGCTTTCATTGCGCCCATTTATGGATCACATGTCTATGATGAAATCATCGTCATTTTATCAGTAAACGGCAGATTTGTCGTTGCAATATTGTTTAGATTAAAAATTAAAAAAAAAACTTCAACACGGTTAAGATGGATGTAAGATGGATAAATGGAGCTCCTTCTGCTGTGGGGGTTTGATTTGAATGTTTGTCTCACGAACTTTAGTCATCTTCATAACTGTTTCCGCTGCTCTTCTCAGAACTTCAGACTGATGGTTTAATCAGAATTTGGAAAAACCAAAGATGTTAACTCAAAAAGCACCAAAAAAGGCCAAAACGTCTATCTGAATAGCATATTTTCAATATCAAACAGCTCCTGTTAAATCGATTCCTGGAAACTTCCATTCCTGCAGCTCGGTGTTCTCACTCATTTTTTCATGCAACGGGGTAAATATTTGCGATCGATACTCAGGGACACTTTTGCTCGCTGTACCTGCAGAGCACAGCTATGTGAGACACAAAGACAATGACAAACATGCAGCTCACTTTACACAAAACACGCTTAATTGCATATGAAACCTTCTTTAGATCCTCTCGCTCCATGCATCAAGACAGATGTTTGCACGGAAAGGACAACATGCACACACAAACACACGCATGCACACGCGTATACACGCACACACATGTTATACACGCAAACACACGCATGCACTCTCCATTCATTTCTATGGGAAAAACCCTAATCCCAACTATGACAGCCTTAACCCCTACCCAGCCCTAATCTTGACCCCTACCCACCCATCCCTAACCTTAACCACAAGTAACCAAATAAAATACAAGAATTCTGACATTTTTAGTTTCTTGATTGCATTCACAGATTTTTGTGGGGACCTGAAAAACACAGACACTGATCAAATGTGCAGTAACATAGCTCTGAATTAACAGCCATATCTACTTACACAGGAGACATCGCTGGTGTTGACAGTATGAAGTCTGTAGTATGAGGTAAAAAAAGGCTGTGATTTTTAGAGCCTTGGTGAATTTACACACATGCTTACACTCCATTCTGCTATATTTTCATATAAAAATAAAAAGTGTGTGTATTTTGCCTACAGCCAGATTTTGCCTACAAGTACCAGTAATTAAAATACCAGCGGGGACCTTTAATAAAAATGATCTATTTGAAAAAATACTGTAATTTTCTTACTCATTTTGAACGCTGTACTGACGACGACACCCTTTTTCGTTGTTTATTTTTACATTTCTTTTAGAAAGGCAGCTGTTTTGCTGTTTCAGTTTGGTAGTGCTCATTCCGGTCGAAAGACAGGGAACAGTGAAGCATCTAGTTAAATGCAAACAGCGTAACCACAAGACTGATCCTCACTAACAACTAAGACAAACCCTGCCTCAACATACACTGGGGGGGGGGGGGGGTGACCTGGGAGAGACCTATGGAAAAGTCTGGAATCTCTGCCCTGCATCACAAACACCTAGATGACTTGGTTCAGAAACAGTTCTGATTACAGTAACTATAATTAAATTTACAAATTGGTAACTGGTGTGTGACTCAGCAGGTTGGGACCCTGTGCCTGTGATTGGAAGGTCGCTGGTTCAAGTGCTGTGTTTGGCAAAGCAAGACCCTAACCCCCACATGCTCCAGGGGTTTCTCAAAGAAAAAGAGCAGTACTACTGTTAAATAAAAAAAAAATATATATATATATTAATTGCTCAAAGTTTGAGAAGGTTGGACAACGAGATGCTCTCTGCAGAAATCCCAAATCCTGCAGTCAGATGTGTGTTCTGTGGGTGAGGCTGTGATGCTCGTGAAAAGATTTTCACATTCCGCAGTTGCAAGTCACGTCTATAAAGAAGCCGACCGGCGGAGCCATTCGTTTCCTCCAAACAGTTAATTACACAACTTCACAGCTTTTACGATGTGAAACCGATCGGCCCTTTGACTTGTGAACTTACTTGTAGGATGAATTTGCTTGGATGAAAACAGCGAGTATCAAGACAGTTCAAGTAACAAGTGCCAGCCAAGAGGGCAAACTAGTACTAGTTAGCAGCTTTGATTTATTCTGCATTTATGGATCAACCCACATATGGTATTATGTTTTCAAAGAAAAATGCAAAAGGACAGCTGTTTATTTTTTCTTTTATGAAGACATTTTGCCAATCCAAATAAGGAATGTATATATAGGAAAACTCACTCATTTTTTCAAAGTAAACCCTAAATTACAATAGGTCTCTACTATTATTCATATGCATGACACCTAATGTTTTCCAGTGTCCCACAACAGTATTCAGATCCCAGCGTATAAATCTCCCGTTTAGAGAAATCCTGACCTGCATTTAATGAAACACATCGTATACTCGACCTAACCTTACAGCCTGTCCCTAACAAGTGTTCACACATCTTACATCCTCCACCTGTGTTCGCTGCAAACCCGTAGAATCCTGCACTGTGTGGATTTCCAGGAACCCACGTCAGAGCTGTCCTTTACCACAGCCATTTTGCACAATATTTCCCAAAAGGGTACATCATTTTGCACAGTTTTCTTATTTATTCCTTGTTTTATGACGTATGCTTATTTTACTACTGATTTTCCTTTATATATCTGTTGTCTTTTTACACACATTTTTTTTATTGCATTATTTTCTGTGCTACTGGACGAAGAAATTTCCTCCCAATCAACAAAGTGCAATCTTACATCTTACCTTACCTTACCGTACCTTACCGTACCATACCGTACCATACCTTACATTATCCTATGATGGTGCCTTAGTGGGTTTAAGAAAACACAAACTGCTTGAATCTCACTGGGCTTCCTGCTGGAAGATGTGGAAGGTATACCGGACATTAAAGCCGACAGGGTGATGGAGCCCGGCGTGACTGCAGTGGGGAGGCGCCAAGACCGGCACGGCATCTGGAAGATGTGGGATGTTTGGGATGAGGCCGTACTGAGATGCGGCGCCTGCCGAGCGGAGCCAGGGGGCTCCTCTGCCTCAGGGATCGGCATGGGCCAAAACGGAGCACAATAGAGGATTGCGGTGGGGGGGGCTGACGTCCAACTTGCAGGACAGGGGCTCGCCATCCTGATTAAAAGCACCGAGGCAGCTCTGTTCTGCCTGAAACCAGCCAGTCCTCTTTCCAGATAATTGTATCCAACCTTTTTAGTTGGGTGCGGGGGGGGGGGGGGGGGGGGCGGGGGGATGAGCTGAACTTTGTTGTGGTACAAACTTCGTGTCCAGGGAGGCCTCGGCCTGTTATCGGAGAGCTCCATGTAGGCGAAACTCTTTCCAGCCTTTCAGCTCAGGCTTAATTAACTTAGATATAGTGCCTGTATGGCAAAAAGTAGTTGTGTTTCCCAAACTGAGACTCCTTTGAGTGGCTTCCCATGTTCCCTGGAACCAGAGTCCATCTCCCAGCACATTTTCTTAATAAGACTGTATTTCAGTGTTGCATCGTCGGGGCCCTGGTTTGTAAGATGGGGGCTGGCGCCCGCGATGGCTCTGTCAGGCTTCAGACAGAGCCCTGCCTACCTGGAAGCAATTAATGGCCATCCTGCCATTTCTATAGATGTCAAGGAGAGGCATGCAGCGGGATCTGTGGCGAGCATTGGGCGCGGGACCCATCTGCGTTCAATGTTCCACTGCTGTGGCCAATCAGGGTAAGAAGCAACATGGATGTCAAGCAGCACCGTTCTGCCGAGGAGCCTGGCCGCTACCGTGTTCGTCAGAAGGACCCGACTCTCCTGGTGGCACATGTCCCCTCCAGCTTGCCGTACTGAAAATGGCCAGACGCTATGATATGACTGCCAAAATGGCCAACTTACTGAGGAGTACCGAGTCATAATTCTGGGTACTGCAACCATCCGCAGGAAGCAGTCTGCAACCCCCCCCCCATTCTTGTGCTCACTGAGAAATGACACTGATTTGAAATTAAAGGGAGCAAAAAAAATTGTTTCCGGAATAAATTGTTCATACATGGATGGCCGTGAATCCGTGGACGCTGTCGCTTAGCACGCGGATGCTAATTCCGAGGCAGCAGCCTGATGCCCATGTGGCATTCACTTCAGATGACAGAGGAAGCCAGCAGTAATGATAGGCGAGATTGACATTCAGATCACCATGTGCCATTTCATGCTGACACTGACCTTACGCTGATGTCACACTCCCCGTGAAAAGGTCAGCTGCACGCTGACTTAATGAGTCATCTTTTTTTAATTGTTATGGTACGTGGCGAGGGAGACGGTGGAAAACTTTGCATAACTTTTAATTAATGTGAAATATGCATCGATCATGCCAAACGTTTATACAAATGTAGAAAGATACAATGAACGACGAACGCGTACCGTTCACCACCTGAACTGTTGGCTGTGGCCCTGACTTTTGATTTGTTGGCATGTGTGGGTGTGGCCTGTGGTGTATTTTGCCTACAGGCCTCCGTAGCTGAACAGATCTTTTACAGTTACAGGCTACGTGTACAGTTTATAATCATTATTTAACTGTTTCATTTACTGCTGTTAACACACGTTCATTAGCAAAAGATTAAGTAACACATTACTGTTGTGGCTTTCAACATATTTATCTGTTTTTGGAGATGCAGAAACATATTGACTACTTTTAATGATTAGTGACGATAAGCAAACTTTAAGCGTTTCCACCCACGAGACCACATTATATTTCAGATTGTTTTTGTCGAGCCAGTTTAATTAGTAGAATTTTCAAGTACTTTAAATGTGTTAAATACTGAAGTCAAACTCTGCAGTTTAACTCAGCTGACTTTACTGTGGCCTTTTTACCATGTCGATGGGTCAGAGGTCAAACCGGCATGAAAAATGCGTCTCACCTTGGCCATTTGTCACAACAAGGTGGAAAAAAGCAGAAAGGTAACAACATCAATTTGGTGACGTACACACAAAAATGCCTTTGTTGGAAATGATATTAGCCAGAGGTAATTGATTCCAGGCTGGAACATCGTTTGCAGGTGGAAAGTTGATTACAGGAAGTTTATTAATGAATATCCATTAATCTGAGCCGACAAAGACCAATTAGTGGCCTGACAAGTCGCATCGCTGAAGTTAATACAGGCATTTGTTTTCACAGCTTGTGCATCGATGTGCCGTTAGAGCCTGGAGCTGAAAGGTAAACCCTTACAGGGGCAAAGGGACTGGATATAACTCCAGGTCGACCCAGAAGGGAACAGTCCGGAAGGGAACCCGTCGTTATAAAACTCCAGCTTTTAATCAGAACACTCCTCAAAGCTGAATATATACGTGAGGCAAAATAAAAACATGGAACAGAAACAACCTGTAATCAAACCTAGGTTTCTGCTGCTGTCAATGTGCTTTCCTACACACAAAAAACAGAAAACTCTATGTTCAGTTTCAAAGACTCCAACAGAAATAATGGCAACGCACAATGAAAGTATATTTCAAAAATAAATAAATTACAACAACAATAATAATAATAATAATAATAATAATAATAATAAGACCTAATTTAAGACCTAATTACCTAGGAAGAACACAAAAAAATGTAACTGGTCTTATTCCCCATGCAATCAGAGGTAAGTGGCAATTAAAATGCTGATTAGTGTCAACTGCAGCTAGCACAACTTCATAAGTTTGACACAGCTGTGGGGGAAAAAAGCATAATTCTGCCATCTCGCAAACCGTCTGCTTATTCTCCTGAAATGAACGGCGAACGCTTCCCATTAGCTCTCTGATAAAATCTGCAGAGGCTCGCTGGGGCCCCCGCTGGAGGCTCAGGGAGAATTCGCCCTCATGAGGAGTCGTCTGGAAGTGTTAGCACCTTGGCTTCGGTGGCTGTCTGCGTGCTCCGAGTATTCGCATGTTCCCTCACACCACTGGGCGATACATAAATATGTGCGGTGAGACGCGGCATCGTAAAGATACCTTGATCGTGCTCTACGGGTACAGACGGGAGCCAGGATTGTAGAGCTAACACTAATGCTGGGGCTGGGGTGGGGGGGGGGTCGCCCGGGACCCCATATGACTTCTGCAAACTTTGCACAACAACCTGGTCAGTTTCACACACTGTGTGCATTTACTGCAGTGTAACATGCACATAGCGCTGGCCAGATCAAGCAGTCCATTTGCAATACATACAATAGTTGCAATATGTTTACATTGCATTATATGTTTTCATATTCAAGTACTTATCATCGTAATTGAACTCATTTTTACATTCTAATTGAAGAACCTTAATCTGTACTTATGTTTAATTTGTTTTTGCCATCGACCAGCTGGACACACAGGGCAAGACTTTCACTGCATAGTGTAATCGTGTAACTGAGTGTTTACTGTGCATATGAACATAAACTCTTGACTCTAACATATTTAAGCGACCTTCGTTCAAACAGCAGAGGTGCATGGTATAGCAGCAGTGTGGAGTCGGTGCTGGATGCCATAGCCAGTGGCACCCGCTCAGTTTGATGTGCTAGGAGGCCGATATCCCAAATCGGGCCTGACAGCCATTACTAAATATGCCAGTGCTAATTAATTAGCATCTCATTTTGACCAGCGAACAACAGCATATAGGAGGCGGTGCCTGTGTGCCCATCTTCTCCTGGAGGGCGTCGTTTATTGGGGTTAGGGACTCTGCATGAGTAGCTGAGGGCCGGCGCGTAAATCGGCAGGGTGGGGCGCGCTGACACTCAAATGTTCACACTGTGTCTCCGCCATCGTTGCTGGCGCCTCGGGCTACGACAAATGCTCTGAGCTCCCCGGTTGCCACGTGAACGGCTGAACTATGTGTGAGGGCAGAGAGCTGCTCCAACCTCCTCTGACTTCATCTCAACGCATTAAATTACACTCAGCCACTTCCATGATGCTTTTATTTGAAGCGATGTGGCTCATTTTAACCCATTTCTACAGATGGATATTCCACTGGAGTGATTCCGGTTAAATGCTTAACCCCAGGGTACGGCTGTAGTCCCCTCTTAGGACATGAAGCAGGGACCTTCAGGTTACGAGCCCAAGTCCTTATAACCTGGCCTAGTCTCAGTGGTAATTAAAATTTTGTATAAACATCGTAATTTCATTTGTCTTATTATATTATCATTAACAAGTCTCTTAAACACCAAGTACAGTCATTAACTAGGTGAATTTTGAGGTCTTTAGTCATCCAGCTTTTACTGACGATGCCACATCAAAGCCAGTCTTTTTTTGCACAAATATGTGCTGCTTGTTTACATTATCTGGCATATACATCTCAGCCTATGTGCTCACTCAGAAATGATCAGAAACGTTCCCCCTGTTCAGCAGGGGCTGAAAACGCAGATGGAATGAATCGTATATTCCTGACTCTGGTACAACAAAAGAGCCAGGCGCCAAATACAATGTTCCATTCGACGTGCTTTAAAAGATTATAGGGTTTTCCCTCCCCGAGCGGGCCAGACCCCTGCAATTACAGTCTTAGAGCCGGGGCTCATTTTACCTGATGGACACAGACCAAACAGCCATAATCTGCTGTCAAAACGTATGGAAACTTTATGAAAGCAAGCTTCTCCTACAGGTCACCAGAACCAGTGATTACGGACTCAGCAATCAGCGTGCCAGGGAGGGCTGTAAGCCCAGGAAGCGGCAAAAAGGCCCCCAGCCTCAGATTTCCCCGCGTGCCTCCTGGCTTGCCTCACCAGAGTGTCCGTATCCCTCCCCCCCTCCGCCCTCCACCCTTGTTGCGCATGGGCATTCCAGATTAACAAAAACATGAACCAATGCAGTACATTATACAAGAGGAAAGCGTTAAAACAAACACGCACTCCCAAAACACCCACGAGAGGCACGGACCGCAAGCCGGGTATGCAGGACTGCACTTAGGAAATCTGCTTTCTCCAACCACATCATCACATCGGGCATACACGAGCTCTTATTGAATCCAGGCAAAGGGGATGGGATGGAGACGGGGAAAACACACATTCTGGCACCCGAAAAGCACGGAGCACAACGGACCACAACAAAGAACTCAAAAGACAAACTTCACAGTCTTATTCTGTGGTGCTGAGTAGTTAATCCAGGTTAAAAATAGACCCCAGAGTGAAATTCTTTTAACAGGTCTCCTTTATGGGGGGGGGGGGATCCCTTTATGTTTTTCTCATCGTAGATCTTGCAGATCCCGAACTTCTCAGTTATGCTCTTTCTGGAACGTTTGAGAACAAAGAGCAAGAATTATGTGTGGGGGGAAAAGACCTCAGTAGATTCGAGACAGTTCCCAGAGCCCAGCAGCAACACACTCGCAAAGAGCGCCATTCCATCTCTCTTAAAGGCTATTAGCGATTTCACAATGACAGGATCCGTTCTTACGCCTGCATATTGGGGGGGGGGGGGGGCAGCGTGTGACAGTTTCTTGGCTTATGAGGGATTTGTCACCTACAGCCGATTGCCCATCCATCCATGCATCCAGTTGGTGTTGCGGTGAATCCTGGGAAGCACAGAGGAGGCCGGATGCATCCTGGCCGGGACACTGACACACATGCACGCAAGCCAGACAGGCACTTCCAGGCAATTTCGTTACCATTTCACCAAATTACCATGTCTGGAATGTAGCAGGAGACCGGAAGGCACAGGGAGGATCACTTAGAAAAGGTCTGTGAGGCGAACCCACTAAAGCAGCCCTCGCATTTACAGCTCATTTATTACATTTTACAGGGCATAATAAATCAACATGGACTACAATCATAACTTCTCATGTTTGCGTCTTTTATCACCTCTAAGTATTTTCTGTTAAAGACACAGAACTGAGAACAATCATACATCATCATCAGCCTGTCTCACTCTCACACTGCGTATAAATATGCACGAAAACATACTTCACATTTACTTCATGTACAATGCAATAACGGTTTTCTACACATTTATACATATCAGACAATAGTTTATCCTTAGCTAATCAGTCTCTTTACACACTTTATCAAACTACTCTGTAGCTGTACATATTTCACTACTGGTTACTACTGTCGATATCCCACGCTTTACTTTTATGTTTTAGTTTTTAATCTTTTTATCTTTCTTAATCTTTCTCTCTGACTTTTGTTGCCGTTTCATTCTTATTTATCCTCGTATATTCTTTTCTGTGTATTATATATTTCCTTTCAAGCACAATCCAGGAAGCAATTGGAAAAGGTATTTTCCGCACGCACAGTGTATGTTTGTATATGTGACAAATAAAACCAGAAACCTGAAACTTATCAATAACATTATTTTATTATCGGCAGTACAAAAGTCCAAAAAAGAAAATCTTGTTAGTTGTTTTCTGGTTCAGTAGTTTTCTGTAAATACAAATGACACAAATGATTAATTCAAGCACTAAGAGGGACTCGTAATTGTCTGGCTAGTTACTTTGTACTATGGAGCTGTAGTGACATCTAAGGGTAGGAGGACTAAACAGCAACATACACCCAGCAAAGCAAAGCATGAGTCAAACTGGGATGATACTATCTGTGGGAAGCAGAGAAGGTGTTGAACAGATTTTTGACTGCGGGATGGTCCAGTATCTTATCAAAATCCAACTCTGTCATCAAGGCCAATGATGATGACATGATCCAGTAACCATAATTATGTAATGCTATCCCTCAGCTCGCTTTTTTTAAAGGGGTGGGGTATGAGGTCTCAGGAGGACTTTAAAATCTATAATCCCTCTCATCATGCAACATGTGCCCTCCAGAGCTGCTGCTCGTCTTGGAGACGTCGGACGAAAGTGAAGGAAGAAAGAAAGAAAAAAAACAACATTTCACATTCACAGATGATCCTCATTTGGTGCGGTTTGGAGTGCAATTTAGATCAAACGTATCCATGTAAATGAGTCAGGGCTCCTTAATTAGGTGGCTCTGAAGGGGGAGAGCGAAAGAGAGGCGAGGGAGGGAGGGAAAAAAAAGTTGGACCACATCAGTCGGGGTGGGTGTGGTGTCCACAGCCCCAAAACGTTTCTTGTACGCGGAGTCCGTGCCAGAGTGTCATACGTGCCCCCTTAGATCCATTCTTCTTAGTTGGAGCAGGAAAACGCACATCTGCAGAGGGGACAGACAGAGGGGGGAGACGCTAGCTCAGAGCGCTTCAAACACACGCTGCCCGGTCTCCCTGGCACGCGCAGCAAAATAGGTCACCCCACTCTGATTTAGCTGTCTGCATCGATATCACTGCCAGCTAGATTTTGCACTTATGAGCGACTGGGCATGAGCCAGTTTACAATATTTACTCATAAGCCCCCCCCACCCCACCCGCCCAGTGCTGCTTGTTTATCAGGATTAGCATGCCTGTGCGTGAGGTATACACGTTTGAGCACACGATTTGGAATGGAAGGGAATGAAAGCAGCCGCTGGATTGGCTAGATGGTGTGAACGGTGGGCCAATCCAGACAGAGATCCTGCCTGATGCCAGAGGGTATGGCTCCCCCATGTGGAGTACCCTTAAGGCCGATATTAGCCAAACGGGGTCACCTGCACAGAAGGTGAACCTCAAAAGACGGCACGGATACAAGGGCACCCACACAGCACGCATGAGGTCACGTGTGAATCTGGTGCAGTGTTACGCCCGAAAAAACCCCGGGGTTATTACACCACGAGTCCCAGGGGGTTTGGGGGCCAGTGGGACATTTATGACATCAGAGCGGCATTCACTCCATCGCTGGATAATTTCTGACCCACTAAATCAACGCGAGCTCATATCCCAGTCTAAGGATGTGGCGTGATGGTGTCACAGAGACACGCATGCGGTGTGTAGATGCAAAACAAGGACAGATATTTAAATGTGACATTTCAAACCAAAAGGCACATATGTGTGTATAACACAATCTATTATTATTCAGCGCATCTGTAATAAAAACGTAGCAACTAAGAGAAATATCTCTTACATTATATGGGCATTACCAATTATTTTATGGAGCCTGAGACCTTTAATTTCTACTCAGGGATTCATAAGGTTTATCAATCAATCAATCAATTCTTTATGCATGACACACTGATTCCAAACAGTTAATTTCAATAGATATACATATAGTTTTTTTTATTATTTCAGTTTTCAATAAATCCTTTGTGATTTTCACATTGATTCCTATTTTTATACTGTAATTTCCCAGTTTTTAAACCTGTTCTCCCACTCATAACACCTATTTTCACATTAAAATGCTTACTTTTCATTCATGCATGCAGGAAAGCCAGAAGAAGCCTGTAGGGACCGTAATCAGGTGTAACCATGAGTCTGCCTCAGGTACCAGCTGACAGGAAGTCACAGTCATGTGACATAGCCAGGGGGTCCCGATGATGGCGATACCTCCTTCACCTGCCCTGTTCCGTGCTGTATAACTGTGTGATATCATAAACATGCACACACACACACACACACACACACACACACACAATGAGTCTCTTGTGTGTATGTAACGTTTGTCTACACTGCTGTCCCTAAACTCCCTAAACTAAACCCTTAACTCCAACCCCAGTCAGACCCAAAACAGTCCTGCACTCTCCCAAGGGCTTAGTATCCCAGCGTCAGTGCAGTTACCAAAGCTATGGGATAACATAACTGAATAGTAATGATTTATTGAATATGATAAAAAATGAAAGTGCAGCATACTGGGTGTAATCTTCCTACTAGCTCAAATAAACTCCAGTCATAGCATAAGGGGCCCAGGGCAGGCCTGCGACGCCTCAAGGGCCTCCCCGAAATGCTATGTCACCGTCACGCGATGCCCCGCACCAGCGTCCGGGAAAACACTCGAACTGCCGCAGATATAATCATATAAAATATCAGCTGCTGCTCCTATGTGACCTTATACGTGATAATTAAGAGACTTTAATAAAGTGGTAATAGATAGTCAAACTCCATGCCCCTCTGTGGAGTTAAGTGACTGAACGTCATTAAGTGAGGGTTAAGAGTCAGTAACTAGGAAGTAAGAAACAGGAACTAGTGAAAAATAAGCTTAATTGGGCTAATTCTTGAGTTAATTAATATTTTCCGCTCACCCACAACCCATGTCGTCGTCCCCCAGGATCAGTCCACACACTGTTGGATGACCCATTCTGGGCTCAGCAAAAGAATTTCCCTTCAGAACAGAGGGAAGTTCCTGTCCAAACTAGGTAGGATAGCCGGAATTGGAGCCTGCAGGGTGGGGTAGGGAAGGGGGGGGGGGGGGGGGGGGGGGGGGGGGGGGGGGGGGGGGGGGGGGGGGGGGGGGGGGGGTGGGGTATATTGAGATCTCCAGAGGTTTACTGAGATGGACCAGAATCCCTGTCCTACATACTGCATGCATGTGTGTCTCTGACTGCCTCCATGCTCCCTATAAACCTGCATCATCCTGGGCCTGCCCTCCCCCCCAATTCACATTTATTCCATAAGCAGACACTTTCATCCAATGTGACATGAGGAGAATCTGTTACTTCTGTCATCATTCTGACGTGCAATTTTGCAATTTATTCTACTGGTACATATTTACATCTGAGGAATGGCTCACTAGAATTAGGGCTGTTAGGAAGGGGTTTTTTTTTTTACTATGCTTATGTTTCAGTGCTCAGTTGTACAATGTGAGTGTAGTTTAAACGTTACCTGATATCGGGCAGAAATGCAGAAACAAAGCAGCAAAGATCTCAGCACCCAGTTCAAAGACATCAGTTAATTAGTTTTCTCATAATCTGTAGATTATGTGATAAAACACATGGCTGAGAGATACTCCATCACTGGGGATGCATAACTATCACTGGGAGTATTATTTATACATATTTCTAGCTGAAAGGTGAACTTACGTATGCAGAATCACCTTGAGTTTTGCTGTATATGTTGATAAATATTACTTTGTAAGTACAGATCACCCTGCTTGTACCACCCACAAGCAGCTCACCGCCTAAGAGGCATTAAGGATTTTATTTTTAATAAAAGTGACAAGATAAAACCATCACTGAATCTGTTTTTCAGAAGAACAATGACAAAAAAAAATCAGTGTGATTCAACGTGCATACTAATTCATTAACAATATATTATACAAATTACAGAAATCTCTTAGATGTAAATATCTGATAAACAGTACGGAGATAATTGTATGTCCAGTATACTGCAGATTTTTAAATGCCACTGTGTCAGCACAGACAGACGATTAAAAAACGTCAGCCCTGTTTGATCTGATTATGTACCCGTTAAACCATACTGACAGAATCCTGAAATAAACTGCATAATTCACTTTGATTTAGAAGTTACGTATTTTACTGAGAGCGGACACAGCTGTAAACCAATAAATCACGGCCAAGGGCCTTTTAATTTGCGCCATAACAGGAGCGAGGCGCATGAAAGGGCCATGTGAAGACCCCAGTGTCACGTGAAGGCGTCTTCAGTCATTACACTCTGACCTGAGTCAGCAATTTGGGGCCCTGCGTGACAAACGACGGCGTCTGATGATCTGGGAATCATGTGGGCCCAGCTGTTATTACGACTTCAACAAATATAGCATCTGTAATTGCCATGAACCAGCTAATCTCAAAGGTTTGAAAGGTAACTACCTGCACAGCAGTGACATTCATCAAGATCACTTTAGTGCTGCTATTGTGGGGGGGGGTGATCATTACAAATTATTACTTAGGGCTTCGTGGAAACCTGTACTTACTACTGATGTTGTGATACATCAGCTGGTCATATCTGGCCCCTCACCCAAGCCGATTCTCCGTTTTACTCCATTAAAAAGCTTTTACCTCATTACGCCATGAGCCGTGGAATCCCTGAGTATGGTGAGTGTCCATCGATGAGCAGGGGTGAGTCCCCGTGGATTTAGGGCTGTTGATGTCCCACGCTACTCGGTTTGAAGCATTCATCATACCATTATGGAGAGGAATGGCCAGTAAAGTGTGCTTACTTTTTTCAAATCAAAATCTTTAAACAGCAAAGACTTGCACACTCACAATACTTACGTTATGTGTTTCATTTGCATTGTACTGTGTGTTTACATATTAATTGATCTTTGAATCACCTTAATTTTTGTTTATCAGAATCGCCAGAAAGACTTGCAGAGAAAGTATTTCATTTCATGGTGTAATTACCTGTTTACTGTGTGTATAAACTCTTGAACTGAACTGGATTTACGATTTTGGTCACATGACAATGCATGATGTGAAGGCGACGGACAATCCTTTACAGCATCAGCAGGCTCTGGAATGACTGTGGGATCTTGCACAGAGGGCCTGTCTGGGTCCGAAAAGGAACACCTCTTCACCAAGCGGCACCCCCCCCCCCACATCCCCACTGAGACCTCCCAGAGGCTCTTCCCAGTGGGTCTTGCTTCTGGAACGGGACCTGACTCAGCTCCTGGCACACGCAGGCCGTGATCGGATTTGCTCTCTATGGCTTGGGGGGCATTTGCTGACAGCAGCGACACCAGGCTTCATCGGAACAGGAGAGTCGAGCCGACTACCTGCATTCCTGGGCGGGAATCCAACCTGCTCGCGCTGGATCGCTCCCAAACGCACGCCACTTCGGAAAGACTCTAGATGCATATCGCGACTGTCAGTCCTTACAAGTGCAATTATTGTATCTGCCAGGCGAACAGCACCCTTCCCCCCAGCCCGTGTCGCTTGCCGCCGCTATCTCTGTTAGGGACATTAATATTAATGGTCTGACGGTTATCCAGATGATCGCCCCCCCGGCCGGCTCGTCTCAGCATGACTGAACACCTTGCTGTAGGTGACTGTCGGACTTGATTATCTAGCGGGAGGCTCTGTTCTGAGTGACGGCAGGGATAGCGCATGGCGGTGTCGAGGCCCGCTCCGTAATGAGGCCAGGATCACTCGCCTGCCATCGGCCCAGCCAGTGGCACAGGCCCGATTTTATGTGACTGTTATGTTAGCAGCTGCACTACGGTCTCACGACGATTTTACAGGTACCCTGGATTGTCTCCTGCCCAGATGGGTTCAAAACATGAAGCTAAAGGTCCTCAGAGAGGTCTTTTCCATGCCGAGTCGAACTACAGAATCTACAGGAAAATATGTTTATGGATCTATGCATTTTACAATGGCAAACAAGATAATTACATCTATCCATCTTCCACTCACTCATCCATGTAAGGGGAGGGCAGCATATGAAACAAGGCGGAAAAACACCAGGGACATCATGCCAGTGACAGTCTACAGGCCATTTAAAGACAGCCTTGCTCCAGCGCAGATCTTCACTCTCGCTGTTCAGCTGATCTCTCACAGCACCTTTTATAGTTTAGCACTGAGTATCTCTTCACACGTAGCAGACTCTGAATGAGGTGAGTGGTTCATTCCATGAATTTCAACCATTTTCCTTGAAAGATCAGTTCTGATCTTTGACCCCTTTGCAAAGCAGTTGCATCTATCACGCGGCTTTTGGTGGTTCAGTTGGGCTGTTATTCCCACAGTCGGGGAACAGGAAGTAGTGGCTGACTCACCTGGGGCATAGCCTACATAAATAATGTTATTTAGTAGCGTGTGATGGTGGATAGCCTCGGGAGTGCAGATCTGGGAAATTAGCACAGCCAATCAAAGCTTGTTCTGTTCCAGAGCAAACGCACCAAATGACAGGGTAACGTGAATGTCTTGCAGGCTAAAAAGCAATGGACAAATTGTATGCGATATCACAGGCCAGCTAATTCATCAGCAGGACCCATCTGAAGGGATCTTTAAGGTTAAGAGGAGACAGCGTGGCTGGAAGTAGCCCAGAGAGGCACACGGCACTGTTGGACTAACAAAGGAGCAACTTGTGGGCTTCAGTTTGTTATATTTACAAATTCCAACCTGTGCTGCGAGATGGCAAGAATTACCCAGGCAGAAGAAGGACAGCAGCTCCCTATCCTTTCAACTTCGTGTTGCTAAGCCTCTCCTTCACGACACTTACGAGGGAGCTGGGCTTTTGACAAAGAACTGCGTGTTCTGACACCTACAGCAAAACTATCCGATTCCACGCGCCAACACTGCAGCCAGAAAGACGCCAAAGGCGGCAGTTGTCACTCGTTGGCCATTTATCACTTATCACTTATCACCAGACAAATTGTTAAATCCCCCGGTCTTGGAACGAGCTGTTTTGACCCAACAGAAATAAAACACAAAGCAGCCTGGTCAAGAGGCACGCGGTGCTCTTCACCTGATTCATTATAAGCCGCTCCTTAAATGGAAGAAAGCCTTGCCCAGATCCTCGATCATGTATCCAGAATGACATCAAAAGGCCATTTTCTGAAAGTGGTTTGAGAAGACAGTACTAATTTTCATAATTTCATGAAACCATGGATCTACCAGAACTTTCACAAAAGGTAGACATAGAAGAGAGGACCCTGACCCGACTAGGTTCACGTCATAGCAGGATCACCAACACATGTGGAGAGCCTTACAGAATGGATGAAGAAGCATGAAGAACACACCTGGTGAGTGGGAACGGTCCCTAGAAGCTTCAGCAGTGTGCTGAAATGGCTGACGAGCTCACCCTGCGGAGCACGCCATGCGCGTTCCGTCCCATTGGGTCCAGTCGGGCGTGGGCAGATGGGAGCCTAGCAGTGTTGGGAAGCAGAGGGGGCGGGGGCCCAGTCGTGCGTTACCATGCCATCCAGAGCTGCCCCCGGCCTCCCCCACGCCTGCCACAGACACTTCATTAGGATGCCGGGACGATGGCGGACGGCCGCTCGCGGCGACACCTCATTTCCTGCTCACCGAGCTCTCAGGGCACGGCAGATGTCGGCAATCCCGCTCCACTGTGACGGGGAGGCGCAGGGGGGACAGGTTCCCGCCGGTCAAACACACTGGTCCTGCCCTCTGCACGGTAACCACTGCCAAAACCCCCTCCCGCCCCAGATTGATTATCTCTGGATATAAACCTTTTGGTAAATCCATAGTCTATCAGGGATTACAGGCGAATATGGGGGTCGTGCACTGCTGCCAATTTCCAAGCAAACACGTGAGGAACCTGAACAGATGTAGGCTTGCTGTTAAGTTCCTCTGTGGCAATGGGGGGGGGTGGTTATTACAGAGAGGTTCTGCTAAGCCTACGGCGGCCTGCCGCAGTCGGTAAAGTAGGATAAATACAGATATTTAAAAAAAATGAGCTGCACAAATAAATTGCTTATTTTTTTTCCCTGACTTTCCATCTCGCTTTCTGATCAGTCATTTGAGGCTTGGTTACCTTAAGGATGAGGTAACTAGCAAACAGTTAATTGCTACAGCGCACGTTCGGAACCAGAGTTTACCTTGTAGCTAAGAGCTAAAGTTAAAGGCAGGTCTTAGTATGCTTTTGAGGATGGCCAGAGTGAAACAAGCTGCGTGAATACCTGTGTAACCTCTACATAACCCAAACATAAAACCCGATTCTCAGAGCCCAGGCCTCGGGGTACAACAGTACGTGACAGGCACTTCGGTACCCCTGCTGCCAGATCTAAAGACATGTCGGACACTCCCATTCCGTGGCCCGTAGCCTCGGACAACTCCCAGGCCAAGAGGAAATTTGCGCTACATTTCCTGACAAATTGAGTTAAACGGACATTAAGTGGGCTTTAAGAAAACAAACAGCTGTCTTTAGCACAGGTGCAGGCCAGCGGCTGAATGGGAGCCGGCACTGATCGCATCGCGGCTAATGGCTTGACAGGAAGCATTAAGGATTTGGTGTAAAGGACTGGCAAGGCCTCGGACCTACTAACATGGACCTGTCAGGCATGCTGCCCCCCTTGCCCCCCAAAGCTTAGTGCAGGGAAGCAGATGTTTGTACGTATATGGCACGCTGGCATCGGGACGGGCAGCAGATGCCTGTAAGGATGCCAGGCTTGCAAATCATGCAGACGGAACATGTTCTGGGAGAGACGGGGCCTGCCCTCCCACCGAGGGGGCCCCAGCGGAACGCCACACAGCTTAGCCTGTACACGAGCTGTAGCTCATGTCCCCCCCAAATCCAGCCCAGGCTGAATCACAGGGCAAGGTCAAACAAAAAGACTAATTACAGGAACAGATTTTTGCATCCTGAAAGGCGACAACCACAGGGAGTGGGTACCATTATCTTTTATCATGCAGTAATAAGGTAAGCAAATTTTTATAATTTGGCTTTTTAATATCTGTCTTCATCTTCATTATCCACGGTCACGTGAACAGTACAAACAAGGCAGTACAATTATTTTTTCCTTTTAATATTAATAATTTTAATAACTGCCAGACAATTATCTATTGGGTGTTTAAATTTACTGTTTAGCTTAGCTGTTCTGCAAACCAAACGACAAGTAATATGATAATCCAACAAAGTAAGATTTTTTCCTTCAGTAAGAGGGAAATGTCGGGGCCTGTGTGCTCAGCAAATGGTATCGTGGTCCCACTGCAGAATGCTGGTCCTCTAAGGAGACGAAGAGGACAAAATAATATAGTAATAACAAGGTTCTTGTTTATTAACAACGGAAAGAGCAGCTGTAAATATACACTGCGGAATAAATGAAGATTAACATTGAATGGAGACGGTCAGTGTTATGGTGGAATGTTGTTGATTTAAATGTCAAAAATTGTTTATTGTAGACAGTCTTTTCCACTATTATTATTATTATTATTATTATTATTATTATTATTGTGTTGCTGTTGTCATCTTCATCATCTACAACTGGATTTACCTCCAATTCAATGCTTCTGCCGAGTTGCCTCTGTACCCACCCCCCTGACTCATACACTAGCCCCCACCCCTCTAGGCCTCCGATCCTGCCCTTAAAACGAAGTCCACTATTCTGCATTCCTCACAGAGTCCTGCTCGGTTCGCATCACCATCTCTGCGGACCAGTCCCTCGGAACACGAAGGCTCGGGGCGGTAGGTGAGCATGGAGGTAATATGCACCCTCCGCCCCTATAGTACTGCCAAAGTCTGCATCTGAAGATGGAGAAGAATACACACACAGCCTGAGGTCTGCAGCCTGCCTTGCAAACCCACGTCTCCCATCTTGTCAGCGTCCACTTCACTCCCCAGCAAGGCGACCTCACCTGCGTCCTCTGAGGCACGCAAAGCTGGAATCGAGACTCTTCTTGTTCCCTTATCATTATGTATTATGTCCTCCTTTACACAGAGAGCTGAGCTATTACCTCACTTCCCTGTGGGGTATTGCTCTCTCTCTCTCTCTCTCTCTCTCTCTCTCTCTCTCTCTCATTGGTGGAGGATGCTTAAGTAACCCTCAGGCTCTGCGTCAAGCAGGACAGAACCCAGTGGCTCCAACTAATGGTCCCCTAACGGGCTTCATTGGACAGCCAGGGAGGCAGAGGGCAGGCGGTGCCGCGCACGAGGGCCAAGGCCGCGTGCCAGAGCTGGGGAGGGAAGCAGGGTGGGCGGGGGGCAGGTCATCTGCCTGAGCGCACACCGATCCGGTCCAACGGAGAACCAAGCGATGGTGCCGCTGTGCTGCACCAGCTTTACAGATCAAAACCCCGATTAGCAGCTGATAACCGGAGCTTGAGGCCGCGGCGACCGTGAGATTCACCTTTGCGAAAAGCTGAGCTTTCATTTCAGAAAAATGACACTGATTAAAGGAAGGACAGAGGTCTGTGTTCCTAAAGATAAATAAAAAGAAATTCAGATGAAGCTAGTACAGTCAGGGAACATCGATAATAAGGGGAAACAATGTTTTTTGTAATATCATTTCGGCTTGATGATTTTATGCACTTATACATTCATTGTGAATGCGCTTCCCACATTTATGAGACATATGAACCCAAGTGCATTATATCTCACCCCCGTATAATTTACACACTTACCCATTTACTTCAGACCGAAGGAAAACGAATCCGGAAGGTGACGCAGGCACGCTATCCCATCCAATCCCAGTCAGCTCCAGCACGAACGCTCGCTCTGGATCGCGGAACAGGTCACGTCAGAGTGACCAGCGCAATTCTGCTGCGACCCTGAGTGTCACTCCGGCTGCCGCTGGCTTTATTGCATTTTTCACGCTGCTGTCAGCCCTGGGAACAGGTAGCGGGCTCCATTAAACAAACACGTTCATGTTCGCTCGACATTTTATTTGGCCAAGAGGAACACGGGCGGCAGTTGGATTATAACATAATTTGTCTTGTCTTTTTTACTGGCACAAAGGACCTCCTTCATTAATTATTCCGTGTTGCGGCTCAACGCGAACTGGAAAGGTCCCTCTTTGGACAGATGGTGAGGACAGTGTTATTCCTATCAATCCGCCTGCGCTGCTCAGTGTGGATTACCACTCTCTAGTCTGCAGCTATTTACTTCACGCAACCTCACTCCAAAGTCAACTCCATGAGCTCCTGGGGGGGGCACTGTAATCGAACGAGGATTGAAAATGGTCTCCAAGTACCACCATCAGGCTCACCATCTTTATTCATAGACCTGTGGTTGCTTCATTTCCCTCTTCATTTTATTTCATTCTGGGAATTTAAGTTTATTATGTTTTTTTTGTCAGTTAGGACTCTTATCCAAAGTGACTTCTGCCCCCCTAACAATTCACAATTTGGGCGAGTCACAATTAGCTGAATCAATTCAGGTCATTTAAGTGCACATAAAGCATAGCCCCCCCTGGGATTTGAACAAGCAGCCTTCTGTTGACATGTCAACTGCTCCTTAACTACTGTTGCACCTTTATTATTTGCCCCCCTGTGATTCGGCCACTGCAGTAGCCAGGGAGAATGGAGGGCGGAGACAATGTACCAAAGCCAACAACTTATGAATGGTCCTCTTTCTTCAGACTTCTTCTTCAAACCGAGGAGCCAGGTGCTGCTACGAAGTCTTTGGCTCACACTTGACTGGAGCCACACCTGACCATCTTGATGAGGTGGATGTTCATCCTACATTAGGACAGCAGTCTGTGGGCTAATTAGAGCGCTCTGTATTAGGACCCGATGGAGGGTGAAATTTCCCTCCCGAATTGACGCTGAACATGATCTCGGTGCATCTTTCACGTTTCAGGGTAAATGTCAAAATGGTGACTAGTAAAATCCCAGAAAGGTGTATGCCAGTGTTCCTCTCACCTCAGAAGGACCAGGCTGTCTTTGCCATACAGAGTTCACTTTAACAGTCAAATCTGGAATTTCTGTTGAAGGCAGCAGAAGGTTTTAGTACTTTACTTAATACTAACAAAATAGTTTCTCAGACTGAGGAGCCAGGTTTGACCCTGAACTTGGCTTTGGTAGAGACGCATCGTGAATTTCCATGTGGACATGCAGCCAAACAGCCTTTTCTAAGAGGTGGGAAGACGCCTGTACAGCGATAACAAGGAGCATTTTCTCTCTTCTGGAAAACTGGAGAAATGAAAGACGTGGTTTTGGGACCCATTTGCGTTATTTAGGTACATAAAGTCTATTAGGGCGTTCAGAAGGAGCAGGTGCTTCTCAATGTACATTCAGAAAGACGGCTGAATTAATAGCAATGGGTGTTTTTGTTAGCCTAGGAATTCCTGTTGACTAACCGACTATACTGCACTATACAGTCATTACGCTGCAAAAACATTCATTCTTGCAGTCATTAGCATCAGGCAGGAAAGCTGAATTACGGCCGTCTTGTTGGGATGTGGTCCCTGTGTCACACAGTGATGAGTGCACTCTGAATAAGGCAAATTCTGTGCACAGTGGCTCACATTTTAATATTTGGGAACCTTCATCGGTAAACAATGGTCTGTTTTGTAATCATATGGTTATTTTAAACAAAGGCTCATCAGTACACATTCATCATAGAAAAATCTCTCCATGATCCCATTATAAACAAAGAAATGTATTTTTTGTCGTTGTATAAATATAGCTAGGCTCACAAGCTTGTACTGAGAGCGGGTTATACGCTTATATTGAAGTCACATCCACGCAAATATTAACAAAATGAAAATAATTGTGATTAAGGTTTTAAATGTACCCCCTTTTCTGCTTTTAGTTAATAAAAAACAAAGTCTTGGAGGATCTAAGCTGTAATTTATTAAACATGAAAAGCTTCTTGATCAAATATAGAAATGAGATATACTTTGCATTTCAAAGATTTAAGCTGACAACTTACTTGCATGCAAATGCAAGAGTTAGATTTGGTGGGGGGGTGGGGGGCGGTGGTATCTGAAGCAAAATGATTTCTGAATGCACTTATTACAATAATTTAGCACACAGACAAATGGAGGCAGCAGCATTAAAGGTACTCATTTCTCCAAAGTGCCCAAATGAGTTTCTTTCTGCCATTGTGCATTAGTGACCTCCTTTCCCAAAGCTCGGCATTAAATAAATTCACAGAAACAGAAATAAAAATGCTAATTACTAAATTACGAGGCAGCGACTTGTGTTTTTACCAATTCTTGCCTTCCCCATTCAAAGACTACGGTGCGGAAGAGTTACTAAATCGTTTATGGATAAACTGACGGTTAAACAAGCAGACACTCACAAAAACACTTTTAGCGCCATGAATCAGAGCTCATGTGAGGGGCCAAGCGTGATTTGTTGCTGGGTCGCAAAGTGGGCGGGCCCTAAAGGTCAACTGACTGAATGTGGCCTTTCGAACCGCAGAATATAAGAGCGAGTGGACATGATTACCTCCACTTCCTTCAGAAAGGAACCCGAAGTTGGTATCCTTCCCTAAATCCTCCGTTGTTTTCATTTCCTCCTAACAGACTGTTATGCATAATGACGGCAGTGTGATAATATAGCAGCAGAATGATGGCATATGGTACCATGTGACCTGTGACGGGCTTTTTTTTACAGTACCATTCTGTGCATTTCATTGGTTGAGTGATTTGTGCATTTCGCTTGGTGATTATGCAGTTTTAGTTGTGATATTGATAGTTGTAAATCCAGATACTTTGGAGATCCACTACCTGACTGAGGTTAAGAACGGCTGTCAGTTATTTCTATTCATCCATCCATCCATCAAAAAAATCCAAGTAATGTGGGTAGTGCATGAGCAGGTAGTCATGCTCAAAAGGTTTCCGATTCCTAGATTTGGAAGGGCTCTGCTTTTGAGAGGGGTACCATATGTATGCTACACACATCACTTTATACGACTGCAATATAAACTGTAAGACAGGCCTAGATGAGCACTTAAAATGCACAACGGCGTGAAAATCAGGTATATAAGCTCTATACTTATTTTTTGCACTAGTAAAAGTAGGTTAGCCTAGTTCGCTTAACAATACCTGGGGGAACCAGTTCCTCTCTAAACAGTTTATTAAGAGATGTTTTCAATATTGACCTCCTTTGAATAATTTGAATTCATAATAGTGTGACAAAAAGTCACAAAAGACTGAGGAAAAGAGGTTGCCAGGGATATGGAGGGAGGGTAGGAAATACGCGATGCTCGGCGTCAGGGCCCCGATGTTGTCGATCTGGCCCCTCATGGCCAATGTCCCAAAAACAAAGCAGGCGGACGTCGGAAAATCCCGCCGTTCCGTAACGCGGCCGACCTGACGCATAGGTCAAGCTTTCTGTGTTTTCCCGTCTGTACCTCGGCAAGATTGAAACTACCAAAATTATAAGATGCCAAAAAAACTCACAAATAGATACATTTTTCGAATTCTCCCGCATTCTGCATAACCCTAACTGTATTGAACCATTACCCCCAATATGTAAATTACCCATCATACAACTTACAGTTTCCAGGCAGTTTGATTCTGATCGCAATGGCAGAATATTTTGAAGTGAATAAGATTTACAAAGTAATTAGTTTTATGCAAACTAGACACGAGGATGAAAGCAAACTCTTTATAAATTATGAATCGTGTTATAACTTATCTGGGCGCTTATCATCGCTTGTGATGAGTTAATGTACCTTCCTTAATTAAAGACGCAGGCCTCCGTTTCTCAGGGTAAGATACGGTTTGCCTCATACTGATCAGGTAGCTAATTCACACAGCTGGTGGTTTGACGAGTGATTCCACTTTCCGCCCATAGTGACGACTCGGCACTGTTACATGCGCTTTACCAAAATGGCAATATACACACGCAGAAGACAGGGACGCGTATAACACTTCTGCAGCGTCTCTTGGCGACAGAGCGCTACCCACCTGACCCGCTAACACATCTCTCAGCAGCAGGAGAGGCGGAAGCCGTTCGTTCCCTGTCATATAGGAGATCCTCGTGAACATTCTCCGCGTGTCTCGAGGCCTTTGGCGGTGCGTGTGACTTGCCGGCAGCCCGGCGCGGTGCAGGAGCATTAGCTAGCTAGCAGAGCTCATGAAAACTCAATTCATCGGCGCAGGCATAATTTGCTCTGAACAGAAAGCTCACAAAAGGGCGAGCTTGTCAGCGAGACAGGTGGCTGGAGATCTCACTCTGATACTGAGCGATATGAATAATAGATTCTGGGAAATGTGCGCCAGGACCCGGCCTGTAAACACAGCTGCTTCCTTTTCTCTCCAAACGAACAGCTTGGCAGGACGGGAACGAGAGCACGGGCTCCACCTGAGGACTAGGGACGATTAACTAATCAAATGCATGGGCTAAACGGGAGGGGGGAGGAGGGCGGCACCACAGCATGTGGGGGGGGGGATAGGTATTACTTTGTACCACCCCTAGGGAGCTGGGGGAACAAAGTGGGGGCAGAGGAGAATTATGGGAAATGGAGGAGGCTGCTGTGGGATGGTCATCACTACAACAAACCTACTGGCCCATTATCTTGAAGTGGTGTGTGCAAGACTAAGCTATTAGCATGATTTTAACAAAAATCTTTCCATTTTTTTTTTCAGAAAAGCATGTCAGATAACATCACTTCCCATAAATTACTAGGGTATTATTGACAATTATTACTAAGGCTGATCAAACTTGATGAGGATTCTTGCTAATTAATCAATTTCACCTTTTGAATAACAAATTTGAACGCACAGTATACATATTAACATCTAGCATATTTACAAATATTCAGAAAACAAATCATTTAGAGTAAGACCATTTCCATTACATAGTTCCAAAGGTGAGCTGACCTGCTGACGTCATCTTTCCGCGCCAGGGAGCGGTTTGGCTACAGCTGGAGGTTTCATTCTGCCTCTGATGACTCCCTAGCTGAAATTTAGTAAGATTTTGCCTAGCAGAAGGTAATTAATTCTTCAATTAAAATGTTGTTAAACATTTTTAATGAGTAGAGGGCACTTGGGAATTAGATATAAAAGTGTCTTTAACCAGGGAAAGAAAACATGGATGTTTCACAGTTAGGTTCTGAAAATCTTACTAATGACCCACTTTTTAAACATTTTACCACGAAGGACGTAAATAAAAAATCTATTCTAAAGTGCTGGTGCAGTGGCAGCATCCCGTACCTCAGGTGACTATCACTTTTTGTTTTTTTTTCCTCGTCATATTCTTAAGATCGTTTTCTTTTATTGTAAATGAGGTCAGCATTACTCTCACGATAACGCACAATGCGGTGTGGCGTTTATCAGAGGGCAAATTAACGTATTCCCAATCTGTCATTTTTAATTAATTTTTAGGAAAAGGGAAGGTAGCGGAAAGCAATAGGAAATCCCAGCTGCAGCGAGTAGAATGTCATATTAAGTGCCGATCCAGATCATCCTACCAAATCAGAAACTCCGTTTAGCTACTATAATTAAAGATGCACACGTTAGCGAACACGTTCGGTGCCTCCTTGTGATGGCTCAGCGCTGCCACACGGCCTGGCCTGGCTTTGGACTCATGACTTTTTAAAGAGCTCTGTGGATACACCCGAAGTAAAATACATTACAGCGACTCCTTGTTGGACTCGGCACTACATAGCAGCACTTCAGAGAGCCCAGGCGAGCTGCAGTTCATTATCAGAGCTTACACCATAGGTTCTTGGCATCGTCGTCTCAATTAGTGACTTGTAAATGTGTCGCTTGCTTAATCACCCAAAAACTGGCCCCTAGGACCCCGCCTAATGCCACCCCATTAAAGGGGAACAACAAAACAGAAAAGATCCGCAGATCAGATCCTAATGACAGCAGCTCCTCACCGGTGTCACCGCAGAGCCAGACTGGAGTCTTAAGTGAGAGGTGATGGATGACGCCTGAGTGTCAAAGAGCTTTTTGGGGGGTGGGGGGGGTAAAGGTTTGCCACCAACCAGACTGCCCTTCCTGGTCTTCTCTAGAAGAAGTCTCACCAGAAAGGGCCAGATACAGTGACCACGAGAAAAAGAAAAACACAGGAACTGCTACAAATAACCAACTAACTGTTCCGCTTTTCATTAGCCCACCAGGGCGGCAGTATGGAGCCCGACATCCTAAAGTCTGATAGCTGAGACCAGAAAACCCGAGAAACCCTGCACCGTCATACGCCCCCCCGCCCCCCAGCCATCTCCAACAAATGAACCGCAATACTCCGAAAATGTGGTTGGCATTTTAACCAGCTGGTACAAATTCATTTCATAAGGCAAAGTCACAAGCCTTATAACAACATTTGGGATGTTAACCATATATGAAAAAAACGATAGCTTGACAACATTCTATATTTAAAAGTAATAGTAACAAAAGAGCCCTTCTATACCCCAGGGTATAGAAGGCAAACACTCTGCATACCATACTTAAGGAGGCAGATTATGGGGGAGCTTCCCCTGGGTCCTAAGAAGTACCCGCACAGAGAAGCGCTTCAAGTGACAGGTAATAAGGCAGGGCTGAGGCCAATGCAGGCCCGATTCCATGTGGCATAAATTACCGGGCCACTTGGGTGTGCGCCTCCCAGACAACCTTTTGTCTTCCAAATGCTGTATTTCTTGTGATGATTTTCCACATTATGAACAAGCAGTACAACAAACAATTGGCCTTTTCTGTGCAGCGTTTGTCTATTCAGCGAGACCCAGACATTTGGGAGACCGTTGTGTACTTTGTCAGAGTGCAGCACCGCAAAGAAACGTTTTCTGAAGGTGACATCAGAGCGGCCGGCTTCCTCTGCCCGTCCTCTGATATTGTTTTAAGTTTTTTTTTGTCTTTTCGCATCACAGCAGCTGTCTCGACCGAAAGATGAATCTGAAAACTGCCCCCCTCCCCCCGAAAAAAATCATCTTAGTCGTATTTCAGATGCTGATCTCCATAAAAAAAAATCACAACTATGCTAATCACAACAATTAAACCCCCAAGTAAACGAAGAGTGCCTGTGCTCAGCGGCGCGTCTCCAGAGCCGGCTGCAGGTGAGGCCGCCTCTCTGCTCATACCACAAAGAGCTCTTGATGTACTAATTAGACGCATAAACAAAATCATCCATCTCCGCAAGAAGCGTCACAGCCGATCAAGAAAACTTGCTCGTCTTATTAATGGGGGACATCGGAGACTAAAGCAGTGAGGAAATAATTCTGGGAACTTGTCGTGTTTTTGTTTGTTATTAAAGTGAACGTGATGCAACGGAGCTCATTGAAAGATCCGGCGCTGGAGTGTATGAATACGCACCACAATGCCTTTTCTTGATTGGAGTATCTTTAGGTGAAAGATCATGAGGAGAGAATAATAATATAACTAGAAAAAGTAAAAATAACTAGCTCTGATGTTTTCGAGCAGATTGATAACGCTCCCAATTAAAATTTCCTCGCTCATTATGATTGGTTGACCTGTGTTTTTTGGAAGGCGCTCTATCCCCGGTGTTGGGAGGTCCGTCCAAATTTAGACGTGTGTGACACTGGTCCTTAGCCCATCAGATGGTCCATATTGACGCAGGAGGGAAAGTGGGGCAGCCACATTTCCCAGAAGACCTTGCTTTGCTGCTCTCTCTTTGGAAGCCGCGAGAGGGCCGCAGATGGTGCTCGCGCCCTTCCAGAATTTCGGTGCCGGCAGACCCGACGTCTTTAACGGCATCACTTATTCATGTGGTGGGGGCGCCATGGGCATGGGACCCGGGCCTGGCTTTGGGGACGGCCAGCCCTGTGATGGAGGTGAGTCACAGAGGCTGATACGTGGCTGCAGCCGGTCTGCTGAGGAGCTCCACGTGAAGATCCAGACCTGGATTAGAACTTAGGGAGGCAGAACAGACCAAGGAGTTGGAGGTGACGTTCAGGGATGTGTCGTCCTGTTCAACAGTGACCTCTCTTGGCCATCCTGGGCTATCCTGGCAAGTGGCAAGAGGGTCACGTACATATGTCTTAATTTTAATTTATTTTACTGACAATTTCTGTTGTAACTAATGTGCATTTAAACTCTTTAAGTGCTTCCCAAATATGTCAAACATGGTGATTTCCCCAGCTGTCAGGCGTTCAGAAGTAGCCCAAAGTTAAGTGGTTTATATGTAGCTGATCTGTTCCTCTTCTGGACTCTGCAGCAGGACCCCGGGCAGGCAGCTCAGACCTGATTCAATCACTGCGAGGTCTACACCCCAGCCAAGGCCTGAGCCACAACTTCCTGCCGGCTATCACCACTTCCTTCCTGGCTGTGCGGTGGGTCCCAGAGAGGCCGTGTACTGAAAACAGAGGGAACCCTCTGACCACACAGGGCACGAATAACATAGCGTCTTCTAGGAAGACCTTAATGCCTAAATGCTAGCATTTTTCTTGCAGAAAGCCGTCCGTGCCGTATGTCACAACTACATAATCCCAGCGTGATACAGTCTGGACTGAATAACAATGGAAATAGCAGTGATAAACCTGCACAGAAAATGTTTAAAAAATGATGCATCCTTCTTGGAAACAAGCATGAGGATGATGCCTGCGTATATAATTAACAAGGTCCTCCTCTGGCCAATAGTGTAGCGCTGTCATGTAACACTCAAAACTCCATTTGTTAACTGGTTAGGCTTAGCTGGAAAAATAAGCAAGTCGGAAGAGTGCATGATTAAACAAATTTGGTCTCCAGGATCCAAAAAGTGTGACACCAGATGTCCTCATGAGTGACAATTTTCTTGGAAAAATAACAATTTTTTTTCTTAACATGGTAGAAAAATCTGTAGTAGCAGCCTGGTGGTATGTACCAGTTCTGACGGATCTTCAAAGGGCTCTTAGGAATTGCGTGAAAACTAGCTGGGTGCCTCATCCTTCTTAGCAAAACGTGCTTCAGCCGTGAACCCAAACCACGACCTCTGGCCCGCCGAAGAGTCCGCCCACCTGCATTCCCAGCAATAAACAAGATGATTATTAAAAGGAGCGATATGACAGGAAGGGGAAGGAAACCGGAATGTCAATAGGATGGTAGCTCCCGTTAGGCTATCCCACACCAGGCTGAGATGTGCTTGTGTTTCTGGCCCGCCCTTGGAGGCCGGCTTTGCTCCTGTTAATCTGATGGTTCTCCAGCACTGCAGGCCCTCTACGGTGGCCTGCCAGATGCCCAAGCGACAGATGCCACATTGTTGACATCATTACCACCCCCAAACAAGCCTGTGGTACCCTCCACCCCACCACCACACCAACCCCCCCCCACCCGGATTAATCCACGTTTTGCAGTGCCGGGCCCTATTTGACCACGGGGGAGGCTGTCAATAGGACAGATAGTTCTGCCAATTCCCTACCCGTGGCTCCTGACCGCGCTGTGGATGGGGGGGGGGCACATTTTACATATTCACAGCCAATTTAATATGTGATCTCTCTCTCCCCCTCGCTCCCTGTTACCCTCAAACACCCCCCGTGCCGAAATGCTGGGGCCGAGTCCACAGTGGCCGCGCTTAGCTGCCTCGAAGTCAGGAAAAATTTCAAGAGGTGTCATATTACAAATAAAATAAATAAATAAATGTGAGCGGGCGAACGTAAACAGGATTAGCGTTATCGCCTGCGCGCGGGAGAGGCGCGCGCCCGCCATCCTGCCCGCATTCCAGGGCCGTGGCGATAAACACATGAATATGTAAGGAAATATGGGCTGTTTCGGGGGCGAAGGGGTTTCTGCGGTCCAGCGTCGATGACGTGTTACGGCGCCCCCACCAGGCCCGCGTTTGCGCATCGTCTGACTTTTGGCACCGATGGGCAGGTGACAAGTGCCATGATGGTGTGTGGCTTTTTAAATATAATAACTATTCAAAATAATTTTCTTTTTCGTATGGCACATAATGGCTAGTATAAATAGCATTTAAAAAAAACAATATATATACAGCAGTAGGAGAACTGAACTCTGCTTTTATTTATAAAAGGCCATTGTTTAACGTATTTTTTACATTTATATATTTTTATATACAAGTCATGGAAGATGAAAGGGGGGGGAGACCAGAGATCCCATTTTCGTGGTTTTCTCAGGAATCCGATGGCTCCAGGCGTCACGTGGAAAGCCTGCGGGAGAGACGGATGATCAGCCTAATTCCAACACGGCGCAAACTTAATCTGCACGCGTGAACCCCGGATGCTGGGATGTACATGTCGCTCGGGAAGCTAATTGCAGCGCACCGCTATCAATCACAGCCTTTCAGAGCGTCTCAGAAATATTGTGAGTGGGACCGGCACTCTGTTGGGAAACAAATAAATGCATTCATATGTATGATGGCTTGTTTACTTATGTTTGCAGCCCCGTCGTCGCGGGTATAGATTGCCCTTCTTTCAAGAGGCAATAAAAGAAGGCGACGATCGGGGGCAAAGGGGCTCGTTTGCGTGCAATAAGAAGGTCTCCCTTAAAAGACATCGATGGTGATGCTTGAGCATCCCCTCCCCCACGTACGATGCGGAACTGCACTGATCCGTATCGTTCGAGATCGTTTATCTCGATTTGATGCACTGTGATTAACATCTCTGGGAAACATTCTCTGAAGTTCTCCCCGAGATAAAATACCGTGCTTCCCACCCGTATTATTTAGCGGCGCCAAAAACCACGCCTCCCTTCCAGAAAGCGGTCGCGCTCGATCTCCCTCTAAGTCAATGGGTAGTACGCCTCCTAATGGTTGTGGAGGGAATAGGCAGCTCTTTGACAGAAGCTGAAGCTACGAAAGGCAGCATCATGCCTAATCCCTTATCCCTTATCGTCAGTAGATAAATTCAGAGAATCAACATGAAAATTAAAAAACCAGAAAGGTCTTATGCAGACTGCACAGCGGCGTGAATACTGTACATAAAGTATATATTGAAGAAAGCACACTGCTACATTTCCAGCTAAAGAAGAGTTATCGTCTTCCATTTGGGACGTGACAGCTACTGGCCAACGCCGGAGATCCCAAGAACCGGAAGTGACATCCTCTCAGAGCCTCTCCCCCGAGCACGTGGAGGAAAGCGGAGCAGAGCCCTCACGTCCTAGGAAGGGCGCGTCCTTTTTAAACATGCGTGCGGAGATTGTCGTTCTCTGAATGTGGCCTGCCAGGCGGGGGTGGGGGGTGGGGCAGACGAGCCTCGTTCACTTTTGTTTTGCTGCAGTAAACGTCTGAAAGATGCGGTACGGGAACGGCGGTGCTGGCAGCTCCAGGAGAGGAGGGGAAAACACACACACACACACAACGCTCCGGTGACAACGTGGACGTCCTCCCACTGGCTGCCATCCAAATTCAGCTCCTCTTCTGGGAAAACATGAGGAGAAATGGAACAACTGGTTTTAATGAAACAATTACAAGACACTAATTATTATGTTAATGTTTGCCTACTATCATCAAGCACTGCTAAGAGCCTTCTGCACCTAGAGGTTTGGCAGAGAGAGCCACCCCCCTCAGGAAGCAGAAGGTTTCTCTGTATAATGCCATCTTTAGGAATGCAACTAGATATAAAAAGGAACACAATGGGGTGGCGGCCATTGTCGCGGTATGTCAGGTACATTAATTCCCACAATGCACCACTGAAGAAATACAGATAGTGGTAGACAGTAATTCAAAGCTATTAGCTTTAGCTGTGTGTGGAGCACAACTCCAGAGACAGGCCTGCAGGCCTGAAGAGGCCACAATATGCCAGGGATACTGTGCAATTAGAGCTTATTCCACTTCACCTTGACAGGGCACAGCCGTTAGCTGGGGCTGATAGCATAGCAGAGGCTGAGAGCTCCCTCTTCACTACAGAGGAACCTGCTAGAAGCTACTAATAATGATAAAAAGCCACATTTTGTGTATTTCCCATAATGCATCATAATGCATGTAAAAACAGCACACACATAACAGCAAATGAGTTGCAGGCAGGACGCTGTGACAATGTGACTCACAGTGGCATGTTTGCAGGGTGGTGTGTCACAATCACATGAGCGCCGGGGAGGGGGGGGGGGGGGAGTGCACCGAACATTCCTACCCAGTTCCTTGAGGCGTCCTGCCCAGTGACGTCTGCTCTGTGGGCACAGGCGACACCACAGAGGCCGTGAATTCGACCCACCGCCACCCTCTTTGGGGCCTGGGTACTGTTAGCACATGATCAGACAGCATCCCGACACGAAAGCTCGTAACATAAGAAGCCGATTTTAGGCCGCCGGATGCCGTCGGGCTGTCGGTGACTGGCTGCCAGGCCGGTGTGTGCGGCAGAGTCTGACGTGGCCAGTCCCCGTGGATGCTGTTATGCAATTGTGTATGTTAAATCATGTCGAAGCGAGTTGGTCAAACTGAGGTCTTGCATTGTGCCGTAGGACACCCGCTACCTCTAGTCGTGTCGGTGTGTTCCAGTGCAAATTTTCATAATCCACGGGAGCTGATTGTTCGTCGGCTTTGGTTGGCACTGACTTTTTGCCATCAGCTTGGTGTGTTCCGGGCTTAGGAAGCACTTGCCCTGCAAGACAGGAGGTGGGGTAATGCTCTCGCTGATCTGAGGTCAGAGTTCAAAATAGGTGTCGTTACTTACAGCCCTATTTTTCGACTATTAATTCAAATACTTTTTATATGCCATCAGCCTTCTGCATCGATGCCCCAAAGATTTAACAGAAGCAGCATCAATGATCAACGCAACAGCAGTTTGCATCTCATACATTTCGTAAAACGAATCGTAAAATCATTTTTTAAATGGCAGTTTGCAACACAAATGTGCTTCAGTGAGCCTGCTGTGGCATGTAAATCAGTCTCGGCCGTGTGGTAGCCACACTCGTGTTCAAATTCTTTCTTGGGCGCCTCGTCGCTTGACCCTTCTCAGCGCCGGGAGCCCAAAACGGCCTGTTATCAAATGCCCAGAATCTTCAAACCTGACCCTGACAGGAAAAGCCTGAAAAGTGTGGATTGTACGGAACATTTTATGCCCCCGGCGCTTAACAAAACACAAAAAGTGCATGAGCGAGGGGGGATTCCCCACAAGGACAAGTCAACAAACATGCTCAGAAAGGGCATTTCCATTCAAAAAGAAATTCCTTCCTTTAACACCCTTTTACGAATGAAAGCCTTAATTTCTGTCCCGCTATAGAGTCGTCGTTAATCGAATTACATAGAATCTTTAGAAAGATCCCTCCCTCTTTTGTTTGTCTCCCGTGGAAGTGGCCAAGTCAGTTTGATTGAAACCAGTTAACTAACATCCTCTAATTTCATTACATGGTATTAATGAAGAGTGACTCCATTCTGGAGGCCCGCTTTGAACACTGGCTTTTCCAACAATGGCCTGAGAGGGGTCGGGGTGGCTGGGCATGGATACCAGCGCTCCTAAGAAAGAGAGGTTTTCATACCAGTGAAGTCTGTCAGATATTCTCATGCGAGCCTCACACCACGTCCGTGCCCCTCCTGAGCCTCTTAACAAACAATCAGGTTTCCTCCCAATCGCACCACCCGCCTTCCCCGGCTGCCTTCCAGAACTTTCACGGTGGGCACAGTTCCTCGTATGCCCCTACATCTGCTCCTCTTCCCAAGCTCATGTTCGCCTCTTTGGACCGGTGAAAAAACGCCGTGCTTTCGGGGTCCGCGGCCGTGGCCACGTGGCTCTCTGCCGTGGCTCCAAGCCTCAAAAGCTCAAGAAACTTCCAGAGATTTCCCATCTCCTTTCAAAACCTCTTGACATCTTTACGTTTTGCATTAATCTGTGGACAGATGGCCAGAATTTACTTATTTACGTCCAGTCTGTGACCTCAAACAGAATCTGTCTCTGTTCATTGTTCTTATTTATAATTAAATGAACAAAAAGTATTTAAAAATTAATTCAAGGCTATTCCTGATATTTGATAATTACTTGTTTTACGAGCAATGCCAGATCGGCCTTTTAATTAACTTACAGGAGGTGAACAGTGCGTTTGTAATGTTTTATGTGATATTATATTTAGTTGTTTTGCGAAATTAAAAAGAAAAAAAGTATTTTTGATCTGTCAAATAGAAAAATTTGTGTCAGCCCTGCAGGGTTGAGCAAATATTGAAATAATATAAGCCTGCGTGAAACGATCCGGGCAGATTCTGTGGGTGTGGATTTTTCGGGAGGATGGAATCCGTCTCGCGGAGGAGATGAAAGAGGGGCGGCTCTGCTCGGGGACACAATGGGCTACCAGCCGTTCAATTAGCTGGCCGTCTCAGAGTCGCCACTTGACAGGTCCGGCTAATTGTTAATCCCGCCATAACTGTTGCTTTGTATAATTAATCATATTCAGCCGCTAAACAAAGAGCCACCCGTGCGACCTGCAGCAGGGGAATGTGACTCCGGCGTGCAGGGAAGGTGCATGCATCCCTCGATTGAGCGAGGGCAGCAGCGCATCTTCATTTAATGTACCTTCCCTAATGGTGTCAGGATCAGCGTACGTCACTTGAGCCACGTCGCCCCCAAAAATCCCGCAATAACAGGAGTCCCATGCCTGGGCTCTCATGCTAATTTGGGATTCCGTGAAATGCAAGGGGACCAGGTCCGGGGTCAAGCACCATTCATCATGATATAGAGTGGCATTTTCCCCACTCCATACCGCAGCTGGGGGAACGGCCAGAATAAAAAGGTATTCTTCTGAGGAGCATAGAACAGCCGTGGCTCTCGGATGAGTGGGAAAAAGCAGGAACACAAGGTGCTACTGTGTCCCGATCATAATGCGTGCAAAGTCGGTGATGTCATCCCCCCCCCCCTCCCCTGACCTCCAGAGTCACAAGACAGGCCACATTCTTGTGGATGGAAGCTCTGGACAAGGCAGGGCCGTGTTCTGATGAAATTAATTACGTAGCCGTGACCCATAAGTGAATTTTTCTGCCTTGAAAATGATGATTTATATCTGCTTTCTATCTCCTTGTTCTGTGCTTCCACTGGCTAACAAGAGTATCTCTTGTTCCCATGAAAAGAACCCGAGGCTACAAACCCTCATAAAGACCGAATTAGATAATTTCGGAAAGTAGACGCAGTCCTGGGACTTTTTGGGACAAAAGAAAGATCTGGAATGCCCTTTCACGGCGTAAAGGTTTTTCCCCCCTCTGGGAGATTCCTATAGGGATCGCTGGAAGAATTTGCATGTGTTAAAAACATTTTTCCCCTGCCAAAATTCCAGCTACACTGAATGTTAACTTACTCTTTCATTCCACACCAGTTCCGAAGGTGACATCCAATGGCACTTTTATGGAGTTTGATTAAACGATTGTTAAATTCAGTGTCAACACAAAAAGAGCACGGCAGATTTCCACACTAAGAGAAGCGTGATTTTCCAGTCGATCATATTTAGAATTTCACAGAAAATCTCCTAAAATTGCCAAACGGTGTGGTTTAGCTGTTCCTCAGATTAACTAAATCTATAAAATCAAAATTTTGAAGTGGTGTATAAAAGAATAATAAGCCTTAGTAGCCTAAAATGATTAATTAACATTAATAAAGCAGGCAGGTACTAAAGGAAGTCTATTGTAAAATGTCACAATGTAGCTTGATAAATGTCTCCACGAAGTCGTTTGCCGCAGCGCTCTGATCCATAGAAAAGTCCGGAAGGCGACAGCCGACCAAAGACGGGTGGCGTGACAAGCCCGAAAGCAAGTACATAGACAGCGCTTCTTTCCCAGCCTGTAAGCAAACAATTAAACGGGCAAACAAATCAATAATAAGCAGGCAGGGCGACGGGCAGCTCAGACCGGGGTCCAAGTGTGAAAGTGAGCAGCCAAGACAAAGGGCCCCTAGCTGACCCACGCTGCCAGCCACCACACGGAGTGGGACCGCAGCGAATGGCCCTCACAAAAAGCCGGGGGCCATCCGTGCCAGAGCGCCGGGGCCCCCGTCCCCTCGATTCGACGTGCCCCACAGGTGGCCCCCAGCTGCAGGGCTGCAGGTTACAGGCGTGGCTTTGTCGGGGCCTGCACGCCAGGGGGTGTGCTCCAAGGAACAATGTCCGTCCGGCCGTGATCAGGTCTAAAAATAAGAAAGTCACTTTTTTTTCTTTTCGGGGGGGAGGGCAGCCCCGCGGACCAGCACGACGGGACAGTGGCCTTTTTGTTTCCTCCCGCCTGCACGCAGAGATGGGGGCTGCTGAAATCCCCGTCCGCGTGACTCAAAGGAGGCCCTGTACGCCTGTCTGTGGCCAACTCCTTTCTGTCTATTGAGTGAGGCCCCGCAGGCACAACCCGGGGCAGCCGGGGTCTTGGCTGTCTGCACGACTCTCACGAGCGGTAAATAACCGTCCTGAGAGCCTGCATCCTGTGCCAGCTCTGTTTATTTATAGCGTCGTGGGGTATACAAGTGCCCCATCTTGGGGGGGGGGTGGTAATGAGCGCCCCCTTCGTAAAACTTTAACCCCGCTGTGCCTCTTGGCTATGGAGCCTCGGCCTTTGATTCGGCCACATCGCATGCACCGTATACATGGGGACGTCATATCTCTCAAAGAAGAGGAACCACAAACCGCTCCAGCACACAACACAAAAAAGCTGTTTTCTAGCATAAGGTTAACATCCCTCAAGTATTATTGTCTGTTTCATCAAGAAAATAATTTCCAAATTCTGGAAATCAAAACTGTTCCACCCATTTATGAGGCTCCTGTGTTGTTTACAAGTGCATTGCGTGATGTACACAAACCTGCCCCTCTTGTTTTGTTTCTTGTTGTATTCCATGCCACTGTATACATCCCATATACAGGATGATTCGCCTTTCAGAACTGCAACCTGTGAAAATGGAGAAGGTAATTCTGCAGGCATTGTACTGATTAGCAAACAATCCTACAAGCAGACAGCATAGCCTGATGAACATCTGCATGGTCGGCCTTCTCCGTCCCTCTGCTCAGGCCGCTGCCTAGGCATAGACGTTGAGAAAAACCTCCTTCAAGCTTTAAAGTGCTGCCTGATCTGAACACGGAACCCTCACCCCCCCACCCCCCCCCCCCCCAAAAAAAAAACGCTGTGCCCTTTGGCATCAGAGATAAGAACCGACCCCCAAATGTAAATAATTGTTTAATAAGGAATCAGGCCCATTTATCTGATGGTCATGCCATTCTGATCATGTTCAATCTCTTTTTAATGTGCCATTACCGCGCATCTTGATTGGGGCTTCAGGAGACGGTAACAGGTCTGATAGTGACAACTACACAAGGCGCTGTGAACAGTTTAATTGCAGCCTTTGTTATTTATATTAAGTGGCGCTGTTTAATTAGCAGACGCTATACTTTTTTTTTTAAATTTTAATTATGCTTTCAAATAGGAGCTCGTGATCTTCAGTACAGTTATGGAACCTTCCCATGAGAGGCCTGGCCCATGCTGCTGACAGGATGACCAGGAAGGAATTACGCTTTTCAGGAATAATGGGCTGTGGTCAGGGATGCTATTTACAGACACAAGGACAAGGAAAATATTCCACTGGTCTGGGTGGAATCCGCGCACAGGACCACCTTAAAATAAAAAAAACCTGATTTTGCAGATGATGTTCTATTTCCTATTTGCACAGCAGAATTTTTTAGCTGCGTTGTTTTTTTTTTTCTTGTATTATGCCCATGTCTCAATATGTCTTGTTTAAAAGCCTTTTTATGGCTATTTCTTGCACTAAGACCAGCGAGATCATAATTTCACCTCAGCGTATGACCCATGGGCCAAATAGCTGAAGGTGACAATAAGGATATTTTGCCTTTTTGAGTTCACAGGGGTGTTTCGTAGAAGTCCATAATCAAGGTGAAGAGCGAAGTCCCAGTGCAGGACTAATCCAGCCCTGTCCACTTCTTTGCTGATTTAAAGGACTTTAGATGATGTCCTGGCTGGTGCTGAGCTGATTTTCAGGCCTCACACCTGGTCCACCTGAAACTTAGGAACCATTTCCTTATGGTCATCAAAGTGGGCTGTGGTCCAGTAGGTTAGGTCGCTGTGTCTGTGATCAGAAGGTCACCGGTTCAAAGATCATCCAGAGTCAGTAGAGTGATGTCTCTGTTCGGCCCTGAGCATGGCTGTTAATCTCCAGTGACTGGCTGACCTTGCCTTTACAAAACATATGTCGTTTTGGATAAAAGCCTCAGCTAAATAAATAAAATGTTACAGGGGTTCATTTCAGTCTTTGTGCCCCTAATGAGTTTAAAAAGCACATTCATTTTTCAAATCAACCTCGAACAGGTCATTTGTTCATCTATCCTCAGAACATGACGTGTTCCTCCCCATCCCACCTGGTCTGGGCAAATTTTTTTGAGAAGCCATAACAGTCTCACGCCCTTGGCCGCGATTCAACGGAAATCGGCATCGTAAAATGGGCAATGCGCCATAATTAGCAGTTAGCACCCTGCACCATCAATCTCCACGAGTTCAGCCCAATTTGCCTGCGTAGTTACTGCATTGACAAATGGTTTTCCATATATTAATGTTCCAGAAACTTCCCAGTTGTATCTGATGTGCTAATAAATGCCGGGACAGTTTTGCGAATTATGTCGAATTATCGCCATTGTCACTATTATCATTCAGATGGCCAAAAAGGGCAGAAACAAGCATGATATGAACAGCAGCTACTTTAGCAAATTCGGCGAATTGCTGCAGAATTAAATCTCTCTCCTTACCCATGCATCTGAGCCAAGCAGATCCTCACAGGCCGGGACGACATCGACGGCTCAGCCTAGAGGTGGCGGACAAATCCGCTGATCCGGGGAAGTGACACTGATGAAACTGAGAACGCTGGATTGGCGAGCGTGTTCGCTGGGACGCTGCTGATGCTGAGGGTTCAGTGCATGGCGGTCGGGGATCGGCCTTAAAGCAGTTGGAGAGAGCATCCCAGCTGGGTATCAGAGCATGTTACAAAAAAAATCATAATGATATCAGAATGCTTCCTAAAAGCAGGTCCCTGACATGCACACTTGCGTGATGTCAAAGTGCATAAACAAGTACCTGTGGCCAACTGACACTTGAGGAGATGTATCCAGAGTGATGTTCTGACGCCTGCTCAGATCCCTCAAGGCGGTGCAGTAACTAACCAGACTCAATCAGCTCTGCGAAGCAGTCATCTATGTGTATGTCTGCCTACCTTAGTGCTAATTAATCCACCGCGTCTGTGGCATGCCAGGGCACACCCCCAGGCCACAGCTCACTTTATGACATTGATTACCACATTAATTGAACTCTGCTCCAATGACAGGTGTTTCGCTGAACAAGGTCTCGCATTCACCTCAGAGACAGGGGGAGGTGTGTGACACCCGCCAACGGGTCTGGGGAGTGGCACTGGTGGGGCAATGGGTTCAAGACGCAGGCAGAGGCAACGCAAATGCAGAGCAATTTCCCTGACAGGAAAGACAAGAGGAATACGGAAAAAATACAGAGAAGACGTGTGTCATCAGTCTCTGGAAACTCCTGGAACACGGCGGAACCAGAGCTGGGGCCCGCGGTGCCACAAAGTCACGTCACCACACTACGATGTCACTCAAGTTACAGCCATAGCCCCAATCCGACCCCCCCTTCCCCCCCAGCCAAATTAGAGTCAAACTTCAGGATATGTGTCAGAAATGCTCTCAGTCCAAATCACAGCAGAACATCTGACCACTGGATGAAAAAAAAAATGAGAGGGGAAAAATGATTAAATCCCCAAAGGAAATGAGAACTAACTTAGAGAGTGAAGACGAACTTCACTGTCTGTATGCCCCCATGAAGCAAACGTTTACCGTCAGGTCCCAACAGGTGTGCGATTCAAATAATTGGTTCATTAGACACCTGGGTGGGAAAAACAGCACTATTTTTCTCAGGCAGATGCAAATAAACATGTCATTAGTTAGAAAACATCTGTTCTTCGTAATGACAGCATGAGCAAGCTGTCAGGTGGACAGTCAATAATGGTGATCCCAGCTAAAACCCAGTGGCTGTTTAAGCTGTCTGTCAAAGTTAACCAGGACTGCGGTTACCTGTTTGTCAGAGGGTTCCACTCGATTTATTGCTTTGAGACCCCTCTTTTCACAAATGCTGTTTGTGAGATCTTTTAGGAACACTGGAGCCCTGGTGGACTGTCTTCATCGGACGAGGCAGACTATGAATTTCTAAGCGGGGAGTCTCACGCGGTCGTTTGAAAGGCTCCCCCAACCTTTGTAGACGATACGCCATTAAACTTAAACACAATTTCCACCACTTATCTGCACCAGCATACATAATCAATCAGAAAGTATATATACTTCTCCTTATTGGTTTTTCCTTTGGAGGATTTATGGAAATTTCCGTAAATGACCTGGATGCGTTATTGTGGCTATCAGCCTGCGCTTTGAACACTGACACACACCAGAAACACGCTTTAATTGAAGCTCTCGAAATAACCTAGCATCATTGGTGCTTCCCACAGCTGACACATTGTGGGTGGGGGGGACACAGGCAACTCGCTCATGTTCCTTCTGATGAGGAGTGATGCCGAACTCTCGCAGGAAGCCAAAGCGTCAACTGTGAGGTGTACAAAGCTTCAAGAGGTTGACGGTGATTTCAGAGTAAATGAATGAAACTTTTCAACATTCTCTTGCTTATATTTCCGATGAAAAATGCCTAAAACTGCAGGGACGGAAAAGAAAGGACAGCCAACAATGTCTTGGGGGACACCCCCCCCACCCCCTGTCCCTGCCCCCCAAGTCAGTTTCACACATATATAGGTTAATCAAGCACCATTAAAAGACACAGAAATACTTCACGCTTTTCTGTGCCTTTCTCGTGTAAGGTTTCTCTTGTGACGTATTTGTCCTTTTTCGAGGCTTTCTAAAAAAATCCTAAAATTTATTAATCACTTTTATTAAAAATATGACACTTCTACAAAGAAACGTGACATCGTTTTTAGCACATTACAGATTTATATTCCTACAACTGGTTACCATTAAAATAACTCCTGAAAACAGTACAAATCTATTTCAATGTTTCATGCAATAATTTCTGAAGGAGAGTTAAATCAGGTTTCGGCATAAATAGACAGATATGTAAACAACGAGAGATTCATCCAATCAGAGGAGAGCCGCAGCGGCCACTTCAGGCAGGTGCTTTTCACACCCCCAGTCCCAAAATATCCCCCCGGCCTTGTCCATCATGGTCCTGGTCAGGCCCACACATGGCAGCTTAGAACCGTGCTCACGCAGAAACTCCGGAATCCAGGCAGACGCACGGGCACACTTCAGCTAGATGAGGGATTTAGAATATTTATATTTCATATTATTGACACTGTTCTTAGTCCGATCAACACGAGTCAGCTTACTTATGAGAGCACACAGTTTTACAGCGCAGCACGCAGCCGCGCCTCCGTCTCTGGCGAGTGCGATAACCTTCGGCAAACTCATTAACGCCCCCCCCTGTTTGCCTTTGCTATTTTCTGGACTGCAGAGAACTGCCAGACGAGAGAGTGCTTCTCCCATCTGCAGGAGGTTCTGGGCGCGTTGTTTGAACAGGGCTCTGACGGATTGCCCATTAAGCACTCCGACCATCTCTGGACCACCGCCGCTCAGCGCTGGCTGTGGCACATCCTGGTTGAGAAGGAGAAAGGTGAAGTTCCATTCCTATCTATAGGAGATTCACGAGCAACAAATTAGATGCATTTATTTAAAGGAATGCTGCTCCGCAGCCTAAAATAAGTGCCTAAAATCAGGATCAAGGTTTTGGGCACAAGAAACACTCGATACCTTCAAATGATACCAGTGGAAGTCAGACGCATTCTCCTGAATTGAGCAGGACCGTTAAGGTTTCAGGGGTTAAAGACCAACACTGGCCCTCCGGGCCTTGGTTGGTTCTGAGTCTGACTGTGACATGTCACCAGTTACTGCATCAACACTGTCAACCAAACAGCCCAACATGAGGCGGCACCCTTACATGGTTCAGCATGAGGGTTACTGTTATTCCGCAAATCAGCTGTGCCTCTGCATAACTGAGGATATCGTATATGAAATAACCCAATTTTCTGAAGCTCCATCTATAGACTCTTTTTAAATTTTATTTTTCTTAAACAGTTATGAAACTGGATCAGGAGAAACAGGCCTCTTAGTGTGTGTGTGTGTGTGTGTGTGTGTGTGTGTATTTATGTATGACGGTTTTCCAGCTTGTACATCACCTCAACACAAAGAGCAAAGACTAAATTAGTTTAATTATGGAAATAGATTAGCTCAGTGGAAAGCTGGATACTTATTCAGGGCCACTGGGAGGAGAACTGGGGTAGTGAAAAAGGCAGACTATGAAAAATAATCATTAGCATGATTCAAACACAAGCGTACATCGTCACTGGATCCGCTTGTGTGGACTGTTCCACCCAAAGGTTCTGTTCCGGTTCCTCCCCAGTGTTCTGTAAGTCTCATTACCTGCCGCTCGCTCCGTTCCCTGAATTCACCACATAAGGAAAAAAAACATTCATTAATGGTTACTCCAAACTCTAGATTAGTTAAAGAACCAGCGATATTCTCCTCATGCAAATCCTGTACCGGGTTCTAGTAGGTTGAGAATGGGCTATGGGCTTCTTCTTGCAGGATTTACTGTGAGGGAAGCATGCCACAGAAAAGGGGGCTCATCCCGACGATGGGGTAGAATAAGGGGGATCAGCCCGACGATGGGGTAGAATAAGGGGGATCACCCCGACGATGGGGTAGAATAAGGGGGATCACCCCGACGATGGGGTAAAATAAGGGGGATCACCCAGACGATGGCGTAGAATAAGGGGGATCACCCAGACGATGGCGTAGAATAAGGGGGATCACCCAGACAATGGGGTAGAATAAGGGGGATCACTCCGACGATGGGGTAAAATAAGGGGGATCACCCAGACAATGGGGTAAAATAAGGGGATCACCCAGACGATGGCGTAGAAT
>JAAGVU020000001.1:51189637-51199814 GCA_011763525.2 Mormyrus iriodes
TAGTGTAATTGTTTGACAGATCTTTCCTGCGTTTCTCTCACTCACAAGGTGCACGTTTCTAAAACGTTAACATCAGCGCTGCGGGGGCGCGGGCCCCAGGAGAAAAATAAGCTAAAAAAAAATAGAAGTCTAAATACGTGCGCTATTGTGTTGCCCGCCTACATCATCCATGATGAATCTGACCTCTTTTTCCAGCTCATTCGCTAAAATAAACAGGTGAACAGAGCCGGCAAAAGTGCCGCACAAACGTCGCAGTTCCGATTACACTCAGCTACTTCAGCAACTGCTATTTATAAAGGCGACACAAGGGGGCGCTGCGACAGCTCCGTGCGCGCGCACAGCTGCCTTCAGCCAGAAGCGGAAGGTTTCGCCCAGACAATAGACGCGTAAATCTACCGTTAGCTTGTAAATCTCTGCAGCATCCTGTTATTGTTTATTATTTTATTTATACGAGGTGCTCTCTATTTATAGTATCACCTTAATGGTTTATAAAACAACAATAATAATACATACGAGAAACAGTTTATGAATTATGCATGAAATCGTCCAGTAAAGTAAAAGATTCCCCCGTCCAATGAATCAATGACTGCAGAAATATGTAACATCGCACGGCTGAACCAAACAGGGCAGCGCGATCGCCTGTCCCCCGACCACGACCTTCAGCCTCCCCCACCCCGAAAACAGCGCTGGCGTCCGCGACGCCCCCAGCCAGGAGCGCGCAGTCAATCTCTGCCAGCGAGACAACACCACCGGCCTGTGCCCCCCAAAACGAGGACCTCATTTTAATAATTACCACTGAAATGACATCCATCACATCAGCTACAATTACAGCTGAGTGAGACCGTGTCAATCGCGGCTCCAAAAGTCATTTTGGACTCTTACTGCTAAACGCTTTTAAAAACAAATGCAGGCTCAACAATAACTAAATGCCTAAACTTAATGCCATATAGTCTTTTTCTATACATGATTATTTCTTCTTTTTCTTTTGTTTGAAAATGATAGTTCTTAGAATTTTTTTGGGGATATTTATAAATGTTGATAATCTACATTTACAGACAATTTTTAAGCAGGTTCAACAGAAAGCAACAGAACCGCGTTTGTAACCGAGATTGCAAATTTATAAAATGCAAAATACCAAATAAATATACTTAAAGTAAACCCATTGTATTATTTCAATTAAATAATTTTAATGCTAGATGTTTAATTTTGAACACCAATTTTAGGACATGTTTTTATAAATCTACATATCATCTATATCTGAATATAAACGTGTATCTGAATTTTACACCTTCTAGCTATATCTTAGCAGATTGTATGTAAATGCTTCTATAAAAAAATGGGATGCATTTCCACGAAACCTGTGCTGATTCTGAGCTGTACTGAAAAATCGAAAACGGCAGTTTCTTTCCAGACATGTGTTCTTATTTTATCATATTTTTATTGCGATAGCAGGAACTTCAAAGGGGTAATGAAAGACTGTTTAAAAGTGTCAAAAACCTCATCTGTATAACAGAGACCCCATACAGTTTGTGCAGTTCAAAAGGATTTTATAATCCTTAAAATATCCAAGAAATCTGCATTCTCCAACACGAAATATATTCATGAGGAAAGTTACAGACACAGTGATGAAACAGGAAAGTGGTAATGAGAACCATCAAAAGTTATATAAATATAAATATATATATATTATATAAATATACATCAGAATCAAACGGCATGAAACTAGATGCATTAGTTTCTAATGACCCCGTGAGATGCTAATATATAAAAAAAAAAAAAATGAGGGATATGAAATCTTCTTAGTTTGATCTCCCCTCCATCGGACGGCTCCTTTGTCCTCCGGGTAGCTGCCCAGCGCTTTCCGAGGTGCGCATCCCAAACCCCGCGCCGCAGCTTTGCAAACTTTCCCCCCTAATTTTAATCCCCGCCCTGACTGACGGTGCCATCAGGAGCGCGGACGGTTCACGGCACCATTACAAGACTGCCTCTGTCCGTGGCATGTTGGATTACCCCAGATTATGTTGTAATCCCTTTAATCCTCATTGCATTAAGATTTCAGTCAAAATACTGTACGGTAAATTATCACTCAGCTCCGACGAAGTCTTAAGCATGTTATGAGATGGGGGGCTTCGCTTATTATTATTTATTCCTTAGAAAAGCCGGCATTGTCGACTCACGGAGCGGAGCGGCAAGCACTTTCCCTGAAATATTACTCCTTTTCTCAAGCTCAATATGATCACAAGTCAGAGAAAAAGGTATCCTGGCCTCTTCAACACCCTTGTCTCTGCTCCCGAGTATTAAACCGACAAATTACACTTACAGCGGAGCCAAAACGATCTCACGGTGTCACCAGAAACATTTTTTTATTTGGCAAACATTTTTGTCAAAACGACATACAACTGAGGCAAATAGCACATTACAAACACACAGCTATCAAGGAGGCGACTAGTGAAGCTTCCAGTGAACGCCAGGAACAAACGTAAACAGTACTAGAGTAGGAAGTAGACAATAACTTACAAACAAAGCAGGAACCTAATAAGATAACTATTTAAATCAATCCCCTGCAGTCCTAAGATCATCCAGGGAACATGGACTGGTGTCAGGCTAGTAGAGCTGTGCCTGGAACAGACGGGCCTTGAGGCGTTTCTTGAAGAGGGAGAGGAAGTCTGATGACCGGACGTGGTTCAGCAGCTCATTCCGCTAAAAACAAGCGGTAATACAGAACCATGCTCTGTTACTATAGCTATCAGGAGAACCATGGCGAACACTCCTTTGATCCGCTCTCCATCCACAGAAAGCCTCTAGGACCTACCTTTGGCTTTGGTTCAGTCCCATTAGAGCCCAGTCTTATTCGATTTGCTCTGCTGGGACAAGCAGGACAGGGGACATGCTCGGTCCAGCCGCCAAACTGCCCTCGGCTGAGCAATATGGCGGGACATGCTCCTCTTCTGTATGCATACATTCAAAAACAAATCTACATGAGTTATACTTTGTACATGAATAAGCAACATGGACAGAAAATCGTGCCAAGACACCCCCTCCCCAGGCTCAAGGGGACGTGAAACGGCCAAAGTGACATCATCCCACAGGCATCTCACCGAGAGAACAAGCAGTTTGGACCCTGATCTTATTACCCGTCTTCAGCACTTTAAGGCAATTCACTGCCCTTCGAAGTAAAGGAGGAGGAATTAAGCACATGGTTCGAGTCTCCTCCAGCAAATGGGAAACAGCGAATTCTCTCACCCATGAAGATGTTCCTCGGAGACAAACGACAACATGATAGTGGGAGCCGGGCTATGCAGTTTGACGGCCCTTCACCACGCATCATGTATCTCTGGTGCCGCAAACACTGAACCTGCGTCACATGTAACAGACCAAAGCAGGAAGACCACAGATCCCAGAGCATACTGTGCTAGTGAGCTGGACCGACTAGGGACAGGACAGGGTAGGGTGGTGGCATCACCCCACACAGTGTCATGCATTACAGCCGCTCCACCCTGCACCCTAAAACTGGTGCAGAGTAACACGACTGTCCTCTGACCGTCTCACTGAGGACATCTCCTCACAGGCTGAAGTGGACTGCGTCGTGCTTCCGGGTAATTAGTGCCTTAATGTGACCCCACAACACCCACCCCGAACGGCGGACTGAGGACTCGCCTTGGCCATGGCGTGAAAGGGGCTTTTGTGAATCTGGGTAGGTCAGGATTCAATCAGTTACATTTATCCATAGTGGTGTACAGGTTCACCAGTCTATAGTGGGACGTGCTAGTGGAGAAATGCAGGGATAAACCCAGGGAGAGCCACACAGAACATTCCGAGCGTGTTACCATGGGACGGCACAATCGCACAAACACTGCAGTCCACGCACACCGTAACGGAGAACCGTGGAGCCTGCAGACATACATGATCCAATCCGGCTGGACTTAGGCGGGGTTTAACAGGATGATCCCTTGTCAGTAACTATAGCTAGAGGGAGCTCCCAAGGGTTACAGGTCCCCGTTATGACTCGGGCGCCCGGGTGGCTTTTCACCGCTCCTCAGCTGGAGCCCCGCGAACCACCTCACACTCAACCTGGGCATCGCTACAAATAAATAGGGAGAGAGGCAGCTCGGGCTGGACCGGCACCATCTGCAGGGATCCGCAGTACTTCACATACTGTTCGGAAATGATTTGTGGAAGCCAGTGAGGTTTGGAGGGATTCCAGAATTAAAAACACACTCAGCCTGATAAATTGCACAAACACATACAGGAGCAGTGAGGCCCACCGGTAACAACATGGGAAAAAATACAATAAAACACAAGGATGAAATAACATTTAAGCACGAGGTGAAATACCATGCTACCAGAGACACATTCCTCCACATTGGAATTCTCAGAACATCCATCGCAAACCGCGGGGACACAGACATGCCCTGGCTCACACCCGGGGTCACGAGGAGCGAACGGGGAAAATGAATGCTCATAACCGTATTCTACCCAGAGAAAATAAACTATTTACGAGCGCGTAATGTAAACAGGGTGAGGGGACAGTAAACTGTAGCATAATAAATTTTCCATTTTAGTGAATAAACAGGAAAACACAAAGAAATGTCGCATCTCTGTGCTCGCGAAAACAAATCCTTTTAGCAAAATTAAAAAACACGAGTTTTCATTATTGTCAAATCTATGCCGAATCGGTAATAGAGAAATTGACCTCGCACACACTAATCCTGTTCATTTGTCTCATATTTACATAAATGACAGCTCAGTTTTAAAACACAGATGAATGAAAACAAACTGCAGTTAATAGTGAGCCTCAACCAGATTAAACAGAAAGGATGGATGGATGAATGGATGGATGGAGCTGAGGACAACTATGCAAACCACGTGTAGCTCTCAGGTGCCACAAACAGACAGTCGGTGTAACACTAAAAAAAGCTAATCTTTTTCCAAAGCCTTTCCTTTAAGCTCGTGTCACACAAGATGCTTTGTGGAACGTGATCACATGCCAAGGGGTTTCCCCAGCGGCCTCCGAACGTATTACCAAGCCACCGATCGATACCAGCCAGCAGCTCAGGCCGAAAGGAGGACATGCCCTCATCCCACAAAGCCAGCATCAAAGCAGGCCACAAAGCAGAGCCAGTACAATGCTCTATAAATACACGACAAACCCATTCGGTGATTTACACAAATGCTTGGAAACACCAATGTTGCTACAAGGCAGTCAGAAATATTTTATGCTTAAATAAACGTGTGTGTGTGTGTGTGTGTGTGTGTGTGTGTGTTGGGGGGGTGGGGGTTGTAAAATATACTTTTGCAATATAAACAGGTCGGTCATATAAACTGTGCACATACAGCGCACAAAAACTCAGCTGTTCCATCTCATAGGCGAGCTTCGCAATGTCCCAAACAGTACTCACATAAATACAATTTATACAGCCCAGAAGTAAACACTGTCCGCCATCTCACAAAGGTAACAATCGAGATTACGTACGCAAAGGATGCCTTACGTTTGACTCAGCTGATATAACCCCATAATAAGAAGCACCTAATCAAAATATTTAGGTGATTTTCTGTTTAAACGTAGCAAAGAGGCCGAGAGTTTAGAGAGCGTCTGGCACAGGCTGTGGGATGCCTTCGAGTTCACGTTCAAAATTAACAACAATGGACGGTCAATGTGAGTAATGATGCTGGTACCAAAAGCAACAATCAAATTAGGCGCTGCGGTCGACGTCCAAAACAGCATCGAAGGCAATATGGGACCACATTACAACGTAACCACAGAGCATACGGATGCATTGGGTTTAATTTATATACTGGAGCACGAATTACTTCATGTATTAAGTTTACGGTATGTGTGGCTCAGGATGGTGTGTTTCAGATCATGAACGTTAATGGTTCAAATCCCAAAGCTGACAGACTGATTTCACCATCGAGCCTTTGTGCAAGGCCCTTAACTTCCTGCTGCTCTAAGGATGGACAGGCTGACTGATGAAAGCATATGATAAATAATTAAATGATTAAAAGGAAGGTCAATGGGATACTTCATGCAGTTAGATCTAAGTGTTACCCCTGAACAGTTATCGTGTCACACCCTCAGCATAACAACGGCACCACACAGACTTTACTCAGCAAACTCAACAGCATCTTAGCCAGGCTCTAAACAGGCTGAACCATATTAGTATCAACCCCTTGACACACACCACGCCCATATCGATCGAACTTAACTGATCTCGAAACACAATGAGGTGCCTCGGTATCAGAGTACAGCCCAAATACCCGTCACTTTTACTGTGCAATCTGCCAGATCACTCAATACAGTTTGACAGACTGCGCTGAGGTTCCCTTTCAGACATAAAAAGGTGGATAAAAGCTGTCTATAGATTTAAAAGAACATATCAAACGTCTCATTTTCTGTGGTTTCCTTCCTAGCTCGCATTGCGTGCCTGTCTGATCCCAAATAAACAATTAGCACCAGCAGATCAGATGCCGTGAGATGTGAAAAAAACAGTTCTGTGTCCACCACCTGACCCGACACGGAGGAGGCCCTCCCAAGCACACGTGGCCTGTGGTAGCAGCCTTGTGACGGACAAACCCACTCAGACGTAGGTCTACCACTGAGGTTCTCTTATGCGCCTGGCACACTTTACTTAAACAGATATTCTGGGTATAGTGGTTAAAGAACCACACAGAGAGTAACGCTGTATACCTGGCTAAACTATTATGGCTGTGATGATAAAAGCATCAGAAAATGCAAATACTTGCTTTACGAAACGATTTGACATTTCAGTTGACTGGTTCGCATGGTCGCCAGGCTACGTACCCAAGAGTGTGTTTTGGAACTTTTCTTGGCGCCAAGGACCCGTGGGAGAATGTGGACAAGGTGGCAGGAAGGTGGTGGGCGGGGATCTTCATGTAAATGTCACCATACACAGGTCAAATGCTTCATACCTCATCACAAGCCTCAGGTGGAGAAAGACCTACATCAGACAATCTGCAGGGTGCATTTAACACTAAGACACATCCGCTTGTGATTCCTGATGGCAAATTTCCCTCGAAAAAACAGGAAAAGAATCTCAGAGACTCAAGCAGCTGAATTTTCTGTGGAAACGTGGGTCACCCTCTGGAGGTGAATAAAATGGTTTTAAAACAGTCTGGGGGCTACACTGGCACTTAAATAAGACGTTTCCTTTCAGGAGATTAATGACAGGAACTTAAACTAAACTACACACCATATAAGTTCAGTATATTACACAGATTCTGTGTGTTTATATATATTTATGGGAGCGAACTACAGAAAGTAACAGCCACAGCAAAATTTCACAAACGCAGACAGAATATAAGCAAATGCTTGCTTAAGGACTCAGGGGGACCCGAAGTGTAAATGTCACACATCGATTCTCGTGGTGTCGCTGACATTGACAATCTCTCATTTTACAGCCGAGGACAGACCCCTCTGCACGCGTGGCGGATCCATTTACGCTAGCTGGGTGATCAGCGTGTGCCGGGAACTTGGGCGTTGCCGACACCAGCCCGGCCTCCCTCGCTTTCCGGAAATCTCCGACAAGTGGTAACGGATCCGTCCGTCACCACGTGCCTGTTGACCGTAAGCTTGCTGCGCACATTATTCCTCAATATCCCCCCCCCACCATTTACCAGAACGGGCTCAGCAGAAAACCTTTTTGGAATACACATTTATCTGTCGGCTTTTTACAGTTCCCGCGCCAAGTCAAATCTGACATTGTTGTTATGTATACATTTCATTTGTCTGTTTGTAAATAGGTTCCATCGTGGGACACTGGACCAAACACACAAGAGCACACAGGCACACAAATACACACACATCCCTGATTTATTTCCCACTTCCCGAATGTTTGTTCCCGGTGAGAAATTAGCTAAATTCCGGTGCTCTGGATGACTCCCCCCTCTTCCCACCGCCCTCATGACTTCTCGTGACTCCCCCCTCTTCCCACCGCCCTCATGACTTCTCGTGACTCCCCCTCAGTCAAACTGACCATAAAACCACCATGTAAACAATGCAAAAACACACACACTCACACACACACACACACACACACACACTCACACACGCTGACAGGTGATACATTTCTGTTGCGGGAAGCAGGAGGACATCCCAGGTTGCCCCATTTCCAAAGTGCACCCCCCACACACCTTCCAGCCTACCCCCAAAAGCTCCCACTTAGGGCTAGGTTTGTAATGTCAGACCCGCCTCCCAACCCACTAGCCAACATTGTCATGGGGGTGAGTCCTCCAGAGGCTGCAGAAGCGACCGTTCATCTACACTGTTCCTGCAAGGTGAGCCATACGCCTCCCCCTGCAGGCAGGTGCAGTATGAGCAAACCCAGGGATGTCAGAACATATTCCCTTCCCGCAAACCAGTCACAGCCTCCAGGGTCAGGAGAAGCAGTGCCAGCTTGGCCTGTCTCCATTCATCACACCGGGCCCTCCTGAGCATCTCATTCAGCACGATTGTTTTGTTGGACAGCCCCCCCCCCGCCCCACTTCAATATGCATGTAACTAATCGACCCATGCCACAGAGGCCCTGACCAGCAGAGACCCCGTCCATCTCTAATGCGTACGCTGACCAGCCTAAGTCACGGCCAAACGGTGAGTCGCACTGCGTAACTGAACGAGCGGTGAGCATATGTCATATCCCCCCCCCCAAGAAACGGGTCACAAACCATCACAGCAAAAGGGCCCACACCGGTCCTCACCTTCTGTCCAGGAAACGCAATTTTACGCTATTTTTAATTACAGCTACTAGCAGACCTTTCTGTGGAAACAGTAACTGATGAACGATCGAAACAGAGAGCCAGTTTGAATTCATGTTAGAACAAACATGAAACTGGGGGGGGGGGGTTGGTGGGGTAGTCATTATGAAAATAAAAATATAAAGAATTAAAACCACGCCAGGGGTGTGGGTGGGATCCTCAGGTATTGGCAGGAAGTTTGCAGCTTGGTCATCGTAGGGGCCTACAAGTTCTCCAGCAGGTCTCCAGCTGCTGTGACAGCCCATAATATTCATCTCCACGTTTGATACAGATCTTTCTGTGAGCCCTACAAAAACGATTAGTCTTTAGCCCAGTTTACGGCCTTCCGCACAGGAGTGAGCTTTACAAAACAGCCGCTGGCTTTAATCCCAAATTAAGCCAGATGGAATTCAGTGCTCATGTCATTAGGTCTGACAGACCCAGCCTCCTTTTTTGGGCAGCGGGATTACGGCGAACAAAAGTGAACATATTTTAGACAGATAGGAGCCCCCCCCCCCGTCAAAGCTTAGGGTATTTGGGGACAGATTACAGTATCTTAACCCGTCAACAAATGAAAATAACTAGCTAATTGATGGCATTTTCTTGAGAATGTTGGAGGAGAAAGAAAAAAAAAACAGAAATCGGTTTCTCAAAACCAAAGCCTGTAACATTTAGTCCAGCAGCAAGTTTGCGGTAAAAAAGGGAGTTTTTTTCTTTTTTAAATCATTTCTAAATTCAAACTGCTCGGGGTGACGGCAATGTGCATAATTCGCAGCGTTAAACCCACTCAAAATTAAGAAGATATTCCTTATGACACATCAGTGACACCACATTAATAAATACTTGAACAGAGACATGTCCCATTTTAATTTTTTATACAGGCACTAATGTGAATGGGAGAATATGGCCACCGGCGACTGCGATCCTCAGATAACGAATCAGATTCAGTGGCATTAAAATGTAGCTAATTTCCCCACAGATTCAAAGTAATTCAAAAGTATTGCCTTCTGCTTAAGTATACAATAAAGAAATAGATGTCGCCATATTTGTCCCATTAAAGTCTACGGAGGATGAGTTTTTTCGTTACCAATCAGGCATTTAGATGTTCTGGACAGACAAGGTTAACGACACTTACTCTTCAAATCAGAGGCGGCAAACTGCGTCAGTTATCATTTGTTAATGCATTTTTAACATCGGGTTTATACACGATATTTGATGGTAATGTCTTATCTTTTCAGCACATCTGCAGCAGGGTGAAGATGACTCACCGTACGCTGGTGACTCTGCCAGGAGAAGGCCCTGGAAATATGGTGCACCCCCCCAACCCCCCCCCCCCCCCCACCCCCCCCCCCCCCCCCCCCCAACCCCCCGCCCCCCCACCCCCCCCCCACTCACAAATTTCCAGAAACTCAACATCAACTGACCC
>JAAGVU020000001.1:51208487-51222668 GCA_011763525.2 Mormyrus iriodes
AGCAAGACGACAACACTGTCTGTTTGCGCCAGGGACGGGCGCGCGCTCGCGTGTGGGGGGTGGGGGTGGCGGGTGTGGGGGGCAATGGTGAGATCACATTGCTAACACTGGGATTTGAACCAACAACCTTCCAGTCACAGGCAAAGTGTCCTAACCTGCTCAGCCGCATACCTCCAGGGAGCACTGGCAGCCCTTGCAGGACAACATGTGAAACAGGGATCTTGAACCCTCTATGTGTTGTCAGTGTGATGAGTTTGTAATCCGGAATACACAAAATTTGGCAAGCAACACACTTTGCAGTTCAATTTTTTTTTTCAGAAATGAAAAGTACTGTGAGAAATCGTGCATTTTACTTTTTAGCTTTGTGATGCTCAGGCACAGAGAAGAAAGGATGAGAGCTGAGGGTGCTGGAATGAGGAGCATGCCTGCCTCGGGCACACGCAGAGATTTGGGCTGTCTGCTGTGGGCACCATGCTGCTTCTCAGTCTCACCGATGTCAAAGGTCAGCCGTTATACAAGAGCCTCCGCTGACAGCAATCGGGCTGACGTGAAGAAGACTAGAGTGGGCCTACAGCGGGAGAACCTGGCTCTGAGACAAGCCAGTGTGTCCTCCTGAATTTCCAACATGTCCGCTGGAACCGCACCAGACTGTGCTCGTTGCCAGGAGCAGGATTGAACGGCATCTCATTTTTCCAGCTGAATGAGATTGGAAACAAAGACTCTATCTGAGCAGTACTCTTTGTATGCATTTACCCAAAGCGAGCTTCTTGTTATCAATACTGCGATATTTGGAAAGTGTCTTTATCTTATCATACGTATACATATATCTAATCCCCCCATGTTACTTGAATTTAAGGAGTCATTTTGGAATGGCCCACTTATATATATATATATGTGTGTGTGTGTATTTTTACTTTTTAAAATTACTTAAAATTGTCATTAGCTCATGAAATGTATACCCATCTAGCTATCTGAAAATGTTTTCTTCTAAAATACAAAGGTAAAGCAGTTTATGCTAAAAATAAATGGCATGCACGGCCGTAGATTTGCGTATGGACGGTAAGGACCCGCCTCTGCAAAGCCGCGGACGGCGCTGTGTTTAGAGGAGTCCCAGTTCGGACTTTACTGTTAAAACCAAACCCCTGGCCTTGATGGCGCTGAACTTTCCGTCAGACCCCCGCATTTTACTCTGTTATTGCATTCGTGGTGTTTTATATATAGAGAGGAGTTGCAGGTTGCAGACCTCCAAACAGCTTTGATCTGATCCGTTCTTATTTCGCTCTTCTAAAAACGGTGACGAATGCAAATGCCGCGTCGCTCGCCAGCTGGGCGTGGGAGCCCTCATTAGTTTTAAAGAAGGTTAATGCATTTAGCTTTTGCATATTGACATGCCAATTAAGTGTAATTGTGGGAGAGGCATCCGTCAAGGTAATAGCGCAGAAACGTGCGCAGGCACATTAAGGACGTCCCGATACGTTATAAAGTAGGTGTTAATTGGTAGCCGAGCACAGCTAGTTACTGAGGTGTGTAATGCTGGTGAGAGATGGATCACTTGTAATTCTCCAAAATAATTCTGTGTTTGACCTCATGCTGGGATGACTCAGCCATCTCTGATAAAAAGGGCAGACATGGGGAAGAAGGAGACAACAGGGGTCCATTATTTTTGGTGCATTTACTTACAATGAAGAGCTCCGTGATCGTTTTCTCTCTCATACATATAAAATATAATATTTGCACGTACAGTGTGGCTGACATCGTTTGCAATATGTTTCTGTTGGATTTGTGCAGTCTTTGGACGCGTTCCTGTCCTGGGCGTGTGCATGTTATCTCTCGCCTAAAAGTGTGCCGTGTTTGCCGAGATACCCCACGGTCTGTGAATTATAACAACCGAAAAAGCAGAGCTGAGCCCTGACAGGGAGCCAGTATTTACACCGCAGCCCAGCGAGTGAAATGTCAGAGTCACTGAGATCAGGAGAAGACGAGAGCACGGCTGCGCCAGTCCTTATCTACACATCCATCCATCCATCCATCACTCGCGTATCCGGTATAGGGTCATGGAGGCATAGATCCGATCCAGTGTAACTCATAAGCCGAGACCCGATACCAGTCCATCCCCACACAGCGCGGAGAGTCCCTGCGAATTCCACACACGCATTGGCATTTGGAAATCGAGCAGCACATCTCAGAGTATTTATTTGTGCTTTTCTCCTGTCAGAAAAGCGGTTAAAACAATGGATCCCTTGCAGAAAAAAAACGTATTAATAAGAATGCTACAACTGAAACAAAAGTGCAACCATATATTAAAATTACACAAGTTACTTAGATATTTTAGGCTCATTTGCCAGTATGCTTAAGTAAAATACTTTAAAATACTTGATAGTACTAAGCAAAGCCGGGCTACGTGCGATCTTTCCCCTTTGCGCGTGCCTGGTACTAATGAATGCGTTATAAAGAATTTATATTTTAGCTATTCCTCAGTTTACCACTAGAGGGCAGAAGAAGCTCAACTTTTAAGTTTCATTCTGCTTTTTAGAGATTTCTGTGAACAGCGTTTGGTCTGCACCAGTGCTGGAAAAACAAGATATGAATATAGATGGAGCCCGGCGGAGCCTAGCTCTATCTCCTTATGCCCAAATCGCACCTTGCTGGAGCGCAGCTCCACCTCCTTCAATGTTAACCTCATTTAATGTCCTAAAATACAGTAAAAGATTGAAAGTGAACTGTGTAACAGGACAGTTTTGCGCTAAAATTCACGTTTTTTATCATATAGGTAAGATGTGTGCAAGACGCGATCGGTGAATAGACCTTGGTACTTGGTATTTTATTGCATTTTCAGGGGTGCATTACGAATGATATTAATAAATAAGCAACAATATTACTTGTAGTAATAAGCCATGTTGAAACATTTTTAGACTCTCTCATTCCGTTTTAACCCCTGGGAAATAAGTACTCAATTTTCATATTTAAGTAAAAATGCAAAGACCAAACCAAACTTTTAAACGTCACTCAACTAAAAGTAAAAGTTACAGAGTGAAATGCTACTCAAGTTAAAGAGTACCTGGTGTTAAAGATACTTAAGTATCATACGTAAAAAGGAGCCTGCTACACAAATCTATTTATCTTACAAAAATAAATCTATCCTTTAAAATTCATTCAAGACAGGCTTGAATACAGTATACAGCCGAATACAGCTTACAATAATTAATACTGTAAGTTTCAGCGTATCATAACAGGGGAAATGAGGTCGCAATAGGCTAAGTAGCTGTTTTCTTTTTATTCAGAGAGCAGGCTGTTTGCAGGTAACGTGCTCATGGCTGGAGGTCACTGCAGTGCCAGTTGTGACGTCAGACTAACATTAGGCCTGTGTGACGATATTATAGGTAATCGATTATCTCAGACTAGTAACCCAGTATCGATACCTCTGCGACTAACCAGGGATTATCGCCTATGTTGAGGAAGTAGGCTTAGGCTACACATACAGCAAGATAAAAGATTTATAATTTGGCTTTTATTCCACCAGTCTAGCCTACGTTTCTGAACCCCCCCGAATACTCCCCGAGCTGGTACGCGGTGTAAAAGTCTGCGAACCACTGTTTTATATGGCTTGCGACGTATATTTAAATCATAAGTAAATCGCCCTCCCAAGCGATCATTTTCTACAGGAGTTTAAAAAACGAGCCAACGCCGCTAATCAGCAGCAGCGGCCATTGCCTGTCCTTGACTCAAACATGAACATCCCCATTAAGCGCGATGATCGGCCCTAAAGCTGGCTGCAAACTGCGGAGGAAGCCGACAGAATCGACAACATTCGGGCAACACGACGGCGCATGAGCCGCAGTCACCGCGGTGATCCCAGCTTCGCCGAAAACGTGATCAATTAACGTTATTTCAGAAAAAGACCAGACACATAGCACAGGCGATGACTATGATTAATAATGAAATGCCTTTCTCATATTTGTTCATATAGCATAAGACATGTCCTATGCCTGTTTACCCTTATTGCCAAAAGCGCAAAAGAAACGCGTTGTTTCACCCCTTCGCCACACGCTGTTCTTATCGACACGCCCATATACATTTCGACACGCCCCCTTCTCTAGCTTGCAGAGAGCTGTACTTGCTTAAAAGAACTTTTTAATTTGTGCTGGTCCCACCCTCTGTCCACGCCTGGCTGACATAAATGTCACGTAATATGTGCATTCGTATATTTCTGTTAATGGTAAATGATGTAACCTTGAGTGTTGTTTAAATTGTTAACTTCCTTGTCTGTGCGGCTGCCAGTATTAAACCAATAATGGCTGTTAATAAAGAGGGCAGCTTCCATTTTAAAAGAGCTGTTATCTCCTTTAGTAAAATGACTCACCGGAATATATTTAATTGCGCTCTGTTTTTGGGTCTGCTGCATCGGAAACATTCTACGCCCCCTAGGGTTGTGGCGTGACATAGAACGAACAAGGTGGTGGTGTCATTTTAAAATATGCAACAGATTCCACCAGTGTGTTTGATTTTGTTCTGTCCGGATGTTATTTTAAGTATATGGCCAACTTAAGAAGCGCCAGGTGGGTTTAAGTCTGATTCTGTAGGTCTAGATACACCTTCCATGGTCGTACGTGTCAGCTGAATACAATTTCTCAATACTGGTGGGTGGTAATGGTATGACATGCGTAACAATTCCTTCACGGGGAAAGAGTCCCTTTCAGGAACTCCCTTTCAGGATTTTAGGGATGCAACATTTTCACAATTTAACCCCTGTGTTATTTTTGGGGTCGAAGTTACCCCAGTCCATTTTCAAAATGAAGATAAATTCTATAGAATCTAGAATTTAGAACGGAAGAAGTAAAATACACAAGGGGTTAAAATGATTTTAACAAAGGTTGGTTAGCCTTTGGACTCATTAGCTGACTCTGTGACAAGCTTTTACATTTGCGTTTTTAACAAACATTAGTAGCTAAAGTACAATGTTGCCAAGACTTAGGCTATAATTAGATAACAAATATAATTTTTTTCACATGACTTATTGGTGGTATTTAATTTTCTCCTTAGAACTGTTTAGCCTAAATAAGAGGCTATTTTTGACATATCAGAACACAAATGTTTCAGATCTGTTATATGCAAACAGATACTGACATGAATGAGTTGATGTACGAATCAGAAGAGAGCTTTTCAGTGAATGGAATCAAAGGCGGCGTGTCCCAGAAGGCCATCTTTAAAAGTACTCTTATTTAGAAATATTTAAAAATCCAGCTTAACAAAAATCTATTCTGTTTCAGTAAATAGAGTCAGGTGACCATAGGTCCTCTTTCTCCTGGACTTGTCCTCTATTTTGGGACCTAAAAATGCCTGAAATGTGCAGGATTTCACTTTTTTTTATTCTGACATTTGCTTTTTACAGAATACTTTTTCTGTGCATATTTACATTTCTTTGATGCCTCGCCTTGTGTCCTAACTTCGGTGTTCAATTTGTTCCAATACAAAATATGGTCATGAAATTATTAAATGGTCATTAAATAACATAAAATTTACATCATTATTTTCCATCCCTGGTCTGTACTCCATCAAATTGTTAATAATCATTCAAAGCATGCTGGCAATATAAAGAAAAAAAGTATAAAATATTGGTTTGTTGGAGTAGGATTTTCAATTGGTCAACGAATAAATGGGTAGTTAATGTACTTAATGGTGTTAAAACAGCTTATACGTCGTTATGCACGTATATGGAAAGGTGGGGTTCACAATGAAAACTGCCTCTATTAAGAAACAATAAACACAGCAGGCTCCATTATTATGCTCTCATTTTGTTCACAGCATTCGTAAAATACACAAACTTTCATCACAGATTTTCCTGTTTATTACAGTGGGGGCTGGTTATGGGGTAGGATTGTGTTATGACTTGCAATTGATGCTTGGGGTGACAATCTAACAAGGTTCTGTTAGTATTACCTGGAGCTCCCAGAAGCCATCAAATGGTTTTTATAGCTATTTTGCATTTTAGGCTAACCTAAAAAGTTATAGGCTGGCATAATGAAATTCAAGTAGGTTTACAAACATTTGATAAAGAATGGGTCATTCTGAAGAGCTCAGTGAATTCAAGCGTGGTATTGTCTGTAAGTCAGACGGTAAGTCAGTCTGTGAAATTTATTCCCTGCTAGATATTCCACAATAAACTGTAAGTGGTATTATTGCAAAGTGGAAGTATTTATGAACAACAGAGACTCAGCCATGAAGTGGCAGACCATGCAAAGTAACAGAGGAGGGTCACTGAGTGCTGAGGCACATAGTGCATAAAAGTCAGCAACACTCTGCTGACTCAATAACTGCAAAGTTCCAAACTTCCTCTGGCTTTAACCCCAGCACAACAACTGTGTGCCAGGAGCTTCATGAAATGGACTTCCATGGCCAAGCAGTTGCATGAAAGCCTCTCACCACCAAGTACAATGCCAAGCATCGGACGGAGTGGTGTAAAGCACGCTGCCACTGGACTCTGGAGCAGTGGAAATGTGTTCTGTGGAGTGACGAATCGCACTTCTCTGTCTGGCAGTCTGATGGACGAGTCTGGGTTTAGCAGTTGCCAGGAGAACATTACCTGCCTGACTGCATTATGCCAACTGTAAAGCTATGGGGTTATTTTACAGGGGGTGGGGTAGGTCCCTTAGTTCCATTGAAGGCGTGGAAGAGAAATACCCAGGAGGGCTGGGGAGCGGTGCATAGTGGGATTGCTGTCAGTTTCTTAGGTCTTCTGCAAGAAGACTGTGTACATGTGTGTCTTGTGCTGAAACTAGAAGCTGAAACTGCCTGTTTGTGAAGATAATTGGAGCCTCCTTTGCCTCATTGAAAGAACGGGACGTATTACGCAGGTTGCTCAATGCTGCAGAGGAAGGTAACGGGCCAGCAGTCAGAAATATCCAATAGAGAAAGAGGTGTATGTTTTTAAGTAGGCTTATATGTGTGGTATGTTTTCAAGATTCATGCAGTCTTATAAGATCTAATGAATGTGTTATAATGAATTAAACTAATGGACCGAATGTACATCTAGAGACGGGTTGGAAATATGTGAAGGGCTAGCAACAGTGGAATGCAGCTGATGGCGACTAGCTGTCTGTCCCTGGGCCCAGAGACATCACCTCTGAGGCCATCACACAGCCGGCACGCAGACAGGAGCCGCTGTCTTAACCAATAGTTTAAAAAATTGCTTCTTAGGGGAGATACAGAAATGTACGAGAACTCAGCCTTTGTTTTGTTAGCGGGGTCCACTTTGAAACGGGAACATGCTGTTTCATGGCTGTCGACTCCGGACACACCCTGTTTTAATAGAGAAGTTTTATTTTACTCAAGTCGTGTCAAATAAATTTACTTTGTACCTGGTGATGAACAGAATTTAGAGAAAGAAAAGTGAGTATAGATTTTCATTTCCACAAAGGGACCAAAATTTAATGCTTCAGGATACCAAGAAATCTTGGACAATTCTATGCTTCCTGTTTTGTGCTAACAGTTTGGGGAAGGCCCTTTTCTGTTCCAGCATGACTGTGCCCCAGTGCACAAAACATGGTCCATGAAGACATGGATGAGCAAGTTTGGTGTGAAAGAACTTGACTGGCCCACACAGAGCCCTGACCTCCACCCCATCAAACACCTTTGTGATGAACTAGAATAGAGATTGCAAGCCAGACCTTCATGTCCGATATCAGTGCCTGATTTCTTAAATGCTCTTCTGGATGAACGGGCAAAAATTCTCACAGACATTCTCCTAAACCTTGTGGAAAGCCTTCCCAGAAGAGTGGTGGCTGTTATAGCTGCAAAAGGGGGGACCAACTCCATATTGATGCCTATGGATTTAAAATGGAATGTCCAGTTCTTGTAGGTGTAATGGCCAAGTGTCCCAATACTTTTTTCCATATAGTGTACATTAATTGTGGCACCATGGCGAATTCTGACGGATATTTTGTTCAAAATAATTCTTGTTGTACCATGGACATGGTGTTTAAAAACGTAGTTTTTTTCTCAATCAAATCATTTTACCACACGTTTGTCGTCGTACGGACAGGCTGACAATCATTTTCCAAGCATGTGATGCAACGTCTTCTCCACAAGATGGCAGCGTGTGCTAAGCTAAGCCGCAGGCAGCCCTGCAGTCCTAGCTTATGCACTGAGTAGTAATGTACACAGTGAGCTTATTTACACCAGTTAATGTGGTTGTTTCAACCCCAGTATTAGTAAATGGTCACACTGACTTTTGCACTGCTAAAAGTGGCACAGCAGGTAAAAAAAAACATTTCAGGAAATCAACTTGAATTGACCATGTTATAGTTCTTTTGAGCAAAGTACAGTAACACACCCACCTGTTAGAATGGCTGAAGTAAGTAACGGTGTAAAGATTAGCAGCCATGCTAAGTAGACATTAGCAGCCATGCTAATAAAAACTGAATCGACTGGGTGTCCTTCATGCCCCTCGAACCTCCCAGAGCCTTCCGGAGACCCTGAGACAGCTTGGAGCATCTTCGAGCAGGTAAGAGCACCTGCAAGGTAAACATCCATTACATAATGCAGATGAATTTCCAAGCTTTAGCCCGGAGCGATCCCAGGGAAGATCTAAACGTCCAGACAGGTTTCTGGGCTTCATCTTCTATGTTCAGAGACTTGTCCATCAGTATGACCTTAACATGGTGAAGGTTGATGGAGACGAAGTGAATCTGGTGTCATGTTGGGGTTTCCATGTTGGTGGCTGTTGAGATTACAGATTCAGGGATGTATCTTGCAAGGCCTACCTTCAGAATCAGAATTCCCTTTATTGGTCAGGTACACGTACGTATACTAGGAATTTGTCTTAGCAGCAAGACAATAAACCAACTAATAAGTAAATAAGATTTAAAAATATGAGCAAATCAGTATAGATTGCAGTCAGTCGATTGGTATTTACAAAGTGTGCACTGCGTACAAGTGTCCAAGTCAATGTGGAATTCGAAAATACTACTACTACTATCTAGTTGGACACTTGTACACATTGGACATTTTGTAAATATTGATTCAAATCCTTATCTAATATAAATTAAAAATGGCAGTTTGAGTTCCACTCTTTTGGAAGAGACTAGAGTACCCAGAGGAAGGTCACAAACATGCAGAGAGGTCAAGCAAACCTCTATGTCCAGCTGGCTCCTGACTCAAACCCACAACTCTGGGACTGTCGAACATTGGCAGTACCTCCGGAGCATGACCACTGAGGAGTTCCAGTCAGACTGATGTGGTCCAGCACTGAATCTGATGTGACGGTCAGTCACTAACCAGAGAAAGTAGACTTTCTGTATGCCTGCTCATCACACTTTGTCTTTCTAAATGTGTGGCCCGCTGATGGACTGCTCCAGTTTCCCGAATAGCCAGGGATTTAAGCATAATAGCAGCAATATACCGTACAAAAAAAATGACTGATGCCGAGTTCAGTAATTACAACATGCACAGTTCATTTATTAATTCATGAGCTAAAATTGAATGAGCTTTTTTTAATTAGATCTGCGAGCAGGGAATGGAAAATCACAAACCTTTTCTGTCGCCAGTAGCTGTCAGGGCTCTGGGGATTGAACGCAACGCCCCCCCATACGGTGATCTCCACAGCGATCACAGAAAAGCCCGCCGTTGCCCCCTAGTGCCTCAACCGCTGGCTCCTAGAGTCCTAGAGTCTTGGGCCACAGATATGGGGCCTTGCTGCCACAAGCTGGGTCAAACTGGCTCGCTCAGCCCGTGCTCTGAGTGTGTAACGCGATATCGTCAGAGCAGCCGAACAGCACAGCGACTGTACCCTGCGTGTAATCGTGGGCTGCTGCTTCAGGGGGCTGATATTCCCACTAACTCAATAAAACTTGTTCTGCTTTAATACAATATTATATAACCAAATCATTTCAATGCCTGAATCTATTTGCTGCTTTTTGTTAAGAAAATAGCAAGGAGAACGTTAGCAGTAATAATGTTATTACAGCCCTTTCTTTTCCCCTCTCTCTCTCTCGCTCTCTCTCTCTGCCTGTCTCTTTCTCTCTCTCTCTCTCCCGCCTGTCTCTTTCTCTCTCTCTCTCTTACTTCCCTCTGGATCTCTTTTCTGCTCCATCTCTCCTTCCACACCGTCCAATCACAGCCCTCTGCTGAGGGATACGGTTGAACCAGTAAGCCTCCCCAGCTTCCCCTCGCACCGGCTGCAGTAATCCTGGGGATAAAGCTCAGTTTCGGAGGCTGCCGCAGCGTGGGGATGACAATGGCCGTCTTGGGTGCCCGCTACAGGACTGCCATGTATTTCGACAGGAAAGCATGGACGGGAAACAGGCTTCTGTGGACATGTGATGTTACACATGGACATTAAGTAGCCCCAGTTATGGATAACACCTTGTGTTACTGCCTGGCGATCACTGATTAGTGCCAACCTCACTGTTACTAACTTGCTCTTGAGTTGTGGCAGTATTATAATCTTGCCCTTTAGAGGGCAGTGTTGTCACACCTTTCCAGAAAACCTGTGTGACGGCTGTAATGATTTGGGCATGCAAAACTTATATATATATACTTCATTTAAAATATAAATAACTTGGAATAACAGATTAATAATGCAGCAGAAATACTTGTATATACTGAATATATGGAGATGTAGCATATAGGAGAAATATAATTAGAGTCAGAATAGCAGATGAAATCGTTAGCTGGGATAATTTAGCATGTCACTAACGAGCCGGGTCTCATCTCTCAGCGGCATCGCATGTCAGTGCGGAGAGCAGCAGCAGAGGCTTCAATCACCGGCCCGTCAAGCCGCTGTCTCTGCCAGGCGGCTTTCTCACGCCCCCCGGTGTCGCCTGGGGCGGCAGGCATGTCAGGAAGCGACGCCTGTCTGGACGGAGCCCTGGCGGATGCAAGTGGCGCCAGCCCAGCCGCGTCTCCCTCTTCTGGCACCAATTATGGAACCGCTTCCACGGAGACGGGGAGCGTTGGCGGTGGGCTGCGGTCAGTACCTCGCGATGGGCACAGATGAGCGCGGACAGGAAGTGGCATGTTGGACGGATGTTGGACAAGCGCGTGTGACGGGTTCATTGCTAGCGAGCGTGTCAGGCTGTCAGGGTCTTGCTAACCCAGGCCGCCATTATGCGCCGGGCTCCTCCATCACCGGGGATCTCCAAGAAACCGTGATGGCCATCAAGACGGAGATGCACCCAGATGTGGCTTTTATGACAGCAATTAAACAGAACAAACTGAAATTTAATAAAATTTAATCCTTTCGCCGCTCTGTATGTTAGGGTTAGGGTTACACCAGTGTGAATATTCCATGCTGATGACATCAGGCTTCCCAGCAGCTGCTACAGGGGGCAACTTGTCCCCCAATCAGAAGTGAAGCTTCAGCCCTGTCAGATTCCCCCACAGTAGGAAGCAGGTGGGGGCGCGATGCTATGGTTCGCACCAAAACATCTCACAGCATCACGACTACCAAACGTCTCTCTGAATGAGGAAATCCTGAGTCATACAAAAACGACCCATCCCATTTTCTGATGGGGGCTAAACCCGACCCATGTCAAAATCCTTCTTTCAGCCTTTTTTAGGTTCCACAAGCTGTCTATAGAGGAAAAAAGAATGAAGAAATACCAGCCCAGTGGGTCGGCGCTAGCCAGCACTGCTCAGAGGCCACTCTCACTTCAGGAGGTGGCCAGAGACACCATACCAGTACTGAGCCGGAAATGCGTATTTACCATGCTGTACCATGCCCCCGCTGCAACACCACACCAGCACAGCGTGCCCAGTGTGTAGGTCACCATAAACACTCACCAGTGTGAAGGAACTTTGTCGCGCATCTCCTCTTAGCAGAAGCATTTAGAGTGAAAAGCCAGATCAATTCGCGGCACTAGCCAGCAGGAAAACAGTTCCAGAAAAGGCGGTTGGCAAGAAGCGGATCCCTTTTTCATCCGGGTGGCTTGAGTGCGGTGGTGACTGTTATCTGAAAGAGTAGCATAGTCAGACACTCGCTGCATAGTAACAACACCCCGGTATCTGATTCTCCCAGCCGGCGTTCGGCTCCTCCACCTCCAGCACATGGAGGGAAGGTGTATGTGCAGAACTTCTCAGCTGGGCCACGGGCAGATGGGACAAGGGGTGCTCCACACGGGGACCCCTGAAGCGAGAGAGGGCTGCCTGCATCCCTAAAGGCCTCCACTTTTCTGCGGCACTTTCATTTATTTACTATCAGTGTGAAAGGTCAGCGTTTCATCAGACCACCATGCTGTGCTTTAAAATCATTGCCAAGCATTTTCCAAAACTGTTTACCCAGCACCGGGTCACGGTGAACCTGGAGCCAAGCCCAGAAAGCATAGGGCAGGAGGCCGGGGACACCCTGGATGGGGCACCAGGTTTAATGAACTTAGTTTTAGTCACTTTATTCCTTAACATCACAGATGAGTTCAGCGATGGACTGGCATCCCAACCAGGGTGTACCCCATCCAGGGTGTACCCCATCCAGGGTGTACCCCACCTAGGGTGTACCCCATCCAGGGTGTACCCCATCCAGGGTGTACCCAATCCAGGGTGTACCCCACCTAGGGTGTACCCCATCCAGGGTGTACCCCACCTAGGGTAGGCCACATTCAGGATATAACCCATTAAGTGTGTACCCCACCTAGGGTGTGCTTCATTCAGGGTTTATTCCATCCAGGGTGGCCCCCGTCTAGGATAACCGCAGTCATAATCAGTGGCTGCCTTTCCCCTGGAGCTTTCTGCGCGGGCGGTTCTGGGGACTCCGTGACAGCTGCTGCTAGTTTGAGGGTTCGGAACGCATTCGGCGTCCAGCTCAAAGGGTGCATTGTGGGTGTTTCAGCAAGAACATAGTGAATCGGAAGTGCTGGATCTGATTTCTGAAGGAACGGGTCATTCGGAGGGTTCATGAAATGAAGATGGCACAAATCCAGTGCCTTGCTGTGTGCTTAGGGTTTGGACAGGGTAGAGGAGGCTGCTCCGTCTGGCAGCAGGGTACTGAACAGGGCTAACTGCTGGAGTATGAGGTGTGACCCACTGAGTACATGAGAGTAAGAGAAGAAATAGCGGCCAGCCTCAGCGGAGCCATAGATCGAAGTGGCCACCTCTCCCTGTAGGAAGGGTGAGCAAGAGAGGCGAGCTTGACCCCAGAAGAAAGGGACATAGAGAAGGAGGAGAGAGGACGAAATCAGGAGTAACATCGCATATCGCCAGGAGCTGCAGTCAAGCTGTAGAATTTCTTGTCAATTAGTTACCAGCATGAGAGGCAGATAAAGGGAGGGACAAGGAAAGGGAAGGGCAGAGAACGGGGTGGGGCAAAGGGAAGAGCAAGGAAAATGGAGGAGTGGGGAAAGAAGCGGTGGATGGGAGGGTCTGCAAAGAGGGCGGGGTGAAGGGAGGAGCAGAGAAACTGGAGGAATGGGGAAAGGGGCGGAGAAAGGGAGGGGCTGTAAAAGGGGCGGAGTGAAGGGAGGAGCAGGGAAAATGAGAGGTGGGGAAAGAGGGGGCAGCAGAGAAAAGGGTGGTCCAGTAGAAAATGTCGGATTCCAGCATGGATAAGGGCTGCACACAGATCTGATGGCGTTTCTGTGATGGAGATGGGTTTAGTGTATAAACAGCCTCAGCAATCAGTGCACACAGCCGAAGGAAAATGAAAAATGAGTAAATCCTCCCATCCAAAGCAGCTCACTCTTGTGCTGTACGTGTAGTGAGCAGCACGTCATTCTGTACCCCCTCGTGATCACATGGCCGAATGTGTGCATGTGCTCTGTATATACGGAGAGAGTTAATCTGCAATTGGGCTAATCAGGTATCTTACACATCACTATGCCAGCTGCACACCGGTCCTGCTCCTGCACACGCCCTAGGTAATGAAAGCTAGCTGGCCCAGATTGGCTCGGTCTCAGTGTTATGGTGTTGGGTCATGGGATGCATGGAAAGTAGCATAAAAACACAGCTTTAGTAGCTTCCCCTTTATTTTTAGGGCTGTACACGGTGTGAGCAGTGCATATTCTGTTATGGCTATTTTCTGGTGAGGGCGTTTCGTCCAGTGTTTAATCAGATCATGACGTCCGGCGCCCCTGCCCCCCCCCCCCCCCCCCCACCCCCCACCCCCCACCCCCCCCCCCCCCCCCCCCCCCCCCCCCCCCCCCCCCGCACACTACCGCACCGCTTGTGAGCGCCTGCGCGTCCTGGCCGTACCCA
>JAAGVU020000001.1:51223233-51233828 GCA_011763525.2 Mormyrus iriodes
ACAGAGGTTATTTTGAACATTGTTACCTGAGCAATGATTGGACAGGTTAACTGACAGAGGTTATTTTGAACATTGTTACCTGAGCAATGATTGGACAGGTTAACTGACAGAGGTTATTTTGAACATTGTTCCTGAGTAGTGATTTGCCTGTTACTGGTGTCCCATCTTACTATGGCTACGAACTCTGAGAAAATTCTAGATCTGAGTCCTGTGAAAAGGCTGAAGCAGCAGGCTGGTGCCAAACTTTGTTAGGAATCCAGTCTGTGCCAACATGGTCCGGCTGTCTCATGTGAATCTCTGAGGAGTGCCAGCGGGGATACGTGACCCCCCCCGCCTTGTCACTCTGTACCAGGTGACATGCCTGTCACTCCAAAACTCACCCCTCCTTCCTAATTCAGGATTCCTTATGTGCGTTTTGTACATCAGTACATGGGAATCCTTACTCACGCCATCCAGTCAGTAACATTAGACAGCACAAAATAAAACAAAAATATACTTGTTTTATATATACACTAACAAAACATATAATTAGGAGCTGCAGAGGTGCGTATTCATGGAATAGATATAAAATAAATAGAATAAGTAGCTAAATATAACATAAAAAGTAGATATCAAATAAAGAAAGAAAATGGCTGAAATAGAAAATATGGCAGAATGAAATGTGATGTGCAGTGTGGCTCTGTGCTCTACGTGTCACATGGAAACACCATTGCCTCATGAAGCCTTTATCTCTGAGGAATTCACCTTCAACTTTTTATATTTGTGCTCAGACTGACATGGCCAATATAATTTGCTGTATTCATTTCCAATTAGGCTGTTCGGTGCTTAACTTACAGCTGACCTCCATCATGCTCTTGCTAAGAAACACCTTTCTTAAAACAAGCATCTTCCTGTGGGAGATTTCCTGTGGTAATAACGTTCACAGGGCAGATGAGCTCGGTGACAGCGAAAGTAAATAGTGCTTTCCGCATGCGACTTGATCTTTTACTCCTCTGTCTCCGGAGATTCGAACAGTTTATTAAATATCTGCAGAAACATTTTATCTATTGCGCTCTCACTGGAGTTCAGGTTGAGATCTTCAAATCCACTATATTTTTTCTGTTCCCTTGTTTTCTCGCAATATAGAGTCCATGTGCATCATAGATCACATTCCCATGTGACACTGGTCACCAGGCACGTGGAAACCACTATGTTTATGTTCTCTGTGTGACACCAGATGAATAGAAGCATCAATGGTTTTATCAAAATTCTGGGACTGAATGACCTCTGCATTCATGACTTGTTTTCACACTGGCCAAAAGAATTATTCCATAGAACATTATGGAAGCTGTAACATTTTGCTCCACGCATGTCTGTGAGCTAATGTTCAACCAAGACTGAAAATCCGAGATGTGAAATGAGTGTTTTGCGACACAAAGAGCATGTTTTATGTAACAGTTAGACTCAAGAACTGTTTGTGGTTCCTTAAATATGATATTTATTACTTCTGCTATTGTCTTAGAGAAAGCGAGCTCCCAGTATGGCAACCACAAATGGAGAGACTGGTTGTCACTGATTTTCCAGCCAAGAAAACCCTCCAGGAGATGTATTCCACATCTGAAAGGCATATGTTAATAATGGTAAATGTGGCTAAACAATGTTTTCCAGCACATAGTAAAAGCTGTTTGCATCTTGCTGGAGCCGAGTGTTCCCCTGGCTGAGATCCCAACACTAACGTATAACATTTAGGAAGCTGTGCTTATCCCTTGGATAACCGGGCTGTTACAGCTATTTCATACCCCTCAGATACTCGGCCCGATATGACACTCTGTCATCCATCAGATACCCGACTCGTCACGGCTTTTTGTTACCCCCTCAGATACCCGGTCTGTTAAGACTTTTTGTTATCCCTCAGATACCCAGTCTGTTAAGACTTTTTGTTATCCCTCAGATACCCGGTCTGTTAAGACTTTTTGTTATCCCTCAGATACCCAGTCTGTTAAGACTTTTTGTTATCCCTCAGATACACAGTCTGTTAAGACTTTTTGTTATCCCTCAGATACCCTGTCCTTTATGGATCTTTGTTATTCCTGGGATACCTGGCCTATTAGACCTTTTTCCCACCCTGTGTGCCAGATACTCCAAATCATAGCAATGAAGGACATAGCTGTCTGCTAAGTGTATCGGCATGGCAACCATATAGATTTGGTCAACACTACCCGGTGACATTCTGTACAGGCAGTACCGGTTGAAGCCCATGTAGCAACTATGCAAGGGTCAGCACTGGCACCACCTATCCGAGACAAAGTGAAATTGGCTTGCTATGTCTGCACCAAAGGCGGCTACCTATGATACCTTATGGACTGACTAACACTGCATACAAAATCAGTGCCTTTGCCTTTGTCCCACGCCACCCGCATGGCATTTAGCAGCTCATCTGCAGCTGCCGGACAGTAACACTGAGAACACCTCACCCTTGAAGTTTCAATTGGAAAATTGCAAACATCAGCTACTTACTGAGACCTTTCCATGTCGATTCATTCATGGTCACATTTGTTGTTCTCTCTCCAACCCTTGGGATTTACAGAACTCAAGGGCTCTTCTAAAGAACCCCGGAAGGACCTCCATTAGACCCAGTAGGTGCTTGTGCTTCTTAAATCCTTTGCCCTATTTTTTCGCCCTGAAATGTGCAGCCCTCCAACAAAGGCCCTGGCAGCACATGTACCAAATAAATAGCCTGTCCTCCATTGGAGGGGGGATCTCAAGTGTGGCTGACAATAATGTAATTCATAATGGAATTATTGTCAGCCTGATTCTGTTCAATGGACCTCACACTTGCTGATCATGTTCATGTTGGATGGAGTTTACTTAGACTATAACATATGTCATGGACAAAGTTGATTTGAGCTTACCTATTAAGCTGTACCGAAAGTAAGTTCCTCCAACCTCAGTCGTGTGGTCATCAAAAACGATTCTGATATCAACGACATGTCTCCCTCAAGCCGAAGGCAAAGGCCTGTGGTCATGCTGCCTCCCAATCTTTGCTGCCCATTGAACCCTGATCTTCACAATGCTTTGCACTGAAAAGAAGGTCATGTCCCCAGAGATTCGCTGTCCCGCCCATGTCATTGTTCTTCTCCTGCTTTCCTTTGGGGACATGTTAAAATGTGCATAATAAACAGATGTCTTAAGGTGAATAAAGAGGAATAGGGCAAACTAGCCCAGTGTCCATGCTGACGTTTCCCACAAACCTGACAGAAGCTCATTCCAAGCTGTCTGGGGATGACGGCAGGCAGCTGGACCTCCTTAGCAGGGGGAGCACCTGAGGGTCAGCTATTGATTTGCCGTTTTCAGCAGAAAACCGCTTTAATGAGGCACACTGCCTCTCTCCTGATGTCAAAGAAGCCCTCCTGTACTCACAGTGGTGTCCCCCTAGGAATCGGTGGGGGCTTTGTGCTGTGCCTGACCTCTTTATTTACAGCTCAGGTACAGTCCAAGTACACATATCGGAAAAAGAACTTTCTCTTCGTGTTATTATTTTTTCTGTTTTTGTTTGGAGATGAACTATTAGCCAATGTTCCTCACATTGAATACGACACATCCATTTTTTTTTGTTATTCGTCTAGGTGACGAATAACGCACCAACGCTCATTATTAACAAAGGCAGTTTGTACGTTACGGGAAAATGCAGCTTTAAACAACTTTGGCTTCATCACGTTAGCGCTGAGTTTCAGCACTCCAGCCGGCCGGTCAGGTTCTATCAAACGGATCCCGCCTGACCTTGCCTAATATGATCCACTTGAAATGGTCTCCTGGTGTTTTCAGGTGGCTTTTTTATCTTCTCTGAGGCCGACATCTGCTTCCCAGCTGATCTTAATGAGCCCGGACTTTAATCAGATGCTCTGAGTTTATTAGGCTTCAGACAACCGCCATGGCTGACAGTAATCAGACCCTTGACATCTAATGGGAAGCGAATATGCCATAGGGCCGATCAGAGCCCACCCAGTCCTAGAACTGGGCTCTGAATGAGTCCCTTTGAGGACCATATAATGGACCAGGCTCCCAATACATTTGAAAGCCCTCTTCATTGTTTCTGTTTTCCTGGCCTGTCATTGGGAATCAATGACTTACTTCGGAGTTTAAGAAAGGAATGGAGATAGAGTGAGTAATGTGGTCAGGGATCTGGGGGGGGGGGGGGGGGCAGCATCCCATCCCCAAGGACGCACGCACAACAGAACCAGCATCGCTCAGCCTCCTTCTGTGAAGATTCACCTAGTGCTTGGTTGCATTTATCTAGGTGCGAATGTTTAAATAAGCCCCAGAGTGAATGCAGAGTTCTGTAAGACTGGAATGCCATCGCTGTGGCTCTTGGTAAACACCAGGTGTGATGTCATGGCCACAATGACGCTTGCACCACCAGGAGACACGGATCCGGCCCCGGCAGTTACAGGACAGCCTTGTTACACATTTCTCATTTCCTTGTTAGACCCGCCGGGTCTTTTAACAAAAGAGCAGAGCCAGCCAAACTCTATGAGGCGCCTCATTACCTGCCCCAGCGTTGGGGCTAAATAAACACTGATGGCAGGTAATGAGGCTAACCGAGGACCTGTGTGAGCCCCAGCGGCCAGGGCCAGCCTGCACAATCGTTAAAGTCCCATTTCCCACATGTCCAAGTGGAGGGGGGCTGTTTGTAGCTGCATTCAGGTACTGCATTAGTGCTGGCCATGTTCAGGTACTGTGTTACCACCAGTCATGTGCAGGTACTGAGCCCGCCCTAGCCACACTCAGGATCTGCATCAGCGGTGTTCAAGTACTGCATCAACGTCGGCTGTTCAGTTACTGTGTCAGCTCCAACCACGTTAAGGTACTGTGTTACCACCAGTCATGTGCATCTGCCGTGTTCAGGTATGGAGCCAGCGTCAGTTGCATTCAGGTGCTGTGCTGGCACCAACCGCATTCCAGTCCTGTGTCACCAACAGTCACATACAGGTATGGAGCCAGCACCAGCTGTGTTCAGGTAGAGTTACTGCCGGTCACGTTCAGGTACTGCATCAGCACCTGCCGCGTTCAGGTAATATGTCAGTGCTGGCCTTAGTCAATGGTTAACCAGCAATGAAGCCTAACTTCTCGACATCCGGCCTTCATTCTCTATGACTTCACTCGGCTTTGCTGTTCTGCTTCCTGGGACACTGCTACTGGCTGGCACAGTGCAGAGCAGCCCTCCCTGCAGCGCATTCGCATCAGATACGCTGAAGCAAATGCTCTCAGAATCACATTAACTGGAAAAGGGGCAGAGCCATGTTAGCAAGCTCTCTTTAAATGAATGTAATTAGGAACAGAACAAGGCCATTATATGTTTGCCTTATGAGTCCTTTAAATATGTACAGAAATGAGTTTTTTGTTCCCATTGTGTCACAACTAAGATGAATATTGTTACTGTATTGCCTCTTTACAGTACATTGTATCACAAGAGAGAAACATTATCACAGGAATTACCTCCTAAAGTTTCTAATTAAAGCTCACTATCTGTAATGGATGACATCACGTCACACGTTTCAGATCCAAGAAGACCAACTGCAAACATTCATAACAGCGCTGAGATTCTCCCACTGGCGACCCCATGAGTAATCCTCCACACAAATGATTAATAAAAATCTAATAGTAATTTCTCCTGTGTGGAAAAAAACCCGTACTTAGTGAATATGCTCTGTGCTGAATGCCCTTCACACTTTACCATAGTGAAAATGGTTTCATGTGGGCCAAGATTATGTCTACGGTCTATGATTCCATATGTTATTTCAAATACATGCTTAATACCCAATCTTTCAATCACACAATTAGAACATGCTGCAATAGTTTAGACATGACCTTAGCTTACGTCGCAATAAGTATTAAAAATCCAATTTCTAGTCATACTTATCTTCATAAAATATGTTCTTCTAAAATCCTTTAATCCTTATCTTTACTTAAAATGTCAGCTTTTTAAAACCGATTTTCAGTCTTTTTTCTTATCCAATTAATTTAACTGTGGTTCATTCTTCAGGCTACAAGCGGGTCAGTGATGCACAAACAGTTCCATCATAGATTTCTCAACATTACTTTGCCATTGTCATGTTTAAAGCTAAGAATAGCATCCTGTTCATCAATAACATACTACTAAGTTAGACAGATGAAATGCCCCCTTCGAAGAAGTGTGACATGAAATGGTATTCGTTATGTTTATATTTAACATACATCCACACGTATAAGGAGAGTTAATCCCATCCGTATCCCCTTTTCACAAGCAGCACTGTGTTTGCATAGCATAGAACATGCCTTGTATATGCCTCGCATAAAGACCTGGCTAAATTTGCCTTGCTTGGTGCCTCCTTGTGTGAAGTCTGGAAGCTGTTCATCCTACCGCTGATGCGTATCCATGGTCTCGTTCTTGTTTGCTAGGAGTCAGAGCAGAACGTCAAGACTCCGAGGCTCAGAAAAGCTGAGCCTCAGACAAATGGAGATATGAAAGATGATAGAGCTGAATAGATGCTAACATCTCTGAAGCCCATAGTTCAAGAGTGTGAAAGGAAGACATTTCTGTGGGAACAGCAGGGAAGCACTCTATATACACTGAAATAAGTACACAAAACTTGTACTTATTACCCCTTTATACTGATGGTCATATAGCTGAGATTTAGGTCAAGAGCTACACTCAAAGGCACCGCACCATTTATCCTCTACTGGCCAAAGGTCCTGCTTATCCACAGCTGCTTGAGGCCAAACTGTACGGGAGAGCTGGGCCTGGCAGTGAAAGAGATCTGCTGATGTGTAATTATCTCAGGTGTCCGTGTGTGAGGCGCGGATCATGTGTCTGTGATGCTAAAGGGCAGCCCCCTTCTGCGTTAGCCCCCTTCTGTGTTAGCTCCCTTCGATTTCTCCCCATCGTAAATTAATACCTGGACAGAGCAGGAGCTGACAGGTGGGTGGCAACGTCACCGCGTGGGTGCTCTGACACCGCTGCCCGTGGGGTCGGTCCAGGTCGACTAACGGCCGTCATCGTGGATCACTCCCAGCACCGAATCCCGGCTGTGAAAGCAGGTCTTCCCGGATTGTCTTCTCACGGTTCCTGTACTGTACCCATCAACCAAGTATCAAAAAACTAACGCTAGAGTGTTTTAAATCCAGAATTGAAGACTTAGCGAATCATTCTTGGCTGAATCTCGCTAGACCGCCTTTAATGAGGGGCTTGGTGATATTTAGGAAACCAATGACACCACCTCTACTGTTAGCACGTCTGAGAGCTAAAAGAAATCCTGCCCCCCCAGTAAACACATCGATAGTGGGGGCATGCATAGGAAAGTAACAGAGAGCCGGGCCATTTACAGTGATCTGCCAATACATGTCAAGCCTGTTACTCCCGCAGCCCTGTGAGTCATGAATAAAAAGCAGAGAATCTGCTATTTATACTGTCAATCCACAGCAAAGCCCTTAAGAAGGTGCTCAGTCATTAGCAAGGATAACAACAGGGAATCTAAATATAGCCCTGGTTTCTAAGGGCAGATGTAAGGGGGCAGAGGGCGTGCTGATTAAGGATGTGGCCTGGTTTGTATCCTTAGAGCGGCCCAGCTGTTGAGCCTTTCAGCCCTTGTGCTTGACTGGAATCATTCCAGTAAAACGGCCATCTGAGTAACTAGGTGAAAGTGAAGACGCTGTGTTAGCTGCCAGGCAAAATTCTCAGGCATTGATACTATCATAAATACTCACTGGCCGCCTCTGGCCCAAGGCTAACCTTGAAGGGTTCCCTCCACCTTGAGCTGCCATCTCAGGCTGACAGAGATCAAGCAGGATGTCGCATCTGTATCACTGTCTTACAGAAGCCAGCGAGATTGGAGCCGTGTTGATTAATGCAGAGACTGCCCCTCCGAGTGCTCCTGTTAGGCCTGCGCAGCGAGGGTCTGTCGTCAGGGGCAGCAAACTGCCAGCCCTTCATATTAATTCTGAAGCCATCACCCTGTACTGCAGGAGCTAATAAAGAGGTAATTTCACCCATCATCCAGCTGACAGTGTGATCTGCTGCTCCGCTCCAGCAATAACCAAACCCAAACAAGATCGTTTTATTAACATAATTGGAAATATAGACACTGGAGGTCCAGCCCGCGGGGGAGTCCTGGCGGGGCATGGCTCTGATAGTGATGCAGTGGCGTTTTCAGGTTTGCTTTTAATCAAGAGCAGAATAGGGATGGGGGGGGGGGGGTATCGGCCGTGATTCTCTTCCAAATGCACCCCAGACTGAGCAAAGGAGTGGGAAGTACTTTCTGGAAGTTTCACGTCACAAAAAGCCTGCAGTTGCAGTTTGGCTTCTGTAGGAAATATGAGAAATCACTCTGTACCTTCCTGTAAGGACCAGAAATCATATGGGCCAAATAGAGCTGAATGGGTGCCGCTGCAGGGGCTGAGTTACGGCGGCATGACCGCACTGGTTTCTGTGGAATCTTCCAATAGTTTATGGCGATGAGCGACATGTGTCATTACAGAGATTTACTTTTCAGCTTTTTTCTTCTGCGATCCAGAAGCATGGCTTGTATCAAAGAGCTGCCAGTTGAGCACGGAGCATTTGCTATCATACCCAGTGATAACTTGATGTGTTTTTTTTCCTCCAGTATTGACGTTCTGAACGCAGCATGACAGCCAGAGCTTTTAAAGGGGACTTTTATGGAAACAGTAGTCTTCAAATGGCCACTCAGGCTCCATCTATTTGTGCTACATAGCTGTCACGCCTGTCACCCCTTCATTACACACCGTCTGAAAAAGGCGTTGTTCCAGAGGGGTCAGAGGCTCCCATGTTCATGTGTGCGGTTTTCCCATTACATGACCCGGCATGAGTTCTGCTTGACAACAGCAGCAGACTCCATGATGGAGATATGCACAGTAACAGGGCCAGCCAGCCGGAGCGCCTGCTTTTGTGTGGGAGTAGTGATGGAGCGTGCTGTGTGACCTGTTCCAGCCCTCCGCAGAGTCCAGTCCAACTCTACCTTCAAGTGAACACCCTGCAATAATTCAAATTCAAGCCCTTTATGGGCACCAAAGCGTTCGAAACATGATCAAAGTGATCCAAACGATGTTATGAGTCTGGCCGCCTCATGATGACAAATAAATCACAGAGATGTTTGTGTGTGTGAAATTATTATGCATCCAACGTCACATGACCTCATTATCAGTTGCAATTGGGATTTATCACATTGGGTGTAAACTCACAGTCCGAAGTTCTGGATTGATGTGATTTAGTTGCTGCAAGAGCAAAAACACATAAAAGGTGTCAGGTATTCTGTGGCCTTTGACCCTCTCTACTGGAAGAGCCCACCGGTTGGACCACCGTGAACCGGCCTAGACACTGGTAGAGCATTCTGGCAGAGCTGACTCAATTGTTAATGTCAGTGAATTTCTAAATCACGGTCACTTACCATCTTTGGACAGATGCTAAGGCGGTTTAATAAACAGAGTGGCGGGCGAAGCCAGGGGACACGCCTGCTTTCCAAGGTGAGGACAGGCACAACAGAGCACATCCTGGGTCTGCAGCCGGTGAAGAGGGACAGTGACAGTAATGTACTCTAATGTGAGCCACAGAATGAATGCTAATTACTAACAATTCAAAAATGAATTCCCCTCCGCCTGGCACAGTGATGTAAGACTGTCAGGGTGACGGAGCCTTGGTGTAAGTAGCTGAAATGAAGGATCCATGTGTCCCAAAAGAGAAAATACAGCCTACAGGCAGCCGGGGAAACCGAGTGGAAGATCATATCTTTGGAGGAGATACCACCATCCCGTGAGACATTGGTTTATGACCACAGAGATCCTTAAGGGGACATTAACTGCCAAAAACTATTAATTCGACAGACAAATCTTGACGTTTGTTTTTGAGCCCCAAGTATCAAAACAGGGCAGCAGTAGGTATGTGGGACGTGGTGGTTTGAAAAGCTGCCCAGTCGGCCGATCTGGGTCTGATCACCACGGGGTCGTTTTACCGCTATCTGCAAAAATCACACAGCAAAAGGAAGTGGGTCATTTAATTCCAACATAGCGCTGTAGGCATCAGCTACTGTGAAGCCGTTAGTGTCTGAGTGGAACCAGAACCCAAGTAACCCATCAGGAACTACTGTGTCACTCACAGAAAGACTTTTTAGTTGTACTGTCCAAACTGTTTAACTATTTACACACTAAACTCAATAGTCTTATATCATCAAAAGGCAAACAGAGAAACACCCATTTCACTCCTATTGACATTAATAATAAGGGCTAATCAAATGCAAGCAAGTTCCGAATATTTTATACATTCATTATATCTAAACCATATAAACACACACACTGTAGCTTATACTGTTGATAGATGAATAATTCTGCATTCGAGATTATGGAAAATGTGTCATGTAGCTAACAGTTTTAAATTTTCACAGTTCTTTATACAAATACTTTTAAATTAATATTATTGAATCATGTATACCTCTCCTGGAGCCGACACCTTATCATGGTGGAGGGGTTTGCGTATTCCAATGATCCCAGGAACTAAGTTGCCTGAGGCTTTATGCCTCTGGTAGGGTCACCCAAGGCAAACAGGTCCTGGGTGAGGAACCAGACAAAGA
>JAAGVU020000001.1:51245391-51281220 GCA_011763525.2 Mormyrus iriodes
AGGAAAAAGCATATATTCTGTATATTAGTCATTATTAATAGTATCACGCGTCGCGATGGACTGGTGCATTCTCGATAACTCGGAACCTGAGCATTTCCAACCTCCTGCTTAATAAAGTACTATAGAAGGGAGGACGGGAATGGATTTGTAATGCAAATTTACAGAAGTAAATGTTAATTCCACTAGCTTTTGATACTTGCATAACAAGGCGATTCTCACATACGTGCTAGCGGAGATTACCACCCTGCAAAATAATAATAATTATGAATAATAAAAATCATGATGCCCCGTGACCTCATATGGGATAAGTGGTTATAGAAAATGAATGGATGGATGGATGGATGGAAAAATCATGATGTTCACCGGGGGACAGCACGGTGGTGCAGTGGTTAGCACTGTTGCCTCACACTTCAGGGGCCAGGGTTCCATGTGTGAGTTTGCATGTTCTCCCCGTGTCGTCGTGGGGGTTCCTCAGGGTACTCTGGTTTACCCCCAAAATGCAAAAACATGCTGAGGGTGATTGCAGTTGCCAAATCACCTGCAGGTGTGCCGGTGTGTGTGAATGGTGTGTGAGTGTCCCCTGTAATGGGTTGGCGCCCCATCCTGGGTTGTTCCCTGCCTTGCACCTGCAGCCTCTGGGTTAGCCTCAGGACCCCCCGCGACCCCAAATGGGATAAGCGGTTACATAAAATGGATGGGTGGATGACGTACACCGTAAATTCACACAGTAAATAAGGTTGTACTTCGGTTTTACTGTCGCTCGCGTTTACGGAGCTGACCCTTCTGCAGTAGAAAAGCAAAGCCAGCAGGAGCAATTGGGCTGTGTCTCTCGGCGGTGCGGCTCGGTTCCTGTGTACCAGTGGAAAAGCGCCATGGCTCTCAGGCACGCGAACGAGGTTCAGGGGGCTCACGGGGCTCAGTGAGTCCACTGTTCATACGTTAGAAATGGTGATTGTAGTACCATGCTTTTCTGGAAGCTGACTGATACATTTTAGCCTGTGTTCAGCAGCGGAAATGAACTGTATTCCTCTTCGCTTTGAAAGGAAAATGTTGTGATTACATTGTTACGTTCAATTTTATTGTTTTTGTCTTTTTGTCTTTTCGCTTATCTTGAATCCTCTCACTCAGAACGTCCCCCATACAGTATAAACAGTTAAAAATGAGTAAGTCAATAAAAGTAGCTTATGATTGCTAAGTTCAGCAATGCGGGGTTGCTTTAAAAGGTGGTTAAGGGAATATCAATAATTATTAACATTTCTTGTACACCAACATTGTTATTCAAATCTAACAAGCAGTCGGGCTACAAGGACATTTATACATGTTAATATATAGTGTGAGGAAAAAACTGCATGTCATCTTCAGGTGTCACAGTGATACTATTAAATCACATTAATATCTAATTACCATACGTCTGCATATGATAATTAATAGTCTGTCTCTGTTTACACTGTGCCTTGTGTAATGCGTTTAGCCAAACATTTCTAATCTTTTTACAAACCTGTGCAGATGTATGTAAACGCCAGAACGTTTATTTAAAGTTGAGGAAAGTGCCCGCTTTGCTCTGCGTGAGGCTAATGTGAAGGACGTCTTGGGGTCCCCGAGCACGCAAAGAGCGCCCCCTCCCCCGCTGAGCCTGTAATTACATTTTTTAGGCGAGCCGCCCGCTTGTCTCTGTAGCATATTAGGGCAGCTTTATCAGTCAGAGATTAACGTCGGCACACTCTCTCGTTTGCATGGTCGCCATTTTCCCACCTCCCAAGCGGGAGGGGACAAAGGAGTGTCCTCTGTGTCGCTGGAAAGGACATCAGTGGGATGGCGGGCGAGGACGGGTCTGATTTTGCATAAGATGGGTATATGAATATGTTTTTCTAACAGGCCCTCCAACGGCCCCCGGGGTCCTGTTGTCTAATCACCGAAATTGTAACATTTATTGTTTTCGAGAATATGGCCAACCGCTAGGAGGAGGGAAATGCAACGCTGTGTGCAGAACTTCTTCTCTGTGTGGGCGTTGCTAACCGCGTGACATGAAAACATCAACGCGGCGCACTGCCTCACAGTCTCGCTCATCTGCATCCTCCCGGCTTTCCTCTTTATCTCTCGGCTCACACTGCTGCAGGTGCAGGTTTCTTGTCTGGTTTGGTCTCACACCGCGATCCCCTTAAACCCACGTCAGGCAGTTATTTTGTAACTATTTCAGCGTGCATACTATATACGCTAATTTGTGTGATAATCTTTAGAGACAAGAAATAGTTTATAAAGTTCAGTATGTACTTTTCGAACCTGATATTGCACCATCCGTGCCCCTGTCTAGGATAAGTAGCTGGAAGATTGATGGAGGGATGGAGGTTATTTTATCTAAAAATAGAAGGGCAGAACTCAACAGTTTCCCTTGTTGCAGGTGTTGTGATTGGATTTGACTGGATTGTGATCATCTGTCCATCACATCCTGTTGTTTTGATGCTGATGTCATCTTTGATGAGCTTCTTCCATCTGGTCTGTGCCGATACTTCTGGTCCCTTCGAGGAGCAGGGAAAAGAGAACCTGCCCCAGGTTTCCTCACACACAATATACATATATTCTTTTATTCTCCAGTTGAACGTTTGCTAAGGTAATATTCTCTGCGATGTCTTTTCAACTAATTCTGCATAGATTTAATAAATGCACAGAGTGAGCAATGCCTACTTTTTTCAAAACTAAACAGATTTTTACGAGTATCGGGCTGAAACTCCAGCCATATTGAGCACAGAGTGACTTGGCGAGTTGTTGGAACACCGTGTGTTTACTTGTTGATGCATTTTCCTGGGGGGCAAATGTAGCCATGCCAGCACAACTCACACCACTCGACTCGTAGATGAAAGGTTTTATTTCATTTGAATAATATATGCATGCGATTATTTGCTTGATTTTCCACATGTATTTTGGCTTGTGCATTTATTTAAAGAAGTTTTCAGTTTACCAATTAATACAGTTATGTAGTATTTAATTCAATTCTAGTGAAGCACATTTTACATGTCATAGTTCTTCACCCATAAGCTAATTTGACAGATTAATACTTTGTCTTATGAATTACTTCTATTGGAATTAAAATGGTTATAATGAAACAAACAGTTCAAGAAGGTGAATTTGTTGTGAAAATGCGACATTCATTGTAAATAGACTGAATATTTTTGCATAACTGTGTTAGTGCGCGTAGAATTTAGGATAAAAATTATGTTGTTTTAAAATTCATATTTCTTCATCTTATTCACACTATACACCTTTTCTATGGATAATTTTACCAATTCCAGGAGTGAAGGTTGAATTCTCAGATATTCAGGACACACATTTAGTGAAGATCCTCAGATATTTTCATGCACTCCTTGGTACTTTTTTAAGTACTAGATTCCCCATAAGTCTTTAGCAGGAAATTTCATCTTAGTTGAGCCATCTGCTACAGAGAAAAAGTGTGTGAACATTAGCCAAACATTATGAATGCTAACAGTTTGCAGGTTAAACTTCCAAACTAAGGTATGAAATTTTTGCAGCCTATACCACGCATCCCACCTGCCTTGTGCTGCTCAAAGACTGGTCTCCAGGGAGCGTCGAATGAGCTATGGTCATCCTCGTCTGTTCAATATCTTCGGGACACAGATCCATAAGTTTTATTTCCATCTGTGCTGAATAATGTGCAGGGGTAAGTTTGTTGTTTCTGGAGCTCCAATTAAAAGTTTTCTCTGCACCCCCACCGGATCTTTCGGAAATGAAATAGATAGCCAGCAAGTAGTGTCAGAAGATTATAGCTAGTTAGCTGGTTTGCGGAACATGACACTTCACTATCTCCTAAATAAGGAACGTGTTTACTTTATCTTTTGTGTAGTGACTATTTGTGGGCAACGGGACCTCGGGGGCTTTGAGGGAGTTTGAGTGGTACTAGACACGACCGCTGGGTGTGACACGGAGCACAGCCACCCACAGGCCCAGCTCTTATGGATGAGTCAATAAGGGATGGGTCGATCCACATTTTTTCAGTTCTGATCCGATTCCTATGCACAACTGCCGATACTGATACAGATTCTGATACACGAGCTCTTTTTACTTTGATATTATCATTAGAGAGGCACCGATCCCACTTTTTCAGTGTCAGTACAATCCCAATACCTGAGCAGAGGGTATTGGCCAATATGAGTACTGATCCAATATGAGAGCTCTTTTTTTTAAACTAGTAAATAAAAATGAAAAATGTATGCCAAGAAAGCTTTGCAAATTGGGCTACTAGAAACATACATAACATGCTGTTCCACCTCATTAGTGCATCTTGTTTTAAGCGCTTTTGAGGCATTTGCTGTTCAATGTGAGTATCTTCCAAGAGAGTATATGCAAGTGGCGAATGCTTAAAATGCCCCACAATGTTTCTCCCGACGGATGGATGGCAACAGCGTCTCTTACACTTCGTTGCGATAGCAGCCCCTCGTGTATCACAAGCTGTAGCAAGTGCACAATACAGCCCAGGCTAGCAGCCCCCAAACCATCCGCTGCTTTTCATATCACTCGCGTTGTCCCGCACAATCGCACGCGCTTTGTTTAGTGGCAGTTTCCACTAAACGCTACGTCCGCTTCTCAAAACTTGTTTTTTTACAAAGATTGCCAATCACTGTGCTGCTAGTTGTTGCTTCAAGCGTAAAATACTTCCAGATCGCAGACATTTGTTAGTTTGCTTTGCCGGCATGCAAGTCGCATTTTCTCTCTTCACCCTCTTATCTGATTGTTCTTATGCTCCTCCTACTGCAAAGGGTATGCGCATGACATCACAGCAGGCGGGAGTCACTGCGTGGCACAAACACAGAGTGGCAGCGTTAGTGTTCAGCTCGAACGCCACGAAAAACATCTGTTTTTCTGTTGTGCTGTTGTGCGATTGATTGCACAAATCGATTTATCAAGAAATAGGAGCTATCTTACAGAATGCCAAAAAACTAAACAAAAAAGTATCAGACATGGATCGGTCACATTTAGCCAATACTCGATCCATTTAATTGGTATGGATCGGTGCCAGTCCTCATCCTGAATATCAGATCGGTGCACCTCTAGAGTCAATAAGGGACTTGGTGAAGTCTGGAGGCCACGAAAGGCGAGGCCAGCAGCGGCTTGGGGGATGCAGGACCAAAACAATAAAATCACAGCATCACTGAAAAGTCAAAGGCCTCTGCCCTGTTCATGTCACATTTATTTGAAAGAATTTTTAATATTATTGTTATTATGAATAATAATTTATCAAATTTAAACATGAAACATTCTGCGATTATAAAGTCGCACAAATTCTATAATTCTGCTATTATAAAGTCGACCCATAGCTACAGTTCTGGGGTACGGGCCTCTTTTCAGCATGAAAGAGAATAATTATGTTTCTCAAAGTGCCCTGTCTGGTGTCCGCAGCCGCTGTAATACGATGCTCTCTCTTCCTAGAGAGTTGTCAATGACATACTAAGTGAGACATTTGCACACTCTACACCTCAGCACCATTTATATCTGAAATGCAAGTTGGTTTATTTTGCAGATGAAGCTCCTGTCCGCCAGAAGATGTGGTCAGGGTTCACGGCAGACGAAACGGCACGCAAGGACAATAATGGAAACATTTGCTAAACAAGTCTGAGCGGAAGTGAATGATTTCGATTTCGGTAGATGGAAACATCCGATTCAGCTGTTCCTCCTCAGAAACCCTGCTGAAACCCACCCGACGCCTTGCTGTGCAGAAACACGGAAATGAAAATGAGAACATAAAGTTGTTCTTCACTTATTGCATAAGTAGCGTGCTTTGAAATCCGCTGGTGATTCTTTGATAATTATACCAGTTTTGGTAATTATGAAGCAAACGTCCACAGAACCGTGGAGGGATGGCGTACGGCTTCTTTCTGCTGTGGCTTTTGAGCCAGTTTGTTGCATGTTGCATGTTTCTTTTTTAACTGTGAAATGGAACATGGCATGAGTGGCGGCACAGAGCTGGGCGCATGGAGACAGGTGCCCAGGAGCGCATTGATTAATGCGACAATTCTGCGACGACTCCCATTTATACGTGACGGCGATGCATGCGCTTTGCGGGGGACCTCAGGGAGGGGAGAGTGACTTTTACCTACGTGTTTGACCTTCTCCAGCTAGTCTAAGCGAATCATTAACGTACAGAGGATTCTAGTCCACACTGAGCAAGACTAACATCAGTAGACATTTCTACACCAGGAGATCGGAGCAGTGATATACCTTCCTGAAATACATCACAATTCAAGGTGGAGATGAAACCAAACACAGGAAGGGGGTAGCTGAATCCATCCATCTAACTGGCCTCTGGAGGGGTATATAAATCCACAGATAGCAAATAGCCCGTAGTGTTCCCATCTTGCCCCTGCTGACTAGTACAGCCCCTGCTGTGTTTGTAGGTGAAGCCCTCTAATGGTTGTGGATGCACGGAAATATATAACACCGCGATCAGCTTTAAAATCATGGCTGGTGATTTGGACCATGGGAAACACACAGTCTGAAGACGCAGACCAGGGTGTCAGAGCAGGATGATGCTAGTGTATGACTACTGTACCTAACAGCATGTTAATCACTGAGCACACGTGTTTTTCACTTAACAAAGGAAACAATATAAAACATGTTTTAATGTGCATTCCATTTGAACTTGGAAGTTGGAATTTCCAAGTTCCAAACTGGAAATTTCAGTTGGAAAGCCCCGTGAAGTTAGAGAACTGATTCGGAAAATCGGAGGAACCTCTCCTTTTATCTGTGTCTCATTAAATACTGTACTGTGCAACCACTATCTGTAGACATGTTGCTATAGTGCATGTATGCACAAAATACAGCGTTATGTTTTATTAACTGATATTGCTAACAGTGAACCTGGTTATAAATGGTATCTCTAACTGGCTTTCCAACTTGTTGTACTGGAACGCGGTTAACTGTCATTCCTTCGACTTCCAGCGTCCAAGGTAAATGGAACACAGCATTAGTTACTCAGTTCTTGAGTATTATTTATTCAGACAACAGGTTTACTCACAAAATAAAAGGTCCCTTCTATGGACACTTTAAGCACTGTGCCACCTGCTGGACCTGTAGGGGAGCACATGTGCCTGCAGCTTTGGTTAAATTCACACACTGCAGTCACTCCACACTAGAGCCGATTACAAAGTCTAAAAGGAGGGTATGAAATGCGAGGATTTCTTTGCACAAACAGCCTAAGCAATGAGGCTGCGGAATCAGATTTGGGCTTGAGCAAAACCTCTTTCAGTTGTGATGGAAAACCACATTTTTCAGTGGGCTTTGTTTGTAATAAAACCTGCTGATTTTAGAGAAGGCCCGATGATTTGATAATTTCAGTTGTGCAAAAGCCCCACAGTGGTAATTGCACAAATACAATGCTGTAAATTGTACAATGAATGGAGAAAAACATTAAAGACTGACATCGATTTTGTCTTTGTAAAAAGCAGTTATTTTTTGTGGGGTTTTCAATATGTTACATGATTTTTTTTGTCCATTGTTCAACTACTGGTCTTAGAAAATAATGGCAGAATTCTTTTATTAATAAATAATTTTAATTCCAGAAGCATGACTGCCTTTGTGCATGGTGTAAGATTGGTGGTGGTGGGGGGTGTCCCCTCCCCTCAGTGCTAAGAGAGAGCATTATATAGTTATATAGAGCTTTTAGTGCGGAGCAGAGTGTGCTGATGTCATGTTCCAAGCAACTGTGGTAACAAACCAGCCAGTATCTCACAGCTGTTTATTTCACCTTAATTCTTGAAATATTTTAAAATATTATCCAACATTTATTTTATGACAATAGCAACCAGAAGACAATGCGAGTCTTCGAGACACCCTGGCCTCAACTTGCTCAAGAGCATGAGACATTTCCCACGGTCCATTGCAGTCTTGCTTCAGCTACTTCCATCGTCACACCACTGTATTTTTCATTTCTCCTTGCAAATTTATGCCATCTTAATGGGGGATCACATGACGGCCTCAGTGACCCAATGAAATGAACTTCAGAGATGTGCCAGCCGGTGGTCTGCTTGGGCTCTCATTCACGGCGAACCAAACCATCATGTACTCAATCCCCCGCCATTGGCGGATAACGAGGACGTCTTTTTCATACGTAACGGACACATGCAGTCACTTACTGCGGTGCTTACGTGCTGTAGGGATCATACAGAACGATGAGAGCTCTCGTAGATCTTCATAGGAGTGCAGACTGTGTTTCGGTTTGTATCCTCTGTGTCAGTTTTAGATGTTAGCTGGAAGTAAACTGCATTCTTGTTGTCATGCTGGCTTTTTGGGCCCTTTTCTCAGAATCTTTGTAAACGGGTGAGCAAACAGTTAGTGAGTCTCGATCCTTCATTTACATGTACATCATGCACGAGACATTTAATCTTAAAAATACACTGGTTCAATCCAAACTTAAACAAATCCTGATTTGATTCTCCAATAATGTACCTCAGAGACCTTTCGAAATAATTCAGTTCTGGCCCCCCGAGGGAGTTAAACACATGTCTGAGCACCTGAGGCCTGGCGCTATGCTTCCCAGCAACACATCCTTTGTTAGTAGGCCTTCTGTGAAGTCTCTCTCAGCAGGTCTGCCAAAGGCAACATGAAAGCCCCAAACAAACACCTGTTACTAGGCAACATGATTAGCTAATTCTGTTCCTCTGCAACTGAGGGCTAACAAGGGCTGCTGATTGCTCTTAGACGGCACTTCTTTGGCCCTGAGGTGTCCATCGTGGTTCTGAGATGGTTTCCGTCAACGTCCAGACCAATACAGACCTTCATTAAGGGTGCAGCATTAAGGACACCCACTGCAAAAAGCGTCACATTATTTAATGTTGAGACTTAATTGTGCTGCGAATTTACCAAAGGAAAAGTCACAAAACATTCATGCTCTGCGTCAGGCGTGACGTCCGCTTGCCGAGGGACTGCACAGGCTCTACAGAGTCTTATTAAACCTGTGAATCCCAACGGGTCGAAAGCTTTGGTATAAAATCAGAACCTCAGGGCTCCACTTCCAAAAACTGAGCCGGTTTAATGGTGTCACTCTGTTCTCCCACCACAGCCTTCCCAGACCTTCCGGCATCTTTCCATTTCCCAGAATCCTTCGCGAACTTCAGGGGCACTGAGTTTGACTGAGTGAATCATGTGGGTACCGCTGTTCTGTATCTTTTCCCCCCCTGATATTGCCATGACGAAGATGTTAAACCCTCACCTTTCAGCAGTGGGTGTTCATCCACACAGCCAGTCGGATGTAACAAAGCAGAATGGCAATGGTGTAAAGTGGGGTCCAAATACAATTTGTGTGCCTCAGCAGGTTGGGGCATTGTGTCTGTGATCTGAAGGTTGCCAGTTCAAATCCCGTGTTCAACAGGATGATTTCACTGCTGGGTTCCTGAGCCCCCGGTGGCTCCAGACGGTCTGACCCTGCTTTCTCTAAATCAATGAATTTAAATGTAAAATATGCAGGTGGGGGGCTGGTCATGCCTACTGTGACAGAGAGCTGCACAGGACATGCTAATGAATTCCCCACGTTGAACATTCATGTGGGATGTGTACACCGGTCTCAGGCACACGCTGCCGTGACCATGGCATGCTGTGCGGTTTGCATTAGCGATTAGCAGAAGAGGCTTACTCATTCTGCGCACATCCTGGTGCTGGGTGTGCGGCAAGAGACAAAAATGCCGCAAGGTAAAGGGTAGGCTGTTTAGCAAGCTGCCAACAGCGGGAGCCGAAACTGCTTCCAGAGGGTACCCACTTCTCCTGCACTCCCCCTTTAACAGAACTCCAAACTCCAGCGCCCTTTCTCTGTTGCCTTGGTTACCAAGCCGTCCTTCTGATTCGCCGCGCCGTGCCGTGACGTCCTCCCGTGGAAGGCACAAAGCCCCGTCTATTGATTATGCGAAGGCACAAATTGCCTCGCCTTGGCATCTCGAAAGGCGGCATTTTATCACCCTCATAAGCACTTTGCCCCGTCCACTTGGCAGAAACCACACCCCCGTCACATTAATCCCTCTTTCAAGATGTGAATTTGTAATGGGGGGGGGAAACCATGCTTAATCTCTGAGCAGAGTTAACACTCCTTACACATCAAATTACTCTCAGTGTTGGGCAGTTCATAGATAACATCCTTTAAATAGCCATTCACCGTTTCCGCGGTGCCCTGCAAGATTGCTGTAAGAATACGGCATGTGTCCAACTTGCCTCATTTTAAATGAAACATCGTCCCAGGTAACTGGTCTCACCTGGGCACTGCTGTTGGAGGAGCCAATGTAATAATCCTCTCAATGTGACAAGATCAAACCTGTAGAGCTAGGTAACAGTCAACCATGAACCTTGGCAGCGCTTTTGGATTCATAATTTAACGAGTTTTAAAACCATGTGCTAAAAATACACACTCCCTGTCCCCAGCTGACAGTCAGAAATGCTGATATAGTGTCTAAAAATGTGTAAATGTAAGATCTGCACCATCCGTGATGTTTAATTTATCCACACCAAAGTGGTGCAGATCCGCAGAGTGCCGCACTCCTTTAGAACATGTTCATTTCCACTTGTCTCCTTAACATGTCCTTCATATTGTCTCTTGCATATTCATGTCAAGCGTTCCAATTGGAAGTTGGACTGTTGATTGCTGGGGCCAGCTGGGGCCCCCCGATAAATCTGGCTGCAACCCACGGGCCAGCAGAGGCTTAACTGCAGTACCAAACGCTCTGTCAAACTGACTTGCTGGACAGGGTTCCGCGGTTTTCAGGTGGAGTGACCTTTCATGCCAGGGGCCAATCAAGGATATTTTTAAGACGGGGGGTATAAGAGGGGTCATAATTCATACAGCAGAGGCAACCTTATCTTTAGCCAATGATATGATTCGAATCGCTGAGTGATGGGTGGGGGCATTCCAGGGGCCAATAAGCTTTCAGCTGGACCCAGTGCCTCTGTAGCCACGCCCCTATTTCATGGCAAACGAGATACAGACTTAAAGGCCTGGGACAGATCTATAAATAAGAATAGCTTGTTATTCTGATGCTCAGAATGCATTTTCACTCAGAGCAGCTTGTATTTCTACATACGTACCCACTCCCTGCTGTGTGTGTGTAGAGTTTGCATGCCCTTCCCCTCTTGTGTGGGCTTCCCTGAAGTACCTGATGTAAAGTTACCTCATTCATCACGTCAATGTTCTTGCATTTAAGATGACATTCTTGTGTCTGTCAAGAAAGCACAGAGATGTAGCATCCCCCATGCTGGCCGGCACCCCACTGCATCTAGGGCAGGTACTGGCCTACTCTCCCTGTGCTTTCTTCATCACAGGGGTCTCCCCCAGCTGAGCCCTACACAGCAGTATGAGATCCAACCTCTAATGAGGTCACTGGGGTGTTAGCAAAGCGATGGACCTCCACTGGCCTTTTGGATGGATTCATCTCGGTGGTTCCCTTTTTCCATCACACACCTACTTGTATGATGGGTCGAACATAAGCCCTTGAGTGGAAAAAAAAAACAATTATGTTCTGAGATATATGACTTTGTGCTGCAGGAAGGAGCAGAATTAATTACTCCTGTGTGTTTGGAGAGACCTGCGGGGTTGACTTCCTTAGCCGAGCTTTAGAAATTTATTTGTAAAGGAGGCGCTGGGTGGTGCGCCAGAGACAGCGGAGCCGGATTCCTGTCCTTTCTCACGCAGAGCCATCGATGGGGTACGTCTCGGTTTCCCTGCCAAGGTGGTGGGGGGGGGTGTAAGAGGGGTAATAATTCATACAGACCAGCATACCTTATCATCAACCAATGATATGTTTTGAATCTGTGAGTGACAGGGGAGGGGGAACTCTGGGGGACAATCAGCTTTCAGCTGGGGGCTGCAGCCCTGTGGCCCCGCCCTGGTATACGCCCCTGTTACCAGCAGCCCTGAAGGGGAGAGTAAAGTGTCATATTAGCTGCAAAGAGTCGAGTGTGATTAGCGGGAGACTGAAGGATAGCTGGTTGGCGGCATGTTACTCGTTTGAGGTAAGATGGGACAACGAGGAAGCTAATGAGCTCCCTGAAGATGAGGAAGGCTTAGGGGCTAAAGGGACCCCGCATGGGGTTAAATGTAAGGTGCTCGCTTCTGCCACCTCCGCACTACAACAGTTTGTTAGGTTGCTCCCCCCAGGACCCTTGAGTGCGCCGTTTTGATCACTTGTGCTCCCACTGATGAATAATAATGAATCCCATCAGCACGTGCGCAGGAGAGCCTCTGGGCACCTCCCGATACTCAACATTCGTGCTCGTACTCCAGAAAGCATCGCCGGGATGAGATTTCTCTGGGGTGGGGGGGTCGCTTGGGGAACAATGTGGCTCTTTATCATCGCAAGCTACTTGCCTCCTAGTCGTCTCATTGTAATGAGGCACTTCATTCAGTATTGGAGCACATATTTGCATATTTGTATGTCTGCGCGCTGCATGGCCGACAAGGAACCGGCGGTGTTACTGTAGCGGGGAAGATGGGACGAGACAAATACTCTGGACAGGGATTTTCGGGTCACTGATCACCTGCTGCATTAAAGTCTTTTCGCCAAATGATGGTTTTGGTGCTCTGGTGTTGCAGACATGCGAAGCCATGCACATACTTACCGCCACTCAAATGCGTTTACATGGGGCCCCCAAACAGTCACTACACCAAATATTAAACAAACATGTTCCTTATTTAGGAGATATTAAAGCAGCATGTTCTGATAACTAGTTGGCTAGCTGCAATCTTCTCAATCTTCTGTTCGCTAACTAACAGTGAGGCCCCAGAAATAACAAAACGACCTTTGTGTACAGAAGACTTGGCTTACCACTGTAGGACTAATCTGTGATTCCCCACCTGTGCCGCCCCCAACCCTGGAATTGATAATCATAAATAAAGAATCTGAACAGGAGACATTACTGCTTACTGGCACCCCTCTGAGTGCAGAGACCCCAGATTTAAATTGACACCCGCGGTTTGTCCCTGCGAGTCACATCTGTGTGATGTGTCGTAATAGTAAATGACAGCATAAATCTGTCTTAAGTGTCCCAGTCAGCATTAGGGCGCTCCGTTTGAATTTATATCAAAACAAAACAGCTTGGCTCTGTCACCGGGCCGAGGATCGCTGTTGGCCCATGGGGAAATCCAAGCCATGCACACGCGAGGAACAGGGAGAGAGAGGGAGGGAGAAAGCGTGAGAGAGAAAGAGGCAGAGAGGGAGAGAGAGAGATGTAGATGGGCCCGAGTGACCCACCCTTTGATTAACTGAGACGTAATAGAACTGGAGTGAAAAGATTATGGTAAAGCGTAGATAGACACACGTGTACGGCAGGCATGCAGGGTTGATTTTGGTGCTGGCAAAAAGTCTCGTCTTTCATGTTTGTCCGGCCATGTTCGGTGAGGCATTTGCCATGATTTGGATTAATGGTTTAACACAGTAAACATTTTGCTTGACACCAGCCGACATAAAGACACTGTTACGGTATGGTATGGAGTGGCCAATCAGCTGCAAATGGCCAACAGGACAATTGCTTAAATAACAGATAGCCTTCTCTACAATGTTGCAATTTTAAATTCACTGAGCCCCAGTTTACTATAATGTGCTATATTATGTGAAGAAACATTCATGGATTTATTGTTTTATTCTAACAGACATAATTTCACATTAGGTCGAGCGCAGACGAAATCGTGGGCTTTGTTGCTGTAGCATAAATTAGCCTGAGATATGAGAAAAATTATGTTGATAATTGCATCCAATATAGGCTTGGTATAGATTATACGGGATTTACGTCTACTTGTGTTGTTTTCTGTTTGAAAGAACGCTGTGATATATCTTTGTTTTTTTCAGATTGCTTTTCTTTCTGTATTGCATACCGCTTTGCTCCGTGTGACCAAAATTGAATCCAGCACAACTTAGGCAGCTCAGTTCTCAACTTATTCCGGACCCCAAAAATACAAACAGTGACAAGCGGCGTGTGGCAGGGACGGCTGCTTTTGAATAAAATGTTTTAGAAAGTGAAATCCGTGTTTATCGATCCTTAGTTAGACCAGTAAGTCATCGAGGAAGTGGAACATTTTAAAGTCGTGTGTAGGCTAACGGGGAAGGCGTGTGCTTTGACGATGTCTGCCTAGAAGCGGAGGTGACGGGAGGCCGCGGGAACGCGCGAGGCGCCTCATACCTGCCGGCCACATGCTATGAATAGCTGCTGATGGTCACTACAGTTTAAAAAGTCTAGATCATTTAGATATCTGACCCTGCTTAGAGATGGTACTTACTAATTATAGCTTTGCTTTTTTTCCCTCAGAAGTGTGGGGGGGGGCAGATCAGGGTCCCCCCTGCCATCTGTGCCCATGGTGTACACACACACACACATGCTTTCATGTATTTTTTGGTTCGCAGAACCACTTTTGCAGTTGTTTGTTGAAGAGCACACCATCCCTATTTATCTCCATGAAGATGCAGCTTTAGTACCAACCCCCCCCCAAGACTCCAATGGCCACCAGAGGAAGCTTAAACCTACACCTCAAGGTAACCCCCCCATCACATGTAGATGTGTCTTATTTACAGGGCTCCTTTTCTAAAGTACTGTGCCATTTGGACCGGACTGGCTCAGCTGCACGCCTGCCAGTCCAAACGGCCTGACTCTTCAGCTCGTCGATCAGCACCACCCGACAGCGGGGGTGACGCACCCGACCGCAGAGTGCCGGGCCTCATAAACGCGGTCCATCTTTTATGAGCGCCATAAAGAGTGCTGTCGTCCGGGGGGAGGGACGGGCTGGGACAGTGGGAGCTGACACCTCTTTCACGGCGTCTGTGCTGAATTAATGGTGGGAGTTTGCCCGGAGTTTGCCTTTCCCTGGGTTGATGCAGATGCCGGCACTTTCCAGGGCATTGGGGTTCTGCTCCATTTCCTCACTGTGAAATCCCCACCCCCCACATAAGTTTACTCCTTCAACAGCAGACCTTTTATTCGCTTATATACTTCTTCCTCGTTTTTTTGCAGTTTGAAATTCAGAGGCGGTGGTGTCCTGCTCACCCTGTGAGTGACCTCCGGGCTTTTCCGAAGGGACCGACGGCCTCGCTCGTGGGGGCCGGGGGCCTCACTGCCGCCTCCATCCCATCTGTGTCGGCTCTCCAGAGCCCGCCATCCCAACGCAGAGCGGAGCGGTGAGGCTTCCTGAAAAGTACAAATAACACTTTCTGACTGATCACCATGGGCTGTTTGTCAGTGAGAATGCGTAATCGCTCGCTCTCCCTCCCCCACTCTCTCCTCCGCTCTCTTCCTGTCATCTTTTGTACTTCTCATGTTTGTAGACTGCAGGTTTGATTCTGATTATCAAATTAAAGCCTCGCAGGTCAGTGTGTACCCACACACATTACCCACATACCCACATGCGTTACCGGTGTGTCCCATGTGTTAACCAAAAACCACTAGTAGCTAGTAGTAGCTAAGGTCTAAATGGATCAAGGATCAAGTATATAGGAATCCACGAGACATTGGCGCTCCATGCAAGTGTCTGGAAGGAGAGCATGCACTGCATTTTATATCCTGTTGGCTTGACGTAATTTTATACGTACAAACAGCTACCCGTATCAAATTTATTCCTTTAATTTGCATTTACAAATGATAGCACATTCCCTCCTTGTTTCTATCCAAAGCTACTATGAGATATCATCACTTGTTACACGAGTTTCTGATGCCTACTTGCACAATGTCTTGTCTTGGCTTCTCAAACATATTTCTTGTGTTCTCCTATAGGGGGCAGTATTGCACCACAGGCACGATTTCAGTCCTGCGTCATGTTCCGGTGAAGAGGTTGAAAAGAGCGATTCATCTCTGGTAAGTGAAAAGAACATCCACAGGTATTCAGCACCAGGCCCCGTCTCCCAGCCCGAAGACAAAGTCAATTAACAAGGTCTCATATATAACGAGTTTACGCCAGCTCGTTAAGAAATGGCAAAGAAGGCTGACTTGCTGGGACGTGGATGGAAACGAGAGCCCTCCTGCGTGTTAAAGCAGCTCTATGCACCAACCCGAGCCCCGATTAATATTCTTCGCCAGCTTTCGTTTTAGGCTGGTCACGTGGTGTCGCCGCCTCGTCCCCGCGCCCACAGGACTCACATAATTACCTATTTACATTTCACCCCAGCAGCGTTCACTGGTCCTCAACGGCCCAGTGTACGGCGGCCCTGGACCCCCGCCACGTGCCTGAAAAGATCCCACGGCAGCTATGGTCCAGCTCTCGGCGGGCTCGGAAATCGGTGCAGTCACTATGACAACGTTAGGGGAAAAAACTGGGAATTTTGGCTTTACTGGGTCAGCATGGTAAATATATTTCTATTTTCTACCTGCAGGCACGGGTGATAAGGGACTGAGGGCTGCTTTTGTGTAAATCTGAGCGCGCGCCCAGAATTCATTTGGTCCAATCTCTCTGCCTCTCTTCCCCCCCCCCCCTCACAGTCCAAAGGGGTTTGACCCTCCAAGGCTCCCTGGCCGCAAACAGTGATGGACAGAAGGTCAATAATGAGCCCACAAGGCAGCAGCTCTGACTCTGTCCTTGGGAAGGTAAAAAAAGCCACAGGCCCCCAGCCTCATTTTAGGGCATGATGTAAGTTCAAAGATCTGAGCTGGACCCCAGTGATCCCAGCATCTCTGTAGCCAACATGCCAGTATAATGGGTGAGAAGCCTGACAGCCTTTGGGCTCCTAGTTTCTAGAAGACCCTTGGAAAATGTGGAAATGTCATAAATTCCAAGTTTTCTGAGGGTCCATGTTTAGCAGGAACCTTCAAGCAACCCCCAGTTTCCCCACAGTCCCTCTGGACCGTGTAACAAATATGACAGGAGGCTAAGCTGGACGGTGGTGGGAGGGCTGTCGTTTCAGCCATTTCAGAGGGGGGCCAGATGAAACTTCAGGGGCTGAAATGACTCGTTTTTACACCTTGTGGTGACGGGCGAGTGGACAGGGGAATGTCTGAGACACAGCCCTGCCCCCCCCAGCCCTTATTAGGCATAGTGACCTGCATATCTGCTTCTACCCACAATCCCCCCTCCTCATTTTGCATGGAGGGCGACAGTACAGCGTAGCTACAGACCTGGATGTGAATTCTGCAGCTGAGTTCAGGAGAGATGTTCAGTCTCTGGTGAGACAATAATCCTGTTGTGTGAAATTAAAATACTGCTCAGCAAACAGCAGACATGATAGATACATGCATTTCTCTCTTTACTGTCTGACATGTAAATTCTGCTGGATAAAGGACCCCCTCACCTTGAAGTGTCTAACTCCACTGAGTCCTCAACTAAATAAGCCTCTCCTTCTCCAGAAGCAAAATGATAAGTTTGGATAACATGCTGCAGATTGGACAATCCCCGGAGCCTGCCGGATGTGCACCTGGTCGCGGAGATGTTACATTACTGCAAGAAAGCAGCATCCTCTAGATGGCAGTAGAGAGCTAGGCTTCATGGTCAGCAAGGTCCGTCTCTGCTGTGATCAATGAAGTCTCCTTTCCTTAAACGGAACCCCTGCCATGGTAACATTAAGAATCCTTGGGAGATACCGGTGAATCGCCGACTATTTCTTCTGTTTCATATTACAACAATACAGCCTCATGTAGGAGAATATCTGCAAGGGGAAAAACATAATTTTTAAAAAAGCAGTGAAAATCTAAAATTATAACAGCAATAATTAGGCAGCCTCTGTGTTTTGATGCAGAACATATCTGGTTTGCTTTTGAGAGCCTCGAACATCAGACTGACAGCTTGGGAACCTCAAACTTAACCCAGCATCAGGGGCGCAGACCAGAGACTGTGGTGCCACCATATGCTGCCCACGATAATGAACATTTCATTACTCAGTCCTTAATTGCAAAGTTAAAATGCAAATGCAATTAACTTAAAACTGCTTGCTGCATATTAAAACAAAAACTGACAGCTCCGCCTTGGTCTCTTCGCGTGGATTTAATGAAAGACAGTTCTGGAGTACCTGTTTTATCTGTATGTATAAAAAAGACAATTGCTAATGCCTAAAAAACGTAGCCAGACTTGGAACATCAGAGTTAAAGGGTGCCTGTTATAAATGTGGGTTTCATGTTGTTTTCTGAACACCATTAGTTGAGAAAAAAAAAAAATCAAATAAACAGAAACCACAGGGAAACAGGATTTCTAAATGGAGGAAAAACAGTTAGCAGTGAGGCAGAATTTCTAGATCATTCTGATGCATACTTATCCACAGCACAACACATTTATCAAGAGTAACTATACGTGGTTTAAAATAATTATAAGTCACGGTCACATGGACAGTTCCGTTCCTTACGAAAACCTTAAAAGAAACGCAGAAAGGTGACAGCTCTCGGATGTCTTCAGGACATTCCCAAACAAACGAGCTGCGGTGTGTGACACTTACATAAATATTAACATCTGCATTGAGAATTAATCTGTCTGTTAAAGGCAAACGGAGTGACATGCAGTGATTAGCATTTGGGGAAGTCAGAGGAAAACGAAGGAAGTCAGTTTGTCATGAGATTCGCGAGACTTCGGTGCATAATTTGGCAACATATAACTTTACAAAAGGCATCGGCTGCTTACAGCCCTCGAGCATGTTTTCCTTCAAGGCTAAAAAAAAAAAAAACAGCGTTGATGTGTAGGAAATATATTCGTCCTTTAGCCTGGATCTCTTCAAGGTCATGTCAGAGCCTGACCTGAAAACAACGAGCGCAGACACATGCGTAGAAGCGCGAAAGCAATGTCAACGATGACCGTGAAACAATAGCAGCGAAGGAGAGCTAGACCCTCGAATTGCTTAGCCTGCGATTCAGCTTTTATGGAACTCTGCCTGGATGAGCGCCGAGCTTATTTATTGTAACAGAAAACTGTTTACATGACTGTACGCTGCGGTCGGCGTGAAGATAACTGCCAGCATGGCTCAGACACTTAAGTAAATAGAGAGCGTTTGTCCATACTGAAAAGCAGGTGATTACACACAGGTGTGGTTGTTTAGTTAATTAAGCAATCAACATCCCATAATAGTATGAGTCATGTCTAAATATGCTGGGCAGGAGCTGTTGGCCATTCTTTTGAATCTTGGGTCTAGAGGAGGGTGGTGCAGTAAATGAATGAGAGGCAATTCTGGGGGGGGGTATGTAGCAAAAATTGTGGTGGTTATGGCAGCTAACATTTTCTATTTTATTTTATTTTTTTGTATAGACTTGTGACCGTGATGCTTATGCAAGGCAAAAAGAGGAAGCAGCTCTCAGTCAGTTGACAGAACTCATCAGTCTAATGTGTGAGACAGCCTCCATCAGTTTACAGAGGGGTGGAAGGATGTCCAATGTCAAATGAATCATCCTTCACCCGGGTCTCAGCAAGCTGTGATGGTGTAGGGTACTCTATCCTAAAGTCCTCAGTGATCATGTTCATCATGCATTTCTGTTCCAGGGCAATGGAATCTTCTGGAATGGTTTCTGTATATTAACGGGTACCAATACAATTTGGTCCAGTGTAGTAGTAAATGGGAACGATGGGGCTCAGGTGCCCAAGCTTGGCACTTGTGCAACTATATCTTATCCTACAACGGGCTGTTCAGTAACAGTGAAGGCACAGTCCCGCTGAGGTACGTTAATCGCTGGGCTTGCTGAGCAGGTGTGCATTTTAGTAACTGTCTGAAATGAAGATCTGAGGAAACACCAGAGATCTGCGGTCACCAGTCTGAAAGCACTGTGATTAATCTGTGGTGGAGCATTCAGTCTCTCCTGCCAGTCACATGGATGATTACAAAGAATCCTCCTCTGTAGTTATCAGACACTTCTATTCTCTTCATTTCTTAACAATTTTAAAACTTAAGAGTTGATATTTATCTGCAAATTCTTTGTTTCAGTCTTTGTATGACTTGGCCAAGTTTTAATCTTGGCATTCTAAGCACATAATTCTTCAAAACTTTCAAATCAAGATGCACCAAGACACAAATCAGTCTTTTCCTCTCAAGGAGAATAGTTCAGCTATTCAACAGAAGTCTTATGAGACCTCATTCACTGCAGTGGCCCATGTAAAATTGAAAAAATGGGCCGTTTTCTTCTCGCACTGTAGACTGGAGGATGTGCTGCTGCCCCTACGCCCATGCTGGGAATCTCCAAACAGATGCTGAGCCGCTGGATGGACTGGCTTCCTGAGAGCTAGCCTGAGGCTTTCAAGCATGTGGGCAATCTCATCGGTACCTTAGACTCCATGGTGTCTCAGAACTCACTCTGTGATATAACATCCTGGTAACGGCACTGAGGAACCTGTCAGACTGTGAAGGCTGCTAAACGTAACATGACTGTGTTATGTTTAAACTTCTCATTTCTCTTAAGGCTGTCCTCATCCATTGACATTAATGAGGCCACGGAACCACATTACCCAATGGTTTCCTGTTAAGCGTTTATTTAAGGGTTCATGCAAACTATGTAAAAGATACATTATACAGCTTAATTTACATTTTATCCAGTTTCTCACCAGGTGATTAGAAGAGTGTGGGACGGGGAATGTCACACCGTAACTGAGCAGTCGCTACACAGTGATCATCTGCTTGTCAAATAGGCTTTTCCTTTGTTTGTTATTGTTTTGGTGGCACTTGGTGGTATAATTGGTTCAGATCACAATTGAAATTCATCAGTGTAAAGGAATGTTTTTCTTGCTGGACTTTAGCCCTTAGTTATAAGGTTTTATTGCCCTGTTTATATATACAGTCAGAGTATTTGGCTCAATTACTTGTTCCCACAATATTGCACGTTTGGAATTAGACCAAGCTGTTGGTCTTGTTTATTATAGATCTCTTATTTTTATTCGAGCACCGCACAGTTTAAAGCAAATCAGTTGGGCAAGCCCCCGAGGACGTTATATCACCACGCTTATCAACATGTAATTCACAGCTCCTGTTTAAGGGACTTGGTGGTTTCCACAGCATGTGTCTGATGAGAACAGAGGGCTGTTTATGACTTGAAATAAGGCTACACTTTAATGGCTGTCAGCAATCACAAAGACACATCGCATGAGTGGCACAATCTACCCGGAATACATCTCTGAGAATATTTACATAAACTCAGCAACAAAGTATATGATGATGCGATCTGTAAAAAAAAGAGGGGGGGGCATGAATCGATAGAGAGTAAACACACGCGTGCAGCCCTGTCTTCAGCCCCTTGTTAATGGGCAGTAACACCCTTCCAGGCTGCGTGGAGGTGTGAATCCTTTCGCTCCGGTCTGGTCTACGGACGTAGGTAACGGGCATGAATTATGGGGCTTCAGTGGCGGCTGATTAATCATCTCTGCTGCGCTGCCCCTTCGGTCTGACGTAAGGTCGGTCACACATTGCTTTGAAAAGTAAAGCTACGGCACCCCCCAAAACACACACACACACACATATGCAGCTGTCCCTCCCTCCCTCCTTTTTCTTTCCCTCTCTCTCCCTCTCTCTTTCCCCCAGCATTGACTCCCCAGCACTGGCATAGCCACCAGGAGATCCTGCTGAACCAGGGAGAGGAGAAGCAGGGCGGGCTGCACGGTGCGCCAAACCGAAGTGACACCCCCCGAAAGGGACTCGAGGCTGGACCGGGACTGGCGCGCCGCTGTCGGAGCCTTCAATCCGCCACCATGTCCCGATTTATGCTCACCTTTCTCACGATATCGGGATTATTTCCTGCGACCGAAGGGCTGATCACAAAGCAAGGTAAGGCAGCGGAGGGGATGCTGCCAAGTCGCCGCAAACTTAATGCGCCGACCTCATGTTGCAAAAAGAAATCTAAATGGGAGCGTTTATGCATTTCTGTTAAATAGCAGCTCCGTTTTAAAATTGATAATTAGTATTGGCATAGTCTGTTTCATAACATTGCATTTTAAGATGGGCATTTGTCGGGTCCTGATCCGACACAACACTGTGTTTTAGGTTTTTTTTTTTATTTAATAGCACGTTTCAGTCTGCGGGGTTTACAGCCGTTTTTTTTGCTAAACATTATGAAGCATATTAAGGCAGCTGTCCCCCGATAACTGCGCACTGCTGTGAGACGCGCACCGCTTATATTCATCCACAACTTTACATCATTTGTTCGCCTACGTGTTTCGCATTTGCTTTCCTTTAATAAATGCAAAATAATTATATTCAATCCCATGCCGTGAATTCAGGTGGCGCTTGAAACACGTCTAAAACTGCTCCCTTTGACTGCTCAGAAGTTAGTCACCCGAGGCTCGCTATATAAAATTTGATACAATTAATCAATTCAATGATAGATCAGTAAAGCCTTGTTTCTTTGGCGCAGCTATGCTTTTTGGTGACTGAGATCCGTATGACGTGCATTTATAAGCGATATCCCGTTAAAATGCGAGACGTCGCCCCGGGATTCACATTTAGATAATAACAGCCTGTAAAAATCCCTTAATTTATCCCAAATAACAATATAAATCCCGACGCGTTTATTTGCGCTGTGTCAAAGGGCTGGTTTAAAACCTAAAATCCCAATGGATTGCTGCGATATCTGTCTAATGGGAAAAAAAAACAAGTTTGCATGTTATTCAATGTTGAATTGCTGCTATTTAGCCGAATGAAATGAAAGAGCAGGCAAACTGCGCTCATTTACAACAAGGTGCGTCTGCCAAGCGAGCGCAAAAATAATAAAAGACTAAATTCTGACAGTAACCGGGCTGCTATATGGAAATATATACTTTTCTGATCAATAATTTTAATTAACTTTATAGTATGTAGCTATTTGCAATTTTTTAATGAAATTCTGGGCTCCTCTGTAGGCGAGAATCACGCAATTGAATATTTTTACTCGTCTTAAAAAGCCGAAATGGAGTTTCTGTGATTTTAATTAGATTTGGTCTTGCAGGTAGGCCGATGCCGTATCTGTGCTTATTTTATTATTTCGCTACCATATCGTGTGAAGAGCCCAACTTTATATGCCGAAAACACCAGAACGCATGCCTATAGACTGAAACTGTGTATTTCTAGTAAATCCCTGGCCTGGACGTGTTCATTTTCACCCCTAATCGTGGCAAAACACCTTTCTTTAAATGCTCTGCTTTGCAGACATGCACCTGCAGTAGCTCTCTCAGCCTGGGTAACACGTGTCCTAACCCCTGCTGCAAACAGGGATTCACAGCTGCCTTTATTCAGCCCCTGTGCTGATTAATTTCCACCCACTCTGGCACTATTAAGTGTAAATGATACACACTGAAGATACGTTCTCAAACACATCTGTTAAACGCAATACTCTGCGTGCCCCAAGCATCCACTCGCAGTAGACCGAGAGAAGTTTCAGCTGTCATACTGAAGTAAAATGCGTTTTTTTTCTGTCTTGTTGAGTTGTGCTTTCAGGCAAAGCTTGACCTCATGGCCACAGAAGCTAAATCTGGGGTTAGGCTGAGATGTTTTCTCCTTATGTGCTGATTTATGTGAAACCCTGCACACATTCACTACTGACTGAGCCACCCGCTCTCCTTGGTGCTTCTTAATTTGTTATTATATCCATTTAGCCAGCAGCCGTAACTCTCCATCAGCACCACTAGCCTCCAGAGGACAGGCGCCTGGTCAGGTGCACAGTGTGAGCTGTATGAATGCAGGTGATGTCGGTCTATGCAGTGCCCATCGCCCCCGGTAACTGTGGCAGCATCCGGCCGATGCTGATGAAGGGCAGAAGGGGAAGGAGGGGGGTGAGTGCTGGAGCCCACGGGATGACCCAGAAGGCTGGCTGGCGACGTCGAGGCCGTTCTGATTTCCATCCCGTTACATCATGTTCCTGTGACATGCCGCACACTGAACGTGCCGCCTTTACTCTAAGGGCGGGGCATGTTCCGGAGGTATCCGCACAGAAATGCTTCAGTGGCGTTGAGTTGAGGAAGCGTGTACGCGGCTGGTGGAGGATTGGCCGCAGCCTGGCTCACCATCACTACTGGCTGACCGAAGAGACTGGGGTTTGACTTTACGGCTGAATGCTTGTACCCTGGGGGGTATTTCTAACAGGACGTGTGTCATTTCTCTGCTACCAAACTGTAGGAGTGCGAGCGTGAATCAGGTAGAAGCTGAATGCGATGAAAAGCTCACTTCTGCTGATGGATTGGGAATGGATTCCTCTCCTATGCTTCTCAGGCGTTTGCATGTGGGATCAGTGCCCTGCTGATGTTCAGACTCGCAGTGATGGACATGGTCCATTTACGCAGACAATATGGACGAGTGTTTCCAGCCACTCTCTAACAGTGGAAGACTTTCACGCTCGCCATACTGTCTGCAGTCCTCTGTTGAAGCTCTGCTTAATCCCAGTTGAAGGGCGCGGGTCTGTTTGCTGTACTCATGCTGTTTCCTTTGTAAAAAAAAAAAAACAGCTTAGATGCATGTTGTCAAACCTGCAGAACTTACACAGGATGGCATGTATCTGTCAGACCGGCAGGTGAAGCAGTGGATTGTGGGTGTTGTACTGCCTCGGGGGTCTGCTGTGCTATAACCTTAAAGAGCATTTTATGTGTTATAATAATTGATACTTTTTTGATCCCCGTGGGGAAATTCTCTTTACGCCTCTGTAGGTGAGAGCAAGCTGGGCACAAAGGGCAGCCACCCATAGCAGCGCCCAGGGAGCTGGGGGGGAGGGGTTAAGGGCTTGGCTGAAGGACCTGCAGATGTACTGAGACCATGCTCAAACCGGCGACCTTCCGAGCAGAGGCACAGAGGCGTAGCCCACTGGGCCACACGCTGCCCCCAATATAACCTTGCAACCTTAAAGAGCATTATTTTCGAGAAATGAAAAGAGTCTCATTATGTTGCATCTGCCTTAGCTGAGTCAAAAGGCAAGTTTCAGCATACAGTCGTGGAGATGCTGTTTCTGTCTTCCCTCGGTAATGTCGTTCTTATACCTTGGGGACTTTGTTGGTGCACGGGAAGGGGTGTTAGGGGTGCTCTGTCTGTTGAGACCTGGTAGATGCTCCCCCCAGCCAACGATAGAGAGGCAACGCGTACACGTCAAACGCCTCGGTTTACTTAGCGCTTGAAGCATGCCTGTCCCCGCCAGGGTGCATCCAGAGTGTCGCCCTCCAGGGCCTCATGCAGGAGCTGCGGTGCCCCCAGGGGAGCATTCAAGGGCAGAGAAGCTGAGTGTTATCTAATGCCAAGGGGCAGACACTAACCGAACGTAGATGTGCAGAGTACAGGTCATAAGGATCACATCCAGGCATTGTGCCGGCTTGTTGTTGGAGCCCCATTCGACAGGTCAGACTGACAGGCGGAACTGGGATGGGGGGGGGGGGTCAGGAAGGTGGTCCCTATAGATGCACAATATATCTCATGCATGATATATCTCTTATATCTTATCGGTATATCAGTGTGGACCAACGTTCGTTAAAAGCCAAGACATCAGCACTGGTCCTGTGTGTCAAAACTGGCCAATATTGCCGGCTGGTATTTAGAGACTTTAGTCAATATTAAACGTTATTAGCACCTTCTACTAAAACTGTAACGAGTAAAATGATGGAGATGATTGCACTGGACGATCAGCCATTTTCCATGGTGCCGGATGAGTGATTTCATTGGCTCGTACAGCACTTAGAACCTCGCTACAGTCTCCCAGGTCAGCACTACTTTGCTGAAGTCTCTCTGCCTGCATTATATCATGTGCTTGCTACAGACATTCATGGAAGCTTAAGAAGTAATGTTTCTGACTTCAGTTTCACTAAAGAATTGTTCAGCTCATCGGTTAACCTTGTATCGGTATCGGTTACTAGTAATATTAGAGAATAATGCATCAGTTATGGGTAATGGCCAAAATTTTCATATCGGTGCGCCACTAGGGGGCGCCCACTGGTATCCGCAGGCTGGGTCTTTAAGCTGAGCCAGTCCTGCGGGTTTCTAGACGGATACTTGATGGATACTTGGAGGCATAATGGAATGGCCTTTGAACCCTGGAAGAGCAAAATGAATGCAAAACCATCTGCGAAATGACAGTGTTGGGTCCTCGATTTGACAGCTTTCTCGTGGACGGGTCGCGTGACGCAGTGCCCATTGGAATGCGGCCGTATGTGTCCCTGCCCTGCCCAGGTAGCGTACGTAGCACTTCTGCTTCCTACGTGGCCTGATGCCATATTAGTCTCTTCTAGGGCTGGGATATGGCACTATTCAGAAATATCAGTATAAACGTTAAGAATTTATAATAAGTAATGTGATTATTCTATTAAAAATGAACACTAAAATAACTAAAAAATGAACAACATAGAAAAACACTGCACAACAGTAATGTCAGTTGTTATACTTGCCTAAGGAGCGGCTCACTGTGGTACTCGTTCCACTTGTTCTGGCATCATTTGCCACTGGTTGTCTTGTGTTCTGTTGAATATCCGACTTCATCTGGCTTTGACATTTACTTGTGTTAAAATGACAGTACAGAAATAATTACTGTGTGCGCAAAATAATTAAAGTAAGTGTAAGAAATGTGTAACAATTCAACATTTTTCAAGAGTAATGTTCAACTATACAGAATATTCCAGTATCTGGCAGTGCCTCGGTCCCGACGTTGCCAGATACACGACGTTGTCTTGTACACAGATTTACTGCGTGTTTCGTTTTCAAAATAACTAGAACATATGTATTTCCCTGCAGCCTATACGAACCCTGTGAAAAAAACGAGAATCGTTACAATTTTTTTTTCTCAATTGCTCATTTAGGTGAGAAGTGTTTTTTTTTTTTACTGGAGTAATTCAGGTCGAGTACTTTGTTCAAAAGTACAAGAGCTGAAACATGATGGGACTATCTGCATCCAGGTTGCGAGGTAAAATTTCCCTGTAGAGACGTTAATGGCTTATTTACAATAATATGATACAGGGTGATGTACAGTAGAGGACTAGATGTTTAGGTGTTGCAGTTGGAAATCCAGCTCTGCGTATGAGTGTTAAATTTTGAGCTTTAAGTCATACCCCTGTTACTGGTTTTGGAACACTCAGAGTGAAGTGTTACGGTTGGCTTTACCACTGCCTTTCCACTACAGGTTAACAGACACCTCTCCAGTGTGCCGACACAGACTGGGGTCAAAGGTCAGGTCACATGGCCGTAGCCTTTGTACACTTACTTGAGAGGGGCTCCTGTGTGTACATAAGAAATTAAACTTGTTTAAAAACGCAGGCTGTGTTTGCCAGGCGCACGCACTGTGTTACAAGCCTCTGGCAGCTGCGAAATTTGACTGAGCGCTTTGGCTTTGCCTTTCCTTCAGAGGGGACTTTTCTCAGGGTCTGATTGGCTGGGTCTGCCGTCCAGGTTGGCATCTTTATGAGGGCCTCAGGATGTGTCCTACATAAGATCCAAACTCTGATGGAAACCTTATTTCCTGGCCAATTTTTGTATATTAATTTGTGTTCTTCACATATGGGCTGGCAGCTGGGTTTTTGTTGTCCAGACAGGAAACGTTAAGGTTAGGGTGTGATGATTTCCAACGCCGTCAGTCCTACAGGTGAGGAGGACAGAGTGTACTCAGACTGAGAAGGAGAAGTACCCCTCGCTTCTGGGTTTCATAGCCCAGCTGTTTTGTGGTTTTTGGTAAGTGTTGTCTTCTAGTGGATTAAAAATATCCCGTACAATGGTTTGGACCTTCCCATTTCTGGCACAGAGTCTTTTTTTTAACACTATTGTTTACGCTTTTTAAATTCCCATCTAATATTTCAGTGTCACTCCATTCAGCTTGAAGCTCTCTGTGTTTTAAGCCTCGTCTGCCGGATTTAATTATCTGTTCACATCCACTTAGTGCTACGAAGGAGCTGTTTATGAATTAGGCTGTTTGGAGCTGTGCTTGGCCTGATGAGAGTGGCTCTAAATCGTTTTCCATTTGGCTTCAGGTTTTACTTGCGTTTCACTGCGCCTACCTATAAGTGAATGTGTTATGTACTGTGCTTGGCTTGTAGAAGTTTGTCAGTTTTAAATTTGCTGATGAACCACCTGTATTTTATTTAGATATTTAGAACCGCAGAAAGGTTAACATACGGCTCCACTTATTGTTTAGTGTTTTATTCTGTAATACATTATATAATTTTAAAACTAACATTTGGGAATAAATTTATATAACCGATCATTATTTTAAGTGCTGCTTGTAAATTAGAATATGATATTACCAAAACGTTTTGCGTAATACGCTTTACTTTACTGTATCTCTTTCACTGAGAAGTACTTCTGTGTAATCTGAATGTACAATGTGTTGTTCTGATAAAATCAGTATGTACACACTAATGAGACTTTGAATATACAGAATCCAGGCGACGCCGGTAACACTGTTAAAAATGCTTTTGTAACGCACGCCTTTGTGATGAAATTTACAGGCCTAAAACGGGCCGAAACGACACTCCGTTACTCCCGAAACAGTCCTTTGCTTTTGTGCGGAGCCTCTTTGTGCAGCCCTTTCAGACCTTAGCCCGTTTGGATCGGAAGCCACCTTCTGCACCATCATGAGCAATTTGCTTTATTTCTTTTTTTTTCCCCTGATGAAAATAATTTTTTTCACTCTGAGGATGGATTAACAACACCCCACCCCCACCCACAAATATTTAGCAAGCCCCCAGGTGAGAAATATTGTGAAATTGGGTGGATTTAAAGAAGAAATTGTCAGCTTTTTCTGCTGCTTTAAGTAGAAATTAAACTTCGGAGCTTTTATAACAGCAAATCATCAGTTATTATTAAGCATCAGGAGCGCAAACATTCAGAGTAATGTGAGATGCAAAATGGATGCAGATAGTAACTGAAAGGCAATTAATCAGAGCAGAGCCTGAATCAGCTCTCGTCTCTGCAGCCGGGACTTTTATTTAGTGATTTTCTTCCTGCTGCATTAAGAAGCTGTTTGTTTGTTGCAGTTTTTCAGCCACAATATGACACATCACGTTTTAAAAAAGTTACATTGGACGTAATTCGAAGAATCCGTCTTGTTTGTGTGTATGTTTATTGTGAGTAATATCCCTGTTCATATCGACACCCGGCTTGCCTTTTCTTAAAGTGCCGGCCACTTGTTCTCTATTGAAATTGATTGTGACTGATTATCGTGGTGTGCTTTATTTTTCCCATGATGCCCTGCCCCCATCTTTGCTTAGACGTATCTTAATCGTATATTGAGTTATTTTCTCTCTCTCCTGCCCGTGTTTGATGATGCCTCGTCTGCAGTGGCCTCCTTACCAATAACCTGGGCGGAGAACGTCATCCGGCATGGACCTCAGGGCCACGCAAAGGCTTTTGTGGGGTCTTATCAGGAATTAGTGCACTTAGCCATTCTGACTACCTTTTCTGGTAACGGACACACACTCCCCGCTTTGTTGAAGCCCTGGGATTCATCATGCTCACGTCTGCTTAATGGACCTGGGCTGCCTCTAACACCAATTGTGCTCTGCATGTATAAATATATGTTTTGCTTATGTGCTTAATTCATCTCGGGCATGCTGTGATTCATGCAACTTCGATCTGGAGTCGCTTTGTGAATGTAAATGATTTATATGCTCCTGCTAAACTTTTGGCGTGGCATATTACAATAGTCTATTTATATTTAACTGGCTGCTCGGGAATGCTGAGCCCTCGAAAACAAAATTTGTCTCTGGGGTGCTCGCACCTTCTGCCGGAACATGAGAGTACCGTGAAATGCAGGCTATTATCTTTGCAATAAGCTAACCTGCAAGTGGCAGAAACATGATTGAATGACCCTAAAATGGTCCTGTAGATCCTAATGATTATTAACTCATGATAACTGAAAGAAACACTTGCCTTTTTGCAGCATTTTTTTGGGTACTATTTCAATATCAAAATAGGCAATAAAAGTGGGGGTAGATGTCCTGAGGTGAGGTAAAGTCAGCTGATATTTGTCACATGGTCCATCTCTTTTGGGCAACGTGTCATGTTGACATCCTGTAGTTTTTTATCTTTCCTCAAGATGCATTCAGTGTAATTGGACATGCAGGTGGAATGGCGTGGTCTTATCGAGAGGCTGACAGGCATGCTGAAACGTCCCTGGAGGACCTGCTGCCTGTTGTCCTCCTTGTTTGTCAAGCAGGGCTTGGTGCTGTTTGGATGCTATCACGGCTTGGTGCTGATTGGATGGCTTCGGGGCTTGGTGCTGATTGGATGGCTTCGGGGCTTGGTGCTGATTGGATGGCTTTGGGGCTTGGTGCTGATTGGATGCTTTCATGGCTTGGTGTTGATTGATTGGCTTTATGGCTTGGAGCCTATTGGATTCTTTTATGCCTTGTTGTGCCCTCTGGCATTTTCAGGGTTTTGACCAGACATGAGAAGCACACAATTTTGAGATATTTTAGCTGTCTTTGGTACAAATTTTTTATTAAATTGTTAAATATGTATCCTGTGACCCAATGGCACAAACCGGACTATGACAATGGTCTTTTCTGGTGCTATGAAATGATTTAGGTCCCCGTAAGGTTGGAAGTCTCATCATGACTGGGTCAAACTCAATTTAAAATTTACAGATGGAAGATGGGACAGGTGATGTTAAAAATAGTCCCGGAGGTCCAGCATGGGCTGAACATAACCGGGATAGACTAGAAGAATAAGTGGTTTGTTCTCACTGAAGAGAGCAGGCCAGTGAAGATGATGCAGAATGACTTTGAGGTTCTTGTGTGGCCAGTTTTAGCAGTGACCTGGGGTCAGAGACGCATCAGCATGATCTGCACAGCAGACTCACCTTCCACAGTGAGCTCTTACACTTACTGCTGCAATCTAAACCTTTTATGCTGAATATTTCATTTCCCATGGGTTCCATTCTCTGCTCTGCTCTCTCTGTGTTAGCGTAGCTCCCTAATCCGCTGAATGGTTCGTCGATACGGCGAGAGGCCTGCAAGCGGACAGCTGCCACACCATCGATTACGGGCGCCGTCCTCCATGCATGCTAGCTTTTGAATTGACTGTGATGGCATGCGAAGGCACGGCTCGGGCAGGTGATGGGAGCGGCGGGCTCTGTAGCACAGCATGTGTGAGTATGTCATCACTTCACACACCCAGCCGTGAGGCACGTATCCGAGCCAGTCCGTTCATCTGAAAATGGCTCTTCTCCTCGCTCTGTGTGGGACAAACGTCTTATAAAAAACGTGGATCTGAAATGGATTCGTTTCTCACAAAGGCCTTTTTACAAAGAAAGCAAAACTTACGTCCCCAAACCTGCCTTGATGTCGACCAACAAGGCCTGTTCTAGGCTTTCTGGTTCTTTTTGATAAAAAATGTACTTGCCTGTGAGGCAAACGCGTATAAATTTTCATGCTGGAATGAGACTCTGGATTTTCAGCGCACTGGGAATAGATTGCTTCTCCAGATTTGTGTTTCTGACACATTACCTGGGCCTTAAAAAACAATCTAGCAGCTGCAACCGAAATATTCCTCGAGCCCGGCATGTGAAATGGGAAGCAGGGGCGGCGGCGGTGTTCCATGTTCTCTCTCTGTCGGTAAATAGACGCTCGTCTGAGGCACAGAGCTCTGGATACCTGTGTGCTGGTTTTTCCCCTCTGGGGAGCGGCCTTTATGGAGTCCTTCACAGTGTCCTGGACATCTCTTCGATTACTTTATGCTTAAAAAAAAGGCTTATGTTTTTAAGGGCCTTTGGAGGTGACGGGAGGGTGACCTCAATTTGACAGCTTAATTTAGCAGTGTCTAATTGAGATAGTGTTGCCTGGATCTCTGGTGTGTTGCCTGATTCTTGTGTTGTGTTTTTTCCAGGCTTTGGGGCCACAGATATTTTAATTTTTAATGATTCGTTTTCTTGTTTCTTTTTTGTTTGGTATCTGCTACCGCTTGTTATATACGGGATGGAGGTGACTACCTCTCAGTGCTGTGGTTTCTCCTTTCATGTCCGTACTGAGCAAATATAAATCTCAGGGAAAAAAAAAAATAAAATAAAAACAAGCTCAATAACCTGGAGGGTGAAAGAGCCAAGAAGTGGATTTAAAGCGACAGGCAGCCGAAATGAAACAAAATGAACAAGTTAGGGAGAAAACAAACAATAACGGAGACGCAATCATGCACCTGTGAACCTGTAACGTGGGTCAAACTGAACCTGTTGGATCTGCCGCCACATGTCTGTTCCCCTGACCGCAACTCCGCCACGGATGGCGCCCCCTCCCTGCCGGGCCCGGCGTCCATCTCCAAAGCCCCTCAGTCGCTATAGAGCAAATTACTTTCCTGTGCCGGGTGTTGTCTGCCTGGGGTTATTGTTTGGGATTAACGCTAATCTCCGCTCCGCCACCACTGCGGTCTTCTGGAAGCACGTCCCCGGATCCACCCCCCGCCCTGACGCGGAGATGCAATTAAATCCTGTCCTAGTATGGCACCCACCAGGACTCCAGCATCACAGGCCAGAAGTGGCTGATTTCTCTCTTTAATATATATTGAATTATTCATTTAAGATGATATATTACGTTTTATAAGATTATATATATTTTATATTTATTCAGGAGCTGCGTGTGACGACTGGCCAGCATTCTGTGCCTGCGGACTCCCCAGGCGGAATGGAGATTACGAGAGCAAGCGGCCAGAATTTATTCCGACATTTAATAAGCCGCAAACGTGGCTTTGAAGTATCAGAAAAAACGAAGAGTGGAATCGATCGGAAAAGTCTGGCAGCCGGCGTTCGTTACTTTACAAGCGCCACGTTAAAATGTTGCATTTTAATAATTTGCTTTATGAATAATTCGCATGGTATCCATAGGTTCATGTTGGTTCCCAGAGGGTGCCGGGAAGATATGGCTGGTAAATTAGACACTGGCATTTGTCGAGAGCCCTGCAAAGTCAGATGTGGAGAGTGCATCTCATTTATAACCCGGTGCAACCTCGGCGCAGATGATTACTGTACTCCATACGCAGTGTGTCTGTAAGACCTGCTTGTAATTGAAATGCGTACATGGAGAAGCTCACGCCCGGCTTTTTATCTGAGGTGTTTTTCACTGTCATAAGTATCATGACTGAACAACACGCAACGAGGGTAGAAGATGGAAGCCATTCTCTGCAGAATCAACAGCCTGCGGTGAGAATGAGTCTGCTTTTTAAACTGTCATTTCTTTAGAGTCATTCTCTAAAGGGGAATGGTAATTTGATAACATGCCCTACATGCAGACTACTTGTTTATTTGAAGTGAGAGTGAGGGATTTTTTAACTTACTGTGAGACTGCTGTCCTGTCCAGTGGGTATGCATGAATGGGCGTATTTGTAGATGATTTTTTGTTCACAATATTGAGACAAATTGAGAAGAAACGATTTTCCTGAGATCTGGAAGTGGGGATGGTGCTGCTTGGAGGGCAGACAGGAGGGCAGCACATAACCCAGATCGTCCGCGGCAACACCGTCGAGGGGTCCGGCGCACCTGAGCACAAAAACCCCATCGATCTAATCAGGGCTCTAATTGGACCAATTAGCTGGCGGTGGTTCCATGAGATGAAGCAGCTTGATGGCGGATTGATTTTAGCTGCACTGGGGTGCCCCGCCGAGGCCCCTGGCCTCTGGAGACGACGGCTGGCCGGTTTTGTGTTTGCATGTTGCAGGTTGATGGACCGCTTCCCAGAGCCCCGGTATGGGCATGCGGGCAATGCAGCGGTATCCAGGCTGCAATGTGCGTAGGCGGCCGGCTAATTAATGACTCATTGTCTGCAGATGGCGCCCCCTCCACCTCACGATGGTGTAACGCCTGACACCCTTACCATAGGCGATCAAGGATGCAGAACCGACGCAGGTGATGGGGTGCAGAGGCACCGGCCAGCGCAGACGCACTTCTTCGTTCTGAGGATTAATGCAGCCTCAGCTTGTGAGGAAGTAGGTGGGGGCGGGGGGCGCTGGTGCGGATAATGTTTTTGCACATGTGACATCACTCAGTGTCAGGTGATCAGAGCTGAGTAGGTGTGGTAGGCTGGGATTTCACAGGATATCAGTCCAAATGAAAGCGGACCCTCTACTCAGAATTTGTGGCAACTCCTCCCTGTTAGCGACATGGCTAACGTAAACGGGTAGCATGCGTGTTCCCTGGGGGGGACCGGGGCTGTCAGTCCGACACGGCGATCGTCACGGGGATGGCCGTGCTCTTTGCGGTGCCGCTCAGCAGCAGGCCTCCTGGACACGCCGTGCCATTTTGCTGGAGTGCTGAGGCCGACACCTTTAAATACCAGCAGAAATGATTTGCACGTTTCTTTTTAATAGGTCACTCTCATTCATGAGAGAGCAGCTGCTTCCACAGGCTAGTCCTGGTCGATCTTACCGTCCTAAAAACTATCAGACTTCCCTCTTAGGTGCCCTGATGATCTTTTTGTTTTCTCAATAGCCACGGTCCTCGCAAACGGACCAAACTCCCACCCACGTGCCGACAAGCAGGCCATCCATGACACCTGTGGCAGAACGTGACTTCCTGACATTACGTCAGGCTCTCACGACAGAGTCAAACGCGATCAGCTATTTAAAGCAGGATCATTCTGGATAAAATGACGGCCTGCGGTGACAGCAGTATCAAAGTGTTAAAATCTTAATGCCATAATGCTGGGTCTATGCTAAAGAGGAATGGAGAACCGTAATTGTAACACGAGTGTGATGATTCTTCCAGGGGATCTAAAGCCATCAATAGCAGATGGGAATTAAAATTCAACATGAGAAAAGCAGCCAATCACACATACTGTTTAATTAAACAAAAAAAAACACACACACACAAAATCCCATTAGTGTCAAACATTCACTGCTGAGTTAAGTGTGGGATTTCATGCGTGGTTTTATCGTTCGTTTTGTTTTGAGAATGAAAGAGAAATCTGTGAGCCCTTGCCTATGTTATTCCTTGATTATAGACACCAATCATATCCTGTACTGAGAAAATTGAATTTTCACCCTTTTTTTATTAGTGGGCCTTTATCTGGCGAGATTACGATAAAGAGGGCCTCGTTTTTACGGAGCCCGGCTTTCCAAGGAGACTCCCGCTCTCTGCGGACTCCGTCGCTTCAAAGATCTCTGCGCCGCTCACATAATTGAAATTTATGTTCGGCTCCATCGCATTGAGATTGTCCTGCACTGATCTGTTCTTTATTCCTTCCATGTATCATAACTTTGCTGTAATTAAACTCTCAGATCCTACAGGTCAGGCCCAGGCCTTGGATTCCCACGTTTTTAAACAGATCTTTCTGGAACAGATGGGGTGCTAATGTTTTCCATTTGACACGATATCTGCTTTTCCCCCAAATATCTTTGTGTCTGATTATAACAGTTTCTCATTCCTTATCTTACTTCCCCTTAGAATCTTTTGCCTTCAGATGATGGACTTCCAAAAAAGGTATTGAGTAAATGAGCTTTTTAAATGTGTGTGATAGCATCACAGATTGCACAGTTGTACTGTGGTGTCTCCTGGGTATTCTGTGGTCATTCTGTCCCCTCCCCACACTCTGGTAATATACTCAGTCCATCTCATTTGTATCTAATTGGCTCCTTCAGTCACTATAAAATTGGACCCCAAAGTTGAGGTCTACATTCACTACCAGTATGTAACACAATGCCTGACGAGTTTCTGGGTGATCATAACGACAAACGAGCTCAGTTCAGCCGGCTCATGTTCACACCCCTGCATGGCGACAGGCTGGTCTGTCTCCCTGCTGCCCACTGTTGTTGTGGTTTCCCTCGTCCCCCAGATGTCCTGCCTACATTTTTTTTTATTCAGCATTTTTTGAGAATGCAGGGTCAGGCGCTGGATCAGCTGGAGGTTGAGGGTCTTGCTCCAGGAACCAACAGTGACATCACTCTGCCCATTCTGGGAACTGAACCTGTAACTTTCTGGTCAGAGGCACATCTTCCTATCCCAGGGAGCCACACTCTGCCCGTTTCCTGTGTCGTTGGCATTCCCACAAACCCTCTGCGTCCC
>JAAGVU020000001.1:51286112-51300299 GCA_011763525.2 Mormyrus iriodes
AATATTCTAGGTGGGGTCTTACCAAGGAATTGTATAATCGTAGCATCACCTCCCTTGACTTAAACTCCACACACCTAAAGATGTAACCCAACATCCCAACATGTATAACCTAACCTGGTGTTGATTGGCAGGCTTGGCCACACCCGCCACAGGTGGACTCTGGGCATTATGGCACAAGGCTGTGCCACTCCTTTGGGCACAGAGTACACCAGCGTCTGGTTTTGGGTACCCGCTGGTTATTCCTGTAACCTGCCCTGCTCTGACGTGGCCTGTGCCTGGGGGGTACGGCATTCCCGTTGAAGTTATCCGCCCCCCCTTCCTGCGCCTGTCTTTGTTATGGCGGCAGCATCCCCGGATGGCTGAGTCCTTATTACTTTCACTGCTTCATAAAATCCCCTGATTGCCCCAATGTCCTTCGTCCTGCTGCGGGGTTCTTACTGTCCACGTGTTCCGGGCTGTGACCCGCAGGGGATCGTTTCCCTGGAACGGGTCAGGGGGGCAACTCTGCCCCCCCCCCCCCCCCCCGTCAGCACGGATTTCTGACTGTGACCTTATCATGAGTGGCATTTTCTGATCTCCATCCAAGAGTTGGGGGGGCAACTCCCAGCTTGACATTTGGTTTGTGTCAAACATCCTTTTCTGCATTTTCTCTGCAAATAGGTCGAGTCAGCCCCCCTCGCCCCCACCCTTAAAGCTCGTTAAATCGACCCTAGGTGATGATGAAAGTTGCGTGTATGACTGTCATTGCTATGGGTTTCTGTTGTTCAGTGTGTTGAGGTTCTGTTGGGATGTCAGAGCAGTATTTAGCTGTGAGAGCTTATTCTGAAGGTTATGAATTTCTGCTCGTGTCATAAAAGAAACATAACTGGGACATTTATGGTTATAAATGAGAACAGGTTCAGGGCTGACTTTAAACAGGTGGAAGATGCATGCATCCGAATGAGCCTAATACATCCGCCACTCTCGTGGGGAGCGGTTACACGTGAGTGGGCACTGTGGAAATGCCAACCTCTCAGATTGACGGGCACGTTTGCTTGGTCTGGATTTAGCCAGCCTTGTGCTGTTATGCTGTTTGTACCACACTATTTGAGTATTACTAATCATCCGCTCTGTTGTGTGATGTCAATTATTCATAATTCACTGCGAATTTTGAGTCATTCTTAAGATATCCTCGGGAAACATTTAATTGTGCCCCGTGGTGCACTTAACAAGGCAGTATGCATACCTGCTTTTCAATAACACAGCATAATGCAAAAGCCTCTCTGTTTTTAAGAAGTTGCTACACTATACTATGCAGATACTCATCTAAAACTCTTCGTTGATACCCCCCCCCCCCCCACCCACCCACCCAGTGATGCATGCTAATTCTTCAGTCTCGAAAGTTAAAGGAGTTAAAGACTATCCTGACCTGGGAGATGTGTTTGCAGGCCAGGCGGTCATGCCAAGAAGCTAACCCAAGTTGCCAGGGTGATAATTACAGGACGCACGCTCTGTCTGACACGCATTCACAGCACATATGCGCAGGTGGCCAGAAGCCCCCCCATCGAAGGGTGTCTGTCTGATGCGTGCTGTGTTAGCACCATGGGACTCATGGTTTGTGTTAGCACTGGGAGGTGTGGTCTTCGTTAGCACTGGGAGGCATAGACAGAGTTAGCTTTAGCAGCCGTTAGCACTAAGAGGCTAACACTGACGACACGCTAGGAGGTGTGGTTAGCGTTAGCGCTAGGGGGCGTGGTCAGGGTTAGCACTAGCAGGTGTGGTTATCATTAGCAGTGGGGTCATTGTTAGCGCTTGGAGGCATAGACAGCATTTGCTCTAGCAAGTGTTTCCAGCATTAGCACTAGCAGGCATGGTCAGTGTTAGCGTTTTCAGGAGTAGCAGGTGTTTAGCGCTGGGAGGCATGGTTAGCATTAGCACTAGTAGGCATGGTCAGCGTTAGCGTTTGCAGGAGTGGCAGGCGTTAACGTTGAGAGGCATGGTTAGCATTAGCACTCCCAGGCATGGTCAGCGTTAGCGTTTTCAGGAGTGGCAGGTGTTAGCGCTGGGAGGCATGATTAGCATTAGCATTAGCAGGCATGGTCAGTGTTAGCGTTTTCAGGAGTGGCAGGTGTTAGCGCTGGGAGGCATGGTTAGCATTAGCACTAGCAGGCATGGTCAATGTTAGCGTTTGCAGGAGTGGCAGATGTTATTGCTGGGAGGCATGGTTAGCATTAGCACTAGCAGGCATGGTCAGTGTTAGCGTTTGCAGGAGTGGCAGATGTTATTGCTGGGAGGCATGGTTAGCATTAGCACTAGCAGGCATGGTCAGTTTTGGTCAGACCCATAGCCAAACAAAATTATATTGGGGGGAGGGCCGTCGGTTGATTTCGACCAGAGGATGGAAGCCAATTGTGAGGGGGAGTTTGAACCATTCACAGTGAATTATTAATAATATTAATAATAATTAACTTATTTTTGTAACTAGGCTGCATGTCCGATCGGCAGCAAACAAATTTTTTTTTAGGGGGGGGGGGGTCAAACCCATCATTTTATTATGTGGCTACCGGCCTGGTGATAGAGTGCTAGCCATAGCAGTGTGGCTCGGCTTGTGGTCACAGGCAGTGGCTCCTCCCCGCCCTGGAAGTGGCCAGCGCGTGTCTCCTCTGAGCTGCTCAGCTGAATTAGTAATGAGCCCAATCAGAGGAGATTCGTGTGCTTGGCCCTGATGAGTCACCTTGGAATGACCCCAGTCCACCTGAGAGTGCAGGCTGGAGTGCGGGGCTTCCCACTGAGCACAGGGAGATGTTGCTCTCTCCCCCCCGTCCGTGCCCTCATGTTTTGCTGTGTGGCTGTCAGGGAGCGCATTAAACATGCGCTGGGCAGTGCGCTGCTTTTAATCTTCCTCAGACTGGCAGGGAGAATATGGCTGTGCATAACCACTGAACCTCTTTCCTGCTTACGGTTTGTAAACTCCAATCAGAGGTTACGTCGTCTTGGGGCCTGATACCGCATTCCTTTGAGTATATTTACAACGAGTATAAATGAGTGAAGAATTCATCTGCAGGGCACCTTTGAGGGCAGCGAACAGCTCTGAGTCATTCTGAAGCCTCACCTGGCATCGCATGTTTGGCTAAGTGCGTGGAAGAGAGAGCTTTGATGAACCCCATCTGCAGATGTCTGCTGCTGTCAGTCTTATGGAAGCTCACTGTATGCATTGCCTGTACCAGCATTTTTTTTTCTGTCGCGCAACCTGCAGTCTGCAGTTGTTTCACGCATCATACATTATTGCCCGCCGACACGGCTGGATGGCTCCTAAAGGGGATCTCTCTCGTCGAAGGTGAATCATGTGGATGTGGTTGATCTCGGAAACTACGTGTTCCCGAGACACCCGGCAGGTCCAGCAGGACGACCTCGGCTCTGCACCCTGGCGCCGGGAGCAGCCGTGTGTACTGGCATGCTGGGATGACTTTGCACGCTTTGAGGATGAATCTGCAAACAGCCCTCTACACCTTCATCAGACGGGTTATTCAGGCATCGCCAGCCTCTATGTAGTCTGAGCAGATTTAGTTGGGTGTGAACTTGCCTTGAGGGAAAAGCTGTCTCTGGTTTGGCTTTTTGGAAACAATTAGAGACAAATCGATTGAACCCCAAGTTATAACCCAGGGAATTGGCTGCCTGCTCTGCACCGGTGACCATTCTCCTTCAGTTGGCTGCTCTCCTTCCCCCAGGGGGTGATGGAGGACAGGTGGCCGGCCTGCTGTTTCAGATAGCCCCCTGCTCTTGTGCGTGGCCTGTCAGCTTCCAGCGGCAGCCCCTGGGGGTCGCTGTTTCACCGGTGCTGAGTGCTTTGGGTCACGTCCAAGTGACAGCTGTAAAAGCCCCCCCCCCCCCCCCCATGCCCGTGGACAGGACCCCGATGGCATGCTTTAGAGCCGCTGTACTGGAGGGGGCGCTATTCGCATGCTGAAAATGGTGTCTGTGTCACCACTTCACTCCTTCACCCCCCTCCTCATTCTTAATTATTTTGCAAAGTGGGTCGCTTTGTTCTGCCATCGGATGCAGATAGTGAATCATCAGGGAGGTGTAATTACAGGCGGATTGACCAGCCTGCAAGAGGCCGGCGCCGTGGATTTGCGGCGCATTTATGCAGCCTGTCTGTAAAGAAGGAAGCTGACATCTAAATCAAACAGGCTGCAGTGCAGGTAGTTGGTATCTGGGCGAGGGTAGGGGGCTCTCAGTCAGACAACTGCTCCGCCCTTTCTGTGGGGTAAGGGGTTACGGGGGGGGGGATACGGGGTGTGGCTGTCTGCTAGGGATTCCTGAAGTTCCCCGTGGTTCAGGGAGCCGGGCACAGTTAAACAAGCGTTCACTGACAGGTAGGGAAAAGCGGAGTGTGCAGTTTAGGAAAAAGAGCTGAAGAGTAGTGAGCATGTGTATAAAGGCAGGAAGCTCGCAGCTCACAGCTCTTCCTGGAGCCCCACCCCCGCATAAACCCTGGCCCTGTTTGCTGCCTCTGCTTGGCAGAGAAATAAATATGGCCTGTTTCCTGTTGAAATTAATTCACTTTCCAGTTTTAGCGCTAATGAAACCAGGCTGTTATCTCCTGCTTTGTTCCGCGTTGGTCTTCATTAATGAAGAGCTATAAATGCCTGTGCTTTGATCGCCATGGAGGACTCTGATGGCTCTTTTACGCCCTCAGCCATGCAATTTTCTCTCCAGTTGATGGGATCGTTGACAAACAGGATGTGATCAGTTACCGCAGCAGCAGCAGCGTCACGCTCTCATAAAATTGGCCACTAAGTACACAGAACAAACGGAAAAAATAAAAATAAATGAAAACAACTGGACATTAGTTTCTGTGACTCTATGACATCTCCTTATTGGCAGTTCCGGTCAATGCCCATGGTGGGCCCTAGGCAGGCCTCACCACCAACATCTCTCTCCCAAGACAGAGTGAAATTGGCTTGCTAATTGGGCACCTCCTCAAATGATGGCGCACTAGGCAGCCGCCTAAAGGATTGACCAGCACTGCTTATTGGTCACCTTTGGCAATTATTTAACGTGTGACAGGATGCCAGTCCCGGCCAATGGCAGTGGAGCGTGGCCTCACTCCACATTCGGGGAAAGCAGGAGATGCCCAGCCAGCCCTGCTTCGCCCGTACCACCGGCCGGAGGCGGCTCCAGGCTGGCCTGCACCTTCAGGTAGATCTCTGCAAGTCACAGGTTCAGGAGGAGCCGTGTGATACCATAAAAATGTATAAAAATATTTGAACCAATTTGACCCTCTGCCTCCTTCCACTGGCCCCTAGACATTACCAGCCATGTGACACCCCATCACCGCTCCCCGCCCCCAGTACCTTCAGCACACTGGACATGGGCCCCCATTTCTCTCCTGGTACTCAGTGTCATCATACCACCCCAGGCCTCCTTGTCGGGGGGGCAGGAGGGCATCTCGCTGTGGCTGGACTCGCCGTCTCCTGTGCCTGAGCGCGTGGGGAGCGGTGCAGATGATCTGATCGCCCACATGTGGCATTTAATAAGGCTGATTGATTGATCAACTGCAGTAATATTATCAATGATGCACTGTGTGCTGACAGCTCCCCCGGGGGGGGGGTGGATTTGAAGGCCGTCCTGTAGACTCTATAATGAGACACATCGAGCTGTAGCCTGCTGGACAGACGACTGGCCGTGTGCACCGCCCAACGCGTGAGCGAGGGTGAAGATTAATGGATGCTGAAGCTGTCCTTCTCGGCCCGATTTATCGTGTGTCACTGATGTTGTTTGATGTCTGCGTGCACTTCAGATATCGGACTGTCTGGGAGGCTCTGACAGCAGCACGTGTGGGCTGTCATATCTGGCCCACGTTTGTGTTGGACAGACGCCCCACGTGAATTTAATTTATTTTGGTCTGCAGTCTGACCATCGCGCGTAAACAGGAAGTCTGATTCGGTTACAGTGGCAGACAGAGGCACTGTGAGCAGCATCCTCCGGCGAGCACAGGGTCGCGTTGCTGAATCTGAACCTTCCCTCTGCGCTCTCTATGCTTCCTGAGATAAGATAAAATAAGATGAGATGGGCTTTATTGATCCCAGTGGGAAATTCTGGAATGCCAGGGGGAAATTCTGCAAATTCCTATTGATTCACCGGCTTGGTTTCCCCCTGATGCAGGTTAACCTTCACCTCCCACCCCCCCACCCCCAGACAAAGTGGCATATGTAAGTCATTCAGTGATTGGCTAAAAGCCTGGGGTAATCGGAGTGAGAAAGACACTGCTGTATAATCAGCACATACATCCCACTGGTGCTTAAGCATCGAAGGAAGGTATTCATACATTTAAATGTATTCATCTGTCCCTAATGCATTAATTCATAGCCAATTTGCTGCTGTTGTCAACTGTGTTAACTATTCTAATGTAATTATGTGTACAAAAAATGTACAACTGGAATAAATTTTACCCAATTTGTGCTGTAGAAAGGGTGGGGGGCGGGGGTGCTAAGGCTTGTTTTACCCATAGTGCCCTGGGAGTTCGGCAAACATTGAATTTATTCCTGAAGACTTTATTTCCTCCATCCATGCATACATCCATCCATCTATTCATCTACCTGTCTTCCTACCGCTTATATTGGATAGGATCATGGCGGGTGGAGTCTGTTTCAGGCAGCGTACCTGAACCTGAAGCAGATCCTGAAATATTTGGTCGGTTCCGGTTTCTGAGAGTCTGGGTGTTTCTCATGACTAAGAAAGCAAAGAACATACCTGTGTTCCTGGTAAGAGCATTCTAGCTAAGTTTCTGCAAAGAAAAAGCTGGACACAATGAATCATCCTTGACATTTGGGGCGGGGCAAGAATGACATCCAAGGAACTTTTACTGTCCTCTTTACTTCTGTTCTTGAGAACTGTACTTTGGCAATGGAAGATAAAGAGGTATGTGAGAACACAACGACGGTCAAGTATACGTATTAATAAACACCATCTGTCTTTGACCAAACAGACCCTGAGCCCGAGGTCCTTCTCTCTTTGAAGCCTTCCAGATAGTTCAGGAGTGGACTGCAGAGGCAACAGATAAAGCTAATCTCTACTTTTGGCAAATGAGATACCATCGAGGCAAGATGCTAGAAGGGTATTATGGGTAATGTAGGGCATAAATGGGCACAGGACATAAGTGTAAAGTTCCTAACACAAATGGCCTGCAGTGGGAGCCTCATACACGTTGCCTGTGGCGGTGTGCCGTTGGATATGTCCCACAAACCCGCAGTTTATGCGTTTATGGATTATACCTGCATGGGTGAGGAACCCACCACCAATCCTGGTGTCAAATCTATGGTTAAAGCAAGCATAGCCTTTTTTTTAATTGGTCATGCCTGAAGTGGATGCAGATTTCTTACTACTTAAGTGGCCCTGAACATTGTGAGGTGGGGAGCCAAGGTTGTTGAGGACCGTGTTCTGGAACGTTCTGCGATGATTTCAGTCTCCTGGGGCTTGAATCACTGGAACACACGCTCTGGTTATGATGGTGCCTACATCCATGTAGCACTGGGTACAGGGGGATGGCCCCATTTTTTACGGTCTCCTTTTCTGGGGATACCGAGGAAGCTGGTGGAGGAAGGGGGTCCAGTCACTTGAAACTGCAAGCAGGGAAATAAACATCTTTCACTGGTGAGGTCAGAGACACAGCTTCAGATTTGGCCTTCAGTTTACTGGGGGTGAAAAAGCTCAGAATGAGGGAGAGGTAACTGTAATGAACCCTCACAGGTCCCCAAGAAACCCAGCCAGAAGATTAGCAAAGCAGCTGTCACCCCCACCCCCCAAACAGACTCACACACAGGTCTGCCATCTTTAAAGTTATTTTTGTCCTGTCACAGGTTAAGTTTGCAGTCTCATGGACTACAGTCCTGAAAATTTATTCCTGTGACTTCTGCATCCTTGGATTTTCTCCTCTCTGCTGTCAAGTCAAAAAATAAAGAATCTGGCATTGAAAGGATGTTCAGGGTTTGTATTGTGGTTACAGCCCTTCATCCTCCCATCCAATTACGAGCGGTGCCTTTGTCAGCTCCTCACTGCGCCTCCATGACGAAGCGGGGCTCACACTCCTCTGACGGCCTCCGTCATCTCGACAAAGGCGCGTGGGGGGGTCGCAAGGTCAATATGCTAAACAAGAACACGGCCCGGCATCTCTCCTGTGATTCCTGTCAAGATCTGCTGTAGAAGATTCGAGAAGGCACGGCGCTTGGCTGAACCCACCTTGAGCATGATGTCCGACCAAACAAACGTGGGGCTCTGATGTTCGCACTAGTTAGAGATACCTGAGCTATTCCCCGCTCACACATCTAGGTAGTGATTCAGGTTGAGTACTTTTCTCCTTTTTTACTCCTCTGGGGACTTTAACCAAGAGCTGTCATGCGAGCTGCTCACCAGAACCTTCCACAGTGCGTATTTTTGAAGCGATCAAGGACGCCCTACCAGAAAGGCTTCTTAACTCATGCTGGTCTTCACCAGCTCCACATCACGATTGTCTCCCGCAGGCCACATTAAAGCCACGCTCCCATGACTGAGTGCAGAAACCTTCTAGAAGCTTTTATACAGAAGTACTTATGCAAGGTTGTGTGGGGGTACAGTTAATTTCAGCAGGAAAAATGCCTTTGAATGGATGGTCACTGCTTGACCACCTCCAAATCCATATCCATGATAGAGGGTGAGGCCAGGCAGGGCTCCTGAAACCCTTAGTGCCAAACTGACAGCTCCCATTTCAACCAGAGAATTATTCACATAGCCCTCTGTCCCTAACTCCTTAATTACCGTAATTAAGTACTATTATACAATGGATTCTGAAATATTCATGCTAGCGCTTACCTTAGTCATGGGCCTGCTCGTGCGATCGATGGCCAGTGCCCACTTAGCAGCAGCTTGGTGGTTATTGGCCGAAAGGCCTTTAGGGGGGCACCTCTGCCTCAGCCATGTACCATGGCGTGTGGTCAGGTGCCACGTATGCGGAGTGGGGCTTTGCTGAGGGGCGCACGCTTCGGTGTCTGCAGAGAGATCGCTGATGGGCGGGGCTGGGGGTGGAGGAGGTGGTTTGGGGGGTCCTCACCCTCACTCGGCTGTTGGTTTAGCAGTCGGTGAGCGGCTCCTTTATCCTCCCCCGTCCTTTTCTGAAGCTGGGATATTTATTTCCTTGGGGAGCAGCTATAAGTGTGCGGAATGGGCCAGAGGCCCGGCTGGCTGTTTAAACATGAGCGGAATATCAACACCCTCTTATCTATCAGCTGGCTGAGAGATTCCCCCGCTCTAGATCGGGGGGGGGGGTACCCTGCTGCCATACCTGAAATGCTAATGCAGCAGCGAGCACGGACGCACAAAAGCCAATCAGGGCATCGGTTGGCAGGCCTGCGCTGCTGCCCGTCTCCCCATTTGTTTACTCTCCCTGCTCTGCTGAATTAACTGATTGAGATGCCTGTTTTAGAAAAGAGAACTTAAAGGTTATTTTCCATCAAACTGAGTAATCAGGGGGAATTATGGGTAATCACAGGTTTGGGGGAGAGAAGCTGATTAGGTGATACTGTTTGTACGTTGTTCTTTTTCTTTATTTCTTTGTACATGTTTATTATGTATATCTTTACATTGGGTAAGAGCTACATTGATCACATACGTCTGATTGGTGTATCTCAGCTATCAGTCAGCTGGGCATCATTTTAATGAACTGCGTCAGACATGGACTGGGGCGGGGGCTGTCATCTGAAATGCTTCTCCGGGGTGAGCTTGGAGTCTCTTACGGAGAGCAAGTTTGGGGGGGAGGCATAGAGAAAATTTCAATAAATCAGTAAAAGTATCTAACAATCAATCAATTAATCATCATTGATCTTGGTACAGAGCGCGCTAGGTCCCGCTAATAGCAAACTGCTAATTTAGTGACGCACTCATTAGGCCCAAAGGCAACTGATCCTTCGAGTCCCTGATGTCACCAGTCACTTTTCTAGCTTTTATCCCTCTTGTAGGTGCAATTCAGCGATCGAGTCCTTTACGCACACACAGTCTATGCAGAAGTGTGTGTGTGTGTGGTTGGCGGGGGGGGGGTTGTTCGAAAGAGGCGATTCAGGAATGTGGCCCAGGTCACTGTGCTACCTGGATGCAGAGCGGGTGGGATAATAGGGGTCATCTGACAGACCTGATGCAACCCCCGAAAATAAAAAAAAATCATCACTGGCCACACCTCCCGTGTGCTCAATCATTCCGGTCATAGTGAAAGGCCAACAGGCTATTAAATCCCATTAGGGAAATCATGACTTTGAACATTAAGCTCACAGTCAGAGTTGTGCATATCAGCCCATGCTGTCTGTTTAGAGTCAGCCACTCAGGTCACAGTCAGCCCTGTATCTATCAGGACATGCTGTCTATTTATGGTCATGTAGCCAGGCAGCCAATCACTTAAACTGTTTGGTTCGCAGATTGTGCTTCACCCATCAGCCAATGCTGTTCTGTTAGGGTCATGTGACCTGCCTGCCTCCATCATCGGCTGCTATGAAAAAGATGCTACACAGCTTTGTCTGTAATGAAACTCTTGCCTATGCTTTTCAGTTAGTGTTGTTGCTTAACACTGATGCATTGTGGGATTGGTATCAGGGGTTTTACGGGGTAGCCTACAGTGAGTTAGATAACACTTACCTAGGAGGGACCTAATCAGAGGGCTTCCCCTAAACATGGCCCCGCTTGCTGAGGTCCTTCCTTGGCTCGCCAGTAGAGCAGAGCCTGGAGTGTCCTCAGAGCTGCCTGTCAGAGCGACCTCACTCTTTGGTGCTAGCAGGCAATGAGGGACATGAACCAGGAACCCAGGTGTCCAGCTGAGCAGCCTGTGTTGCGGAACATTCTACATTCACAGACACCCCACGGTCGGATCCATCCATCCATCCATCTCTCTTAAAATCATGTATGTATCTTGGGTTGCCGTTTCTAAAGCACACTTCATCGAAAATGAAAGCGAACAGTTAAAGAAGCAGTAGCTTTTAATTTATGCAGCATGATTTTAAATTGACTTCAGGCCGCGTGCCTTGTTTGCGGCTTTAGCGGTAGGTAGAGCTGCTCTGGGAACGCCAGCGTGCAGCCCGACAAATGCATCCCGTGGCTCATTTTTAGGCTGCTGTGTAGAAACGTAGAGGAAGAAGATGGCAGTTAATTAGCAGACTTTACATAAAGGACTGTGCTTCTTACACTGCGGACTTTTCGATGATCAGCATCTTAACCATGTATCATATCGTACTATGCTATTTATTTCTTAGCCATTGCTAAGTATTGCTAGCATTGTGCAATACTTCCTGATGTTCTTCTCACTGTTTGTCTGTATGTCTGTCTAAATCTACATATTGCAAAGCCTGTATGATATTGGTCGACACAGATCTGCCATTTTGACAGATCCCCCCCCTCCCCATGAAGTCCATAATGCAGAGGAACATTTTCACAAGTTTATGTTGATTCAAGACAATATTTATGTCTCACTTTTCAAGGTCCCTCCTGACTTCCTTCTGACATACAAATATCCCTGAAAAAGTCTCATAATTCTTAAGTGCAAAATCCTTAGTCACAACATTGCACCTCGTAATTCTTTTCATTTTCAAGTCATCATGCTCCTTTTTTTGGCTTCTCTCTGTACCAGACGAGTCATTTGAATGCTGCACCACGCTGAGGTCTTTTTAACAAAAGCATTTCCCAAATGCCACACTCTGTAATTGTCACATACTTTGCATGTAAATAATACTTCTTCTTTCCTTCCATGTGATTGGCCCTCGTTTATATGCGTCTGTGACTTGCTTCGCGCCTGAGATTGAGCTACAGAAACTCAGCCCCCCCTTCCGCGTGGAGTTTGTGATGCTCAGTGGAGTGCCCGATATACCAGCCGTCTCAGTCATGTATCATGTAACCTGACTCCGCGAGCCAAACGATGTCCTAGGACCAGATAAAAGCCTGCAACTTGTTACCTTGTGGGGGTATTTTTTCGGTCCCCCAAGGATAACCTCAATCTTATAAAAATCTGTGAACCGCCATCCGAAAACTAAAAATGCCAAAAGTCTTGTATTTTGTTTGGTTACTTATGGTTAAGGTTAGTGCTGGGTAGGGTTTAAGGTTGTCATAGTTGGGATTAGGTTTATGACCATAAAAATGAATGGAGAATCCCCAAAAGGACATGATTATGTGGATTCTGCGTGTGTGTGTGTGTGTGTGTGTGTGTGTGTGTGTGTGTGTGTGTGTGTTTTGGTATAATGAGCTGATACCAAAACACAGGATTACCTTCAAACCTTCCCCCGGATGTGTTGTCTCTGCACCTCCTGCAGTCCTTTCATTTTTTTGAGGGATCAGTAATGCCTAAACGTCTGCGTGACGTTTCCAGCGTTTCCAGTTATGGCCGTCGTCCGCAGCTTTGGACCTCCATCGCCAGCTGTCATCGGGAAATTGATGGGGGTGCCCATTTGGCCTTCCCCCGCGCGCCTGGCTCTTGACGCATTTATGATGTCGGCTGTATTTTAAAGTGCTCTGTCTTCTCGGATGTGAGGAGGATTGAAGAGATGGATGACAGGTTTGTCGGATGTGTGCTGCCACACGGGGTGGGGGGGGTGGGTGGTTCTGCTGTCTGCTTTAAACCCTTCCTCGCCTTCCTACCAAACTGTGTTTTATTGTACAGTAATGGTTCCCCGTGCCTGGATTCTGCCTGCACACACATGATAGTGGTAGTAAATCCGCAGCTTTACACGGCCGTCAATGACCGTAAACTGGCAACAAAAGGCGCTGATCCATCGGCGTCAGTGGGCTGAGGCCTGTTTTAACCTGGCGCAAATCACTGGAAAATAGATTATGTATGTTTTCTCAGTGATTCACAACATACCTTATTTATCGCTACCCCATAAAATTTTAGGGATGTTCGTAAAATGATATGAATTTAACAGTCTCTAAAAGACAATTGAGTGAGTGTCGTGGTCATCTGCACCTGGTCTGTTGCTGTTTGCACAGTGCGTTCGTGGTCAGTATTGCCACGGGGCGTGCGATCATCTTACATGCTACAACGTCAAACTGATACCAGTGAGATGCTTAAGGGAGGCAGTTTGCTTGGGGAACATTGCAGACAAACCCCCCAAACAGAAAATGCTCTGTCAGGAGAGTAAACAGAAGACAAGCTGCACGGTCAGCCAGCCTTCTGGGACATTCCAGCGGTCACATTCGCTTTATTGGACGACCAATGACTGGTCTCTTACCCTTGGCCTGCATTGGCCAACGGAGGTCCGGGCAAATTCATTACCCAGGGTGCTCGCTGCCCCGTGTCTTCGCAAAAAGACAGCAGTTAAAAATAGCTACCATCATGCAGCTGCAAACTAGGCAGAGATATTCTCGCAATCATTTCTTTGTGGCTGTTTATTATTCCTACTTTGTTACATATTTACCTGGGTCTTTAACTCCGGCAGATACGCAGTAAATGTGCGACCTGTCGTCTTCCATCACTGATCTCTGCATGCTGGGAAAAAAAAACGCAAAACCCACCCTGACGACAGCGCTCGATGTTTTCCTGAATGCCGCCGAGTCACTGGAGGAGCGCGTAATTAATTTGACGCGGCGTGCAGACATACGGCAGACTACGCCGGGACCAGCGCTGCTCTACCTTCTTTTTTTTAATACGGGGGAAATTGAAAATGCCAGCTTTAAAGTGTTTTTTTTTTTTTTTTTACCCCGGTCGGTGTAGGCTGATGCAACACGGTGGTGGCCAGCTTAACATTTGTGAGGAAGGGTGCAGGGACCCCCTCCCCCCGCCCCCCCCCGGACAAGAGACGAATGTGAAGGCGCCACAGGAATGCTGAAGGCAGCTTTTATATTTATTCCAACAGCGCGATAAAGGGTCCGGGAACGGCGGTAGTGGCTTAACCAGGCCCAGGTGCTGTTCTTTTTCAGAACGCTCTTGGAATATGCTGCGTTGCTCACCCCACCCCATAAAATCAAACTTATCCACGGATAATTAACACGGTGCCGCTACCTGTGCTAACATCTGGTACGCTGTGAATCGCGCACATCAAACACCAGGTCTGCCTTTTCATTGTGGGATGGATGCAATTAAAGTGGGGGGATGAAAGAGGGAGATTTCTGCCCGTGGAATAATGCAACCGTAGTGTTACGTATGAACGTTTGAACCAGTCACATGGTAATTACTGTGTGTACCAAGTGGTTTTAGGTGGGTGG
>JAAGVU020000001.1:51300309-51334395 GCA_011763525.2 Mormyrus iriodes
CAATTGGTTAGTTGCGGTGTGCCGGGGGTGTTTTGGGGGGGGGGGGGGGGGGGGGTGGTAGATAAGGTCCTTTTTTAATAGGGACCATGAAACAAGCAGGAAAACCAAACCAAAGGATTTCTGCTCTCTTTGTGCACCCTCTGCCCCCCCAGGGCCGACACTCAGGCACGCTTTCCTGCGATGCTTCTATTACGGTTTCTACATGCATCACTGGAAAAATGCTCACACTCCTTCCACTGAGACATTGCCACATCTGACCTAGCCTACTACAGGGTGTCTGTTTGCATCCTTAACTACTACGCCACCTGCTGCCTGAACGTATTCCTGGGGGCTCTCCATCCATACACTTAGACATGCTGAATGATGGTTTTTGATGTTAACACTTTACTTGAAGCTGTCATCTATAATGCACTATAGATACCTTCATAATGCATTATAATGGTTGGTATAAGGATTAATAAAGCATTACAGCATTTTCTATTTACAGTAATGTCATTATAGTGTTGATTCTAATACTTCATAAGCTCCAATTAAGCTCTCGTCTATAATGCACTGCAGATACCTTCATAACGCATTATAATGGTCGGTATTAGAATTAAGAATGCTTTTATGAAGGTACCTATAGTGCATTATAGATGAGAGCTTCATAAAGCATTCATGATGCATAATAAACATGACTATAATGTGTTATACATCTTTACAATGCTTTATAATTGCATTATGATGTGTTTTGAATGTATTCATAGATTCTTACAGACATGGCATGCATAGAAGGTGTTACCAGAACAACATTTCATTTTGCATTTGTTCATCCTGCGCTGGTTTCTCAGGAAGCTCTGCATCATTTGTATGTCGCTTCTTTGCTGCTGGGCTGATACAGAAACACCAGAAAACAGGAAGTCAAGAAAATCAGCGTAACACCGATGTGCAGATAGACAGCTTGATACCATAGGAGGAGGGCCGTCTCACATCCCACACCGCTGAGCTGGGCGCAGTCTCTTGGGACACCCTAATTCCCGGAGTGTTGGAGTTTGGGAGGATGTCACTATCCAGGATGGAGAGAGACCAGATACGTTTATGCTGGTGACACCTGGACTCTTTGACTGGAAAACCATGAGGGCTCACGGGGAGAGGTTTATCCCACGTCACGCCTTCATCTTGGCTGACTCGGTGCTCTGGAATGGCAGTGGCACCCCCACCGCATTGTTTACGGGGTTTACTGTTCCTGTTGGCCTGCATTGGCCTGGCTAGCTGTTTTCCTGGACCCTGATGGCATGTGAAAATGATCTGCCAGCAGAATTTGGAACGGCGCGAGGATGGTGGTAATAGAAGGGGTGGAAATTAGCCCATCCCTCGAAATCACATTCAGATCCACTGCCACAGTCGGACAGGTAGGCACACCAGCACATACGCTGGCATAGCTGCCCATCTTGGCACACGGCCGCGTTTTCTGTCGTTATAAAGTCGGGATGTTTCCCGACTGGCCTGTCCTGATTTTGATTAATGCGGCACGATTTAAACATGCATCCCTCTATCGCCTAACTCAGTAATTAGTCTCCCCGAAGAAGCGCACAGAAATGGTGTGGACGTAGGAGACGGGAAAATGAACAGCGCTGGAGAACTGAGCGGGAACAGAAAGCGGCCCAGGCACACAGACTCTGGGACGAGAAGATTAATTTCTGAGAGTGTTATTGGGAAATGGGCCGCAAAATATCGGTAATGGATTAATTTAATTCCTTTTCAAGGGGCGGAGAGAGATAATTCTGACAATGTTTGATTAATTAAGTGAATGTGAATGACATGATGAAATGTCCCGGCAGATGCAGCGGGGGCTCCTGCTTTGCGAGGATTTATGGCCGTGGCTCGACGCCTGTGTCGCCTTTGTGAGGCGCAGGTGAGCACGTCCACTCACGTCGCCTACAGGGATTATTTTAATGAGGATTTTCCTTCCCCAGACTTTTCAATTAAGTGGCAGTTTCGGTTGAGACAGCCGTGGATCCTAACTTCCTCCGAGGAGATGAGTAAGCATCATTTTCAAAGAGCATAAGCAGAATATGTGAAGCCACTCCTAGCTTTAAAGATGCTTTGGCTTCTGGACTCTCAGAGGTCCTCCATCATGGACCTTAGCAGCAGATAAAGCCTGATCTCACACAGGATGTGATATTCCAGGCAGCAGCGTGTTTGGATACTTCATGTAAATAATGAATAAGGGACGAGCTTTTATGGGTGTGGGGGCTGCGGTCGACCTTCACGCTGCTCTTCATGATGGCATTTCAATGAAGAAGTGTATTGTGGGGGTAACAAAAGGCATACGCTTTTTTCTCCAGCAGGAATCAGAGTGGGAGTCAGAGCTTTCAAGTGACAATGTTGGCTGAGATTCTTTGATGGCGCGATCAGAGGTCGGGGGCGGTGGCAAGAGGCCTGTGTCGGGACTCGCTTCTGGTCTTGTGTCGGGACTCGCGTCTGGACTCGTGTCTGGACTCGTGTTGAGAGGTGTCCTCGAGGTCTTACGCAAGGTGATGCTGCATGGTCTCTGCTTGATTCATGATGTGCCTGAGTCCTCCCCTTTGGAGAAAATGGGCCTGTCCAAGAAAGGGAGTCCCAGTGCAGGCTCTGATTGATTGGCAGGCTGTCCGTCTGGCCCGGTCACATGACTCCCCTGCCTGTAATTAGGTGGGAGTGCCCGGCTGGGACTACCTAAGGGACCTCCACTGATTACCGCTATCAGTCATGTTTAGCAGATGGGAGGGGGACCGGGGTGTCGGAGCAATGGGCCGTGGTGTCTTTAACGGTCTATGTCAACGTGCCCTTAAAGCTCCACCTCCAAGCTCCCCCATCGCACCTCGGTCATTTGGAAAACAAACAAACAGGCCACGCCCCCTCTTTCTGCCAAACGGCCAATCACAGAACAGGTGGTGCCTCATACCCATGTCTCCATATAATAAGATAGATTCTTAGTTTTAAGGCCTTTGTCCCATTAGGGAGGGTGGACAGAGGTGACACTTGAAAAAGAGACAATGGCATATTATTATTAATAAATCAGAGCAGAAGGTGTGCCTGTGAATACCAAGTTTATGCATTTCAAGGTCTGAAGCCAAGTCCATTTTTCAATGACAAAAGCTGTCTCTGGGCACCTGCGAGCGGAAACAGAGACTTTTAAAAACAAAAACAAGTGCATTGTCTGTGAGATTTCATTATGTGTCTGTGTGTGGCATCGTAGCGTTTAAGATGCAATATCATGCAAATGGTTTTTGGCACTTTTTTGAAGCAGATTAAGGAAAATGCTCTTCCTGATTTTCAGCAGTTACCGTGTCTGCGGGGATCACTGAATTTAACAGTACAAAGATAAGACACTGCAGGCACACACACACACACACACACACGTGTGCTGAGCAGGACATAAACACAAAGTGCATATATTCTTGTCATTCTGGGGACTCTCCATTCATTTCTATGGGCATAACCCTAATCCCAATTTTGACAACCTTAACCCCTACCCAGCCCTAACCTTAACCATAAGTAACCAGACAAAATACAAGACTTTTGGTTTTTAGCTTTCTGACTGCATTCACATATTTGTATAAAACTGAGATTTATATTTTAGAGACTAACACAATGAGTAACGCTGTATCAGATTGTGGGGACATTTGCTCCCTGGTAGCAGCAACGACTCTGTGACTGTTTAGTCAGGGACCGAGACCCAAACCCCTCCAAATCACGGTGATGGGGGGGTCGGGGCCACACATCTGATAGGCGCTGCAGTAACTAGCCAATCAGACACCTCCATGGAGTGGCAAGCACATGTGACATGTGTGACAACCCCGAGGTCCTCAGCGCGTTCCAGCTAGTTAATTACCGCGTGTTAGAGATCATTCCAGAACGTGATGGAGTCTGCCTCAGGATAGCCTCGTCTTTCATTCTCCATTTTCCATCATGACCGTAAAGGCGAGCCTATCGGAGGCTCAGAAAGGCAAGCATAAACGTGTCTGCGAGCACTCGGAGTGAAAGGTGAGCCGCTTCCAAGGAGATGCGGGCTGCTGATGCTGCTTTCACCCCGGGAGGGACATTAATCAATGCAGATGGCGCACTGGAGGGCCGTTTCGCTCCAATGACAGGCTGCCTTGAAAAACAGCCATCGATTTGTAAATGAAAACGGCATTTTCTTGCGGGGTAAGTTATCCGGCTCAATGCCACAACTTCATCATTAGGATGGGAGGGAGCTTTTATTGTTTACTTAAAAACTGCTGCTGGGGTATCTTGGAGAGGGAGGGGGCCGCAGGGCTGGGGAGGAGTACAGCGGGGTGTTTTTATGTGACACGGGAATGCTGTCTGGGTGGGTGGGGGGCTGGAGTTGAGTTCCAGTCACTGCATGGTGCACCTGTCCATGACGGGGCTCTGCTTTTTGTACTCATGCCATCTCTGTGACAATGCTCCGCCTCTCGACTATAGCCACCTTGCCCTTCAGCAGTGCCAGACATCATAAAACCCCACAGGATGTGTAACTGTGTAACTCCTCCTATAGGGCCAAGTGCTGCATGGCTCCTGAACGAGGAGAAATGGACAGAGGACATTGATTACTCACACACTCCTGTGCTTTCCTCCTAAGAGGAGCATTAATCACCAGGTGTTGCCGTCGCTTCCGTCTTCATGAACTCCAACTGTCACCCAGCTTCTGTGTGGTGACACGAGGCCACGTCACCTGCAGAACCACACGGTGGCGCCATGCTGTCGTGTGATGTGTCCCGGGGGAATTACAATGAGGCCAGGCCAGACGTTCCCGGCGGTGTGGATTAGTAAGCAGGAATGTCGTGCCCCCCCGAGGGGAAACTTGGCCTGCTGTGTGTTTTTATTCTGCTGTTTTCTCCGGTGTGGAGTGGAGGTGGTGCAGAGGCTCTGGATGCGCAACCGGTATACAAACCGTCTTTGCTGCGCATCCAGAGTTGACTGGCGGTCTTGAGGTGTTCCCTCCCAAAACTCCGCTACAGCTCTGGTGACAGGAGGCATTTTAAACGGATAGCCGTGAGGAAAACCTGTATTTCCTCATCATGCTCATCTGGGACCAGGGGATATGCTCCCTGTGGCGTGCCGGCCACATAAAGAGGCTGGTGGCTTTTATTTACATGTTATTTACAACTCATTCTAAGTGCTTCGGGGCTGTCCTGCTGCGCCTTGGGGCTGGTCCCTTGGGACAGCGGCTGACGATGATACCTGAAGCAACGGCACCATAAAATTCGCATTTTAGAGACGCCATTTGTGAGCCCAAGTACTGCTTAAAGAGAACAAATGAGGTGATATTTTTTCACCGTTTATGATGCCCGCTTCTGCCTCCTGGAAAGGCTGCAGCCGACATTTGGTGTTATTTTTCTGTCAGCAAAGTATTTAGGAGCATTTACCACGTCAATAATTCATTTCCATGATGGGAATACTTATCCAGAGTGTCCCCACCTTTTCTTAGCCCACTTTCTCATGTATGGCTGAAACTTTTCATCTCGAGTTTCACATTTAAGGTTCAACAGCTGAACCCTTCTGGGACCTCCTGGGAGGTAACTCGTCCCTCGCCTGATCAGCCCCTCGCCTTTGCGGGGGTATTTCCTGCTATGTATTGCTGCCACCACTCTGTAGTTACTTATTCTCAATTGAGAGGTTTTGTGCCTGTGAGTTTGCTGGGGTCTGGCTCAGCAGATGACATGCATTCTCATTCTCTTTGAACCCCAAGGATGGGGGCTGAGTTTCTGACACCAAAATCCGTCCTATTTTCCCGAGTGTTGGTATCACGGTATTACACAGGGATATCTCTGCTAGCACTTATCCAGCCCCTCCCGACTGCTGGAGGACTCCTTCGTCCTCGTTTCTCATCGAAATCCGGTCTAAAAGCTGGATGATTCCGGATGATTCCTTTCCATCTTTCTCCTTTGCCATCATGTGCCAAAGCTCTCCCCCAGGTGCCAAGGTGACCGCTTTACCCACACTGACCTATGTCCTGCCCACATAAACATCTGCATGTTTGGATGTGGCCATGAGGTATCTCACTCAAGGGTGCAAGAGCCAGTCCATCTTGGGGTCACTGTCATTACTGTAGCCCAGAGGTTGGCACCTGGCCCCTATTCTGGGGTTATTCTGACGGTCTTGGTCTTTTTTTTTGTGCTGATCAAATATAGTCCATAATATTCCTTTCATTTGGACACTCATATCTGTTAGAAGCCAGCAACAGCATTTTTGATCAGATACCCTAAAGATTAGAGATTTGATTAGGTATCCTTATGAAGATGAGATGTTTCTTGGGTCCCTGAAACAACCTGCCTCAGTGTTTGCGTGAACATAACCAGCAGGGCGATGCGGTCTTATCGTGAGCTCCACGATGAATGGTGTGGACACTGCAATAATTATCCTGGTCTCCTGCTTCTACCATTCCTGCCAATCCTGGAATGTTGCCGGTGCTGGGAATACTGAGGTCTTCCTGTGGCGTTGGTGGGGTTTTTCAGTCTTGGGGAGGGGGGGCCAGTGAGATTTCATCTGCTCTCAACAGGGAAGGCAATGTGGTCCCTCCTGGAGGTTCTGGACGGGGATGGCTGTGTGACATTTTCAGCATGTTTATGAATCTGTCAGGTGATCACACTGGTCAAAAGGCTGGGTGATGCAGGAGATAGCCCTGCATATCATCACCACGCTGTCATGATATGAATAACAACCTGACTGAACCATCACAGCGCTCGTCTGATGGCAAAAAGTTGGCATCTTGAAATAAAATTCCAATTTCTAAGCTATCCTTGAACTGTTTTTGAACTTTTCTTGAATTGTATGTGCCTTTCAGCTGTCATAAAAGAATAAAGTAGATAAGGCCTGTGAAAGGTTGTGTGTAAGAGTCACGATTTGACCAGCCAAACATGTGTAGGTGATGAAACCATCAAAGCAGCCACTAGTTGACTGCTGAAGGCTGCCCCTTAACCGCCGTTCACTCTAGAGCCCACAGAAGCAAAAAGTGGAATTACAATTAATGTTATACACCAGTAAAAGCCAGCCTGTGTACATATTATAACTCTGGATCCATTCATTTCTCTCTGCAAACAATGACATTAATTGTCCACAACTGAATGTTTCTACACACTGTGACCATTTGGTTCTTTCCCAGCATGCTTTGTGCCTCATCTCCATGGCAACCCTGGACAAGTTCACAAACTCACACCGATATGTTCGGGAAAGTAACCGAGTTCACCTGAACCATGAGATGAGCCGTCGATGGGGAAAGATTTAAGCCAGAGATTTAAGCTGAAATAGAAACAACCTTGAATATATAAACGAAGAGTGTGACCTCGTCCAAAATCGTGACAAGCGTGAGCATACAAGCACCATGAGAGGCTTTGCCCGCCTGGGGCGTGACAGCCCTGTAAGCGAGCAAGTGAGCGAGCAGGCAGGTGGGCGAGCTGCGGTGAGTGAGGGAGGAAGCTGCTGTGCTCCTCTTCCTCCGGGTACTCTGGGTAAGTCACATATTTACACAGCTTGATGTCTCCATCTCAGAAAGTGGCCCGTTTGCTAAGTCCAGTGCAAACCTAAAAGGGACCCATTTAAACAGTACAATTGGCCAGAAAATAGATGGATGGATGGATGGGTAATATTTATCTAGAAAACTGCATTTCCGTATCTGTTTGTCTGTATATGTCATATCCAGCTTTCCAAAATGAGGCCCAGCAGATTGTATTGCCCTTCCTCAGTATTCCTAAATAATAATAATGCTCCTGTATCATACATTGCAAACATAATTAATGATTTTGCCACAGTTAATGAAGGGATATAAAGTACTGCATCAAATGACAGCATGTTAGTTAAAGACCATACACTATACAATTTATATGGTGATATCACTGAATAATCCTTTGCAAATTATCCCAAAATTCTCTTTAGTCCGTGCAATTGTTTGTATTTTAACGGAGCATTCAGAAAGACGAACATATGAAAACAGGTTATAAGAGGCGCAGATGTCAAGTAATGAACTAAAGCAGCAGAAAAAAATAACACGACTATCAGAGCAGATTGGAAGCGACGTCCAGCTCATTATTGCTCTTGCTTTCCCAGAATGCACTAGTGTGATTGGGAAATGACAGCTGCTGTGGTTTAATTTAGTGTGAGGACTTATCCTTCATCATCTCGAGCCCCCGATGACATTTCCTTTCTTCGCTTTTTGAGTTATTCGGTGACTTGTGTGACAGACAGAGGTTCTCTGCCGAAGAGCTTGAGATATATGATTGGACATAATCACTCACTTAATTTGCAGAATTTTTCTCCGTTTCTTCCCATCTCAAATTTGAAGGGCCGGAAAAAGTCCCAAAACTTAATGTTTGTGTTACTTCCCTGCGACAGTTTGTTTTTGTAGTTACTATGTATTCCAGAATGACATATGTATGGTACTCAGCTAGTAGGAAGAACTTATGTGGGAGGGAGCAGCCACTAAATAAAGAGCCACGGCCTGTTGGAGAATCGTCAGCATCAAAGGGAGTGCGTGTCGTGTCATGCAGCTCACACGCCTTGCTCACAGTGCATTCCTGAGCCGTCTTCGTTAAAAGCCCTTCCTGAACTCTCCCAACACATGGTCCACAAAACAGCCTTGCAAAACATCTCATTAATAGAGGTGGGCGAACGTGGCACAAGATCGACAGTGACTCAAGACTTGATACAGTAACCGCTTAACATTCGTGAAGGTTAGGGGTGGCCTACCCGCGTGAATGTGAGAATTTGTGAATAATACTTGGGCACTCCTAGCCTCTACCCATAGCTATACTGAATTATAACATAAAAAGTCTATTTATTATCAATTTATAAACAAAAAGTACTGTGCTGTACACATTGCGTGTCAAATTACTTTGTCATTTCCTATCAAGACATTTTTATTTAATATACAAGCCATCTAAATTATTCCCTATATGTACAAAGTTACTACTGTATGCACTGGGAGCAGTACGTTTTGGACTCAGTATTAAAAATACAAAATTAACGGCACTGAAAGGTTTAAAACTCACTGAATGAAACTCGAGATTCCATGGTTAGACAATGACAGCTAAGATGTGAGTGAGGTTGGTTGAGACAAATGCCCAAGCCAAGAGAAGTACTACTAATATATTGGATGCTCTTACCCTAACAAATATTATATATTAGTAATATTTGTCTATTCTCTGATTTTATGTGATTCAAGTCTAAGAGCAAAGGTTTGGTTTCAACATTAATAGGGACCAAATCAGACCCAAACTCCCCGCCCCCCTAAACACACAATATTTCCACAATATTTCCCTTCCACAATACTGGTAGCAACATGTCCGCACTGTCCATACCCAAATCTACGTCCTTGTCCAAATCATTTTAAATGTTATTTTGGACTTGCACTTCATCTACAAGTTTCTGTGATCTTTCGACAAGCTCCAAAAATATTCCCATTTAATTGTTGCCAACTGGCAAATGATCGAAACCACGAATGCCAAATGTGGAAAAGTGAAGGGGTTACTGTATTTGCTAAATATTTTAATCTGAACATTAACTTTAATAACCTAACTCTCTTCATCACTTGTGTCTGTCTTGGGACCCCTCTTTGGCTCCCCCTCTCCACCAGTCTCATCCTCCTCCTTCTGATTTTGCTTATTAAAATAATCAGCTACAGACCGTGTCACTTTTTGGAAGACGTTAACACCATGGTTAAAGGGATTGGTTTTATCATAAGTGCAGGTATGTGTACATACTCCCTTTCATCTGTATCCGTTAAAGCAGTACACATGCCAGAGCAAAACACCCTGCATTCGCACAATTGCGACCATGTGACCTTTTAGCTCGCACACGCTCGATAAATGGTTGCATATTACTTCACATACGTTGACTTTTGCTTTGATCTGTAGGGCATTTCGTATTCTAACACACCGTCTGCAATCATGGTGACACTAGAATTTTCCATGATGATCTATGGTGAAATCTCTCTCTACGCCCTCTACTGGGTGCTGCCTGCCCGTATAAATGACCTCCATTGTCATCTGTGTCGCAGAACTTTGTTATATTCTAGTAACATATAAATAATAATGACTAATTAGTTGGAGTTGCCATTCATGTCGGCCTAAGTGCAGTATTGGCTTTGTTGAAATTAACTGAACTGCAGCCACAATCCACCATGAAGCTAAATGCAGGGTGTAGTTTTGATGTATATTACATCAGATGTCTCTCCTGATTTCAGAACGGAATGAATTGGACTTCCTAACGCGGTCCAGCAGCTGGGCAGGCCAACTTGCTGCTGAATAAGTAAGCTCGAAAAATTGGAACGCTTCAGTGACCCAATCCCAAGCATGAGACGTGACTCCCTCCTTGTCTGGATGCGGGGCCACCTCTAATATAGCGACAGAGTTGCGTGTAGTGGGAAGGACGCTCATTTTCACTTCTCTACGGTCTTGGTCAGCTTTACTTCAGTACACAGCATTGCAGGCTCTGGAAAGGAATTAGCAATTGCTTTAACCCCTGTAAAGGAATGAATGATTACTACTTCAGTATTTTCTCCGTTTATGACAATAATAGATCAGTGAAGTGAAAAGATGTGGTTTCCAGGCAACCTATGCCTGTATTAAGCCACCTGTTGCTCTACGAGGCACCTTCAGGTTTCGTACAGGGCATGTTATCCTGAAGGGTTCCCAGTACTGGTGGTCCATTAGTGCCCGAGTGGAGAGGAGCCAAATCTGTCTCTATATTAAAATGCATTTTCACTTTCAATTTGACTGCTGTTCCATTAAATGCATGTGTACACTCAGTTGACCTTAGTGTCCCCTCTGGCCCCCCATACAAGCCAGAAGGTACAGCCGCAGAGAGTCAGCCCTCCTGAATCTGAGCTCTTGTCAGTTGCTTTTAGCCCTGCTAGCCTCGTAGTACCTCATTATACCAATGGGGACGCTCCTCTGGTTATGATACAGCTGTGATATGAGACAGGCCTGTAGGCCTCATGAATGTGATCTGGGTCTACACCACCAGTCTGTAACATCCAGTTTGGTGAGAAGGCTCAGGGTCTGCGTCTGTTCCAGGTCAGTAAACCGCCAGGACCCCAGTTCCCGTACGCAGCCCATTTAAACAGTTGGATACTTCACTAACTTAGATACCTCATTCAAGGGATAACATTGGCAGATAAGTTTCACCTCCACCATGCCCGTATCTCCACAAGCTACTCTTCATCACCAGCGATTACATTCCCTCCTTTTCTGTCCACGTACCCCCTTAGAGTGATTAGAAACTTCCCTTTCACTGTTGAGCTGTGAAATCCTAAGTTCATCTTTTGACGTAATCAGCAAGCAGATAAGGTGAAATCCACCTCCTGCCAACATGCTTATGACTTGATTATAATACGGCATTAATTGTGTCTCAGTTGTCCAGTAGCATGTTCCATATCGTCTTCAGGGAGAACCTTAATGAATGCCAAGTTGGCATGCCGCTCTGGGAAGAAGTCAAACATTTCGTTACACCCCTGAGTGCGCTGCAGTTTTATTTATGATTCTGATTTTGACCATGTATGTAAAACGGAAAGGGCTATTTTGGGATATGGGCAAAGCCTCCACAGTGTAGAATATTCTTCTTGGTGTTTAATGTGCTGCTTCTAAAATCGCTTCCCCGACATGCTTAAGTAGTACAGTCTTGTGGAACTCTGGAAGGTTCTACATTGCAGATTTCTGTATGAAGTTGCCTATGTGGCCATGGACAGCTTCGGCTGAGGCAGAACTCGCTGAGGGATTGTCCATGCCGATGGATCCGAGGATGAGCAATGCGATTGGAGCTGCATTTTGGAGATGGTTTGGAGATGGTCCCTCCCTTGCTACATGGGGTGGAATTAATTACTGACTCAGGAGAGGCGGGGGAATCATTATTATTATTATTATTATTATTTATCGTCATGCTAATGAAAAGCAGTTTCGTGTTCCCTGCTTACTTGTCACCATGCTCAGGTTATGAGCATATTTAAAACCTGGTTTTGCACTGAATGAACGCATGAACTATCGTGTGAGGAATCTTATCTGTTGCCTTCATCCTAGTGAAACTCGCCCCATACCCCCTCCCTCCTTATTCCAACACTAACTCCATCACTTGATCTTTTTATCCCAAACTAAGCCCTCGATCCTTGGCTTGCCACCCCCCCCCCCATATCTCCGTTTCTGATCTCTTTCGTAGTCTGCATCATCCCCATTCCATATTCCCTGCACTACTTATGAAGGTGCCCCCTGCATCGATGGAGCTCATCCCAGGCAAAGGCTTCTTGAGTGAAGCTAATGCTAACAATCTTAGCAAGCAGTAAAGAATATCTACGTAAGTGAAGCTAACGCTAACGGTCTTAGCAGGCAGGGTGAGAGCTAAAGCTCCCGTCCTGGCTAATGCAAACGAAATTGTATGCAGTAATGCGAGCGAAACCATAGCCTGACAGACACGACATGCCTGTCAAAGGAGCGAGTCTTCCATTTTTTAAGCCTGTCGTTCACTTTCACTCATATCATGCACCCTGAGATATTAATCACAACCTCGGATCGACACTGTCTGCAATTTGGCACACTGCTGCGAGCTCTACCGATTCGACCTTCAGGCTGACATTGAAACGCATTGCAGCACGTCCAGGTTTTCAATGCATTTGTTCCTTTGCAGTTTCCTAAACTCAACTGAATCACCAGACAGTAGTCAGTTGTTCCTTAATCTTGGAAATGAACGGCGCTCCAGCCTCTCAGATGACGTCTGCTGGGTTTGTGGCAGCACCGTGTTTAATCGCGGACAGCCTACGCACCAGCAGCTGGGGATCTTTCTCTGCTGTGCCTAGTAATTGATTCCTGTTTTCTCTTGTTCCTCTTGAAGGTCGGGAATGGGGCTGGTCCGAAATAAACACGGCAAACGACAGCAAGCGAAAGCTACTGTTTTTGAGTCGTGTCTGGGGTTTGAAAGTTTGCGCGGATGAGCCAATGCCTGTGTGGTTTTTTTAGGTGAAGAACAACCCTTTGGTTGGTGGGACCACAGTTGGCTGATGAGGTGCAAGGCTGAAATGTACGCAGAATCTGTAGATGAAAAATTCCCCTTAAAACAAGGTTTCTGTATAGGGTCACGACAGTCCTCTGTCAGAGTCTGTTCACATGGCACCAATTAGTATATACGATCTGCTACCTCATTCAGCAAAAAGGCTGGAGCTTGCCTACGGTCTCGCTGTCCTTTTACAGGGGGCATTATGGGAAGTGGAAATAAAAGAATAGTGACCATCACCCTCACGCTCATTACTCTGATTATGATTTTGCTGCTTTGTTATTAGCCAGAAACGTAACCAGCCAAGGCCCATAAAAGCCTCTGTTTGCTTGTGAAGTATTTGTGTTTAATTAATTAGCGGGCTTCACCTCTGGAGCGTGTGTTTTCTTTAGCCCTGTCTGCCTGTGCGCCTTAAGGAAACCGATTAGCACAGAGATCTACAGGGGCCCCAACATTTCCAGAACCATACAGGGAGGGTCCAGCCCATGACTGACACCATCTTCATATTCTTTGTAGACACGAGTGACATTTAGTTTTAAATGTCATCAAAGGAGATAAGTCTAAAGTGACAAAGAAATACATTTTAAATTTATCTGTAAGCACTATCTGGTTATATTAACTGGCATATGTTGAATACTATAAGTTAAAATGGGTAAAGATTATTTTCCTGATACCAGTAATCCTTTGTGGGCAAAATATGACATGTTAAAATAAAGAAATTGTATTCCATCGCCAGCCATTATGTGCACACACGTAACCTTTGCTGTGACACTGTGGATTGCAGGGTAGAGACTAGCTTAATTTATTCTCATGTGACACTAGATGCTGTACAGTCCCCATCTCTCAATTCCCCATTTAAAGTCGGCTGCCCAGTGGGTTTATAATTTACAAAGGTTTGCCGTTACAAGGCACCGGAGTGACCAAGCGATCACAGCAACTGGCAGAGCTGACACAGGTGGCACTGTTTTGTTCTTGCGCACATGTACGTGTCGGTGAGTGAGTGGCAACTAGGTGTTTATTCCAGACTAAGCCTGGTAGCTGCCACATGCAGAGGTACCCCTGCCTGCATGTGTCTCTTACTGGGTAGCTGTTTTTAATTGGTGTAATAGTGTTTCATGATAACTAAACTCTCCGAGACAGGCCGGGCCTGCAGAGTCAGTTTGCAGTTAGGCAGAAATATGTAAATGCCCGGCTCCATGTCACTGAGATTGGGAGTGAAGACTCGGGAAGGCTGATGGATGGGTAACAGTTGGGGAGATAATGAGAGTCAACACACCGGCGTGTTTCATGAGTTCACTTCGCGACAGAGAAGCTAAAAATAAAGTTTTAAACTGATTTGAGGCCACCCGGCCGCCCGCTCACATTGACTTTGAAATGAAGGTAATTTGAGTTGCTTGTTTAATGAGAGTATTTATGAAGGGGGGCTTTGTTCTTGATAATTTGCTCTGCCCGGGTGCTTCAAATGCCCCTTCATCATGCCTTCGCCTGTGCTGCAGTTTCCGGACAGACACACGGGCCAGAAAAGTGGGCAACTTTGGGCTAAACATGAAGGCGGTTTGTGCTTAATCATTAATTATTCAGTGCTTAATAAAATGCTACTCTATGCATCTATCCACTTCAAATGGTAATGGGGGGGGGGGGTCAGGTTTCACTGAAGATGTCACCCCTTGTTAGGGCTGATGTCCACAGGACCTCCACAGAACCTCCCTACCAAGCTCCTCTTTGTCAGTATTGGGTTATGGGACTTTGTTAACTTGCCAGTACTTGAAGTTCTTGTTGTTCATTGGGAATTTTTTTAATCCATGGTCCCCTTATTTCTTTGACAGAGACATTTTGTTAAGAAAAATAATGATCATGACTGTTTACTGGTGCCCGGCGATGGGTTGGCGCCCCATCCTGGGTTGTTCCCTGCCTTGCGCCCACAACCTCCGGGATAGGCTCCGGACCCCCCGCGACCCCTATGGAATAAGTAGTTATAGAAAATGGATGGATGGATTGACTGTTTACTGCTAAGGTTTAATCAAGGCATAAAGAGAGAACTTATTAGATCATGGACTTCCAGGACCCAGTGGATGTGATATTCCCTGCTCTCTGAATGTGCAGGAAGAGGGAACATGAGGAAGGCCTTTTCATAAAGATCTCCTCTGCCTCTCTGGGCATATACTGCACAGTGAAGATAGCAGAACATTTAAAATGAAACTGTATTTTTCCCATGTCTTCCCTTCCTCTCAGAGGTCTGGCCAAATTTCAAGCTGTTTATTTATTTAAAAGTGTTCATTTATTTATTTTGTTCTGCTACTGTCACCCTCGCACGCTCACAAAATCCATACTCTTTTTCTAAAAGCGAACTAATATGGATCTGCGAATGAGATGAACCTCTCTGCCGAGGCAGCCTGGTCTCAACCTCTGCTGCAGGGAGTCATGATACTGTGATGTCTTCGTGGCAATTAATTTCTGTGCAAATCTGCCGGCTAATTGAAACTAAGGTGAGCCACAGAGAGAGACCAAAGGGCTTCTGGCCCCTGACACTCCAATCTTTCATTTACAGTTAATTTTTTCCTACCTGGAAGGTTTTTTGGGTTGTTGCTGCAGACATGTGACCCTGCCCTTAAGTTATCACTTTGTCCTCTTTCTCCTTTGTGTTGCTTTTTTCTTCATCATCTTCTTCTTACAGTCACCCTATTTTTGTTATTTTGAACTGTGCGTTTTTTGTTCAGCCCTCTCCGAGTCCTGAGGCTGTTTTTGCAGCCGCTGTGGCCACCTCATCCCCACAACAAGCCAAACTTCCAGCAGGCCCAGTGTGAAATCAGACAGACACGGACAGACTGACTCACCCGCTTGCCAACAGGATGCTCAGCTTTTAACTGCAATCCGTTGCACTTCTGCCGATTTTCTATCACAGGCAGCGGTTTGGCTGAAACACCAATGCTTCAGCTGGAGATAGTACATTTTAATTTCGTTTTTTTCTTATAAATCCAGTAAAATTGACATTTAGATGCTTAACTGATACTTTTACCCAGTGTGCCTTTCAGTTTTGGTCATTTTGAAGAGCTATATATTTTCCTGGAAGAGTTCATGCTGCATAAGCAACGCTGCAACAGCTCAGCACAGACATGAACAGTTTACATCTGTTAATACAAATCAAATCGAATCGAATCAGTTTTATTTGCATAGCGCATTTTTACAACATTACACTGTCGCAAGGCGCTTTACATTATCCCCGCCCAAAGCCCCCAGTGAGGAAGCCAAAGGCGACAGTGGCAAGGAAAAACTCCCTAGAAGGAAGAAACCTTGGGAGGAACCAGACTCAAAGGGGGGGCCCATCCTCCAGGGGCCGGCGGGGGAGGTCCAATCAGACCCAATTTGTACTGCCCCAATTTTAACATTTAAGTCTCAAAGCAGAGGGCAGGAAGGTGATGGCAGGAAGGTGATGGCAGGCGGGTGCTGGTGCTGCTTCAGGTACTTGTTTTTTAGACTCTTTGCTACACCACCTCCCACTTTAGTGCTAGTTGCACACTATGGATATTTGTGATAATTGTTTATTGTTTAATGATTAATATCTTGTCTCTGTATACGTATGTCCCCTGTTTGACAGTCTTGGAGCTAGGCAGCCGGGCATTTTCCTGCACGCTGTACTGAGTATTCTGGTGTATGTGACAAATAAAACTTTGATTTGATTTGATGTGCATCACTCCAGGACGTCTCCCAGCTGTGCTGCATGTCTGTTAGTCGGTGTCAGCTGCCTAAGTTCCCCTGAGACACTCTTTGAAGCACCTGTCCTGTAGGGACATGATCGTTAGCACCTAGCCTGAATGCCGTGGACCCTTCACATTGCTCTGTCCCTGTAGCCTATGTTTGGAAGCGACTGTCAAACAGCTGGACGTCATCTGGTTTCTCAGCGTCTTTGCTGAAGCCCTGACAGCAGGTGGAGATCTGTCCCTATAGCCATAAACCTTGATGACAGTCACAGCCATAGACTTAATGGTGGCCTCCCTGACGCCTATGCTCCTTTATGGACCATCAAACAGAGTGTTTGATATAAACGTGTATAGGTAGCAATGATCCTGTTGTACTGTGATTCACCTTTACTGCAAAGACAGTTAGATGGTGTTGGTGATTTTTTACAGTTTTTTAAATGTCATTTGCAAAGGCAATTTGGGATTTGTTTGGGACCCAAATGACACGTTCTGCAATGTGGCGTCCATGAGAATAGTGTTGATTTGATTTGCAGAATTATCATTTCCGAGAAGCTGCACACTGGCTGAGGGACGCCCGAAGCAGAGTGATGGGCATTAAATCATCAGGCAGGCGTTTGAGTGCTGCAACTTCGTGGGAGAAGTGAATGTGAGACTTCTTCAGATATAAGAAAAAAATGTCTTGTCTGACCTTTCCAGGCTTGTCCCCCGGTAGGAGATTTAATCCAGGACACAATGGTGGGATCTTGTGGTACTTTGAATTATTGCAATCTGGGACGGACAGATGGATGGTAAAGCATGTTTGTCCCGAAAATTTCTGCTGAAGAAGGGGCACCTCGATCTTTTGTCCTGCTAAGCCTCGCTGGCCTCATGTGACAGCCCTGACATATTGGAGCAAATGCTAGAGCAATGGTGGCGTGGTCCAGCACACGGACACACACACACTTAGCTAATGTTATGGTTCTGAGCGATCGCAATATGTGCCGGAGAATAGCGCCGAGGTGCTGTGCAACGCAGGGGCAGAAGTCTGCCTTCAAAGGACAGGTTTTCAGCCCTCTTTCGAAGTTCTCCTTGACCGGAGTGCCTTTGCTGTTGAAATGTACAGATACAGACAGCTGTGGGAGTAAAGTCTTTAAAGTCTTTCCTGCAATTTTGAGAGCGCTAGGCTATGGAATGCTACAAAAAAGAAAGTTTAAACAGCTTTCCTCAAAACATGGAACCTTCCAGCTGTCCCCAAAGGTGGTATGTTGTTTGGTCATGTATTCTTAACATCACGGCTATGTCCACAAAAGCCTTCAATGTTCTAAATGTAGATTAAATGTTCGGAAAATGTTCGAAATGCGCACTAGGATATTGTGATAAAAAATGTTACCTCCAGTCAAGTACTGGGAGTATTTTCTCTGTGGTCTTCTACAATTTCCTAGAAGTATGAATATTTAATTTTTAATAAATTAGCATTGAAATATTCAGTCAGTCATTAAATGTTACTGCGATTTCTTAATAATTTAATAGTCAGTGGTTGACCATTTAACAGTATTTGACAGGCAAATTTAACAAGAACATTGATGGTCATCTTCAAATGTTCTGTGACAATGTGTCTGTGCAAATTGATGAGATTTGTGGTACTCTGTCTGTGGGTGTTTCAGGATTTTTCTGCCCGTATGCTATCATATGCTATTTCTCTACTGTGTATGCTATCATATGCTATTTCTCTACTGTGTATGCTATCAGCAAGCATTCCTGTTTATTATTCTCATGATGTTTCTGCTGTCTGGTCCGATAGGGGCTCTTGACCACTTTATTCTTGTTTCTTGGCTCCTTGTCAGATGCCTGAATGGCTATAGGCACGCCTTTAGAGGGCGCTATAGGCTCCGGCATGCATGCTGGCCTTCGCTTTCTTCTTTGGCCTCATGCATATTGCAGTATATCTGCCGTTCATGGTGCCATCATCACTCAGTTGCTTCTCACCATCCACCAGCTTCCACATGAAGACAGTGAACTGCCATCATCCATCAGGCCGCTCTCGAATGAGGTGTTATCCTTCCCCCATCTCTGATGTGGGGGAGTCCCTCTGCTGGGACGGCCCGGCTGGAGTTTCCGAGGGCTGGAATCCATGCCTTCCAGATGGTTCTGATGAAACTCTGGGCAGATGTAGTCCCCCCACGCTCCCACGACCATATCCGCATCTCCCGCCATAAGGAGGCACATTCCGTCGTTACGCAAAACACTGCAGACACCCGCGTGGCTCCCTGTGGAGGTCCCCTGGCTTTCCGGAAGCTCGCCGAGCATTACGGCTGATTGTGGCACGCCTGAGATGGCTCTTGGTACTGGTGCTGTGCTTGTCACGGTAATTGTGTGTGAGTGATATTACATAGGACCACGGGCCGCAGCACTTAATGTGTTTTCTTTGTTGGTGAGGGATTAAAAAATAATTAATGAGCCGGTGCTCATCACGTACAATTCTAATTTGTGGCAGTTATGTTTGATGAGAAGAGGTGAGCGCTTGTAGGGGAATATCAAAAATAATTGACCACCCACTGAATGTGATGGTACTTCTGCACAAAAGTTAGAAAGTTATAATAAGAAGCATGACTGGACTGTTAATTACAGCAAAACTGTAAAAAAACAAAGTGGGCAATATTCTGAACAACAAATGGGTCTGCTGTTTATTGTCCGGAAGCCAATAATAACATAAAAGTAATTAACGAGATACGGGGTCCTTCGGATTTGATGATTATTTTACATTTGCCATTTCAAAAAATGGGAGCAAGTTTGCCTGTCTGGTTAAAAAGGACACACTTTAAGAAGTGCTTGACGGAAACCGCCCGGTCCTGTTCTGATTGTGCTTAACCGGACCAGCCAGCGTTTATAAACTCCGTGTTTGCGAAGTTTATTCCGTCGCCTTTCGGGCTGGGAGATGTAATTAAGATACGACTGGCCTTCCAGTGAATGATGAGAGCGGTTAAGCAGGGTTCAGTACGATTAAAGCAGTGGGTGCTGCGTTTCCCTGAGACGGCTATGGCTTTCGGTGCCAGTGAGTATTGATCCCAGCTACATCCTGCATTGTTTTGTTGTGCTCGTGTAATTGTGTATCGGCAGCTGCCCCGAGAATATTGCCTATAGCCCGTCTTTCAGTGGAGAGCCAAAGCTATGTGTGAAAGCTGTTCTGGTGCACTCCGCTCTCTGGGTAGGCGATAGACCATACTGTCCTATTGCAGTGACTATACATGTTTCTGGGTAATATTTTTGGCAGCATATTTTTCAGTATTTTGGTAAAAAATAAGTTCAATATAATCCATACAGTTCTACAAGACCGTTAGGATTTTTTTTGGCATTTTTTGCAGTAGCCAGGTTGAAATGATAGAGGGTTGGCTTGTCTTCACAAACGCCTGAAATTAAGGCCCTTCATCTTTCTCAATCTTTTTTCCCTCCTTTTTTCTTCAGTATTTATCATTCGGCTGCAAATGTAATGAACATCTAAGGAAAACCAGAGCTTACACAAATTATAATGTAGCACTAAACAGTTTATAACTGTGCTATTTGTTTTACTATCACTGTCATTAGTAATTGTGTGGTTATTATCCTTTTAATTGGTGTATTCAGTATTCAGCCCTCAATACCCAACTGTTGATTAAACATTGATCCATCTCCCAAAAGCAGTTATGCAGCGCTGGTTCACACATTGCATGTAATTCATTTTCCACTGTTAATGAAAACAATTTGTCCATGAAATTAATTTAAACAGCCGCCTTAAAAGTACAGGTCTCAGTGTGCTAAGGGCATCCATGCTAAGCTCTGCGGCATTAGCATCTTATGGCAGCACTATGATTTATTCACCTTCTGATAACTCGTAATGAAGCTATCAGTAGAAAGTGGCGTTTGACAGCACCTCTCCTCTCCGGAACATTCCGCATTCTTACGGGGATGCCTCCAGCCGCTAACATGCAGCTTTTTCTTCAGCTCTTTTCATTCACGGAAGGCCATTTGCAGTCTATTTCTTCCATGGGAAGCAGAACATTTAACAGACTTAAGAGCATTCTTAGAGACCAAGGGGCCGAAGGATCAGTGTTTATTATTCGTAAAGCTGCAGTGCTGTCTCTTGGTAACTAATATGGTGCTATGTCCTCTTTTGTTTCCGTATTATTGAAATGCCTGTGCTCGGCTTTTTGGTATGTGGAGGAAGATCACAGGCCCTTTAATTCCTGCCTGAGGCATGGGGTGGGGGTAGAAGATCCCAAGACTGAAACAAAGGGACCACGTCAACTGACCCCCCCGAGACAGCTCAGAATTCATTATCATTTAGATAAAGCTGGTCAGCTTCATTTTCACAGATCCTTCTAAATAGTAGTGCGTGTGCATTGTCTGGAATGGTAAAATCTCGTTAACGTTGATAGACGGTGGAATTAAATCGTCTCCTTTTGCCCGAAAAAGTGAAACTGGATGTAAACGATGATTTAATGTATTTCTGAAGCTCACTCAAACGGAGAATTTGTAGCTACCAGGTCTTTTAATAACAGCAGATGTAAATGCCACGCTCATAATGCCTCCAGGTGATGATGTGCTGAAATTCCAGGCATAATTCATCATCCTCAGCATTGCGGCTTAGAAATTATAAAATACTGCCATACTGCAGAGTGACAGGAGTATCTGGGATGTTCATTTATCGAGGGCCGTGATATTCGGCCCTCAATCTCGCAAACATTTATTTGTGTCAGTTACAATGATACATCTTTCATTGAAAACAGCAGCCAATTTCACTATGAACTTAAATATATCCTGCACTCAGATGTCATAATTTTCAGTTGTTTATGCTGATGGTTTTGTCTGTTGTCTTGGCAGTAGGTTACGTCCTTTATGTTGCTGTTCCTTGAGCCCTTTGTTTATTCGTGAGAAACAGCCTTACGACCACATCACCGACTCGTGCCCGTTGTGCTTGGCGGAAAGGCTACATATCCACGAATCATGTATTTACTTAGAAGGGGGTATAACTTTGTGTATTTTACTGTGTAATAAAGGGACCAGAAGAGGCAAGACCAAAAGCTCCTCTATGCAGTTCTGCAGCAGTTTGACTTTAAAACGTAATTTTTAATAAAAATGCATTATAAGTACCATCATAATACTTATTAATAATGATGGTTAAGTAATATTTGCATGATTATCGGGGTTACAATAGCAGACGCTTCTTGGTAGTGCCATGAATTTGTGGCAAATTGGTGTAATTTTCCATAAACATCCGTCTACATAAAATCAATGGAGGGTGCAGTATCAGGAAGCGACATTTAATGCCGAACGTGCTCGCTGTCCCTTTGATGAGGTGATCTGTCGCCAGATTGGTCATAAAAGTTTTTGGCCTGGCCTTGCGGCTGTAGTTAGCAGCATCATAACATGCGAGTTATTTATTTGGCGGGACGTGGAGACGCAGAAATGTACTGGGCTGTGGTACGCTGATAATTCTGACCATAACTACATACACATTTCGAGTATGGGAGCAAGGAGCCAAGCGGCTGAATGCTGTCCATGAGGCTTCGGTCGAGGCGGAGCGGTGTAGGCCAGATGGGAATGATGGATACTACAGATTCCTCCAGCTGATCAGTTGGGAATGCAGAATAAAATGAGTCTCCTCGTCAGGAAGTAAGACGAGCAGAGCCGTGTCCGCGGCTGCATCCGGCTGATCAGATACAAGGCAACTGCTGACGTGCTCCCTGAGATCTGCAGATGAGCATAGCCACTAAACAGGATCCGGATGGAGTGGGTCGCGCCATTCCCGTCTCCGGGGGGGGCGGGAGGTGCTGCTCTGTGTCACTGCCGCTGTCTAAAGGTCTCCACAAGGTCATGGAGGATTGCTTTTGTGAAGAGTCTTTGACTTTTGCAAAGTACCTGAGATTGTTTTTCGGGGGGGGGGGGGTTACTCACTATACCCAACCTGCTCCAACCACCCACGCTACACCGAGCAGCCATTTTTTTTGAGCTGAGGTATTTACAAAATTACGACATGTAAGGATGATTACAATAACATCTGATCAAATCAGCCTGGGATCTTTGAATGGGGTGCGTTAATGACCACGGTGATTTAGGGACTGTCTCATACAAATGACAGCACCATCTGCAGGACTGCTATGAGCTCACTGACACACCTTGGTTATGCCAGTCAACTAGTAAGCAGGTCCAGCTCCCCCTAGCTTCAGAATGCGTCCAAAACATCCCGCTGTCAATGAGGCTCCCAAACGCTCCCAAAACGCTGCAGATGTAAAAGATTAGGAGTCTGGGACAGGACTCAATCTAAAATTCATATCCCGATTGGTGACACGGAGACACAACAGTCAGCCCAAAGCACTTAAAAAGATGCAAGAACAAAAACAGGAGCAAAGCGATATACTGACATAACAGCCAGTTCCTACAGTAGTGAAAATCTGAGTGGGAGGAAATTAATTCCTGTTAGCTAAAGGAGAAGAAAAAAATCTGGGGGGTTCCAAGGCCAGCTGGCTGAACCCCCCCACCCCCACTCTCATTCACTACCTGAAGCTGTCGACACTTTGGTCAGGTCTGCTTCTTTGTTCAGGGTTATTAAGAGCGAATAACTACGGGCTGGTTGCGCTACAAAGATGCCAAATTGAATGATACGCAGCGGATCACTGAATGCTTGGTCTTCTCCAAGCGGCGGTAATGATGTTTTTCAGCACTGGGAACATTATGTTTTTTTTCTGATAAACAAATGAATCACACTAAGGGCATTAACACATAATGGTTGCAGGCACATAAGGCGGCTGACGTTAGCATGTCAGTTTTTTAGGAAAAAGTGGAAATATCAGGCGTTTCCAGCATGTATTTTCAAGCTGACCTTGAGATAATATTTTTTAACCAGCAGCAACTGATCAGATATCTCCTCCCTCTACATCTGGGCATGACGTTCGATGCTGAAAGCGGCCGGCCTCCGTGTTGGACCTTCTGATTGATCTGAAGCCCCGCAGGGCTGTGGTTCAGAACCGGTCTGACCCTGGCCACTCTGTTCAGCCCCAGCAGGTATTTCAGAGGATCTTCTCTACGGGGTCCCTGGGAATACCTGGGGGCAGCTACATTAGTTGGGAGGGTGTTGATGGCCCTCTGTAAGCTTCTAACCCTCTGATGCCTATTTATTGAGGCTGTTTTTTCCCCATCATATATCGTCAGACAGCCCCAGCCGTTAATTTCAGGTACTGTGTTCTCTTCTGCCGTCCTCAGAACAAGCTTGAGAGCCAGTTAATGGAGATCTTCCTCGCAGAGATGATCAGATTATATTTATGTATGTTTCAGGTCATGTGACAGGACACTCTTTATAAAGCCGTCTCTGTCATGGAAGCCCCCCACCCACCTGCCCGCCCGCCCGCCTCACCAATCAGCCTTGCCATCAAATTGATTTCTTAAGTTCTAATTCCGAGTAATTTTTGGTCGAGCAGAATCCTTATTGGGTGGAGGAGCCATAAATGCAGTCAATTACTGTCCCTGTCAGAGTATATTCTGCTTACCTGTAGATAACGGGTGAACCAACAAATGGCAGTTTTCTTCTGATGCAACAGGACATCCCAGATGAAATTGCTGTCCTACTAATGTCTTCATGAAACAGATAACGCCAAACCCGTTTCTGTAATCTATAATAATTAATTTTGACATAATGTCGCTTTGTCTCCTGGATGCTCCAAGCGGCGACGGCGTTTGTAAGGCCACGAAAGCAAATCGACGTTGACTAACTGGACTTATTCTCCCTTAACAACTGTAATTAAAAGTTTAATCTAAATCTTTTTTTTTCCTTTTTTGTAATTATACATTTAATTTATTTAATTACCAGTAAATAGTCTTGTAATTGGAAATGAGATTCATGAATGTTAATAGAACCTTATGTTGTTTGCACCTAGCTGTTTTTTTTTCCCCACACCGATTAAATGTAAAATTGTGTTATTGTACTAGTCATATTTTTGCAATCTGTATGATGGCTTTCACCTAGCTGCTGGGTGTTTAATCAGAAAGGAACCCCCTTCCTCTTGCAGTGGTCACCTGATCTATGCTAACATTAGCCATAACACTTGCTAATAGACAACATAGACATGACTATCACTCAAACACGGCATTTTAGCAGGGTGTTAGCATATCTCCATTTTGCTTAGCGCCCTCTGCAGCACAGTAGCTGGAAAGCATAGCCCTGAAGCTAAAACAAAGCCGCTCACATGACAGAGGTCTTTTAGAAGCATTTGGGAACCTGCGTCTGGCTGCAGCTCCCTTGTTTTATTCAGTTTTATAAGGACAGTTTACGCAGGATGTCGGCCAGCACCCTCATATGACAAAGTAAAATGCTCATAAATGTGTCCGCTCCTCTAGAGAATCGGCACCTGCAGGACGGAGGTCTGGCGGCTGATGCAGCATTACAGTTTTGTTAGCCTGCTGAAGGACGGAGCTTCACGCTGTGCCATGTCTGTGCCCACGGCTGCCCCTCAGGGTAGTTAGATGTTTCGAGGGCATGTCCTCCGGCATTGATGTGGCCCTGGACTTTAATTTCCTTGGGGGACTCTTCAGATACTTTGGTTTGATCTTCTGCATGGAAGGATTTAATTGGTTTGCCTATTGTTGGTCTCTTTGCACAGTAATACTTTGAACAAAGATGTAGTTCCGATTTAAAAGAATCAGCTGAGATAACTTTATGAGAGTAGTTTAATAGTTGGGCCTTTATGGAGTTTTGCCCCACAGCTGGCTCACCTCTGGTCTGTATAAAAACCCGTAATGTGTGTGAATTAGTGAGATAAGCCCTGTAAATAAGTGTGCACAAAGTAGCCTGAATAATGAACGCTTAGGGACCATCCCCAACAGCTCCAAAAAAGTCATGGCTGAGTTCTCAGCATCTTCTGTACCCCTGTTGATGTTCTTCTTCTCTTCTTTTGTTTATTTCTCCCTCCCTGCCTCCACCTTTAATGAGCTAAACTCTCTAATTCGTGTTTGTCACTAAACATCTCAAAAGCTTTATTTGGCACGGAGCATGAGCGCATAAGCTAGAATGCCATATCGCTAATAATAAAAAACAACGCATTTCCAGTGGTGCATCTCGCCACAAATAGGCTGCCTGTCATCCTCCGCTGCATTTTCATACATTTATAAGTACTGTTGCTTTAGTTACCGGAGTGGTGATTTGTGATACATGGCTGAGCTGCTCATGCGATTGTATGAACGGCTGATTATTGGCACACCATGCACTGCATTATTCATAAGCATGTGCAGTATTAACGAGCGAAAGCGTGTCGACACGGCGGTGAAGAGGCAGCTTGAGGCCGTCGTTCTGTAATGAGGCTGAGATGCAGCCTTTTGTAAAGTGGCATTATTCAGGCCAACTGGTGAAAAACAAGAGAACCGACGTTACGTCTTAGCAGCTACATGCTAAATGTCAACTCCCAGTCAACGCAGAAAACACTGCGATGGCAAGCTCCTCTGGGGCCTAATGCTGCCAGCTCTGGTTCACAGAAATGTGTCGAGCTGGGGTTTTAAGTGCAAGCATCCAGGAATCTTTTCCATATGGTGCATACAGAACGAGGTCTTCCTTAAGTGTGCTCCCAGCGCTACAGTCAAAAAAGGGTCAGCCTGAAAGTGCTGGAGTCAAAAATGATAAAATACTTTGCATGCTGTAGGAGAAATGCCCTTTAAGCTGATGTTTCTGTGGCAGGAGGTGTGAGGTACTCCGACACCACTACTTCTTCCAATTCTTGCAAGACGTTGATGCCCTGAGAATTTGGGGGGGGGGGGGCTGTGTCCGGGGCCCGACTGTGCTGTTATTTCCTGGCTCGATATGGATTGGGGGGTCTGTCCCTCAGCTCAAGACGACCACCTGGCCTGTCTGTGGCAGCGGGTTTGAGTAAAAAATGGACACAGCGGACAGGAAAATGTGACTGCTCAGACTGTTGCGAAAATGGCAAGATGTAGTTCATTTCAGGGTGCTGAGAAGCCCGGTAAAATGCAAAAGAATAAGTTTATTTTACTGTCCTAAGCTCTTGGAGAGGATGACGAAAGATGCATTTTACTGCTGAGTGTCTTCAGCCTGCTGACACCACGCTAAGCAAGCAGAACGTTAAATGCTTCTCTGTCAACGCCCAGGACTGCACGCTTTGTTACGGAAATGAAATTCTGCAGGTCTGAACAGGGGCATCTAACATTTATTTACATTTATGGCAGTCTATTCGCCTCAATATTTCTGCATATATTATGGATAGGATATTCTGGTGTAGCTTTGATCATTTCCCTCTGAATATTAGTCTTCCTGTGGACTCGGTTACTATAACCTGTTTCCTTGCTTTAAGCCGCGCCATGTTCTAAGCCAGTCTGTCACCGTGGCGGCCCGGTGAATTTTCCTTGAACGGCAACACAGGCTTCTTCCTGCTTAGAGTTTGTCATCATTTTCCAGGAGGATATAACTTCTGTCGGCAGCATGTCTGGATCGTTCAGAGCAACGTCTGCTAATTTAGAACGTTGTCAAAGAATGGCGATGGCAACAACGTTCAAGGTTCCCATCCTTTAATTTCTGCTCGGGTCAAACAGCAGCGTTTCAAGTCAGTGGGTTTCACACGCAGCCCGCGGGCAGAGTGAGTGATGTAGCTCAGATGCAGCAGCCAACTGAGCGGGCGCTGGAGATGTTAGCCAGGAGGCCCAGGGAAGACATGTTACCTGACATGAGCAGGGACAGGAGACAAGCTTCTGGAAAGTGCTAGAAAAGCCACGTCTGCAGAGGCAGTGGTTTTACGTATAGACATTTCCAGATTTGTTTTTCTTTTTTTTTGAAGACATAGGTCCGATGTTTTCTGTGCTGCATCTCACAGATATGGTATTCCCAGCGAGAGATTCCTAAGTCTCAAGGGTACTCAGCAGCATCCAGTCATTATTTTCTATCTCTTTTGAAGATGCGTAAGGTTAAACTCCATGAAGCTGGGCTTTGACGTCCCCTGGAGAGGTTACAGCGACATGTCTGTGAGTTTCTTGGCTGGTGTGAATTATTTAGCCTTTGCGGATTGCTCAGAGATTGTCATCTAGTCATTGTAGGAAATATATTGTTCTCACGCTGGTGTGGTTCCAGTAAATTTGAGTACCCCCTTAGATGGGCCACCTTGCGGGTAGGGACACCCATTGCGGTATGTATTGATCACTATACAGAGGGTGCAGTGGGAGGTGTGTGACAGGCGCTCTCTCCTGCCCTGATGAGCCCCCACCTCTTTATATAGTTGTCTGATTTCTATCTTTCTGTTTACCTGCCAGAGTGATGTGTGGTTGTGTGGAGTGAGTTCACGTTTCCCTGCAGTTAGCTGAATCAAGTCTATTTGTCTTTTGTACCAGAGTGTTAAACTTAATAGCACATGAAATAAGACATATTTGAATTTCGCCTCAAGACAGCCTGCAATGAGATTTTTAATTATCCTCGAATGCTGATTATAGGCAAATTTAGACTTTTCTTCCAAAACATTTTATTTATTTTTTTATTGATATTGTACAATTGTTATTGTTCCCCATCCAGAGTGGAGCCCTGCCTTGTGCTACCTCTGATGGGCTCTAAGGGAGCCTGAACAGAAGATGGATGGATCTCAGTCTTCAGTCAGAGATCTTCCATAGGCGGCTCCCTGGTGGCAGGCCATGTTTGTGTCAGCTGGGGGGAAACACTCCCACCAGCGGGAGTCCAGTTGGGAAGTGGTGTGCTGTAAGGTGGTATTGCACTGTATGTGACTGTTGTTGGACTTCAGTCATGAGGTTGGCCCACGGGGGCTTCCTGCAGGGAGCAGCGTAACAATGTGTGGGCCTCATGGTGGTGATTCAGAGAGGGCCCAGTCTCTTCACGGCCTGTCCTCAGCGGGGTAGCTACCATGAATCTTCCTGTTCACTTGGCAAGCTAGCTGTACAGTTTTAAAGAAGACCTGTTTCTCAAATCCCCGTGTGCCTAAAGCACTCCATGCCCCACGGTGAGTCTAAGTCAGCTCCCAGACCCACTGATTCAGGGCGCCCCCTGTCTGTTATAAATGGAATGTCCCGATGTCCCGGTCACCGATGGAGCGGAAAGGTTAAGCAGTTGGGATATCATTGAGCCGTCCAAAGCAGACGGGTGACATATGACCCGTGTTATTCAAAGAGAGCCACTGGAAATGATAAATGGATCATATTCTGTGTGAGAGAACAATCTTCATCCCAGTTTTTCATTTGCATCACTCAAAAGAGTGATGGTACCACCTACTTTCCATTCAGTCTGTCTCTAAATTAATCTTCACATGTTTTGTTCATTTCGCTATAGAGTCAGTGGATTCGATGCACGTTGCTGGAAAGTTCCGGGCCGTGTCAGCGATGTCACATGCGCACGGTGCTCCCTGATGATATATGGACCTTTCACTGTCCCGCCACCGTTCTGGATGTAATCTGCAAATGACGGACAGCTCATGGGCGACTCGCGGCGGCCAAGAAGCAACACCTTCATTTCTTTCTGCGTCGATTATTCTGCTACACATGATAAATGTCCTTAATTTCATTTGCTGTGTGATTTATTACATGCATATATACATTTTAACTTGCCACGCACCGATCTGAAGCGAAATGCGATTTCGGATTTGTGCCGTCTTCCTCGTTGGCCTGAAGTCAGTCCTGGACTTTTCTACGTGCAACGCAAAGTGATGCCTGTGTTTATTGACATAAATCGATAAATTGACATCATCACCGTGGCAACGCCATAGAGGCTACCATTCTGGGAATGAAAGGAAGACAGTTAGAGCCTGCTTTCATTGGTGTGGACACACAGTTGAGGTTTCCTCTTCTCATTTTGATATCTCAGTGGTTCTTTGTTTATCCTAATGATGCCTTTTCCCAAAGTATCTTTCTACTTCTGTATTATGGCATGAGTCATCCCTCTAAAGAGAAGGGTAAACTCAAACATGCCGCCTTTAAATATCTGCATACAGATGCCGCAAATGGAGGCCGCATTTAGTTTTGGGGGGCGAGGCAGCTGATCTCTGACATTTCGACGCAAATTCTCGACGGACATCGACGCGAATGCCATCGCCTTAATGAATGCGACCGCAGCCGTCAGGGCGAATGCAGGCAGACGTGTCTGGTCCCCGTGGAACGTGACGAACTCACACCGATAAAGAAATGAAATGGACATAAATAGATGGAGGTATGATGTTCTGTCCCTGGCGTTGGGTTTTTAATTTACTGAGCAAACAAACTCACACACCCACACGCTGATTCACTCGCGCATGATTGACAGCTACCCTAGAGCCCGGCTGACTGTGGGATATCGCCCCAGGCCCTAAAAAGGAGAATAGTTTGGAAAATAAACAGCAACACACAAACAAATTGCATATTAACATTTGTGATCCTTTCAAGGTGCTGGACTGACTTTCGCGCGCTCGCTCCAGCGCAGGACGACAGGAAATAGGCACCTTCTCAGCAGCAATTACTACAGCTTCCCTGGACATGAAGAGCCATACTTTGATCGACTGCAGTGTCCATGTCAGTCTAAGCACGGTCAGTCCGTCAAGTAGTTAGTTAATCACCACTATTTATGCTTAATGAGGTTCAGCACGTGATGGCTGTCAAATGATCACCCTGAGCAGTGTGCTTAACACCGCAGCATGATGTCAAAGGGGCCAGTCAGGTTAACACATCTAATCAACAAATACCAAACGGAAGCCATAAATGAAAGGTCGATGGATTGAGAATGAATGTTACTATGATGATAAGAATGATATGTTTGTATAGCGCTTTTCAAGACACCCAAAGCTCTTTACTGAACCATGAGAGCTACTTGAACCATCATCACTGTGTAGCCCCCACCTGGATGATGCGACGGCAGCCATTCTGCCCCAGTACACCCGCCACACAGTAGCTAAGGTGGTGAAGGGGCAGGAGAGAATCCACCAATTTGATATAGGGGATGATTAGGAGGCCAGATATAAAAGGGCCACAGTGGGCAATTTTTAGCTAGGACATCGCGGTACCGCAATTATTTTGAATGATGCCAAGGGATCTTTTATGATCTCAGAGAGCAAGGGATCTTTTATGATCTCAGAGAGCAAGGATCCATTAGTCATCTGAAGGACGGTGCCCCTTTTACAACACAGTAGAGCTGTCCCGATTACTTGATTACTAAAACGTATAGATTAAAATTTTTCTTCTCGATTTCCCGGCCATATGGCTGAAGGGAGACAGCATATAGAGGATGAAGATGAAAATGAAGAACGAAAACCATCAGTTGTGTGGAAGCACTTCACATTGAACGTGAATGAAAATGCAGTCGTCCGTCAGTATTGCAACGCATAACTTAAATGTCACCGCGGCTCGTCTGCAATGCAAATACATCTTAAATAAGATTTCCGGGTTTGACGGACTCACCCAGTAATGCGAGGATAGCCATGGATACGTGCCTCTCAGGGTAGCCTGGCCTGTCTTCTTCATGACTTTGTCTTTAAATCAGTTTTCGTAATTGACTTTATACGATTCCGCTGTCAAAGAAGTAATTGCTGCTGAAGCAAAAGTTAGCGCTGTCATTTAGCAGCATCATCTAACATAATACGATGAATATTAACAATATAATATGAATTATTTTTGTGTTATTGTGTGTTTTAAGTATGGCTGAACGATATTTGATGTGTATTTGCGACATTGAAGAATTGAACATTATCTGTATAGCTAAATAGAACTTATCTGTAGACAGTCTGTCAAATAAGTTGGTGGTATTGCCGTTAGTTGTGCCAACAGACCCAAAGCAGTGCCGACAATTCGTTTGCTTTTGCTCAATATCGTCTCTATGGGATACAAAATATTTCCACGCAGCAGAAGACGGATGTCTTTTTGTGGCCAGTTCTTGTTCGCTTTTCTCCTCTTTATTCTTTTTAATTTCTCACGAACGCGCTGTATGGTCTGTCACTGAGCCAAGCAGCAAGGACGAGAGTGATTACGATTGTCTCGGAGAGCGCATGCAGAGCTCATGCAAAAGAGGCAACCTTTAGACTGATTTTTTTCAAACAGATCATTTTGAAAAGGAACCATCGTTAGAATTGCAAAAATGTGCTAAATTTTCTATCCTTTGACGGAGGAGAAATGTTTTAGTGCAGCGTATTGATGGTTTGAACCCAGCAGACTGTTGTGGTCCTTGCGATGTGACGATTGCATGTGCAGGAAATGCCATGTGGATATTAACATCGCCCATCGTACAGGCCTGTCAGCGCGGCGCATAGGTGCAGTGGGTAGCACTGTCGCCGCACACCGCCGCTTTGAGTGTGGAGAGTTTGCATGTGGGCGTGGCTTTTTGGCAGTCTCCAGTTTCCTTCCACTCTCCAGAAACATGCAACTTAATGTAACAATTTAAGCTTTAAATTGACCGTATATGTGACCCTACAATAGTTGATTGGTTGGTTCCTGCCTTGCGCCAAATGCAATACATCTCTAAAAAAATTACTTGATATAATCGGTAGTGACAGCCCAACAGCACACTGACCCCACCACTACACCAGGATACACCCAGACCTCAGGGACTGGTTCCCTCTTTAGCCACACCAACATCTTTCTCTTCAGCAACCCACTTTCCTAGTCAGTCTTCCATCCAAGTACTGGCCAAGTCCAAACATGCTTAGCTTTAGGTGAATTACCTAGTCTGAACTGCAGGTGGCTTGGCTGCTGGAAATGGACTAACATCCTACTGTTTGCAGTTGTCCATAAGACCCTTATGGACAAAGCAAAGGGCTTTCATTACACAACAGCAAACAGAAGCTGGGACCCGTGGAAAATGAACGTCAGACCAGGGTGTTCAAGCGGAAGAACAAGCCCAAACTTGCGAAGGTCACATTTATCAGTACTTTTTTAAATTTGATTGATAGCGCACTGCATAACGCATTGGAACACATTCTGACTCGTACTGTTAAGACATAGAGGAAACTGTTAAAAGCGCAAACTGCAAACTTTTGCATTTGTTCTCATGGTCCAGATATTGTCACTTTTCTTAAAACGGGTCAGGTGTCAGAGTAGAAAGCTGTTGGTGCTGTAGGAAAAACTAGCTCAAATAATTTGTCTCCACCAGTACGTAAGCAAATTAATTCATATTTTATTATAAATTAATTAATTGTCATAATTAATTAATTATTATGCTTGAATGGTTTGTTTCTCCAATTCATTGATTCCACTCTAACTACTCAACCTGGGTGAGCGCGTCCGTCCCACGAACATAACTCTCACCAAGTATGTAGCAGCTCTATAGTGGCACTCTGCTCCTGGCCGGAGAGAGAATCTCGCGATACTTTAGGGCAAGCTTAGGACTTCGAAAGCTTAGGGCGGTTTGCACCAGTGGAGTGACTTAGTTATGAGCAATCAATCAGTCAGATGGAGATTTGAGATGTATAAAAATGTGTTGTATGTGTGTATGGATGTGTTAGGCAATGGTGTTCGGGCAGCAGGATATAAGTGTGTTAGGTGATGGTGTTCAGGTGCATGCATTTATTCCTAACACTACAACTAACACATGACAGACAGACAGACAGACATGACACTCAACATAAAGCAAACACAAAATAACAGAATAAAATACAATCAATGAGCAGAATGGAATATGGGGAAGCAGAAACTTAATTTAAAATGGGTACCGTTCTGCACAGCAAGCCCTCTTCAAAGCGCAACCCAAAACCATAGGATAGATGACCAGAGGAATGAAAGTGAATTTACGTGGTTGCGGATGGAGTCTCTGGGAGCTTGTATGGAGGTGATGGGATGATCGAGAGATGGAGTTCGGGGGGGGTGAGGTCTGGAGCGGTTCCTTGCGTGCTGTATTAGGTTCTATCTTGTGGCTTTGCGTAGTTCTGCAGTTTCTCCCCCCCCTTTCGTGCGGTTTCACATTCATGCAGGTCTTCAGTCTTTTCAATTGTGCTCCACACCAAGGAATCCGAGGTGTGAGATTTTAAAGTACAAAGTCCATGAATACTGATCACTGGGAATTTGACCCTCGGACCAATGATCTGGGACATCCGACTGGCGGGCTGGTCAAAGGGGTGCTTTTCCAGACCAGTGGATTTATGACCCTGGACTCAGGCAACTTTGGAGTTGACTTCAAGTTAAAATTTTTAACTTTAGATACGTGCATTATTGTGACAATCCACGATCAGATTCACATTTAGCTGAATTTCTCCGTCAGTTTTATGTCAAAAATGACATCGCAACCTTGAGGTTTACGCGTTATACGATCCACATTAATCTATTCATACTTTAAATTACACTGTACACGTTGGACACTCACATTGGGATGTAGTATGGGCGAGTATGTGACACGTTACCAGATATTGATATTTACTTTAATGGTATGAGGCTGCAACTAGAAACTGTAAACTGGATGGAGTTACATAGCAAAACGGTTGAAGAGGCATGG
>JAAGVU020000001.1:51342888-51353654 GCA_011763525.2 Mormyrus iriodes
CCTATGGGTGTAGTCTAAGTCTGCGCGTGTATTTTTTTCTCCCAGATCGGGGCTACGGTTCAGTTCGCTCTTGTACCCTTAGCAGCACGTATTTTAGTATTATTTTAATCTGACAAAAGTGAGGGGGATGGAATCGTGTTTCGGCAGAAGTGGGGGTGTTATAACACCCACATCCCCCCCCCGGCTTGCAACGCCCCTGAGTGTAATGAAGGATTTCTGCTTTAGTTTCATGCCATTCATCAAGTCAGATGAAGTTAAATCAAACTTTATTGTCATTTCGAAATATACAGGAATACAGTGAAACGGAATAGCAGTCATCCGAGACTTAAAAAGCAGCTTCACACAGAACATGACAAGTTAGACACGAAGAAAATAAAACATAAATGAATAAATACATACTCCTCACATAGTGCAACTTCCAAATATTGCTGCGCTCTGGCTATGATTGTACATCTTCTCAGTTCAGAGATGTATGTGTAAACAGCTTCCAGTGAAGGAGCAGTAGGAAGAGGTTGGATAACACGAACGCTCTTTGGTACCAGGAAAATCTGAAAATTGTAAAATCTGAGCAAGTGTTTCGCATGTAGATGCTGAAACAAGCAACAAAGGAAACCCGATGGTTTAGGATGTCGTTTAGCTGCCTGCTCTACAGCGACTCGGGGAAGCGCATCGTGAGGCGGACTGCGTCGGCAGTAAGGCGGTGGGAAGGCGCTGCGCAAAGTCAGCGCGCAGAGTCAGCGCGTAAAGCCGCCTCGCAAAGTCAGCGCGTAAAGCCGCCGCGCAAAGTCAGCGCGCAGAGTCAGCGCGTAAAGCCGCCTCGCAAAGTCAGCGCGTAAAGCCGCCGCGCAAAGTCAGCGCGCAGAGTCAGCGCGTAAAGCCGCCGCGCAAAGTCAGCGCGCAAAGCCGCGGGACGTCACTGACAATGCTGTGTTTATTTGAGACAGCGGAAGGGATCACACTGAATTACTTAATTGCTTGCCATGTTAGTTATAGCAGTCACCATAACAGACCGTAAAAAAACTTATTTAGAATACACTTTTATATTTAGTATGGGCCGTAAAGGGTTTACAATTTCACAGGGTTTAGAATACCCACGAGCCTGAAGCTATTCCTGAGTACACTTGAATGCTGCTTCTCGAAAAAAAAAAAACACTGACTTTGTTGTCTCTTTTCCTTCCGATTGCCTATAATTTAAAAATCATATCAGAGAACGTACAGTCAGGCTCCGTTTGCAGCCTTGTAGAATGTAATTAACGCCGAGGCTGTCTTTTAAATGTTAATGGACAGCTGAAACTGGCATTTGCTTAACAAGACAAAGACGTGGAGATATTGATCAAAGGCACATATCGAGGGCCAATTTAACTCATGACATTTTTAATCTGTGACATTTTTTGCCTCTGTTTCATGTTCGACATTTACAAGTTTTGGGCGTTAGAGAGTCGTTTGAGTGAAATGTGATTAAGAGCCGCATTTATAGAGTTCCGTTATGATTTCTCTGTATAAAACGGCGAGAGATTTGTCTAAACCACAGTGCCAAAACTAGATCCATCTAATAAAAAGCATCAAGTGATTGACTGGAAATAAGACTTAAGAGATGGCATCGCAGTTCACCCGGTAACATGGCTGACGTGTATATTCTGACACTGCAGGTAACATTTCAGCCACAGAGATTCAGCTACAGCAATGCCGGATCCCCAAGTCCCACGAGGCGGGGATGTCTTTTAATGTGTTTGTACATTAGGAAAGTGCTGACCAAACAGGAAATAATGATTTTGGCAGGTCCGAGTGCCAAGGACAGTGAGGGACCAGGCACATAGCCACATAGTAAAATTCCAGGTTTGGATTCCCGCCCCCCCAAATTTGTTTGCTTCAAACCAGGTATGCAACCAGGTAGTAAAATTATGAAATTTTAAATCTACATTCTGTAAAATCTACTGAGCAGGACTTACTGCTAGGGTTGCTGGACCCCCATCTTCCCGAAATTTGTTTTTGGCTATGGGCCCATGAGGGACGCCCAGTGCTGGGCAACCCATCCAGCAATATCGGCAGCCGCCTAGGGTGCCATTGGCTTAGGGGACGGTGACTTAGCGAGCTGATGGTTAAGGTTGCCTAGGGTGCCGCAAGGGTTTCGACCAGCACCGTGGACACGATGGGAGGTGTTATTCCAATAGAATCATACAAAAGCATCCCGTTCTCCTCCCAGTATCATCCGCAGAGACTTTGCTGCTGCTGGGATAAGTAGAGTTTCAAACGTAATTTACACCCATTGACAGGCTGAGCTAAAACATGACAACCCTCTGAGGCCTCGGCTGGCTCCCACGGGATGACCATCCCGTTCCCTACAGGAGCTGCTGTTCCTCCGTGGGTGTAGCTATGGCAAATAAACCCATGAGCATTAAAGGCGGAGGGGAAATGCTGTCAGCCGATAGACTCAACTGTTTGCTGCTCCCACCTGCGTATGCAGTGTCAAAGCGTGGGAAATTGAGTTGAGTGCTGGTCAATGTTCAGATGCTTTGCTGCTGCCTTAATGCGACGTGACCTGCAGTTTTTACACAAGGGAAGTTTACTGGCAGGAATTATAGCTTAAGGCTCCCCCAGCATGGTCCTCCTGGGACTTGACCCAACAACCTTCCGGTTATGAGGGCGGGACCGAGATTAGTAGTGTGGAAGATCATTATTTGGGCTGTCCAATGCCGTGAGGAGCCATGCTGATGGAAGGCATGGCTGAATGAGTACCTCTGCTTGCCTGCGTCTGTAGTGATTATGACAGACACCCCATAGCAGAAACCCAATCACACTTCATTTATGCCTTTTTAAATTCTTTGTAACTTTGGGGTAACTCTCTGAATATGCATGACCATGACCAAGTCTGCTGGCTTTTGGGACTCTGTCTGGCGCTGCTGCTCTGACAGGACCCCCTCCCCCCATCTCCTTTTTAAAAATAAATTTAAGCAGCTTAGACCTTGTGCTCTGCAGTGTCAACTGTTCTCTTCCTTTTTCTCTTTTTCAAGAAGCCCCACACCTCAGTGTAGACCGTACTTCCCCCACCCCACATTTTACTGTCAGTGTTAAATAGACATTAATGTCTCATTGCACATATGGCTATAATGTACCTTCTGTATCTATACTCACAGAAACTGACGCACTTAAAGAGAATATACCATATGACCTTAACAACATGCAAAATAGGGTGATAGTTTATAGATTATATAAAGTTTATAATATATAAAAGTAACGTTTTTAAATTAGCTTTTGATTAAGTTGCTCCCCAGTAATTAATGAGCTGTTTCCCCTGTGATCGAGGACTGACTTTCCATACGTTACCCCCCAGTAACACTCTGCCCTCTGTTACTCACACCTGACATCATCTCTCTGGCCCGGCTGTAAACGCTGGACAAAATAACGTTCCTGTGCCAGGCTGGGGAGCCGTCACCGGTCCGCAGAGCTGACACCCAGGATCAAATGATCCGGGACAGCATAGAGCGAGGTTAGCCTTGGGGCGGGACGGGGGCGGGGATGGGGGCAGGCCTGAGCATTATCAGCGGGGGACGGCTACGGCCCCCCCAGCTGGCTCACAGCTCACCTGCCTGTGAAGCAGCTTGTGGAAGATCCTCAGCATGTTTGTCGCTGCTCATGACACGTGAAGGAAAAGCGCCGCCTTTCGCAGGAACTGGAGGAAGCCATGGCTCTGCAGCAGAGCTGTAAATTCATTAACGGATTATTTACTGTATGTCTGTTTTCACCAAGAGGCTTATAAGCGTCGTGAAAATATTCTGATAGACTTCACTTTCACAAACATCTGGATCTTTTACTGCCAATTCTCAAGTTCTTAGCACCATTCTGGCAAATGCGGGGGGAGGGGGGGTTGTTTCACAGCCCTGAGACTGCAGACTTCACATGACCCGGCCACTGAAATTTCACCTGTCAAAATGGCTGGGACTCAGTTTAAATACGCACTGCAATCAAGAAATGTAAAATTAGAGGAAGGAAGAGGGCTGGAGAGGAGGAGAATCCGGTTTGAGGCTGTTTTGGGAATGCATAACTGATCCTTTATCACAAAGCGGCGACAGATATTAGCAAAGTGATACTAATGATTTTCCTTTCGGAAAGTGAGAGTAACAACAGATAAATGATCGACACTGAGGAGTCTGGCACATCTCGCCCAGCCACCCCCCGCCATTCAAAACACTTCTCAATTAACTTGTTTAATTTACTTTCCATTACCTTTAATTTAGACAAACAAACATCTTACCCCAGAGGAATAGAGATGCGTGCACCTACCTTAAACACGCATGTTTGCTATCAAGTTTATTTTGAGATTTTTCTTTTCTAGCCTCCGAAATAACTGGGCATCAGTCACTCATTCGGTCAACACAAAGACGTAAGCCAACTGCTATACATCGTGGGCCAAATTCAGTCATCACTGATGCAGACACCTTAAAACACAGAGTCTGGGCCAAAGCCAGCTGATAAGGATAATTAAAATAAGACTAATTAGAGTGCATTCACACCAAAGGAGCCAGGCAGAAGCGACATGCTGAATGTCATGTTTGTGATGGGAACCCTGGCTGATGCTGAGGACAGCCTGTGATGTTCCCATTGGTTGGCCTAGTCAGTGAAGATCTCCTCAAACTATGGTCTCCAGCCATGCTGGTCTGCCGTACTGCTATACCCAGCGGTTATGTTTACCACCGCTCAAAGCGCAGACTTGTGTGGGATCCCTGGGGTTTAGGACAAACAGTCACTACACACTAAATGCAAAATAAACGCTTTCCTTATTTAGGAAGTGCTGAAGCAGCATGTTCTGCTAACCAGCTAGCTGTATACGATCGCCTGACTGTACTCACTAGCTATACATTTAACTTTTCAAACATCAGAGTGTGGGCAGCCGGGGGGGGGGTCTCTCTATGTCTTTGTGGGAAGAGGTCATGTGGTCTCAGGGTGAACTGCTGTCTCACTGAGGGACAATAATGATTCAGCATCAATTTTGACTGCCCCCCACGCACACACACACAAACCTTTTTGTCTTGAACTTTAAAATACTTTTTTCCTGCCTTCATCAGAAAATGAATCAATCTTCTTTTTCTTGATTTGTGTTGATTTCCTCTACAGAAAACTGCAAATGTAGTATTCCTGATAAACTAATTTACTTTGTTTTGCAAAAAGTGATGACTTATAATCAAATCACTCATGACTTATAATCGATACCATATATTAAGCTAAAAAAAAACATAAAAAACTTGATTGAATTAAGATAATAAAAATTGATTAAATGAAGAATTGAATTGTATCTATAATAGCTGTTCTGCTCTGATGTATAACTCAAATGCATAGATGAAATGTAAAATGAAGTAGTCTCTTCCTGTCCTCCACTACTTGTGTGCTGGTGGTTTCTTCCTGCACCAACTCCAAAATTTAGATTCTCAGATGTCAGTGATAACAATATGAGTCTAGTTGCCGAGTCCCACGTGGTTTCCAAAGTGGCAGTCAAATTGGACAGAGGTGCCCAATTCCACGTGCACCGAATCCGGAGAACCTCAGTGACAAGTACAGCCGGAACACGTTTGCAGTCCAGTGTCACGCCGATTAAGAGCAGCGATTGGCCCACTTTTCTCCACACACTATACTAGCCTGTTGAGTGTTTTATTTTAGTTATAGTCAGTGAGATTATCGTTAAATGCAGTTTAAATGCCTTATTGATTCCTCAGAACATGAGTGCTCTCTCTGCTGTGACTTGCATGCACTTTTCAGAAGCATTCAATCATTTCTGATTGCTATATACCTCAATGCCCAGTAAACATAGACAGCTTCTGCTTGTCTATGACATAGATTGCCTTCTCTTAAGAGATCTTTGAAAAAAGCGAGACGGAAGGTTTTTGTGATTCCTCCTTTCCTCAGGATCGAGTTCATGCTATATAAGCAAAGGATTTCTTTAAAACTCTTCAGTGGGTAGAGAAACAGTCTTGAGATGTATGTGGCAATAGCCCTATAGTGTATTTCATGGCAATCAAATTTTAGTATCATGTTCTATTATATTACTAGCTAAACAAAACGACGTTTCTTTAATAATCTTACTCTCAACCATTCTTTTCCATAGTTAATGTAATTTTTGGTGTTTTCTGTTGCACTGTACAGTAACCTCTCATTAAATGGAACGAGCAAAACACTTAACATTTAATCGAGACAAAATTTAATTAGTGGATGACGCCACACATTCCCATGATCCTCTGGGGCCTTCATGCAGTTTGGTCTTGAAAGGGGAGAGTATGAGTTTTACTTTTTGAAATGATAGACGAGGACCACAGCTGGTTAATGTGTCAGTATTTTAAAGGTGGGAGCCCATCACAGAGGTGTAATTATCCCCACAGGCTCTGAGGATTAATTAGTCAGTGGTGTTTTGGAGCATGCTAATGTTAGGCGGAAAAGATGAACATTGACAAATGAAGCCGGAATTTTGTTTGTACTTCACTTCAAAGGTCATTATATTTATGCATATCTGTCGTGCTACCAAGTAAAATGGGGAATTGGCAGGACAAATAAGGCTTTTAAAACTTGCCAGAAAATAAAACAGAAAACTGGATGTTTATTAAAAGTAGTCAGTGACAAAGCCGATTTTCCGTCACCAAAAAGACTTGAGACGTGGAGAATGTGTAATGAATGGAGTAGAACAATGAAGGAGAAGCAAGTATAAATATTAATCAGGCACCTGGGGTCATACCTAAGGAGGGTCCTTCAGAAGTACTCAGGCTAAGACAGTAAATAAAGGGAATGCCTGAGTGCTTGAATGTGCTTTTTAAATGTGGATTTATGAAAGAGATGCTGAGTTTCAGCATGCTGAAATAGCCAGTCAGAAACATGATAGAGGCAGACGATCATTTCTGGTAGAGGTAGATGTTATACATCTGTTTTTCATGGAAAAATGGGAAAGATATGCAGAGAAAACATTGCACTGTAGCAGACTTTCCATTATTCCGCTGGAAACACTGAGCACCAAAGCAAGCATGCCCACAGGCACGAGGACCTGTGTTCTTCAGCTCTCTTGTATAGTATGGGAAATGTCGAAAGCGCATATTCAGATACAGTCTATCCATTTCTATATCCAGCACAAATTAATACACTTCATTGTCCTCTTATACCTGCTAAGTAGGTTGTCAATCGCCTGAGATTTTTTAATAAACAGAAAGATAGAAAAGCATGTCTAGGGAGGACCTAAGAATTTATGAATAAAGTCACAACCAAGCCTGATTGAAACGTTACATTTACAGTATATGATTGCCACGCACAATGGCCTTAATTTTATATTCAATTTAATCCTGTTAAAGGCACCTGCTCGATGGACAAATTCCAGAGGAAACTAATCCCTGACTAATTCCCCGGTTAAGCCTGCCATCGTTTTCCGTGTGTCCTGTTACGGACGCTCCGGAGGGCTCAGTGTTTGTATGCAGGTGTGCAGGACGCAGAGGTTCAGATAAAGGCACGCGCTTCGCTCCCATACAGCTGGACAAAGGGAAGCGGGGATTAATTCTGCCGCTTGGCCATCTGTGAGGCAATAAACGGCGCAGTTACCCCTTGTGTATTTTACTTCTTCCGTTCTAAATTCTAGAATCTATAGAATTCAACCTCATTTTGAAAATGTACTGGGGTCAATTGGACCCCCCAAAATAACACAGGGGTTAAGAGAGCTAAGAGCAGCCAGGACCTTGATTGCAGTAAAGAAACCGTGTAGAGGAGGGCGGCCGCAGTGTAGGCCAGGTAACTGCACACAGTGGCCCAGTGCCACCACAGGAACAACATTAATGCTCAGTGAATGAGGAGAGACGCGTCTCTGAAGGAATGTCAGTGTTTAAGCGTCAAAGGTTTTATTGTCAATGTATGGCATTAGTGATTTACAAGGCCAATGCAACACAAATATGAAGAAAATAACAAATTTAAGATGAAACAATAAACAGAAGAAGTAAATTATATTTAAAAGTAAACATGCATTGAAGTTGTTAAGCTATTAAATACATCATAAAGGGACAGATTATGTGACCATAACATGACAAAGTGCAGGAGTGAATATTAGTGACAATTATCATAGGTCATTGCACATTTTATAAGCTTGTAAAAGGGCATAAACGACCAAAAGCGAATTCTGCATTTCATAGTGGGTTCGGGTAACATTGTGAATGTAGGCTAATGTTCGAGTTTAAGTGCATTTGACGAGTTGCCTGTGTCCATCACGTCATTCTTATGGCTGTTGTGTAATTGTTATATGATCAAGACTTTGTTTAATTACTGATTATGCTTTTAAAAATTCAAAGCACCCTTTATCACAAGGGCCATGTATAACTGCTTGGAAATGGACAATCGTGTATTATTTATGTTCATCTCATTAAATTTTTAAGATTTACTAAGCAGGTTTTTAATTGATATTCAACAGCAAGTCAAAAGTAAGCTGTTAATAAACAGTCTTCTGTTATGTAATGATGTATGTTCCTCATATATGCTTTTTGAAATGGGTCATGTTTAGTCATTTAATTATCTCAGATGAATTAATTAAAGCTGGTTTTACTGAAACCTGTGAATAAACAAAAGCATTTCTAATGAGCTCCGGTCTTTAGGGCCAGGTAGCAAGCCCTACGTTCGGTCAGCGGTTCTGGCAGGTTTCGACCCGCCAGCAGAAACGGGACAGTCACAGGGGCCCCCCCCATCGGCGGTGTGTTGGCGGGGGCATGCACAGACCTGCTCTCCTCGTATGAAGTCATACTCCCCATGTTCACTTCACATCTATTAAGTAAATAAATATGTCAGAGAGCGCAGCCCTGCTGCATGGGCTTAGCGACGCAGCGTTCTGAAAGATCTGTGCTCTGTTATCGGCTGCCGCTGGATTCCTGACACTCCCAGGCAGCTCACACGTCTTAATGTTTAAAGATATACTCATTATTAAATGGGAAGCGCGGCTGAATTTATGAATCCACAAGTAATGCCTTTAGCTTCTCCTTTGGTTCCCTTCCTCACACGTTTGTGTGTGTGTGTATCTATGTGTGTGTGTGTGTGTGTGTATCTGTGTGTCTGCACCCCTCTGCACTTCTTCCCAACGCGGTCATGTTTGTCTCTGCCTACCGGCCAGCATCACCACAAGGCTGGAAGGTCTTAACCCGCCCCAAGGCCGCCTATCAGCTTCTCCACCATCCGGTTCTTTTATTTGGTCATGCCCCATTCCTAATTCTGGCGTGTTTTTGTTGTTGCCTGCTACCATATGCAAAGCATGCTAATTTTAGCATATTGCTACCTCCTCTATCGTACGTGCGGCAGCTAATTAGTGCTCAACCTGTAAATGAGGGAATATTACAGCTCATTGGTGACTAACAATTGAATGAAAATTAGCTGCCTGAAGTAGAGTGAAAAATGGCCGTTATTCGAAGGCTAATTCAGCAAAGAAGGGAAAAAATACCATCATATCTTGGTGCCTCTCAGTCCTCTGCTGGACAGGTCCACCGTATTTGGTCGAGAAACGGTGACACAACCGTTCCCAGATATTCCCGGGATGTGAAGGTGAAACATTAGCCCGGGATAACATATATAAATCAAAGAGATGTGGCCGATTATTACTGTGGGAGTTTGTGGGGCAGGAGTCTGCCACATGGGTGGAGCGGGGGATGGAGTACGGTGAAGTTCAGAGACATTTTTCAGAGAGCCAGCAAATTGGGGACCTTTGATATTACAGCATAGCAAAGTGTTGAAAACCAAATAAACATTTACAAAGCAGAGTACCAAGCCAGTGGTAACAAGCGACTAGCATCAACCCAGCTGACCCTACGTACCTTAGCAGGTTAGTCTCTAGGGGCCAGCTGGACTACACTAAAAGAAGCGACTGTTGGCACGGAGATGGTAGTTGCTCACCATGGCAACGTGGAAACCACGGAAACCTATGCCGTATCTCGCCCGGCTCGGCGTGTTATTAAAGGACATTCCGCAACGTCATAAGATTAGCAAGGATGGAACTGCCATAATGACGTTATCATAAGTCGTAATTACTGCATAATGATCGGCTGTTGAATAACCAGCTGGTTTCACTGTTGAATGTGACTGGAGAACGTTTGTGCGTTAATGATCAGCTGTTGACCTTTGTTAATGTTGCTAGTGTGTCATCAGCAGTAGATGCGATTAACATGACACGGTATCACACTGAATGTAAAATAGTTTACCTTCTCTAAAAAAGACCAACCGGTAACGACAAGAAGGAAGTCGGACAACGGTTGTAGCACCAGAGGTTGTAGCGCACTTTTACTTTTCAGAAAGGTCGGCCACATTAACCACCCAGCTCCCTGAAGTTAGTTAACAGCATTTAACGTAACGTAGGCATCTGGAAAGACTAAACAAATGGTACACAAAGTTGGTTTGAACACAACCTTCCCTGCATCGCTGCTGTTCTGCTCCATCAACGGTCGACATCTGGCAGGGGGGTCCAACTGAAATGAAGAGTGAACGTAAAGAGCCGGTGGCACAAGGGGCCTTGTGAGTAATAGGGTCATTAAGCTAGCCTGCACCCCTGCACCCTTGTGGATTGCTGCTGGGGGGGGGGTTGATTGCTTATTGCAGTGTGGGACACTCTGCTCCCGACTCTATTGTGTCAGAACTGTGGTGGGGACACCCTCAGCATGCACGGGTCATGGATTGGGTGTTCAGAGAGACACCCACCCTCTCCACCCCCCACACACGCACGCACACACACACCCACACACACACGCACGCACGCACACACACACACACACACACACACG
>JAAGVU020000001.1:51371429-51381994 GCA_011763525.2 Mormyrus iriodes
ATGAGATTTACCCAACACCTTTCACCAAATGCCTTTCCAGGGTGCTCTTCTTCACCGACTATGGGAGAGTGGCCAAGGTGGAGCGTAGCAACATGGATGGCACCAACCGGACCCGGATAGTGGATTACAGAACGGAACGGCCAACCGCGCTGACGCTGGACTTGGTGAAGAAGCTGGTGTACTGGACAGATGCCCACCTGGACCGCATTGAGGTGGCGGATTATGATGGGGGGAACCGGCATGTCGTGGTCCAGGGCATCTCGGTGAGTACCAGGCTCGCCCCAGTCCTGTTGATGGTGTCCTTTAAGTCATGGTGAGTCCCTGAACTACCCCCATTACCCCTGATACTTTCTGACCTTGTTGTCACAAAATGTACTGTACCTCTCTTTGGATAAAAGCATCTGCTAAATAAATAAAATGAAGAAAATAGTCTGTTGAGAATAGACTTCAATAGCAGGGTAGCGTGACTCTTTCAGCCAAAGGGGAGAAAGCAGGGTTTGGGCTTAGCCACAGAAGACATGGCGCGTTTCCACTGGCATACAGGAACTGAGCTGTACCTGAGCCATGTTCCGAAGAGAGACTAGCTACAGTGTGGCTCCAGTTCGCTTCGGTTTTACACTGCAGAAGGGTCGGCCCGGTTAGAGCGTTGCCGTGTTCGGAGAGCGACAATGATGTAAAACTGAAGAGACGCTTATTTACTGTTCACACGGCTTACACCATGATGTACCATGTGCTAATTTCCGCTAGCGTGTCTGTGAGAGTCAAAGTCAGATGTTAGTTTCAAACGTGAGTGAAATTAGCATTTGCTTGTGTAAATCTGCATGATGAATCCATTCCATTCGGCTGTTCTATATTACCTGGTTCAAGCTCTGAGTTACTGGGAATACATTAATAAATTGAAATGTGCGATACGACTAATAATGAATAATGTAATGAATGTGCCCTATTTTCCTTCCGATAATTCATGTGTAAAAAAAACGGTTTCTCCGTGAATTCCGACAAATCACATGGTGGTGACGCAACCAGCTCAGATTGGTCACTTTTGGCCCTGCTAGTAAGCTGGGCCATGTCAGTGCGCTAATGGCTCAGGTACGGCTTGCGAATTTTGCAATGTACAGCTGCCAGTTTGCGATACGGCTCGGGTACGGCTCGGTTCTTGCTGGCAGTGGAAAAGCACCAATATTTTGGCGTTTCCATCCCATGGCCATTTTTAATTGGACATTGACACTAGATGGGCAGTAGCTGTTCTCATCTTCCTTCCTGACAGACAGCTGTCACATTTTGGTGTTACGGAAATTCCTAAGGGCAATTTGACCTGATGGTTTATTTTGCCAAAAACCAGATCCAAGTCTGGTAGTTATTTGTCATGTGAGAGTCTTTGTGCTGAAGTATTGTGATCCGCATGGAGCACACTTAAGGAGTTCCAGATGATTGTGAAGGAAACGTATGATGGTTTGATTTAACAGATGACAGGAAGATGCCTTTAACTCCCTTTCTTTCACTTTGTTACCAGGACAAGAAATTTCAAATATAATGTGTATCTCAACCCTCGGTTGTCCTCCTGGACAGACCTGGAGGATTACAGCAGGCCTTGCATGCACTTCCAAGTGTTTTTTCATGCAGACTGTATGTTCAAAAAGTTCTTTATAACAGTATCTAAAAACATCTGCTCACTCTGGATTAAAGAAGAGCGTCAGATTGAACTGAAAGAGCTCTTTGGTGTCTTTGTAAACGGTTAAGTTCAAATGCTAAAGGCGTTTTCATGCCTTGGTTAGACATTCTCTTTTTTTTTCTCCTGTTCCTCTCATTCCTAGGCTTCATACCTTCACAGATTAACGCTCTTTGAAGAATTCTTGTTTGCGGTGTGCTCAGAACCTTCCGCAGGACCCAAAGCAGACATTCTTCAAATAAATCGGTTTAACGGCACCGAGGTGCTCACCTTTCCTGTTGTGGGAGACGCCCGCGTGATACGGGTCCAGCACAGACTGACCCAGCCTACAGGTGAGTAACGCTGCGTGGGTGGATGGGTGAACATGCAGACCTCGCATTCACAGCACTAGCCGCAAGGAGGACGCCATATTGCCCCTCTGGCCAAGGCCCTTTGCTTAATTGCTTAGGTAAATATCAGCTTGTATAAATACATAACGAGGTGACCTTTTCATGCCGGAAAAGGACATCTGATATCAGCTTTTAGTAATTCGCATCTTTCGCCAACGGCAGTGTTCACTCGCGCCTTGCATGTTCCGGAACCTTCCGCTCATTAAAGCCGTGAAATGTAAATGAACGCCGGAAGCTAACAGAGCGTGCCGCTAACCGCCGTGCTTTGTCGCATGGCTAACTGTGTGGCTGTGCGGCGTGGCTGACTGAGTAGCGGTGCACATTGCATTAGCCGTTTGGTGTGCCCTTCTCCCTCCCCGCAGCCCGGACCCACGCCTGCGAGGCCGACCCATACGGGAGACCGGGGGGCTGCGCTCATGTCTGCCTACTCAGCGGCAGCTACAAGTCCCGGACCTGCCGATGCCGGGCAGCGTTCACCCTGGGGAGCGACGGGCGATCCTGCAAAAGTCAGTGCGCATTATTCCCCACTGCCGTCGAGGCAATTTGTTCTTGGCCGTCGTTCGAACCGTCTGGCAGGCCGAGGGAGATGAGGTATTGATGTCTGGATAAATGATGGTTGAGTTTCCTTAAAGCGATCCATCACAGGAAACACGCTGCACATTAGGCTGTTATTCCAGGGCCTGGAAACACGGTACAGTGAGATGAAAATAAATAGCCGAATTTGCCGATAAACTGGCAGGGTAAATGTTCCGTGACTGGGTCAGGATGACACACTGAGGCCAAAAGAGTCACTCTTGTGCTGTTCAGCTTTGAAATCATCATAGGCTGACATCATTAAGCGTGAGATCACTGAGGTTTACATTTTAATGGGATCTTCTTCTTTAGAATTACGATCAAAGAGTCAAACTAGGGCTGGGCAGTATATTGAGTTTTCAAACGAGATGTAGGATGAAACAGTACCATCAATATCGATACACTTTTATTGCACAATAAAATAGTTTGCGGAAAGATTTTTAAATGAGACCTATAGTACTCCTTTCTGGCTGTAAATGACATGAGACCTTCAGTCGTGACGTCGCACGGAATCCCAGAACTCACAGCTAAAATTGTGGGGAAAGAGCAGGAATCATTATTACTTGGTTCATTTTGTTTTCGAAAAATATCATCATTTGCAACATCCGTTTTATATTATTGAATGCTCATACCTTGAAATAAGGATCTTTCCAGATATTAATGGCACTTTAAATGGTTGTCAGGCTTGTTCTTAGAGCCTTTTGCCAAATAGGTTTTAAATTTACATTTGTTTTGTTCCTAAGGATTCACCTTCTGTTTTGAGAGCAAGATCATAAACTGAGAAAAAAGACTGTTGGTGGACATGGTGGAGTGAAACGCTTTTCTGTCAAAGCTGCTTCACTTGACCCACGCAACACAGATACAGGCATAATTTATTTTGCCTTTATTTTCAGACTTCTGTTTGGAATAAAGAACATTGCTATAGTGAATTTTTGTAGTTGTATATTTGCAAACTATATTTGCATTGTGTTCTGACCACACTCTGTTTTAATATGTGTTTGTGACATCTCACATGCGGCAGTGACTTAAAAATAAACATTTAGCTCACTTCATAGAAAATACCAAGATATACTGCGTATTGCCATTCTGCCTAATAATACAGAGATATGGTCTTTGGTCCATGTCTCCCAGCCCTAAGTCAGGCACTGAGTAGCCTGGAATATCAGTGAATAAAATGCAGTTTCTTATTGTATCCCAATATCCCCCGAGACTCTTGATAGCTTCTCCGTGGCTTAACGACATTCACCGCATCCCTCTCTAGTAATTGTTTTGCTTTGTGATTTATACAGAAACGTGTAACAGAATGTTTCTCGGGGGAGCAGGTCTCATCTCCTGGGTTAACAAAAAATCACAGCATGTCCAGGAATATCGTGTCTAATGATCAGCGTTCACCTTCTCTGTCTCTCAGTCTCTGTCACAACTACTGTTAAATAAATTGTTACAAACAAACAAACAAACAAATTAATAAAACCAGTTAATCTATTACTGGTGGGCAGAGCCCCACTGAGGGAATTCAAATCCCCTCATACGTGAAGATCAGTGTCTCATGTATGGATTGTGTGTTACAGATCTTCATTTTTGTTTGCCCTACAAAAAATTCCCCGGGGTAAAATCAGCCTGGGCTTTATATGCTCCCCCCCCCCCCCCCCCCGCCTTTGTTAACGTACCTCAAGCTTAATTAGCATGGCAATAATCTGAGTTGTTCCTCTGGCATCTAACAGCAAGTCATGAAACAAAACGTCCTATGGTGGAACAAATGCATGTATCCCGCTATCGGCTTTTGCCTAACCAGTCAGACATGTCCGAGGAAACCGCAGACCGTCCCAAACAAAAGGGGGTGATTGATTCGATAAGAGCCAATCAGTCAGACTAATTCTTCTTTTAATTAAGGTAATGTAATGAGCTTAGTCTTCAGGCTTCACATTCACTTTGCCCAGGAACTAGTTTCATGCTTAGTCCCAGATTGAAGACGCATTTATCATGTCAATTAATTAGACACTGCGGTAAATTAGATGACTAAGTCTGTCGGACCTGTTTATGGTGTTTCTGTTTTCCTCGCAGAGCTCAAACACGAGCTGTTCCTATTCTATGGGAAAGGGCGACCGGGACTCATCCGAGGTCTGGATATGAACATCAAGTCTGGGGACGAGCACATGGCGCCGATCGAGGAGCTCGTCAACCCACGGGCGTTGGACTTTCACGCCGAGGCTGGCTACATCTACTTCGCAGACACCACCAGCTTCCTGATTGGCCGTCAGAGGATCGATGGAAGCGGCCGGGAGACGATACTGAAAGATGGTGGGCTTCGGATCCTTCCTCGGAGGCGTTGAAGAGAGGGAGGGGAAGTCATAAACGTAACACGTGGCCTACATACCTAACGATCGTGCTGGGAGTGAACATCTCAGAGTCTTCTTGATGTATGCTTGTTCATGCGTGTTGTTCTCTTTTTTGACCGGACCTCCAAATCTACAAATCAAATTTGTACGGTACCTCCGCTGTTCCGTGATTAATTAAGACCTTCAGCGCATGTTTTATTACACCTTGCAAAGAACGGAGTGAAGAGGTTCTCTAGAATGGGGTCAACCTCTGTCGCGCAAATGTGTTTGTGTAAGCAGCATTATTTTCATACTCTTCGTTTTTTTTTTTTTACCGGAACAATTGATTAATCTCTCGTAAAAAATGCTTTGGGGTCTGAAGCGTTAAGAGGGCCCCATGCAGACAGTGATAGATTGCACTGGTGTAGTTGTGGTACAGTGGGGCTATTTACCTGCTGTTACAGACCTCGATAACGTGGAGGGGATTTCCGTGGACTGGATCGGGAACAACCTGTACTGGACGAACGATGGGTATCGGAAAACCATCAGTGTGGCCCGACTGGAGAGAGCGTCCCAAACCAGGAAGACACTTTTGGAAGGAGATATGTCTCATCCCAGGGCCATCGTGGTGGACCCTATTCACTGGTATATCTGAAACCTTTATACCCTCATCTCTGCTGCAAGTCTTTCATTTAAAATGTAATAACCTTGGATTGTCAGAATGTTAAAGTTGTGGGTGTGTGTGTGTGTGTGTGTATGTATGCGTGTGTGTGTGTGTGTGTATGTGTGTGTGTGTGTGTTTTCTGTTTGTCCACTTGAGCCACATGATGCACTGACCAGCCTATGAGCTGCATGGCTGGGATTGATTCTTCTGTGAGTCAGTCAGTCAAAAAGTTTATATAACAGTTCATACATACAAAATTGTAACTGAAATATTGTCAAGAGGTGTTTGAACAGATGGGTGAAGGAAAATGATTAGGAAAGAAACAGGTGGGATTTGGGGAAAAGTATAAAATTATTGTCTGTCACCTGGAAGGGCAGTCAAGTAAAAACTTCATAAAATAAGGCGTGTAGTGGGCAGGGGCTGATGTCATCACCTCAGATCAAATTGTGGCAGACAGGTAGCGGCTGGGAGATGGGCATGACGTGCTTTATCAGGGGTATCGCGAAAATCCATGTACCTTCATGTCGGGGGAGAGGGACGACTGGCAGCGTATCCCATCCAGTCAGTGCTGGAGTCATGACAGGGATTTAAAGTAGAGCTGTGTTTCTGTAACTAAGCGACTTCCTGTCATGTCTTACCTGGATGTCTCCGTGGCCCAGCCTCGTCTCTGTTATATTATAGGTATATCGTCCATGTTCTGGCACACTGGGGATATATATACACACATATGGCATACTGCTAGTGGATCTTCTGCATGAAATTGCTTTGGGAAATAATGAGGTGGGATTTGTGGCCTGCAGCCAATCTCATTATCGTTCTGGTTGGAAGGAGATCCGTGTAGCCAAAGGGCCTGGATGAGGGCCCGACGCCCTTGTTATTCTTGAAATATCGGCACGCGTCTTCCACGTGGGTGTGGGGTTTCGACTCACACACCACGTCGAAGGCGGTTTCTTTAATTGATTGCTAACGACTTGCTGATGCATTCGGCAGATTGTGAAATTCAGCGTTAGGCTGAGATGTGATTTTAACGTGGACACCGGGGCCTATACAAAGCCCAGCGGAAATCGAAATTGGGATCTAGGTGGACGTTCCGTTGTGGTGCAGTGTCCAAGCCACAATAATTTATTTGCAGATAGAGCAGAATTGGGAGACTTTAGTGAAGTTCTATAAGGTGAATACGCTGACAAAATCCCTTGTCCTCTACTACAGAAAATGGCTGGTCATCCAATGCAATCATCTCCATTATTTTAGAAATTGTCTTTAGCTCTGGTGCTGCTAAATTTGAATATTAACTGTCTAAAGCCCAAATATTGGCCAGCAGTATCAGCCCGGACTGACACATTGGGCCGATTTCTTGGATTTTTATGAACATCGGCTGATACTGATCTGTTAATTGATATATTGTGCATCACTACTATGTAATATCATGTGCAGTTGCTGCCTTTGAGGAGACATTTTTGCATCCTGCAGCCACTGAATAGATTTCCATCTCAGTAAGCACAGATCTACTGGTTTTCGCACCACAGATGTGCCGATTCCTCTGTTTGCTCACAGCTTCATCTCACTGAGAGCTCAGACTCCACCAGATGCCAGTACGCGTCCAAACTTCACTTCCCCTTTTCTGCGTCCGTCCTCCTCTCCTCCCGTTCACCTGTTTGTTTTCTGGACACCCTGATGCTTCCATCACGGGCTAGCGACAGCTACACAAGAGTCAGTCAGGGCTGGTTGGACCTGAATTTGGGGAGAGAAGGAGTGGATCTGTAAATAATCACACAACTGCAGGATGAAGAGTGTTTCTGTCATTCCTCTTCTTCCTGGAGAACCCTTCCGTTTGTAGGATAAGAACTGTCCTGAAACCGTCACATGAAACTATAGTCTAGGGATCAATCTTGTAATGCTTCTCCGTGTCCGACCCTGGGCAAGCCCAGCCGGATTCCAGCAGAGTGCTCCCTTTTCCTTTCTAGCAGATCTCCTCATCCTGATGAGACAGATGGACACGCACTCCGTTTATGAGCGTGGTAAATTCACGAGTCATTTTATTATTAATTCTGCTGCCTGGTCGCGTTGATTTGTAAGGTCAGGAAGCTGAGGGATATTTTTCATGAAACTGCTACTTCACCCCCGGTAGTCTGTCTCTGCACTTATTCCTTCCTGCCCAGCTTCCTTCTGAAGTGGCAGGTTTTGTTCTTGGCACAAGCACGTGGCACACACACCCGCACGCGGCACACACACCCTGCACGCACACACATCCGCGTGCACACAAAGTGTCTGTCAGTCTGTGTCTGTCACCTCCTAGCTGTGCTGACACGATAATACGTGGGATTAGCACCCTGTGATTTCCCGCCTCTGATACAGTTTTTTGTTTTTTGGACAGTCTCTTAGTGAAGGGGACTGCCAGTCACACGCTCCCCAGTGTGATTTACAATATTCATGGGGTCACACAGAATGCGCTGGGAACAGAGTGAGGCAGATTCCTGCTGTCATGTGAAGGGTTACGTAATGGGTGTGGGCGTGGCAGAGTGTGGACCCATCCGATAAATTTTTCTTGACCGGACTATTTTATTATCTGAAAGTGAAATTAGGTAAATGTTTGGCAGTTTAATGACTGAGTCTTTATTTGAATTCATAATCAGTTTTCCTCTTTCCGGTTACATCTTCCTTTCATCCCCAAAGTCCTTGGCTTGCTCTTGTTGTCTTAAACTTTGTTTGGTTCTTTTCAAATAGCAAAAAAGCGCAAATATAAATTTGGTAGGGCTGATTATAGGGTTCATGTCCCTCTGTAGTATTTAATTACCTGTCTAAGCAATTAGTTGAATTATTACTTTATGTCCCTGAACATTATCAACAAATGAATACCATTTTGAAAATCACAGACTTTCTGAGAAGTGCAGCTGACTGAGATCACCATCTCGAGGGCAAATGGGGCATTAATACTCGTTTTATACCTGAACTGTGTTATTTTATGGTTGACGGACCCCCTGGCGGTGGATCATTATGATCGTGCTTTGTGCGAGGGGGGAGCGGGCCCGGGATCCCCTCTAGCCCCGCCAGAAAGATGCTCATTGTCAGCTGTGGGGTCGTTGTGGAAAAACGATTTATGGAGGGAAATGAGAACCGAGTGACTGGCCTGATTTTTAACAGCTATTTTGCATTTTCAACCGCTTTATGACAATCCTTTTGTTAGCTGGATGTACTGGACGGACTGGGAGGAGGATGAAGTAAACGACAGCATCGGAAGGATAGAAAGAGCTTGGATGGATGGGTCCAACCGTCAGGTGTTCGTCACGTCGAACATACTGTGGCCCAACGGTCTGGCCCTGGACCACGGAACCAGCAGCATGTACTGGTGCGATGCCTACTATGACCACATCGAGAAGATTTTCCTCAATGGCACTGGAAGACTGGTAAGCCATTACATGAGGCCTGACATTAGTGCCCCAGATAATGAACAACATATTTTAGCACTGGATTATTCAGCTGTTTCATTACAAACCTAACAACCGAACCAAATGACATTTGTGCAAAGATCTGTCTTAATGCTCATTTGCATAACCCCCCTTTTAAAACTGGCAGGTTTGCTCTCTGCCTAGGTGGTGTATAACGGCCGGGAGTTAAACCACCCCTATGGGATCTCAGTGTACCGGAACCGCGTCTTCTGGACCGATTACATGAACGCCTCTATTTTCCAACTGGATACGTCTTCGGGTAACGTGACTCTGCTGAGGAGCGAAAGGCCTCCTCTCTTTGGCCTTCAAGTCTACGACGCCGAGAGGCAGCAAGGTAACGTCTACACCCTTTCTCAGACTCGGGCATGCTGTGTCTCCGGGGCTGCAGATGGCCTGTGAAGCTCGGCGAAAGCTCATGGGAATTTGGCCTCCTGCCTGATTATCCGGGAGACACATAGAACATTCGGTGAAATGATTATGGAGGTTTACAGCTGTGTTGGGTTATGGCAGATATGTCTGTTTACTCCTCTTGTTTGTGTGTCTGTGAGGCGTGTGAAGTGTAACGGAATTAGCAGGACTGGAATTGTTGGACAAAAGAATTGGAAAAATAACCAGAAAAACTACTTTTTAAAAAAGTTGAGGTCGGGCTCCAAACAGCTAGCAAGGTGTGCACACAGTTGGGTATTGATTATTTTACAAAGGAATGAACAGCTCCTTTAAATTGTAGAATCTGGGAAAATGAAATTTTTGAAGCAGTAGGTTTAAGTCTAAGCCCTGTTTCTTTGCTTGGTTTGGTATTAAACTTCACCACGCCGTCTATTTCTTGCGTAAACAAGCCTGAATCACATTTGCTCCTGAAAATAATGCAGTGATGCACAGAGACATCAGCGATATGGCGATCATCCTAGCGGCTCTAAATGTGATGGGCAGATAAAGTGTGCTTTTTAAAACCCAGATGTGGTGCCCTGCGTTGCAGCGATGGATACCATTGGCTCATTTACACATTTGGAAAATCCAATTATATTCCCACCTCTGCTGATGTGCTGCTTTTAGGAACCTGACTCAGTGGGCACATTCGTCTCTGATTAGGCTTAATAGGGGTTCTCTTTGGCAGTGTCACAGGCCCCGCCCACTGATCTACTCGTCCACCGTGAACGCGTTAGCTGTCGGCCGTAACCCTGACGACACGCCCATCCAAAAATACTGAATCATCTTGACTAATGGGATCATTTAAAAGGGAATCATTATGCATGTTGAAGGATTTGTAGCTAAAATGAGACATGAATTGTATTAAACAAATGAGTATCATCGATTAATAATCCAATTTAGCTCTTCAGAACATGTTGCATCGTGATACAAAAGGAATTATTACATGGGTCTCCTATGGGGGATGAACATGCAGGCCTAATTAATTTGCCATAAGATTGTAGCTCCTTTCCGCACCCAGACGTAGCTCAGTCTGGGGGAAAGGTTGTGAACCAGGGGAGCAGCAAGCAGGGTGGGGGTGGG
>JAAGVU020000001.1:51406321-51435517 GCA_011763525.2 Mormyrus iriodes
CGTGTTTGTGCCAAAAGGGCCAAAAAACACACAGTAATGAATTTGCAGGGAGGCCAGCGAGGGGGCCGCAAAAAAATCTACCCGGGGGATGTGTGAATGAATGGATACAGCAACCCCCCCCCCCCCCCCCCCATCAGTAAACACTGGTATGTATGCATCTGTCTTCAGTTTCCCCAAAGGCTCTGGCAGAATGCATGAATAATTGCACATAAAAAAGAAGCAGCTTATGTAAATATGTTTCGAGTGAAGAATATTTGTGAAAGTAATGGTTTGTGGATGTGGGAGTGCCCTCTGAATTAATTAATAGAAGTAAAACATCACCCAGAGACATGAGACACTACACGGTCGCTCATATGCTGAGAGCCAGCCTGATCACAGGCAGGTCATGGTTACAGTTTGGATACTGTTGTCATTATGATTATGCAGACAGCCATGAAAACAGCATTGGAGAGGGTAATAGTTAAGGAGAAGGTCATGGTTATAGCTATAGAGATGGTCATGGTTCCGGTCATTATTTTGAATATGGAGATGCTTGTGATGATGGTGATTATACGGACGATCATGGTTAGACGGTAGAGGCAGTCATGGTCATCGCGATGGGCAAGGTCACAGTTATACTTATAAACATGATCATGGTCCTGGTCATTATTCAGAATATAGAGATGCTTGTGATTATGATTATGGAGATGATCGTGTTTATCTGGTCACGGTTATCATGAAGGTCACTCTGACAGTCATATTCACTTGCGGCATGAATCCCCAGTACAATACGCTTGCAGCATCCAGCTCATTCATCACAGACGCCATCACGTGACCAGTGTTTCCCCATTTCCCCTGAAGGTCGGACGCCATCTACTCAGCCCTCTACGACGGTACTGGAGTCATCGAGATCCTGCGGGGCCATGAGTACCTGTCGCACCCATTCGCTGTCTCGCTATTTGGGGGCAGCGTGTACTGGACCGACTGGAGGACCAATACGCTGGCCAAGGCCAACAAATGGACAGGCAGCAATGTGACAGTGATTCAGAAGACCAACGCCCAGCCCTTTGACCTCCAGATCTACCACCCCAGCCGACAGCCGCAGGGTAATGACTATGGTTGGGTATCATTTGGGTTTTTTCTGATAATGGTGCTAAAACGATATTTTTTAAACGCCGCTGGTGCCTAAACGATGCTCAAACTAGTACTTCTGAAAAAAAGCACAAAATGAAGGTTGGTGATATTAAAGAATGGCAAATTTGAACATAAAATTGAACAATAGGCGTATATAAAAACCTCTCTACGATAATTTAATACTAAATGAATTAGCACCTTAAGTGCGTGTATATATATATATGTATGTATGTATGTATGTATGTATATATATATAAAACAGATATATGTATAATACACACACACACAAAACACTTCCTGGTTGTCCTTTTAAGTGAAATACAGCCACACTTTTTACCATTTACATTTAGCCATTTCAGCCATGTTTAAGGTAGCTACTAGCTAACGGTAGGCATCTGCTGACATCAGAGGAAGTGTAACGTTAACTAGCGACGGCACGTGAGGTGCAGCCTGAGCACGAGAGGGAAAATAATTCATTTGACAGCTCAGGCATTTAAGTGACACCAAAATGTGCGTTGCAGTATGGGCTGGTACATGCCAAACGTACTCACTGGTACTCAGCCCTAGTAATAACCAGGGGCGATTGTGTGGTGGACATAAGAGGGGCCATAATTCATACAGGGGGGCCAACCGTACCATTAGCCAATAATATGTTTTGAATCGGTGAGTAAAAGGGGAGTGGCACTCAGGGGGCCAATTAGCTTTCAATTAGTATGTCCACTAGTGTGTAAAGAGCTTTCTCTGTGCTCCCCTTTGTGCGTGTTCAGTCAGAGAGCTTTCTCTGTGCTCCCCTTTGTGTGTGTTCAGTCAGAAAGCTTTCTCTGTGCTCTGGTTGAAAAGGATGTTTTTGGCTGTGTCATGGGGGCCCTCCTGCTTGACACTCTCGGCCGTGTCGTTTGCTGTGAATCTCCCAGCAATGGAGGCCTCAAGTACAGCAAAGATGAGGCCAAATGGAAGTGCTGGGTCTCTCAGCCTCTGGGGTGTCGCCCAGGAGGCTGAGCACATGCAGCTTCCATACTTTGTCTTGTCAGGCTGCCTCTGCCTCAGAAGTTAATAGGATTTAGCAACAAGAGACGTGGGGCTCAGCACAGTGCAGGAGTGTTTCAGGGCATCAGCTGGCTCTCTGCTGTCACATGGCCACTGAGGGTCAAAGCCTGGCAAGTGGAATCACACAAGAGCTGTGTCTGCCTAGTATCCGTGTTCCTGAATGATGCGTTCCCGGTGCAGGAATCTGGCGTTTGCATTTGTTCCCCTAAAGGATTGTTCCTAACATACCAGTTTCCCATGTTCAAAGTGTGTCGATTTGAAATGGGACCTTGTGTGGGGATGTGGAAACAATGTTTCAGATATAGAACATTCTATCAGTTGAATTGTGCTGTTACAAGGAAAGAAGCAAGCGTAATATACCATGGAGCTGTTGTTGTTTTCCACCTTGTTAGGTGGGTCATGTGATTTTTATGGAATCATTTCTGTTTATGGCTGTGAACTCAGGAGCCGAACTGGCAGATTGATTCTCATCAGAATTGCAGTAAAAGTGATGTTTGTTATTGCTGCCAGCTGTTTTTTGCAAAACTTTATTCGGAATCAAGGTATGAATCATTTGGTCAAAATATCCAGTACATGCATATAGTTATATCAGGTTTTGATTAAGCTCCTATTAGGTATTCCAGGGAGTGTTGACCTATACACCTTGAATTTAGGTGATGACTTCATTTTGGTCACTTTAGAAAATAGCTGTTTGACAGTTAATTGTGCGGGAGGCTATTGCGTAAAGTACTGGATGGGCTGGTGAGGCAGGCGTGGGAATCACGATGCAGCAGCTTAGCGGGTGAAATAAACAGACACAGATTTTTCATCTAGACCTGCACGCTGTCACCTTGGTTTTCTGCATTCATCGCTCCTGATGACGAGTGACTTCACTGGCCTTCGGGGACAATGCAATTGGGTTGGGGAGGGCTTCTGCGCGATGTCCACTGTCCAGCTGTGTGTGATGTGCGTTTTCTGGCACAGCGGGGCAACACAATCGATCTGCTGGAAGGGCTCTGGGATTATAATAACTTTAATTTCACTCTAAAATAATTGTAAGGCAATTGCATATATTGTCACTTCATTATATGGGATGTTTTTCGGTATTGTTTCAGTAATGAACAATCCTATTAAGGGAGTGTGTTAAGTGCACAGGAGAAACGTCTCAGAGTTCGTACACTCCTGGCTACTGTTAAAACAGATGTCTCGTCGTGAAGTCAGTGTCTTAGCTTGCATTAGGGTGTCATAATGTGTGTTAGCCTGCCTTAGCATGCTTTTCTGTGCGCTAGCGTGGTGCACTCTTTTCCCTGCCTGCCATAACGTTAACTCCCAGCTGTATAGTCAGTGTCCCTCATATTGGCTTCGAGATGGATGGAACGGTCCAGCCGCTTGCTTACAAATGAGCATTCCCATTCACATGTCTGACAGCTCAGGTGGACCCTACCGCTTCTATTCGATCACCCAGGTGATTTAATTAAATGCTTCCAACGTAACGGTCATTAATTCCACGCATCCCTGTCCTGTTTACATTTGCTGTTCTTCCATCTAGATAAGTTTGGAGGAATTGGATTGCATTGCTAAAAATGGTCCTGGGGGGGGGTTCATTCTCAGAATCCAAAGATACTGACTCTGGCCACTGTTGGTTGAGATGCTGTTGCCTTGAACGTCCTCGTGTCAGACGCAGCTGTTTCTGAGACGTCAGGGTTATGGAGGGGCTCAATAATAAGTAAATTATAGAAGGGCAATACGGGGGTTGGGGTGATAGTCCTGTGGAGTTATTCCTGGCCTTTGGATATTAGGATGAGGCCCTGTGACAAGCTCGTCCCAGTCAAGAATGAGCGCAGGAGCAAGAGGCAGCTGCCATGCACAGTAACTGTGACGTTAACGTTCATAGTTCCTATTAGAATAGATGCTATAAAACTGAGCTGCAGGTGTCATAGAATGCAATTTTTTAAGTATTTTAAATTGTTCTCTGGTGTCATATATAGAAAGCTATATGAACTTGGTTTGCTCGAAAAATCCCCAGAAGCGCAAGACAGAGTTGAGAAGTTCCTGTCACCTTGTGATGTTGTGGTGAAGCCCATTAATCACGTGTTTGTGATGATGCGGCGCAAACAAACCTACCGTCATGTAACAGTGCGGCACACAGTTATGTGCGGTGCATAATATTTCATAATGATAAATGAACAACTGTGTTAATGGTTTGTGTATTTACTGTACTGCACTTTATCGTCACTTTAGAGCGTACTCTTTATACTTTGCCACATGTAACTATAATCCTCCCACTAGGCACAAGGTTAGCTTAGTTATAACTCTGCTTTTAGCATCGCAACAAGAACATTTCAATCTTTTTTTTTTACTTCAGTATCGAGTCGATATTTGTTTAGCTACCCGAAAGGAGGCTGTGGGAAGTACAGAGCCCCTTGACAATGTCAGTATCACAGACTTTGTAATGTTGTTCGCTACTCCTCTGCTAACCTGAGGTATGTTTCCCAAAAGCATGGTAGTTAACAGAGGCTTGTGGGAAATGTACCCCTGAGTAGGACCTTCTTAGCTTACTAATAATAAATAACCTTACATCAATGGCTGTCAGTGTACATTTTTCTTTCTGTGCACTTGTGGAAACTGTGCACGCTTGGCCCTTGAGGGAGGAAGTATATGTTGCAGGTTGTGCAGGTCCTTTGGGCTTGAAGTGGGCTGGTGTGTGTTGAGTTTTGGGGCACAGTTAAGACTGTTACATGACAGGCTAGGATTTTGGAATCAGCCTGTTTTGCCACCTTCTGTCACATATGTGGGAATTATATTTGAAAGAGGAAACGACAATGCCTGAGCTGACGCAGTCGATTATGGCGACGCTGAACGTTTAGGCTAGAATCTGGGCTTATTCTACACTGATTGACTGTGGCAGTGTTTGTGTGTTTCACCTTGGGGGACCCGTGTTATTATCATAAGATAAAAATGAAACGAAAACAGACACTAAATTAAGAAATAAATTGTGAACTGAAATAAAAAATATGTAAAAACTATAAAACTATATTTACCAAAAAAAAGGTTGCACTTTAAATTGCAAAAAGTGCCGCCGCACTACCAATGTCTTTTTTACCTTGTTTAACCACAGTATCTCCTCTTTTTAAAAGATGTTGTGGCTGCTGAGCTGCCCCTTTCTTCACCACTACTTCATCACTTCCATGGTAACAAAACAGTGGCATGTGGTGTGTTTCGCTAACTGAATTTAATAAGCATAAGGATACGCTGAATCTATACAGATTGCTAACTTTTAGGCATCACAATACATCCGTATAGTGACGGAAACCCGGCATCCGTTATCGAAATCGCTGCAGTGACATACAGTGTGCTGTTGTCAAAATAAAATTAATTTTAATGAAATGGTCAATTTGATTTTCTGTAGGAAAAGTCATCGTTTAGATTAATTGACCGATCAGTAAAACAGTCGATAGATTAATCGACAGAAAAATTGTGGCAGCCCTAATTCAAAGTATGTTAGTTCCATGTATCGAACTCTCTTAGACAACTATGTCAAGGTAAAGTCAGATTTTCGTTCTATGGCACCTTTAAGGAGGTGCGTCGCTCTTATGCTGTAGTGAGGGACATTGTCTGGGGGGGGGGGGGGCATTGTCGTGTTACTACTGTGGCTGAGTTTGCATGATTGGTTGTTCAATGGAAAATTTCTATCTATCTATCTATCTATCTATTTATCTATCTATCTGTCTGTCTGTCTGTCTGTCTGTCTGTCTTTCTAAACCTTTATTTAACCAGACAAGTCATTAAGAATAATTTCTTATTTTCAATGACAGTCTGGCAAAAGGCAGAGCCTCTTGAAGAAAAAAGAGAGGGGGGGGGGGTAGGGTAAGAAATATTAAAGCAGTGTAAAATACAGACGTACTAACAAAGAAAAATAACAAACAAAGGAACCACAAAGCAAAAGCAACAACAGTAAGTGTACATGGGACAGCAATGTACAATGGGCAAATATTAGTCGATCAAAAAACAATTACATGTATCAGTGAGAATTTTCTTAACTGAGTTCTTGAAATTTGACTTTGCAGCGAGCTTATTCAGTTTTAGGGTTTTTTGGTATATCGTTTGCAGCTTGAAATGATGACAAACCAAGTATGGTGTTTGTTTTTTGGACCTTCAGCAAAATAAGATGTGCAGTATGGATGGTAAAAGTAGGGGATGCAGGCTTTGGGTGATGAGAGTGGACAGGAGAGGACTGTGACATTATTCCCGGGGCATTAAAGGGCCAGTCACATCTACCTTGTTCATTTGTGTCGTAGTGATTGGGGTGGGGGGGCTAAAAAAAGCGGGGATGCTGATTCTGAACAGATAAGTGTGTGGCGTCTAGGAAATCAGTGCATCTGGGCACACAACGTCTAAATGTACACACCAAAACACAAAGCAACTTATACCTCCAGTCTGTTCTCCGCCTTGCTTTCTGGATATGACTTTCAGTAACTCACAATAAAGAAAATGCAAGACTGAAAAATATGTTTAATGAACTGTCAGAAATGAATATGATAAGAGACACGGATATCATCATTTCACCTGATTTATTAATATAGCCAGACTGAACATGCGAAAAAGATAACCATATCTGCGGCACACCCAGGGACTGTGTTGTTTTAAGACCTAAAAGACATTTTTACACAAGACTGCCTCTGCTCACAAGAAATGCTGTTCCCTGCTGTTCCATGTCTCTCAGCCAGAACTGGGAAATATTACCAAATTATTCAGCTAAAAAAAATAAATACAGAGCTTGTAATTGGGTCTCCCAAAAATGAATCTTGTTCCAAAGGGCATATTCTTAATCAAGCTGTGTTTGAGCTGTGGTCGTGGTATTTTCTGAGAGCGTGCGTCTGTGTGGCTTCGTTCTGTTCATTAAAATGACCCAACAGCCCTTGTATCTTTTCCCAACATGTTCTCAAGGTGCTTACATTAAACAAACAGTGCTAGATACTGTGGGATCTGGGGGACTGATTAATGGGAGTTATGGTTTCAGAAATTGTGCCCCCCCCAGGAGCTTCTGCTTTTATCATGCTTTTAAAATCATGCTTTTATTGCTGTTTAATTTATTGCATCGGCCAGCTATGGGGGGGGTGGGGGATTGATGGCCACCTGACTGGCCAGGGTAACCAATGCATCTCAAGTGGTAACTGCAGCGTTTGTCTACGTTCAGCATAAAAATCTGTAGTTTAGTCTCTTATCTCTGTGTACAAATAGCCACTCTGTCTCTGTTTAATGATATAATTAGTCACAGCCTAACGGACGCACCTTATTCCTCATGTTTGCAGACTCTTCTTCTTTTGTTAGACTGTAATTCAATGGCTTCTTGGGGACTAACTCAGTGTCAGGCTGAAAGTCTGATTCCTCACTTTCTTAATTTGAAGGTCACCTTCTAGGTCCAGCACTGAGCAGCTGTCTGACACCCTGAGGGTTGTGGGTTCAAATTACACCTCTGCTGTGTGTGTGTGTGTGTGTGTGTGTGTGTGTAGTCGGTCATGTATACATTACATTGTGTGGACCAAATTTCCCCACAATGTGATAAAAACCTGTTATTTTGACATTGTGGGGATCATGTTTTTGGTCCCACAAAGGGGAAACTTGTTGTTGGGATTAGGATTTTTCCCTCAGAAATGAATGGACGATATGCATATATGTGTGTGTGAGCTTTCCTGTCCACTCATGTGGGTTTCAACTGGTTTCCTCCTGCAGTCCTGTAGTTTGGCAAATCTGTCTCTCTAAATTTCCCATCATGTGCGAGTGTGTACATGTATGTGCCTAGCAATGTCCTGGCATCCCATCAAGGGTGGACCCCATCCAAAACGAACTCCATCCTTGTGCCTTGTACTGCCTGGGATTGCCCCCTGTGACCCTGACACAGTTAAATGCTTTGGATGGATGGACGGATTTATTCTTTCTTCTTCCAGCCTCGAACCCCTGTGAGTCGAACCAGGGCCGTGGCCCCTGTTCACACCTCTGCCTCATCGGTTACAACCGCACTGCCGCCTGCACCTGCCCCCACCTCATGAAGCTCTCCCCCAGCAACAGGTCCTGTGTCGGTGAGTAGGCCACGCCCCCTCAGCCCACCCCCCCTCTCGTACCACTGCCAGACAGCGGTGTCAGTCAGGGATAGGTCTGTCAGACCAACTGTAAGGTCATGGGACGGGCAGGGGGGTTTGGATTAGCAGTAAAAAATGTGTTCATATCACAATGAGATGGAAAGTAATTTATTCAGAACTGGCGGGTCTCTGAAGGCAAAGAGGTTTTGATTCTTAATATATGCCAGCTGTAATATGCGGGGTGAAGTCATTCTCTAACCTAGCCAGAGTGGAGCTGCCTTTGAATAAAAAGCCATTTCCATTATTATTGCTAAATCAAGGGCACTGCTGCTTCCCTTTCCCACTGTGTGGCCACTCAAGCAAGCGAATTGCAACGCGCCTTCATGTTTTCATAAGGATCGTGCATTTATGCGGTTACCGTTCCATGGAAGCAAATCAATGACACTTTCCAATTGTCATCCCTCGTCATCTGTCCTCTGTTTTTCATCAGAAGCGGATTGCTTTGTGGAAAGGCTTTCTCCCTACTGTTTGGCCCAGGACCCATATTTGCACAAGGGCTGTAATAATGATAATAAATATCCAGATATGGGGATGTATGTTATAAATTTGGGAGCTAATCACACTGGGCACGGCGTTCATGTGACGATTTCCGCTGCTTTGTCGGGGATGGTGTTTTTGTCACATTTTTTAAGGACAGGGATCTCATTTATCCAAGTGCGCATAAAACAGTTCCTAAATGTGTGCGTACGAACCGCCAGTACTCACAGGCAGATTGTTATTCGTCATTCGTGCAAACGAACAGCCGCACGAAGCGAACGTTGCGCCCGCGAATGCCCGCACTGACCCATATATGGGCATATAACGTCCACAGAACACATGTCGAACTGCATTGCAGAACATCGCACAGAAATGGAAACTGGGTAGCAAGATATTCCTTTATATTACTGATCCTTGTTTGTAATTTATTTTACACTATTCGCTTGAAGGGTTATTTTGTTACTGTATTTTGCTATTAAGAAATAAAGTCAAAAATACATGAGAAGGGTGGAAAATGGAATTTCGTTGAGAAGTGGAAGGGGGAAGGTGGAGGTGGAAGTCTTTCTGAATGTAATGGAAAAATAATAGGTATTGCTCGGCAACTTTTCTAGCAAGTGGTCAAAGAAAGAGAAGGACCTAGCAGGGGTACAGGAGACATTAAACACATGCTAATAAACACACAGCACTCTACAACAATCAATGCAAATATAAAATCACAACACTTTATAATAGAAACCGATTTCACTTCAATTTCACGAAAAATAAGGTCTGAATTACACTGCGAACTCAAAAGATGCTCGCGGTAGCAAACAATGGGATCTGAGAGGGAAGACGGCGCCTGGAACCGTACAGTATGTTTCGTTTTATGTAAGGAAATAGCACAGTACAGGTACTGTATCTGTTTCACATATGTTTGCTGTAGCTGTCCATCACATATACATTACTGTGTGCATATATGTTACATATGGGTAGTGGGACATCATACACCTGGCAGTGCCACCCATTCTCCCACACCTGTCACACTAAGCGACGCATCACTGGCTATGTCCACGTTCAGGTGTCTCTTGATCAGTGTATATTATCCACTATGAATCTAGGACGTAAACGTGATCAGACATGACCCAATGAGGCGTATCTCAAAGTAAGACTATTTAGTGACAGTTAAATATTACTTCTGTGTCTGTGGACCTCGATTCCGTGCCATAAGCGTAGCTCTGCCTGGCCATTCATTGTTGGAACATAACTAGATCATTCTATTTGTCAATCGATCAAGGTTGATAATTAAGTGGGAATCTGTGTGTCTTCTACGTGCCATTCAGTTTGCCTCAATTACACTTCCCTGCCACTAGGGGTTTGTGCATACGCATGGTCTGGAGTGTCTGTAAATGTATGCACATTTTTACGCACATGAAAAAATTGATAAATACCAAATATACATGGTTTATGCACAGATCTGTCTGTCCGCTTGATAAATAGGACCCCAGGTGTAGAGCAAGCCTGTCACATGGTCATTAGTTAGATGCAATTCAAGCTATTCAGACAAAATATAAATTGAGTACAACTTTATCCATATCAAGTGGGGCTTGACTTGGGAAATCTGTTATGCAGCTGCATGTTTTGCATGAAGTGGCATCTGAATAATCTATTTGGGCATGAATTTGTCTATGACATCAATAACATGGTGTCTGCTTGCAATTTCCATGACCAGCGATGAACTCCAGAATGTCAGTCTCACAAACCTGCCTTTCGTATCTTAATGAACGTCTCTTTGATCTGCTTTTCTTTCCCCTTGTCTGGACGTTGTGAGTCACACAATTGTTGTTCATCAGAGTGGTGCAGAATTAAAGATCCTCTCTGCTCTGCAAGAAAGCTACAAATGAATACTTATGCGTCTTATCTGTCCTTTTCACCCTGAACAGCACTGAAGAGGTTCCTGCTCTACGCCCGGCGCTCCGAAATCCGTGGCGTGGACATCGACAACCCCTACATAAACATCATAACAGCCCTGACCGTCCCAGACATCGATGATGTCACGGTCGTGGATTACGATGCCCTGGAGGAGAGGATTTATTGGGCTGACGTGAAAACCCAGACCATAAAGCGGGCTTTCATCAATGGAACCAGTATGGACACGGTCATATCTGGAGGTACTGGGTCTGGACAGCAAACTGTCAGGTTTCCCTAGGGGCTGAATGGTGCTGACCCCATACAAGCAAAACAGATGCGAGAATCCATCTATATTCATCTTGTGTTACATCTCTGGTCGATTGAGTTGATGCACAATCGTTCATTGGCTTAGGACACTGCGCCTTTTCCTGGTCACTTGGGATCTGGCATTCTAAATTAATTTAAGAACACACTTCACATATTGTCTGAGGACAGTGTCCATTTTTGATCTGCAAGTAATTTGAGAAATCATGATGCATGCAAAACCAAAGCTTGTATCTCGAACAGGCTTGAAATTAAAGGAAGTTGTGCTTGTAACTTTCTCATTTTAGGATAAATATTAGCCCAGCATGCTTAGCAGCTACGGCGCAGAGGTAGATAAACTTTTGTCTGTTGCTTTGAAAGATCAAATAAAGCGACGACTCCATCGTGGTCCAGTGGTAGCCTTCTGGCACCGATGACTCATGATGCCCGTGCCCCTTTCAGACATACTGAACGTCCGCAGCCTGGCTGTGGACTGGCTGTCACGGAACATGTACTGGATCAGCTCAGAGAACGACGAGACGCAGATCAACGTGGCCCGCATGGACGGCTCACTCAAGACCTCCATCGTCCATGGAATTGATAAGCCCAAGTGTCTAGTCGTGCATCCATCCAAAGGGTGAGAGTCTTCATATGTACGTCATTGTGGACCATTGTCTCAGTCGGTCGGGACACTGGGTTTATGAATGTAGGGACACTGGTTCAAATTCCGTGTGTGACAGAGTGATATCACAGTTGGCCCTTAATGCCATTTGTTCCAAGGACGGTCTGACGCTGCTTTCTTAATAGTACGTCTGCTAACTAATCTGAATGTAAATAGTAGCACACAACCACATAAGAATGTTGAGCAAGAAGCAGGGGGGAGGATTTGGCTGTTATAGGTGATTGTCAGCTAAATCAGCCCCTAAATGGGGCTTTGCTTTGAAACACGAAGAGGGGGAGAGGGGGTACAGAACCATCAGATAGCAAAACGGCTTTGAGCAGCAACGCTACAGATCGATGGGGCCGATCGATGGCACCTTCTGGAAGCAGCTCTGTGATAAAAACAGTCCGCGTGGACAGAATGCCCGGTGCATACTTACAAAGTCTCCTCATCTCTTCTGGCAAATCACCACAGCGCAAATGGGCTGTGATATACAGAGCCCTTTCCTTTAATTGTCAGCCATGTTGTTTGAAGCCAGCACACAAACGCTTTCTGTGAAGCAAATTCCATTGTACCCGGGCAGTGAAGACCTCCGGTTTCCACTCCATTCTGTCATCCTCACTGCCAGTTTGTACTGGAACACAGGTCTTCTGCTCTGTGGGAAAAACTAAAAAACAAAATATGTATTTGTGAATAAGTGTGAGATGCTTGCAGACTTTGGCTTGCTATGCGCTCTAGGAAAATGTATTGGACTGACGGCAACATGATCAACATGGCAAACCTGGATGGAAGCAACAGCAAGATCCTGCACCAGAACCAGAGGGATCCAGTTGGTAAATCTCAACACATTCCCTGAGCGCTGATGTTGGCTACCTGTGTGGAATCTGTTAGGGGTGTTTTTGTGGGATAGGTGGCTGAGACTACGTCCCGTTTTAATCTACATGAGAGAGACACAGAGAGTGAGAGAGAGAGAGAGAGAGAGAGAGAGAGAACAAGCAGTTTACAAGTTATAAGGGATGGGTAGAATCAAACTCGGAAAATCTTACCAAGACTCATATACTTCACCTTAGCCACAGATCTAGATCTGGGCTTACTGAGTTCAAGGTGAGGATTTGCCATCCAATTAACTACCCATGAATCCAAGTTCCATCCAATGGGCTTCTCTCCCTCGGGCTAATTTCCCCGAAACAAGGTGGCATCTCTGTTTGTGATATCTGACTATGTTGTGTAACAAGGCATACACCGGGTCGCTTCTCACAGCCAGTCGGCTGGCTTTAGCCCTTCAGCAGAGCCACGAGAGTCCGTACTTATTTGATCAGGCTTTTTGTCACTTCCTGTCGTACAGCCCAAGGTCAGATTGTTCGATTCTCAGACACATTGACCTTGTTTTCTTTGCCCTTTCCTGCCACGAGTGTTTATGCTGTTAATCTCCACCCGGGAACCAAACCTTTATTAATGGAAATTGCCATTAAGACGCAGGATGTAGAAATGTGGGTGAGAGTCGCTGGAGTATCTGACCTTGGCTGTCAGAGCACAGCTGTAAATAAGACACAGTTAATGTGGGAGACAAAAGATTAGATTATTGCCTTTTCACCGTGTTACCGCGGCGACCTGCCTCAGCCTTCATTCCAATGGGCCTCTTCTGTGTTAAGCCTGTCTGGGTAAATCCTTAGTCAAGCGTCTTGTCTCAAATGCTGGCAACCGATGGCACAAAAAAGACTTTGAACATGCTGATCTTGGAAAAAAAAATGAATAAAAGCAGATTAAAGTTATCACACTGAGTGACCTATTCGAACAGGATCATATTTAAACCTAATTAGCAATTCTGAATGTACCCTAAAACTCAGTGCCTTGTTAATCTAATTATCATATGTAAGTGCATGTATTCTTGGGTGTAACCTGTAAATAATTCTAGCTGGATGCTGTATAAATATAACGCATAATCTAATGACCACTGACATCAGCAAATGGTACCACAGAGCTCAGCATTAATGTCAGATTTGAGCTGTACCTGAGAATCGACACTCAAAGCGTGTGGGATTTTAAGAGGGTGTGATTCTTAGCTGTTCACAAATAGCGCTTAGCATCGATGGGTAGAGAGTGAGGTGGCATGAGCCGGCTAGCCCGGCATGTGGAGATAGCAGCACTGGAGCTCCTTCAAGACTAATGACCAGACCTTTGAAATCAGCAGGGAGCAGATGGAGATGGGGGAGGGGCTACGGGGAGTACCTGGGGGGGGGGGTGCAATTTGGTTTATGCTGTTTCTGACACACATGACGTCATGATGTCATTGTAATCACCCTCGCCGTATGCGTTCCTAGCTAACATTCAGCATGTGTTTTTTATATAATGGTTGTGGTTATTTTAATGTGTTGTGAAAGTGATGTCAGCATTAACAGGTGCTTGATTACCACCTCAGGTCTGTCTGTGGACTATGCTGCACACAAGCTATACTGGATCAGCTCTGGCAATGGGACCATCAACAGGTGCAACCTGGACGGCAGTGGACTGGAAGTGCTAGGGTCCGCGAGGACCATGCTGACCAAGGCCACGGCACTGGCGGTGATGGGTGAGTCAGCAGTCTCTGGAGCCTGCGGGGCCCGCACTGACCCCGGAAGCATCTGCTCTGATGCCTTTTAGGGCCATGATTATTCAGAAAATTAATAATTAGGCCTCACGCCACATGTTTATTTGTGTTTGGCGTCAGTTTATGGTGCTGATTATCAGACCATTATGAGAGACGTGCCTTATCATATTGTTGACTGGTGTTTACCACCAGTCTGGCAGTCTAACTTGCATAATAGTCTGACCTGATTCCCTGCGTCTGGATCTCTAAAATCCTTTCCTGTCTCATGGGTCAATGATGGCGCCGCTCTGGAAAAAAAAAAAAAAACGTTTTTACAAAACAGGCACAGGTTTTGGTAAGAGTTTCAGTATTTCAGATGTATTACCAACCAGAATGTTCTGCTCCTAGCACCAGGGTTGCCTTCACTGGGCCTGACCGCTCTCCGCTCTGCTATACAGGCCTCTTATTCCCTTTAGACCCAATCAGGAGTGTGCTGGAGCTGGAGTGTCTGGGCTCTGCTGGAAAGATCAGCATAAAAAGGCACTCAGTGAAGAGAGGCAGAGTGCTGGCCTCTGTGGTCCCATGGCGTGCCGACGTGGTTAGCTGGACACGCGCCGCGCCGCTGGGCCCGCACTTCCCCGGGATTAATAAGAATGCAGCAAATAAGAACAAATGGCTGCGATGGGGTGGTGGAGAGAACAGGGGAATAGGAACAAGTGGGGAAACGCAAAGCGTACACACGGATAAAACGTACAAGGCGGCTGGGCTGGCTTCTCCGATGGCAACCGAAGAGGGGGTGGGAAGGCAGGAAGGGGCAGTCTCACCCAGCACCAGACATCCATCAGACATTGTTTTTTTGGGCTAAATCTGGTCGGCTTGTCATGGCCTTTATTTAAATTATGATGGTCGTTGAAAATTGGGCTATGTTTAGTTCTTCTGATTTGGTCCAAATTCAGCCAAAGATGGATGTCTGTTTTGGATCAATGTAACAACGCTTTATGGAATAATGTCATAACTTGACAGAATGTTACAAATTGAGTGATGATGATAATAAGAATAGGGTAATGTTGCAATATAAAATTACAATGTAGTCTATAAATTTGTAACATTTTGTTGAGTTATTATATAATGCGTTGTTACACGGTGCGTGACATTATGTAATAGCATTGCATTATGTGATGGAAATTATCCCATAATGCGTTGTAACAAACGTATAGTCCTAATACAGCCATGAAAATAAGATCACATTGCTTAAAGTGAGAGCTCTTGATGACAATGTGTATTGTGTTGTAGACACAGGGTGACCGTACGTCCGGGTTTCGGGAGCACAGTCCCCCTTTCCGGCCACTATCCGCACCGCTGTTGCGTGTCCTTATTTCCCTTTTATTATCTTTTGACATCTGCTGCATGCAACGTTGACTCACACCTATAATGATAATATGATGATAGAAATGTTAATGTCATGCGTTCTGGAAAAGACAGCTCTTCACCTTTCACTTTTCAACCATATCTCAGCATTGTTGAGACGTCTGGCTCAGCCATCTTTTAAATATCCTTTCAACTAGTTTTTGCCAGGTGGGACATGTGATTACTTCAGGTTGGTAACCACTCCATATTTTCAAAACGTTTTTAAATCCTTTTCTTGTACGTGTTCCTTTTACATCATAAGAGAAAGTGGCTTTTTTAAAACAAGGAAAACGCTTCTTTGAATAGTTTATCGGTCGCTCGGCAGTTCTTTCTGCTTCCTTCTCGACGCATGAATAGTTTGAACTCCGGAGTGGCATGTGGCCACACAGCGGGCTGTCACAAAAGCCACGGAGAAGGGCCCTTTTTCTGCAATAAAAAAGGTTGCATTCCGCAAGGAAAGTGCACATAAAAGGCAAATTTTAGTCATTCTGAGCATTTACACGCTGGATGACACTCTTTCAGGGTCTGAGCTCCTGAAAAAAGACTCAGAAATCTGCATCTTATCACCAAGATGGCTGCCAGTGATTCCAAACAAGAGCGTATCACAAGCATAACACTTCCCATAGGTCCTATACTAACTTGTTTAAGAAAAACATAGCTGGTTCAGTAAATTAGATCGTTAACTGAAGAGTTTACAGGGTAATCTCAGTCGTGCTTCATGGAAATGTGTGCAGTGTTGATATCTTACATTTCCATGCTGTACAAAATGTAAACACTGCATTGCATACATAACCATGGATAAAAACTTCTATCACTCTTTGTTTTTATGCGTGTTATATTGATGTTTCTGTGCCAGGGAGTCGCCTGAATTTTATAAACAACAGTAGTGGGGAATTCTGCCATAGAGGATGCTGGAAATAAACAATTTTAGTATTGTTTTGTTACCTGGCTGGTGCATTAATGTGAACAGGCTCACATATTTACTCATCCATATAGCTGCAGCGATTTAGGCTAAGTAGCTTGTTGAAGGGTATTTTGGGGCCCCTCCTGGGACTAGAACCCATAAACCTTCTGGGCTCACTGTATAATTTCATAGCAGGGATAAGCCGAGAGTGATTATTGAGATCAGTGCAGTTTACCTCTCTCTGGGGTATTCAAGCGTGTGTTTATGCATGTGGAATTATATTAAATTGCTGAAATGACATCATTGATATGTGGTCATTGCATATAAGTACTATGTGGGGTAACCTTGCAAAGGAATCAGTGTACCAGCAATACATTTAAACTGTAAGAGGTTAGGCAACATTGACTCGCAGTTTGTCCTAGTTAGCGAAAGCAACAAATTCCGAGGAATTCTCTGGTACCACTGGAGCTCCCCACATCTTCGGTGCCTACATGCTGCACATACCATGCGATGACAGGGTGGAACGTTAGGATCTTATCAGAAAAACGCCCCACCCACCGCTGGTTCAGAAAAAAAAAATCGTATTTTTAGTTTGCCTCATAAATTAAATTCCGCAGAACTCGCAAGAAAAAGTGTCGCATCCCAGCGGAAGCCGTGGTAATTCCCAAAACTACTGACCCGCCTGCTTTCCCGGGGGAATGAGCACCTGATTTACTGAGCTAGCAAACGTCCCTTAGCTGGCGGAGGAGTGTAAAGTCTGCTTAATGAATCACGGTGTCTGAAGACAAAAAAAATACCCATCTGTGCCACTATAGGCATTGTCCGACTGTAAGAGGTGGAACAGAAAATTCTCTGTACAGATGTTTTTCTAACCACCCAGATGCTTAAGCCAATCTCCCTTCTCCCTTAAGTTCTCCCTTCATCCTCTGTCACTTTTAGGGTAGCAGCGATTCCAGTAAATTGGTGACCTGCCTTGTTTACCTGTATGAGCAGATACTGATATGATGCTCAGATATGCCTGAAACTCAACACTTTGAAGGTTCTTCTATTAAACGATTTAACGTGTTAGTGAAATTCAGGGATGAGGTGGGGGCTGAGAACTTTGCAAATGACCAACAGGAAGATTTTTTCCAGGTGTCATTGATTTCTAAGGGATGAGTAACCAGATCAGCAGAAACTGGCTGCATATGTATCAAACCGAATTGTGCGAACGTGACATCAAAAGTCATCTTTCGGCCTGTCGTCTCATTTGCATGTTTCTGACAAGATGTTAGGAGGCGACAGACATGCCTGATAAAGGCTGACGTGTGTTTGGTTCCTCGGGCTCCGTGTTCCGGTGGATCCAGCTCACTTGGCGTCGAAGCCTTATTAAGCCGGGTAGGGAAACGTGCAGGACGGGTGACGTGCCAGGCTGATTGAGCGTGTTCCGTGTGGGAGGTGAGCTGAAGCGCTGTGTTGCATTATCCCTCTGGGAGGGAGCGCTGCCTGACGTCTAACATACCTGAGCCTAATTAATGGCACAAGGTGATGTCCTAGTCCACATCCTCGCAAATGCCTGGGCTACAGACACCCCTGAGGAAAGATGGTATGATCTGGGGAATGTTGGTGTGCGATGCACCGATTCTGCTGTCATTTGTGCAAAAGGCAAAGGGAATTCAGACAGTCGACTGGCACGGCGTTAGAAGAAGGCTTTTTAAAGCAGTAGGCCTTTGACGGACTCCGTGTCGAATGTGTTCCTTAACAGACAGGATTTAGCAGTCGTGAAACTTCCTCTCCCCCGCGGGTTGGAAGGTGCCACAAAGTCCAGTTACCTTTTGGGCTCCTCCAGTCCTCCTTGGCAGGGGGCGTGCTAAGGTTCCCGGCCTGCGTGTGGGGTCCCGTCCAAGCCTTGAGCTCCACACTGGGCCCCCACCCACACACCCTGCGTTTTCTCACAGGTAGCCCATGATTTAATGCAGCACGTGGGGCCCTATAAATAATCAAGCGCAGGAATGAATGGGTGGTATCAGAAAACAAACAGAGTCTTGGGAATAACACCTGAAAATAGCTTCCCGCTGTTCAGAAATCTAATATTACCTGCATCGGGTTGCTTTTAACTTACTGCAAGAGACTGAAAAAATAAACAGTAGTCTAAACAAAACCATGGAGGCTATGGGTTATAATTAAAGTCACTGGTTGCACGGTAAAGCTCTCATGGCATTTTAAGGTGAAAAATAGTCTTCTTACGTTTCCTAATGTGCACTTTGCAGCACTGCTGGAATATTGACATTTCACATTGACTTCTCTTTTCCCAGAATCCTTTGTAAGAGATTAGCATCTGGCACACCTCTGACCCAGACCCTCCCTCCTATCAGCAGGTGGGATGGCGTGATAAAGGCTTGCAGTCAGGTGACTTTGGAGCACACGCCACCTCTGGCCGCGTTTACCCCCTCGTTACGTTTCATGCAATTACAATCTTATCTAGATTTTCTTCCGCGATAAACCGTTATTTTCCCTCTGACCATAATTGCGGATAAAATTGATCACTCAGTCAAAGGCATGTTAGCTTGATAAGACTTATCATGCTAATTCACTGTGGCGTTACTTTTATTTGATTGTAGGGGATTCTACACACACAAACACAAAAAAAAGTTTTTGATTTAAAAAGCAAAAAGAAAGTTATAGGGGATTTAATGAGATGCTATGGTTTTCCTAACTGCCCTGATCCTTTGGATGCCTGTTTATCAGTGACCTGATAACAGTTTGTAATTAAGAAGTGAAGCAAACATGAGGGCCTCTTAAGAAAGGTGTATCGATTTGGTGAAGTGAGGACAGCTTCAAATGTTTTATTTTTTCTGGGACAGACACTCTTCTGTGCTTGTGGTTTTTTGGGTACATGTCCTGCTGTGTGTGTCCTGATCGGTGATGCAGGGGGCCCATCTAAGCCTCATTTTATGCCTTATGTGGTGTCTATCCATCCAGTTTCTCATCCTCCTGGGAAGATCCCAAGGGGGCACAGGACGCCAACCCCAGACGGGATGCCAGCATGTCATGGCTGCGTTCAGTCACCTTCAGGCACATCAACAGTCCAGCAGAAATTTGGTGATGTTTTGAGAATAAGAAACACAGTGTACACAGTTTATCTTTTTCAAATGATCTGCATGATTTATTTTGCATTTCTGCACAGTAATGAGGCTGACGATAGAGAGATGGTCAGGGGTCCTGTTTGTAAAAGGGATGTGAACTACTCTCCACTTGGGTCAGGGGCCACGGAGAAAATCATTTCTGATGGACGGCCTCCAAAGCAATCAGCACCATCCATCATTTTCTATAACTGTAAATTAATAAAAGGCCAGATATGGCTGGGAAACAGCTGGGAGACAATCCCACGGATTGTCGGGCTGATTCACAGCAATTTCACTGATGTCAGAATGTGAGGTTTCTCATTACAGCAAGACAAAAGGCCTTTTCACTTTCTGGAAAATTCTGTAGGATTTTTCTTTTGAAAATCTTTGTTTTTTTTCCCTTTTTTGACTCCCGTTGTCCAATTTTAAAGACTTTGACATGTCCCAGTGTAATTGGAGTCACACTGAGAGATATATTAGAGAAATGCTAGCATATAAACTTCATATGATAAGTGGAAAACCACCCACTCAAATTGCAAAAATCTATGTTAGACAGATGTCCGAGTCTTGTCAGGTCATCATATTAACTTTTCTGGTTGTGTATTGATTCTGTGGCATTAACTGCATTTGTTTGAGTTCGTGGATAAAAGTTACAGAAGGAGCTCCTGGTACATGCAGCAAACATTGTCTTATTAGCGCTAATGGCTAATCGCTCCTTGATGGCTAGCATGCTGTTGGTACTCTGCTCGTTTGACCGGCGGATTGGTCAGCGCTGATATGAAATGAGAACAAGGCGACAAATTATTAACATTAAGGCTGCCAGCGCTGAATGTTTAATGTTCATGTAAGCTATGCTGGTTTCATGTAGCAATTAAACCATAGAATACTGAATTACTGAGTCGCTATGTCTGTCGCAGGCTGGCCATGCTCTCGATATCACTGGGTGTGTTCCCGACATCATTACATTTGCTTGCTATCGATGTGTATTTGCCATTTCTAGTTTTTCTGAGGCCCCAGGAGTTTTATTAGTCCCACTGCTGAATGTGTCCTCAGGCCTTTATTAAAATCCGCAACGGATTGCTGCCCAGCCGGAGAGTCCCTGCATGGAGGATGCTGCATACAAACCCTAGAGCCTGCACACTTTCTTGCGCTCCCCCGTTACCCATTCATGGAGGGGGGCTAATTTCCCAGGCTGCAGTGACGGTGTGAGATTAGTTGTGCTCCAGAGGTTTTGTGATGACCAGAACATCACGTGTTCCCCCAGCTGCCTCATGGTGCATGTGTATGATTGGAGGGAGAATGTGTCCCACTTCCCTGATTCGGTAGCATGACCTAAGCCCCTGGGACAGGCCGCACCATGCTCTTATCCTCTACTCTCAGCCTCCGTTTTCTCACCACCCCACTCCAGTCCATGGTGATGATTGATCTCTAGAGCAGCATCAGCAGAACAGGCCTTGCCATCGGTCGACTGCCAGGCTTGTGAGCTACAAAGCACACTGATTGGTTCTGTTTACTTTATTCCTATATAGTTCCCTTCCCAGCACGTCTGTGAGCACGGGAGCTTAAGGGGACACCTAGCAGCAGTGTTGCATGCGAGCATGGTGCTGCTCCGAGGGATCTGTAAAAGTCCAGCACCATGAGGAACTTCATAGGCGCATAACCAGTTAATGCCATATGGGTGTCGGAGTCATAAGGGTGAAGGAAAATCCATATGCTGACACAGCAGAGGCTACAAAAACCGCTCATGTACTTACAGGAGGGAAAAACAGACATGGTACCTCAATTCCCTGGCAAATGTGCGTAGAAAGGTAGCCTTGAGGTGTTGCATGATCTGCTTGAGGAGCAGTGCTGCTGGCTTCTCTGTGGGATCAGCCAGAGCTTAGACCGCCCTATCTGACCTGAACCATCTCCGAGACTTTCTAACCTTGTTTGGGGGAGCAAGAGCAGATTCCTTGTTAGAGGACCCAGACCGGCACCTGGTATTCTTTTCAGGTGGGAAGCTGTGGTGGGCGGATGACAGCTCCGGCCAGCTGGGCACTGTCACCAAGAGGGATGGGCGGAATGCAGTAGTGCTGAGGAACAAGACGAGCGGCGTGGTGCACATGAAGATCTACGACAGGGACGGGCAGAGAGGTGAGGGCAACCGCGGCACCTGTGCCTGAGGAAGTACCAGAGCAAGGAGCCTGTGCGACGGGGCCCAGCCACCAACCCCACTGTCCACTCCCATTGCATTCATAATACCTCCATTATATTTATTTAACAAATGCTTTTATCCAAAGCAACATACATAAAGTAGGGTCAGTCCCCGGAGAAACTGGGGGTTAAGGGACTTACTCCGGGGCCAACAGTGACATTATTCCGCTGACTCCGGAATTTGAGCCATCAACCTTCCGATCACAGACCAGCGCCCGCAGAGCCAAAAGCCACATTCCTTTAATTTAATGGTGACTCCGATACTGAATTCTATCAGCCGACACTTTTACACGGAAAGCTGAATGGCGTGAATGGATGTAAAACACAAAGCTGTCTTCAGGGCCACTTAATCAGAAAGGTTTGGGGCGTCCCCCTCTTTAAAGGGGCACAGTTCGTCAACGTCGTCCGATCAATAACATTTACCTTGATAATGAATCTGGCCCCTTTTCATGCTGATTGAAAATCCCTCCATCTCCTTTAACCCCTTGTGTATTTTACTTCTTCCGTTCTAAATTCTAGATTCTATAGAATTTATTCTCATTTGGAAGATGGACTGGGGTCAATTCGACCCCAATAATAACACTGGGGTTAAATCTGCATATGAGACAGCATGTGCCAGGCTAATGGGCGGGACGTCTTCCCTTCACTCATATCTGCGGCGTGAGCTAAAAGCTCCCTGATCCACATAAGGGTGACGCCCTGCTTCACTACGGCCAAGAGCCTCCTCTCCATTGCGCAGGTTTCAGACAGGATCATCTATATCCCTGACAGGTCCATTAACAGCATTGCCGCGGATATCCTAAGCAGCCCATTAGTATAAAAAAATGTCAATTAAGGCGTCTTTAAGGTAAATCTTTTCAGGAGCCCTTCAAACTTCCCTAGACCAATTAGCCACTTCATTTGTCTCCCTGACAAGGAGCGAGCGGGAGGGCTGCACACGTCTCATTACTCTGGCGCGTCGTGGCCATGGATGGCGGCCGTCCGAGCCGGCCCTTATATCTGCGTTAATTTCCCAGGATGCTGGCATGCCGGCAGTAATAATCAGCGCCATCAGATGGCGCCGCTCCCCGGCTGGCCTGGGGCCTGTCTTTGCCCCAACGGGACCTTCCACATACATGATCGATTACGGGTGAAACTTCTCTTTTCCTAACGTGTCCTAGTTTTGTTGTAAAGAGCTGAAAGGCACTAACGAATATGTTTTTATCATTTAGTATTTAATTAGTGGGTACCCTGAAGGCACAGAGTCACATAGCAGTGAAGACCCCCTACCTTTCACTTTATAACATATTAAAACTGTGTTAAATTTAATTAAAAGGACCCCTTTAAATCTTTGCAGAATCATTTAAATAGCCAAATCCCAGGAGGGCCACATCAGTTATTCATCTTGTACTCAGTCTTTGTTGGAAGTCTTTCCTTCTGTGAGGAGTTGACACTATTTAAAGAAATCTGAAGGATAATGTGTACATGTTTATCATCAACTTGGGAAAAAATACATAAAAATAAAACCAAAAGCGTTGTTTTCCACCCCGCCCTTGCCATTTTTAAAGTTATTAATTAGGTAATTCCCTCTTAAATGGGTAGAATTAAACTAAACCGCTGGTTTAATTAGACTGAAGTTAAAGTGAAATTGGTATTAAAGTCAGTTAAAGACCTGGTAACAGCACTGCCCAATCACAAAACCAATGCGTTGAAAACTAGCTACAGATAGAAAATGATAAATGGAATGGCAATTAAACTGACCTGTTAGTGCAGGAGTATGAGGGCGTCATATTACCGCAGTGCCATTTAACAAGACACCTCTCCAGCAAAACATCCCACGGGGGGAGGAATGTTGGATAAATTGGCTGAATTCTGCTTTGGATAAAGGTATCGGGGGGGAACTGGATGATGTTGCTCAGGCTGCATCCGTCACTCAAGAAGTGTATGTGACACTCCATCTCCTTCAGGGAGGAGTCCCTGCCAGGTTCACAACGGGGGGTGCTCCCAGCTCTGCCTTCCCACCTCGGAGGTGACCAGGAGCTGCTCCTGCACCGTGGGCTACAGTCTGCGCAGTGACCGTGTCTCCTGTGAAGGTGCGGGCTACAGCTTCCCCCGGCTTCTGTCCCATTCCATCCATCCGATTCGACCCCTCTCTACCTGATTCTAAATAAACACAATTGAATGAAGACTCATGTAATATTAATGACACTGGAATAGGGCTGTCGCTAACGACTATTTTTCTACCTATTAATCAATCTCCTATTTTACCGATTGGTTGATTAATCTAAACGATGACTTTTTCTCCAGAAAATCAAATCGACCATTTCATTTAAGTTCATTTTATTTTGACAAAACCAAACTGCATGTCATGGCAGGGCTTTAGATAACAGACTCCGGGTTTTTCTCACTATACGGATGTATTGTGATGCCCAAAAGTCAGAAATCTGTATATATTCGGCGTATCCTTACGCTTCTTAAATTCGCTTAGCGAAGCACGCCACATGCCACTGTTTTGTTACCATGGAAGCAATAAGTGTTTTCCCCTGTTCCGACGCCTGTGTGTCTCTCTTCAGGTGCTCATGCACGGCACCAGTGTTGATGTTTTCAAAACCTTGCACGGTGTAAAGACCACCTTTTGTTAGTGATATTGAAGGAAAACATTTGTTGTGATGAACTGAAGCATTTTAGAAATCAAAATGGTAATTTCATTATAATAATAATAATAATAATAATAATAATAATGTGTCAATTTAAATTTTGATGTCGACACATCTGTAGTGTTGGCGTAATTGACTACATCGACTGATGGCGGCGCACTTCACTGGTATCTGTACCGCTACGCGTGTTTGATGACTCGTCATGCGCGCTATATGACATTTCTAACCACGGTTTATAAACTCATCATATTAAACTCTTTTTGAGAGGATGGACATGTGATTCTGTTTGTACTAACTCTGTGCTGCCCCTTCTGGTCATTTTGTGAAAGGAATTGGATCCTTCCTAATGTACTCTGTCCAAGAGGGGATCCGGGGAATCTCTTTGGATCCCAGCGATAACACGGACGCACTGATGCCGATCACCGGCACCTTGTTTCCTGTGGGGGTGGATTTCCATGCGGGTAAGTTACCAGACTTTTAAATGAAAATATTTAGGTAAAGGCTGTATGGTTCGTTCTGGTTTCCTCACTGACTGAGGATCATGGGGGAAAAATAAAAATGTAAAAGAAAAAGTTCCCCATACAGCAGTTTTATTGTTATGTAAGAGATGCTATGTGGCTGCTGTGGACAGTAATACATAAACTTTGGCTTGTCCTCCGTGTTCCTGTGTGATTTACATCAGAAACCTGGATCCCTGGCATGCCTGTTTCATCACCGTGGTGCAAAACAATATTTCGCCGCGATGTGCAGATTTACAGCCGGGTTTGGCCATAAATAACACTGCAGTTCCGCCTCATTTACCTGCTGCTGCACCGAGGTGTGAAGCGGCTAGCGGCTAACGTGGCGTCCGCACTGATAATGACCCAGCTTCACCCCAAACTGTGACTGGCTGAGCGGGACCACGATGCAACGGCCCCCTCTTTGGGAACAGGGGCTCACGATGACCTCGAGGTGGCCAACCCATTGGAGATAGACCCCAGGTCCCATGTCTTCTCCTTTTTACATCACATGTCTTCTAGGTGTGTGTCCATTATGACTTCCCTGGAGTATTATTTCAAAACTTTCTATGATTCCATTGTTCTCAAGGGCTTTTGTAGGACATTTTGATGATCCATGGATTGTCACACAGTAGGGTACTTGTCCTTATCAAAGTCAAATTTATGAAACTCTGATGCCAAGGCTTTGAAAGTGAAATATAATGATAGGCAGCATAAGTATCAAGGTGAGGTATCAGCAAGATGAAGATGTCTGCCCCGGATGCCCATTGCTGCCCCTGGGGGGTGCTGTAACTGAACGGTTGCTTGTCAGGAGTGTGAATAAGTGCTTAAGTTGAAATAGAAGCAGGCCAAATAAACAGGAAGGAAAATAATTAATAATAAACTAATTGTGTATTTAAGAAGCCCACGGAGACAAGCGCTTGATTAAACTATTGATTGAAAAGTCTTCATTTTAATTGCAAATAAAATCAGCTGGTCTGTGAAGGATCACTTTAGCTGGAAGATGATGGTGCAGATATCGTGTACGGCCTGTGAATGTCTGCCCACGTCTAAATCGAAAGATATAAGCTGAGCATTCACACTGGCCGTCCGCAGAACCTCAGCGGTTGGATTCACATAGGACCCCCGAGCACTGAGCTGGCCCCCAAGTCACTTTTTAAGAGTGGCCCCAGAAACAAAAATCGTGCCCCTGTCACGTGACTCAATGCTCAGAGGAGCTTTACTCCCACCGTTGGAAGCTGTGTGGTCACCCAGGAAGAATGACCGGTTATTAAAATGCATGCCTGGATGGGTGTCTGGGTGACGGCTTTCCACAGAAGCATCATAAATTATGGACTGTTCAGTTCTTCTCACCTGAAGCACATTTCAGCCTCACTCCATCACGGCAAGAGGGTCTCTCAGCTCCTGCTTTGATGTGGAGAAGCAGGCCTCAGGAAAACACTCATGCCTCAGCATACAACCGTAAACATGCCTCTCACATCTCAGCAGATGGAGCAGTGACGGCTTCCTTAGCCGTCGCTAGCTTTCTCACAGAGATGTCTGAGAGATCTCGGAGTGTTTGTGGCCGAGACGTTCTGTTCGCCATCACCGCATTTCCTGTATCCTCGTTAATGACAGGCGAGGGGGAATCCAGTTTAGATTAGTCATCCGATTTTGCCATGTGACTGTGCAGGAAATGACACCATCTACTGGACGGACATGGGCCTGAACCGCATATCCAGGGTGAAGAGGGACCAGACCTGGAGGGAGGACATTGTTACCAGCGGTATCGGCAGGGTAGAAGGCATTGCCGTGGACTGGGTTGCCGGTGAGTGCACCCAAACTGCAGGTCGGGTACCATACACATTTCCATGTCCAGATGGTCATGGGTTCAAATCCCATGTCTAACAGAATAATCATGTCACCACTGGGCGCTTCACAAGGCCCTTAACCCCAGTTGCTCCAGGGATGCTGGATGCTGGCTGACCCCAAGCTTTTCTCCCTGTATGTTGCCTTGGACTGTTACACCTGCTAAATATGTAAATGAATTTGGGACAACTCTTTATGCATAAACGTTTGAGCCAAATGAATGTAGATTAATCAGTCTACGTGATTTTCTGTATCTCATACGGCGTGTGTGTGTGTGTGTGTCTGTTTGTCTGTCTGTCTGTGTGCCCATCGATTGGCATCTTAACACAGGAAACATTTACTGGACGGACCACGGCTTCAACCTGATTGAGATGGCCCGGCTGAGTGGCGCGTTCCGGTCCGTGGTGATCTCCCAGGGGCTGGACCAGCCACGAGCCATAGCCGTGCATCCAGTGAAAGGGTATGCTGTCTCCCAATCTGCCCGCTGGCCGGGCAGGAGGACTTGTGGTTCTGCATGATCCATCTGCCAGGTGACTGTGGAATTCCCCTTTCGGGCCAGCCAATGGAACTGGAAGTATGGGCTACTTCAGCTAGCAGACTCCAGATGCCCGCCGGTCGCATGATTAAGGAATTGCCTACCCTAAATGCCAGCGTCCTCAGGAATAACATGCTTGATAAAAGAGAGCGGCTCATGCCCCCCGAGTAATAAGGCCCCTGCCTGGCCTAGCCAGCACCCCTGACACCCTTCTACGGGAGACACCCGATCCGGTCTGAATCCACCACCTCAGATCCGGTGCTGAGCCCCTAAACCGAGGCTGTGGGGTAATTAAAGGAGTGATTCACTGCCCAGGACATTCTGTAGCGATAGCCTTTTATTTCAGATGTGATCAGCGGTGTCAACGCATCTGGAAGATAAATCTCACTGAGACAGAAAGGAAACGTCCCCATGGCACACAGAGTGAAGCATGGGAATACAAGGAGCTGCCACGCTCCTCGGCACTGAGGAGGATTACCGCAAAGCCACCACGGATGGGGTTCACATATGACTTAATATACAGTAGCACCAGTATCAGCCGTAGCTTATGTAGTGCCCTAGGCAAGCGGCGCCCCCTGTCTGAGACAAAGTGAATTCAGCTGGATGAATTAGCACCCCTTCAGAAAAGGTGCCCTACTGTACGTGGCTGCCTGTGTTGCCGTACCTTTCTGCATCACGGTGCCCCTCTTCCCAACTTGCTCGGTTTGGTTCTATTCCAGTCCAGTCTCTTTTTACATTCATACCCCAAGAATAATGTCGGAAGTCAGGTACAGAGCGGAATACCGTCACCTCTCAACTGGCCACTGGGACTGTGATGAATGAATGGGAGTCTGAAATGAGATGAATTGGTCGGCACGCGAGTGCTGAGTGTGCGAGATGGCGGCCGGGAATGTCGGAGCCGGGAAGCGCGTGGATCCGTGTCCCGATAGGGTTCGTATGCTAAGTGCACCACCTCATAACCGTCTGTCATCTGTGGGCGAGAAATCGATACGCTGCTCAGCAGCTGTGCGTTTGATCCGTCGCGTTACACCCGGCCTAGGAGGGAGGGCAGGCTTCCTGTGTCCGGAGGCTGCCTTCAGCTCGTGTCGTGATACAATCCCGATTCCAAAACAGTTGAGACACTGTGTAAAAGACAGAACAGAATTTCTATAGGTAGAAATTAGTGAGAGAACATTTTAAACTCAATTTCAGAAAGCACTTCTTTACACAATGTACAGTTAGAGTATGGAATAGTCTTCCTGTTAGTGTAGTACAAGCTAATACCTTGTGTTCCTTTAAATCAGAGCTAGATTAGATTTCAGCAACTTTTAGCAATTAGGCAAGGTTGATGGGCTGAATGGCCTCCTGTCGTTTGTAAACTTCTTATGCTCTTATGTTCTTAATGCAATGATTTACAAATCATATAAACCAAAATTTAATTGAAAGTAGAACAAAGACAACATATCAAATGTTGAAACTGAGAAATTTCATTGTTTTATGACAAATATGTGCTCAATTTCAATTTGATGCCAGCAATACGCTTCAAAGAAGTTGGGACAGGGGCCTGTTTACCCCCGTGTTGCATCACTTCTTCCTTATACAACACTTTTAACCAAATGTTTGGGAACTGAGGAGACCAGTTGCTGGAGTTTTGAAAGTGAAATGTTGTCCCATTCTTGCCTGATATAGGATTTCAGCTGCTCTACAGTTCAGGGTCTCCTTTGTTGTATTTTTCATTTTATGATGTGCCAAATGTTTTCAGTGGGTGACGGGTCTGGATGGGAGGTAGGCCAGTCTAGCACCTGGACTCTTCTACTATGGAGCCATGCTGTTGTAATACGCACAGAATGTGGTTTGGCATTGTCTTGCTGAAATATACAAGGCCTTCTCTGAAAAAGACATTGTCTGGATGGCAGCATA
>JAAGVU020000001.1:51455253-51466923 GCA_011763525.2 Mormyrus iriodes
TTTTTCTTTTTCTTTTCCCTCCCCCCCCCCCCCCCCACTTGGAGCAGATAACAGATCCTGCAGGAAAGGCTTCAGAGCCTGCTACAACCAGCGCTGTGTGGCCAACAACCGCTTTTGCGACGGTCTCGACGACTGCAGCGACGACTCAGACGAGGCTTATTGCAGCAGTGAGTGCCGCTGAGTACCGCCAGACCTGGAACTGACTCCCTGCCAGCCGACACCATCATGAAAACGCAAATAATATGAGCCCCCCCCAGCCCAGGGTGGGGGGTAATCGCTGATTACCGCTTTGCTGTAGTGATAAAATACCTCGTTGGTTTTTCACGCTGGGGGGGGCAGCGTAGCTGCTGAAAGTGCTTCTCACTCCGAGATTATTAAGCAAGAGCCACCATGTCGGGGGGGCAGGCTCCACACACACCCCCCCCCCCCCACTCGCCTGTCCACAGGGCTCCTCGTGGATGTCAGCCGGACTGCACATGCGTGTGGAGTCTGGCGTGGGTGCGGTGATCTCCATAGAGATGAGACGCTGCACGCAGTTGGTGCTAATCAGTCTTTCTGCTGACGTACGTTGACTTCATTCGTGAATGTTTACACCCATTATGAATTAACTAATTAGCTGACTCTGATAGACAAACATATATTTACCTATTACTGCAGCAGATTTTTAACCAAATTAAATAATTGCGTTGCTCTACAACAGGGCTCCCCATAGGACTAAAACCCCCAACCTTCAGATCATGAGTTTAACTTAACTGTCCCCACTGCCATAAAATATAACTGCAGCCTCAACTGGAATTGAATTATAAACCGAGGAATCACGCTGTCATGGGAAATGACGATGTGCTTCGTGGATCTGGGCCACAGATGCGTGTCACAGAACAGGATCTCATCCCAGACGTGGGATTTGTAGCTCTGTGAACATACTGTACGGCTGAGCCTGGTTGATCACGTAGATTAGCACGGCTTCCCTCCTCAACACCGCGGCGCCCCACAGATGCCTGGAAGTACGTACATGCGGATTAACTGGCTGTCTCCCACGCTGGCCTCGTTTATGCCTCCTGAGGCTTGAGATCGATATTCTGAAGGTAATCCTGCCTTTTGTTTGGGCTAAAGTTGAACCTTTTAACCTCTCTTAATTTCCGTACTTCGGACTGTGTTCCATATCATTTCTACACTGGCTACTGGATACAAAGAATCTCCCAAAGAGAAATCTGCGGTTCCTAAGCTCCCTGAGACCTGAAAAATAACAGTAATCCCCGCTAACCAGCAGTGGGTTTCCTTAATCACTAACGTGAAAACTTAATTAGCTTCCCTTGAAAGAAATGCTGGGTATTATGATTGCTAAAAGGAAGTGAAATGAGAAGGAATATGAAAATAAGTTTGCCTGCAGAGTTAGTGTGATTAATGCGTTTATTTATTTAAAGCGCTCTTTCAAAGAGCCCTGTGTGGCGTTTAAAGGCATTCGGTCGAGTTTTTCCCGGAGCAAATATGGGTGCTGAGAGCCCATTGGAGAGGCGTGGTCAGCTGACTGCTTGTCCCTCCCACAGACTCAACATGCTCGTCCTCCGAAGCGCGCTGTCAGGATGGGGCCTGCATTCCCGCCACAGCGTGGTGCAATCAAATGATCGACTGTGCTGACGCCTCAGACGAACGAAACTGCAGTGAGTCAGACCACTCCGCCATCCCCTGGCCCAGAATATCCCCTCTCCTGTCTCTCTCTGCCTCCCCCTGTCCTGACACCCCTTTTCCTGCCTGTTTCCCCCTCTCTTGTCTGCTTATCTTCCCTCTCTCTCTCTCTCATTCTCCTCTTCTCTGCCAAATAATTTGTTGTTCATCTACGATTCCCTTTCAGTTCACTCCAATTTATTTTTATGTTGCTATGATTCTAACATATTTGCCCCAAAGGGCATAGCAAGCATTGCCATTCACTGACGGCTCGAAAGAAATTAAGAAAAACCCTGCAGACAGGCGAAACAGAGGTTAATCTAATGTAATTCTGTCACTGGGGCTAAATGGATTCATTTGCCCTAATGCCTGCTTGAATCGGACGTGCCGATAGGAGCTGGCAGGAATCCCTTACGGCACACAGGGCCATGTCTGCCCCCCACATGGCCACACCGTGCTCAGGGGTAACCCAGCCTGCTCTGCCCCCTGTCCACAGACAACACAGACTGCTCCAACTTCTACCGGCTTGGGGTGAAGGAGCGAGGATTTGTTAGCTGTAACTCCACCTCACTCTGCATCCACCCGTCCTGGGTTTGCGACGGTGCCAACGACTGCGGGGATCTCGCTGACGAGACAGGTTGCCGTGGTGAGTCACTGCAGGGCGGGATGAGGGCTGGGCCCCTGTGTCATGGACACTCTGTGGGGTAGCAGGGCTTCCAAGTGAAATGGGAAATGACATCCAAACACATTCAGAACAAAAGTGGTGTGAGAGCTGGGCCAGGTAAAAGCTAAATGCTAACTAAATAGAAATGTAGATGTCACTCAGTGGCCTCAGAGCAGCCTGGGCTTCTGGATGCCGATCCTCATGGCGTGTGGCTCATGGGCAGGCGGCCAGACAGCTGTAGTGTGTTTGTTTTTATCCGAAGCGACCGGCGTAACTGAGCCGGATTCGTATAGCTGGATGTCCTGCAGGAGGACCTCACCTTCACCGGTCACGGTGGTGAATTAACATCAAAAGCACCGAACAAGGGGCGGGGTGGAGCATATTAATATGCGTAAGTCTGAGTGGAGCCCAGCTGCCTGCTGGGAAATCAAGATGCCATGTTTTGACCGCCTGCCTTTGGTTGGGGAGCAGAGATAGGATTTACTTTCTTGGCTGAATGTGCCCACAGCGTCCACCGGACACCACTGCGAGGATGGCCATTTTGCCTGCCCAGGCGGAAACTGCATCTCCAGCGTGTGGCTGTGCGATGGCCAGAAGGACTGTGAGGACGGAGCGGATGAATTTCAGTGTGGTGAGCGGCACCCCAGGACATCCTCCTCTCATACCCGACTCCCCGCGGAAGGGACAGGAGGGCGAGTAAAGGCCCTTGTCTGTCAGCATCGAAAGGCAGCCCTGGCGTACTAGAGTACCTGCTTTCGGATGCTCAGTAGCGCAGCGTTGGCTAGCATAGCAAACAGATGCTGTTAGCATCTGTACTCTCGCCCCAATGCTGGGGAATCGATCGTCGTTATCCGTGCGGCGCCGGTCTGTCCTATTGAGCTGCTCTGCGTCCGGTCAAGGTCGTCCAGGACTCTGGCTACATGGCTGAACCTTTGGATTATCTGATTCTCCCATTTGAATGATAAGTCCGCGGCCTGGTCAAGCTGGTGACCCACTGTGTCGAGGTGCTGACCTGAATCCTGGCGTGCATCGTAATGAGATATTACGCAGCGGCAGAGGTCACTGCGTTTGCTCGAGACCCGCATCACGCATCCTGCCTGTTAGTTTGCTGTGGTTCAATGTGAAGCTGCTCAGATGGGGTCCTTGGCTCGACGTGCAGATGACACATTTCGCTAATTCATTAGTACAGCAAAGTAAAAAACTCATTTTATTTTTTCATGAAAATCAAATTATAGCAAAGGGCTCAAAGGCAATTGTTCTGGATTGCTTTTAACAGAATGCTGTTGCTTAGTACAATTGTCTGGCTTGAAAGATGAATTCCTTATGCATCAATTAATATATATGATAGGAATATTAATCTTGCTCTGTCAGCACTGAGCTTAGGTTTCCAACAGAAAGATTATCGTGAATTTTTGATTTCTCTTTTTCTTGTGATGTGTAATGAAGTTCTTTTCTGAGTACAAGCCTTTATTGTTTGCACGGATTAGTATGTATTATTATGTTTGTATTTTATTTTGTAATTAATTTTGGACCCCAGAGTATTAGCTCTTGGCTTGATCAGTGCGGGGTGTGGCTGTGACCTCACACCTCCAAGGTGGTCACCTGCTCTTCCTGTATTTCCTGAACTTTTCTGTTGCATCTTTCTGCACCCTGAACATTTCCGTCCTGTCTAGTCCCATTGCACTTTGAACGTTTCTGTCTCATCCTTCTGTCCAGCTGCACCCTGAATGTTTCCATCGTGTTCTTTTGTCCAGCTGCACCCTGAACGTTTCCATCGTGTTCTTTTGTCCAGATGCACTCTGAACGTTACTTTCTTGTCCTTCTGTCAAGGCACCCCCCCACCACGTTTCCAGTGTGTCCTTCTGTCCAGTTACACACTGAATATTTCTGTTCCATCCTTCTAACCAGCTGCACCCTGAACATTTCTGTCCTGTCCTTCTGCTTCCTCAGCATACCAATCAGGGGTGAAATTGTCTCTTTATTTCACATTTTCAGCTTCTAATTACAGCATGCATTTATCCTCTGTTAGAGACACAATGGCTTGGGGACCTTATTGTAAGTCTGCCTTGAGCTCTTATGATCATCGGCTCATTTCTAAGTGGGAAATAATGGTAGGGACCTGAAATTGCACCTGAAAGGCTTTCTGGCACCATCCTTCGTGGAAATAAAAGCGTGGAAAGCCCACGTGCCAGTAGTTGCTGAAATGACTGCTGTTGTTTTTAAGGGGCTCAGCTTTCTGCACATTTAGTCGGCAAAATTACGCCTCCGTTCGCTCATTTTCCTTCAGAAATAAAACGTTCTGTCGGCCGTATTTGCTCTGTACTGTCGTATCGGCAGCCCAGCTGATTCAGGTGATCACTGTTATTTTTTTGTTATTTTTTTTGTCAAAACAGCAGCTACGATTCGTTGTGAATCGCTTTACACGTTTATAACGCACCTGTGCTTTGATGGAAAACCATTTTGTCCTAAACTGGGATGTCTGAAGGTTGACCAGCGAATCCAGGTTTATTTCCAAATAAAAAACAATAAATGAATATAAATGTTTCCTCGTACTCCCTAGTAGCAGCAGTGGGAATGTGGAAATGATCATAAAAACAGTCTTTTCGGGTTTTAATGCCTGCGCCTGGTTACATTCCAGAGCCAGGCCTGCCGCTTCTGTAGGTTTTCATAAGGAGGCCTGCCCTCCTTACAGGGGACATTTATAGTGTTTCCCCTGTAAAATAAATTATCATATAAAACAGAATCCTGATGCTGGGAAACAGCAGTAAATGGAGCAAGATTGAAAGATCTGCAGTGATATGGCTACCCTTTTCTATTACAATAAGGCAATGTCAGCGATGGTTATGTGGCCTGCTCGTGTTTGCCGTAAAACCCGGGTAAACAATGTCAAACGACACGTGTATCGGGCTCATGATGGCTGGGGCAGGTCGCACAGGAAATTAGCAGCAGCAAAACAGAAAGTGAACTGTAAACAAAAGAAAAAAAACAAGGAAATGAGTATCAGTTGTGAGGTGACTCCGCTCTGTGTGATCCAGGAGTCCAGACATTCCCCCTGGGTCCCACCATCATACCACGTTTATCGACACGCCTTTGTCTGTTGGCGATCAGTGCTCTCTGAGGGACTCAGCTGTTTGTGAGGACGACGCAGTGCACAAAATGCACGCGGCCCCCACAGTGGTGCCCTCTACAGGAAAAGGCTTTTTGATTAGGCAAACGAGACTCCCAGGGGCTGTTATGGAGGATGGTTCAGAACGGGCAGACTTCGGTGAATCTCAAGCCCAGGGTCGGCAGCAGAGTGCTTCAGTTTCTGGGCTCCCTGTCGCTGGTTTGGCATAGAGAGATAAGCTTGAGCCCCTCTTGTCCCAAAATGAGTGTGCGGATCGTGGGGGAGGGTTTGTTTTCCACACCTGAGTATGTATGAATGTGCTGCTGCCCTGTCTTTGATGTGTCATGCTTACTGAACGCCCACCTGCTGTAAGGTGGGGGCACGCTTTAGTAAAAGGGTCAGATGGATTTGCCTTCAAACGGCATGTTTGGGTTGTGGTACCACTGGGTCCTGGGGGAAACGAAAGGCACATAAACGGGCGAGAGGAGGACCCTGGCAGCGTGCACGCACGTCCTGGATTTCACCCTCGTGGCACGACGCTCGGGTTCAGGTTCTGTTCGTCAGCTCTGCTTGCACGCTGTGTTATGCAGTAAAAGTCACAAACATAAGTTACTGGCATGTCGGCATGCGGACGGAAGGATCCCCGCGTCTGCGTGCTCCCTGACCCCACTCCCACTCATCCTCAGATTCCTCCTGCCTCTGGAACCAGTTTGCCTGCTCCAAGAACAAGTGCATCGCCAAGCAATGGCTGTGTGACGGCGAGGACGACTGCGGCGAGGGGCTGGACGAGAGCGAGGAGGTGTGCGGTGAGTCCCACCCCCCGGCTGGGAGGGGTGCAAATTAATATCCCGGGAATGGCGGGGAGTCAGCCCTGCTGACACCCGGGAATGAATTTCGGCAGATTGTTTGGAAATTAATTAAACGGTTTGTGTCAGACCCGTAGTGCGCCTTTTTAATCATTTTGTTCATGGGAATTGAACTAATTAAACAAATTAAACGTGAAAGTGAAAACACTACGTTTTCTGCAAAGTCTGGGCTATCTTTCATGGGGTGTGTGCTTTGATGGAGCTTCAATCACATAAACAAATTAAGGGGGGGTAGCGTGGGGCCTCAGTGGCATTACGATGCAGAGATTGCGTTCAGTGGCACGCTGTTGCCCAGAATTAAGCCGGAAGGGGCTGATTTTTTGGGCTTGTGTCAGAAGCTACTTCTCGGAGGTGATTTCGGGAATAATCGGATTTCGCTGAAGGAAACCGGGTCGTTTGGAAAGACAAACAAGCCCAGCATAATCCAGCGTCTCCTGGGAACCACAGGAGTCGACAGAGTTATACTTTCCATCCTAAAATGTTGATTTTGGTGTGGCAGGGGCTTGTATGTAGAAGCCCGCACTTACCTCCCCCTCCCCACATTCTCCAAGAGCAATGAAGCTCTCTGTAGGTACTAACCCCCCTCGCCCCCCCCAGGCTCTGTGACCTGTGCCCCAGGCCTGTTCAGCTGCCCCGAGTCACATGCCTGCGTGCCCCAGCGCTGGCTCTGTGACGGCGAGAGAGACTGTCCTGATGGCAGCGACGAGCTGGCAGCTGCTGGCTGTGGTAATGACACACACACACACACACACACACACACACACACACATTCAAAGGAACCCCGCTTGCGATACACTCTCCCAGTTTCTCTCCCTTTCATATAATCTATCTCTATATACTATAAATTCTTAACATTTATACATTTTGGTTCTTATTTAATTGTGGTTTTTATTTAATAAGGAAATTCCCACACCCCAGGGACACTGCTAAAATGTTATCTTATCATAGGGGTGACAGCATTAATTTGGGGGTGGCAGTTAGGACAGGCACCTCTTTATTACTCTCGGAAGGATTTTAAATAGCATTTTAATTCCCCCCAATGACAACGTGACTGACTGACAGCAAGGAGGAGGTAGCACCTACCCAGCATGCACTGGTCCACAGCACTGGTGGTGAGCAGCGCCCCCTCTCGCCTCTTTCCGCTGTAGCGCCAAACATCACGTGTGATGACAGCACCTTCCTGTGCCGCAACCTGCTCTGTGTTCCCCAGCGATTTGTGTGTGACCGTGACGACGACTGCGGTGACGGCTCCGATGAGTCGCCAGAATGTGGCAAGTGGCTGCCGCCCACCGGTCATGTCCAGCCCCCCCGATACCTGCCTGAGGGTGGTGATGTGATGCTGTACCTCATGTGCAGAGTGCGTTTACTGGTCCATACAGCTCTGGAACGCGCTGTCAGGGCCATGCCACTGTGCTTCTCCGACTTGGTCACCTGACTCGGCCCTAAATCGGAGGGGAAGCCAGGCTGCGCACTGGTTTTCAATGTTTCTGTTTATGGAGCACCTGACAGTGAATGAAAAATCCAAATAAATCCAGGCGCGTGCACCACGCTGATGTCTGTGCTCTGGAGAGATGCGCTTCATGGAAGCTTGACGGAGCCAAAATTCAAACCTGACTTAACATTTAAGAGGTCCAGTAGCAGAGTTACATGACCAGTGCCATAACCTGGAAGCTTTCTGCCTCCCCGTCCGGGCCAGAGGACTCTGGCTGATGGCCTGTGTGCCCGTGTCGTACTGCAGAGTACCGGGCCTGTGATGACGGCGGATTCCGCTGCGCAGATGGACGCTGCCTGCCAAGTGCGCAGTGGGAGTGCGACGGTGCCCCTGACTGTCTGGATGGCTCCGATGAGTTGCCACTGAATCCTAAGTGCTCGGCTGCAGGCAAGAATGCACATGGGGGGGGGGGTTTGTGGTGGGGTTTGGGGGATGGGAGGTTCAGCTACCCTCACGATGGGGGCGGCGCTGACAATGCTCTGTGCTATTTGTTTTGGTTCATCTCCAAACAGTGCTTCAGAGTCCCTGCCTCTCCACGTTATTACATTTTGAAGGCTGTGAAACCAGGGGCCCCACCCCCTCCGTTTATGTCAGAAATGGCAGCCCTTCTAGCAAATTCTGTGCTCTGTTGAGAAAAAAAAGGCTAAATTGGCCAAAAGTGTGTGGGGAAGATCCAGCCGAACAGCCTCAGCGAGCCAAAAAACATGTGGGAGATCATTTGTAAAACGGAGGTGTTTTGGAGTCGCAGAGCCCGTGCAGTCACCGGCTTTGGGTGCTGAGCTGTCAGTCCTGGGCTCTGGAGCTGGCTGACCGCAGGCCTCTCCCTCTCACTGTGGGCTCCCAGATCAATAATTCAGTTTTTAATCTGCTGATTTTATTAGTCTCCCTTTGGTGTGTTTCCTCTTAACGGCTGTATCGGAAGGCTGTGATTTTCTGGGTTGTTAATTCCCCCACGGGCCCGTCCTTCCTATGTCCGTCACCGACTCGCTTCTCCCACCCTCCCTTCCTAGAGAGCCTGTGCAACGGCTCCTTCTTCATGTGCGCCAACGGCCGCTGCGTTCCTGCGGCGGGGCTCTGCGACGGCCGCGACGACTGCGGCGACCACTCAGACGAACGCGGCTGCCATGTCAACGAGTGCCTGAACCGTCGCGTCAGTGGCTGCACGCAGGACTGCCAGGACCTTCCCGTCGGATACAAGGTCTGCACCTGCCGCGGGTCTGGCATCATTCTGCCGTCACTAGACGTCTGTGCCCCGCTTTCCTTATGGAAAGTGTATTTATATAGCTTATTCACTGCTGCAATTAGTCCGCTCTGGCTTCCAAGGTGTATATCTCCCTTTGGTGTCCACTTCTCCCCAGTGACAGAAGCGCAGAAGAAAATGACATATCAATCAAGCCTGAACGAGAGTGCTGGGTCACGGTGTTAAAAACAGTAGTACGTCTTTATTCCCAGGACCTCGAGGGACCTGGATAACTGATGGGGCGTGTGCGGACAAGGGGGGGGGTCGTCACTGTGCTGTGAGGGTGGTTGGGGGGTGATGCGCCAATGGCCTCGGGAGATAATGATATAAGAAATGCCTTGCTGTTACCAGAGCAATGCAATCATCCCAGTTTTGGGTTAGTGGTTAAAGGTCAAGGGTTAAAAACTGACATTCAGGTGAGTCCCGTCCACAAGGTGAGGATGAGGCTGGAAGATGGACGACTCGGGGATAATGCTGCCAATTAAAGTGTTTTCAGAGACCATGTAGAGGAGCTCCCAGCGTGATGCTGATACCGATAGAATGGTCCCCCTTTCCAGTTCTCCGCAAAAACATTCACCGTTGCACATTCTCTTGCTTTTTTTAGTCCCATGCTGCTGACAAAATGCGTTATGTATTAAGAGCGTGGGGATATTTTCAGGAATGTTTAGTAGAGAGCTGTGACTGCTGAGAAATTATTCTAAATGTCACTTTATGTGCAGATTTGTGATTCGTCTGAATTGATTCTGATTCACTTAATTCATGCTTCTGCCGGTAGCTGGAAACACAAATCATATGTTGAGCGCTCTTCTGTAATCAGCTCCCATGATTATACTAAATATTACAGGCAAACATGGAGTGACTTTATTCAGAATGGTCTTGCATGGAAACGTGTCACGGCAGCGACGCGGCATGGCACCAGCAGGAACAAAGGGTGACGATCCACTTACGGCTTACAAGATGACAAAGGGTTTATTGGGGAGAGAAAAACACACCGGGGAAACTAAAAAACCAAAAAGACCACGAGGGGTCAAAACAAATACAGAAAATACGCAGATTGATTAACTAAATCTCAACACAACTAAGGAGCAGAACCAAGGAAATCAAAACACGCAACAATAACACAGGGCAGCATAACCAAACACACATTGGCCCATAGACTAACACAGTGACTGACTCGGGAACTGAACAAAGGCAGGCACTTAAATACACAAAATACAATGACTAACGAGGACCAGGTGTGAACCATGACAATGAACCAATGAAAACAGAAAGGGAAAATGGCCATCAGGTAGAGAAACTTGACCAACAATTAACAAGTACCAGAACTAGGACACTAACTACATACTAGGAAATAAACACTAGGAATAAGGGCTAACATTAGGCGGAACTAAAAACAAACACCAGCAGAAGAGAATTAAAACGGACACATAGGATAAACAGAACAGAAAACCAATAACCCAAACTGGTGAGGCTGGGCTTGAACTTGTGCTCAGATGGGTACAGCCTCTGTGCCACATACTCAGCCCACTGAGCTACATGGTGGCCAGGGAAGCAGGAGAAGCACAAGGGTTAGACAAGACACTGGGGGGGGCTGAATGGCCAGCAAAGCCTGCTGGCCAAATGGGGAAGGGTCACAGAGGGCGGGGTCGGCTGGTACATCTTACAAGCTTCCCTGTCCAGGGAGGGACTCATCCTGTCTACATTCTTGTGCATCTAGTGCAAATGCTGGCCAGGCTTTCAGTTGAAGGAGGACGGAAGGACCTGCTTGGATGTGGATGAGTGCTCCTCCTCGCTCCCGTGCAGCCAGACCTGCGTAAACACCTACGGCTCGTATCGCTGTTCCTGCGTGGATGGCTACAGGATGCCGGCCCACAGCCCAGACAGCTGCAGGTCCCTTTCAGGTATTCCCGCCACGCACCCGTCATCCCCCCCCACCCCCCGTTGTCACGTACCTTCCTGCTGATTGGTTTCTGTGGGACTAATTGGAGCTGCCAGGTAATTATCTCAGCCCTGTGCGCGCTGGCTGCGACTGTTTTTGTTTTTTGGGGACAGGCCTGGGGTCCAGCCATTGACAGTCACCGCGAGTAGAGAGATTTCTGTAGGAAAAGCTGCTCACTGGTTCGTGAGGAACACTTCAGAGGGTTCAGGGACTTGTAGGAGCAGTGGATTATGGGTAGCGACTGGACTGCGTTGAGCCCAATTTGAAAGGCTCTTTAGCCTTTTCCATTGAAACCCCAGTGGGTTTGGAGTGCTGCTGTTTCATGGACGGAACTGCCAGTGTGGGTTTTTTTGTTCGTGTTCCTTCACAGGCGAGGAGCCGTTCCTCATCTTGGCCGACCACCACGAGATCCGGAAGATGAGCATCGACGGTTCCAACTACACGCTACTGAAGCAGGTACGGCGGCCGGGGTCTGACGGGCATGACACGTGTCCGTTATAACTTTGTCACGTCAACGGCCTGGGGTCCCGATGCTCTTCGTATCTGTACATGGGACGCAGGGACCAAAAACTGCTCATCAAATGCTCTCGGCTTGACAGGCTTCCTCGGGTGCTGAAGGCACCCACCCATTGCAGATATTACTAAATGGATAAACGTAAAGGAGTGTCTTCTCACCGTCTTATGTCTGATAAACAGTG
>JAAGVU020000001.1:51474312-51484596 GCA_011763525.2 Mormyrus iriodes
GCCTGTTTTTTGGTTTTTGGTAATGATACAGCCTCCTAGTCGCTAATTCCTCCCTTTACTCCACCCTAATGCCACCTGTTTTTTTTTTCTTTTTTGGTAATGATACAGCCTCCTAGCCGCTAATTCCTCCCCTTATTCCACCCTAATTCTGCCTGTTTTTTGGTTTTTGGTAATGATACAGCCTCCTAGTCGCTAATTCCTCCCTTTACTCCACCCTAATGCCACCTGTTTTTTTTTTCTTTTTTGGTAATGATACAGCCTCCTAGCCGCTAATTCCTCCCCTTATTCCACCCTAATTCTGCCTGTTTTTTGGTTTTTGGTAATGATACAGCCTCCTAGCCGCTAATTCCTGCCCATACTCCACCCTAATGCCGCCTGTTTTTTGGTTTTTGGTAATGATACAGCCTCCTAACCGCTAATTCCTCCCCTTACTCCACCCTAATGCCACCTGTTTTTTGGTTTTTGGTAATGATACAGCCTCCTAACCGTTAATTCCTCCCCTTACTCCACCCTAATGCGGCCTGTTTTTTGGTTTTTGGTAATGATACAGCCTCCTAACCGCTAACTCCTCCCCCTACTCCACCCTAATGCCTCCTGTTTTTTGGTTTTTGGAAATGATACAGCCTCCTACCCACTAACTCCTCCCCATACTCCACCCTAATACTGCCTGTTTTTTTGTGCAGTGCCCAAGCACCCGTGCCAGGTAGCCAACGCAGGGTGCAGCCACCTGTGTCTACTCTCACCAGGTGGGGGCCACAGGTGCTCCTGCCCCTCCAACTTCTACCTTGCCACTGACAACAAGACCTGCTTATCCAACTGCACCCCCAGTCAGGTGCGTGGTCGCCCGGCCTCCGTGCACTCTCCAGGATCCACGTGTTAGCCGGGGCAGGTTGAAGAAGGTAGAGGAAAGTAGGGCCCGGGATAGTGAGCCACACTGGCTCACTGCATTATTCCCATTGCAGTTTAACTGCTTTTTTTGTTGGCCAGGGGAGAGGCCACCCAACTAGAGTGGATCACTGGATCTCCAGCTAGCTGAGTGGGGATAGTAGCATCATGCTGTTCATCTATGACCATTGCAGATGTGAAATTCTAGCCTGAACCCAGAAAATGATGCAGCAGGTGTCGAACTAACAGATGGATGTGTGCATTAAGCATGGAGTTTGAAGAGCAATACTGGAGAGCCCAGGGCTGCCAAGGTGAAGCTCCTCCCGGCCACGGCCAGATAGTGCAACCTCATAACTGCCACTCCTCCTGCTTCTTGCGTTCTTCACGCAGTTCCGATGCGGGACCGACGAGTGCATCCCCTTCTGGTGGAAGTGCGACACTGTGGACGACTGTGGTGACGGCTCCGACGAGCCAGCCGACTGCCGTGAGTCATATCGCCATGGCGATTCGTCATCCTTCGCTTTTACATGATGCACAGCTGGACGTGTGTGTGAGTCGCGTCAGGACCCTTCTTAAGGGTTCACCAGCAGGACAGCATGTTCTGGGGGTTTAAAGCGTCACGCTGCTCACTGCTGCTCTGAGGTTTGCCTTAGTGTAGCTCAGAAACACTACATGACCGTCTTTGCAATGTTTACCTCGGAGTGAATGAATCACCGTTATTTGATTCTTGTGACTGATTTCTTTAAGGTTAGGTAGTTCTTTTCTTTCATTTCTAATTATTTTTATCATTATCTCATTATATAATCATTATATATTATATCATTTTATCTTGCAAGCTTTTTTAATCCATCTAGTGCGGAGAGAACCCTGAGAGACTATGAAAATGATTAAACAGTGAAACTCGATCGGATCCTGAGAAGCCATACTTTTTTATTAAGCATGTATTAAACATGTCAGGTATGATCTGGCACATAATGGGGAGTTTTTTTTTGGGGGGGAAGGTGTTCCTTAGGGTTAATAAAGAGGCATTATCATGCAGAGCGGGAAGGAGAGGCGTTCCTCTTGTCTAATATGTCACCCATTGCCCATCATTAATCAGCTTCTCTGTTCTGCTCCAGCTCAGCTGTTCATGTCACAGACCCCCTGCTCCTCCCTTTTGCAGCCCGTTAAATGCCATGTTTGTCTCTCTGACGGTCCGAGCTGTTTGATGCTATTTTTTCAGCGGAATTCAAATGCCAGCCGGGCCGGTTCCAGTGCGGGACGGGCCTCTGTGCCCTCCCGCCGTTTATCTGTGATGGCGAGAACGACTGCGGGGACAACTCAGACGAGGCTAACTGTGGTAAGGGAGTCCCCTGGCACGTGTGACGCCCGTAGCACTTAGGCTGACCCTTAGGAGGAGCCGGAAGTTTGGAAAATATGCGGCATATGTGCGAGGTCATCTTTGCCAGAACATGGGGGCGAGGCAGGTATGGGCCAACACAATGTGAACCCTAAGCCAGTACCAAGGGAAGCCCGTGTTGTATCCTAGGCAAGCTTCGCCACTGGTGCCTCCCAGGCTGAGACAGTGAAGTCGGCTTGCTAAGTCGGAGCACCCTCAGAAGATGCAACACCCATGCTTATGTCACATAAAAGGTTCACTGGCGATACTCAAACCAAAAATCACACATAGAAAAATGCTTTGAGGACAAACAGGGGGATTTATCAAAAGGGGGGGGGGTAACTGGTCCTGGGACTGGCGCCAAATTGGCAGCCGAGGTCCTGAGGGAGAAACAAATCCGCGCATTGTTGAGGAGGTGCCGCGCACTGCCTCTTTTTCAATCTGGTCTTTGGTGAAACTGTGGAACTGCAGATATGTCTCTTTTGATACAGGATAGTTCTGTAAAAATAGCATCATACATTTTATTCCTGTTTTCAGGATCTCTCTGCTGTGATCAGTAAATCTGCATTTCAGAGCCACGTTCAATATATTGATCTTGAGATCGGCAACCCCATTCTACCTGCACACGTTCTCACTGAGAGGACATGTGTTCATCTCCTGTATCTCATCACCGTCCTGCGGCCTAAGGCTCCCGGATTCCCCGTCTGATGCTTCTGATCTGCTTCCAGACACGTACATCTGCCTGTCGGGCCAGTTCAAATGCGCCGGGCGGCTGAAGTGCATCCCACTGACACTGCGCTGCAACGGGCAGGACGACTGCGGCGACGGGGAGGACGAGACCGACTGCCGTAAGACGCTGTCGCTGCAGAGGGGCGGGAGGGAGTCCTCTGGGGGGGGGGGGGCACTGTGATTTTCTCCCATGCTGCTTTCTGATGGAGGCTCAGGGCCCTGCTTCTCGCCAAGTGGCGTGGGAGATTGCAGATGGGAGTGTGAGCTCTAATCTCTGCCCACCCGCCCCCCGGCTTCCTTGGTGGTGGCATGTAAATCCCTCCTGTGTTGTATAGTAACAACAGTGCTGCTCATGGGTTTCTCACACGTCATGAATACTTCATCAGTCTCCTGCACGATAAACCGCCAGCCCAGGCAAATTGGTACATCATTACATCATTACCGAGCTACTTATGCTTTTCATGAAGCCAGCTTGTTGCGTACACCCTCATGGCGGTGGGGCACTTTTAGTGTGAAGCCGTAGAGTGGCCGGCAAGAGCCCTGTGTTCCAGGAGACGGGCTGCCAGCTCCGGTTCCGAGCGTGTGATGTCTCTGGGAGCTGACAGAAAGTAGCTCTTTGATCCGCCAGTCAGAGGCAGTCGTCAGATGGTGTCCCAGATGATCCTCCGTGAAATGGGGTGATAAAAAGGCTGAGCAGAGCAGAATCCTGCTGAAAACACATGTAGCATTCCGATCCATCTCTCCACACCCGGAGCTCAGTGTGGGGTGAGCATCAGTGGCGGATGGGAGGCAGAGGGGTAAATGCCCCGGCAGGAGGACTGGTGTGGGAATGCTAACAGAGGTTATAGCTAATCTTGGTTTAAGATTACTTGTGTACTGGGGTGGGGTTTTACTGGGGATAATCCGGCCCCGAGGGCAGGAATTATCCAACGTTTTCGTTCTCTGAGTGCGAGGACATCCTGGAGGTCTGGTGTATGCTGCACCATTAGAGTGTGTCAAAGACTCAGCGTGTTCTCATACGCTCAAAGGAACGCTCAAGGTAGGCACACAGGCCTTTACACTCTACACACAATACACTTGTGTCCGTACTACTTATTGAGTGTAAAGGCCTCTGTGCCTGTTGTGTGGGTGTTGTCTGAAGGCTTGTGTGTTTGTACTTCATGTAAAGACCTGAGTCTCTGGATTCCACTGCAATGTAAGAGTGTCACACAAAGTGTGCGAGTCGTTGTGCCCCTTTACAGCATGTGCTCATTCCCTCATAGAGAAACACCTGGCTGTTTGTGTTTAGAGTTGTTGTTGTGATTTGTTTAGATACCTGGGTGACCTTCTGTCCCTGAATACATTTCCCGTCCCACTCACCTGCTTTGTATACACTGTGGGTTATGTGCCATTCTATGCGTGTAGTGCGCGGTTATGGCCTCTTGACCCCGGGGTCGAGCTTACGATCCATTCTTGCATGTTTGGTTCTTTGAATATCCTCCCATGTCCCTGCACTAACTAAGCCTCGCGCCATTCTCTTCATGGACTCCAGCGGAGAGCACCTGCTCTTCCGACCAATTTCAGTGCCGGACCACAATGCACTGCATCTCCAAGCTGTGGGTGTGTGACGAAGACCCGGACTGCGCCGATGGCTCTGACGAGGCCGACTGCGGTAAGGGACACAGCCGCCACTCTGTCTCCCCCACCCCTGACCTGCTGTGCACAGCCTGATCCTTCAAAAAACATGCCCGCACCCGCGGATGGTGTGGGTGCGACCGGCGGGAGGGCAGCGCCCTTGCAGGGACGCGCGGCTATGTGTCAGGGGTGTGGTGTGTGGCTGAGTGGGTTAGCAAAACGATCGCCAGTTGAAATCCTTGGGTTGCCAGAATGATTTCACCATTGGGCCCCTGAGAAAGGCCCTTAACCCCAGTTGCTCCAGGGGCTGGATGACCCTGCTTTCTCAATAATGTACATCACTTTAGATGAAAGCATTTACTAAATAAGTAAAAATGTAAATGAATGTGAACAAGGGCAACTGTGATGAGGAGGCCAGGGCGTTTTATAGCCCCAGAGCGGAGTGTTTTCTTAGCCTGGCGTCCGGGAGACTTCTCCATGTGGGTTAAATATACAGTGATCCCTCGCTGTATCGCGCTTCGAGAGAGAGAGCATCAATGCTATTAGAGCTAGTTCTTTGTAGAAATTATGTAATATTCAGAAATGAAGCTTACAAGCAGTAAAGTGATTTTTTAAAAAATCTAATAAATGAGCGGTGATTCATAGCAAGTTATTGTTGAATGAAATTTCTGTTAGTAGCTTCTAATAAGTTCTGTTGTTGATTATAATCACTGAAATGTGTAAGGAGAGGTAATGATAGCTGATGGTCAGGGACGACACTCTTTGCATAATGCTGATTTAGGAATAATGAATGATCATGTACGTAAGTAGGCAAACTGCTACAGTCATTTTAGAACTGATTTTATTAGCTATGGCGTCAATGACTTTCAGTAGCGCATTTGTGTTTATTAGGAATTGTTTATAAAACAGTATGATTGTTTCTCTGTGTAAAGTGTTCCTGTACTGCGTGTAGAGTGTAAAGGTGCACATGCCTGTACCGCGTGTAGAGTGTAAAGGTGCACATGCCTGTACCGCGTGTAGAGTGTAAAGGTGCACATGCCTGTACCACGTGTCGAGTGTAAAGGTGCACATGCCTGTACCGCGTGTAGAGTGTAAAGGTGCACATGCCTGTACCGCGTGTAGAGTGTAAAGGTGCACGTGTCTGCATCACGTAGGTGTGTGTGCCTGCAGTTCTGAGGTGTTTGGCAGCCCATTTTCTGCAGAGCCAGCATCCCTCTTCTGGACTGACTGAGCCTCCCCTCTGTAGCCTCATTGATTTGGCCTGATCTTGACGACACAGTCGCCTGCTTCACGGAGCTGTCACTCAGGTCTGTGCTGCCGGAGCCTCCATGTGGCTCTAACAGGTCAAACAGTTGATGATTAAAGAGGAACATGTGTCTGACTGCCCCCCCCACCAGCACTGATAGTTTTCTGATTACTCTTTGGCTCTCACAGTTAACAGAGTAGTGGTTGTCACACCTGAGGTGTCAAATGGCGGAGGTTTTACCCTCACCCCACTGCTGGTCATCAGCAATCGGAAAGTACCAACACTGAGAAAACTAACCTAGACGATGTTGAAATCCCAGCCTGTTCTGTGATGTAGAGAGAAAAGCAGGCTTTACCAGGCTGCGTTCCACTGGCAGTGGGCTAAAGCAGCCACTGACTGAGGGAGCTCACGGTGATCCTGGCCCCCGTGGCTCGTAAAAGCCCAGTTTCTGCCTTGCCAGCTTTTCGCAATAATCCTTAATAGTCTCACACAGAGCTGTGTGCGCTTCATTAAGACGGACATTTTCCAGGGTGCCCTAGAAGATTTCAGGCGGGACTTCAGCCATAATAAAACAAGTCTGGAATTATCTTTCTTTGTCCTGTAAAATGTAACACTTATTATAACTGGGAATCCCTTCTTGACAGTGGCTAATGTAAAATTGGATGGACATATCGGAGCATATTAAACAGGATGCAGGGTTGGCAGCACGTTACAGATGCATGTTTAATGGGCGTACGCTGCTACAAATGCTGACGGCCCTCTGTAGTCCTATGGGAATGTTCCGTCCCCTCTCCATCCCGAAGTATAAAACTTCAGTAATTAAAGCGCAGTGTCCTTTTTTCTAACTTTGTCGGCAAGCTGCAGTGTAGCTGTACAGAAATGTCAGACAGAGCCTCCCGGCTGGAGTAACGCACAAAGGAAGACGTTCTCTCTGAAGCCAAGTCGACGGGGAGCCCCTTCAGAGGAGGCATAATTGGGTTTGGGGAGATGCCTTCCTGCAGCCGGCAAGCCGGTCAGTTGCCGTGGGATCTGCAGGTTTCTCTTTTTTAATCAGGTCGGCCTTTTGACATGACACGACATTTAGCGAAACTTAGCAAATCGAATCTGACACAACCAACTCCTGAGTCAGGACATTTTCTGCCGTGCACCTTCCTGGACGCACTTGGCACATGGAGAGCGTGGGCGGCGTGCCTTCGTTTCAAATGAAACGGTCGATTTAGTTCGATATGTAAATGAAAGTTTATTTTTTATTCTATCTAGGGACGGTTTGTAAGGTCATCGCCTGCAGCGTTTCACTGCCATCGATTTAACGAGATACTCGTGCCTGATCCCATCTGCTTAAAGCGATTTTTAGCCCATTGATTGACTTTTCTGTGCCGCATCTCGTTTGCTATGCGTGTTCGGCTGCTAATTGGCCTTGGCCGCCTACAAACATGCTAAGGTCACGGCACACATGCGAGAGCATAACAAGGGCACGCATCAGTGTGGTCAGTCGCACTGACAGCAGCAGTGTTTGCCACCACTCAAACAGAGAAGGGTCTGGCTACAGACCTTACCTGTGAGCAAGCCTCCTCTGGCTGCAGGCCTCACCTGTGAGCAAACCTCCGCCGGCTGCAGACCTCACCTGTGAGCAAACCTCCTCTGGCTGCAGACCTCACCTGTGAGCAAACTTCCTCTGGCTGCAGACCTCACCTGTGAGCAAACCTCCTCCGGCTGCAGACGTCACCTGTGAGCAAACCTCCTCCGGCTGCAGACCTCACCTGTGAGCAAACCTCCTCTGACAGTAAGTCTTATTTAGGTCTGCAGCCAGAGGAGGTTTGCTCACAGGTGAGGTCTGCAGACAGACCCTTTTGCTCAAGCACGCATTTGAATGGTGCTCTGAGGTTTGAAGTCCCCTAGTGGCTCCAAACAGTCGCTACACTACAGGGGTGGGGGCCCCAAAGTGACTTTCTGAGTCAGGCCCCAGAAACAACAAGCACGCCCCTGAACACTTAAACTGGAATGGAGTGAAGCATCTCCCCCAGAGAGTTAAGATTCGGTTTGGGGGTGGTTATGTACAGGACCCAGTCCTTGCAGACCCCCAGACGGTCCATGTCTTTGCTCTCTCCTAGTTCCCTGGGGGTCCGCAAGGACTGGGTTGAGAAACACTATTGTAGGTCATTTTCATAGACTTGTGTGGTTTTGCAAGCCCCCCCCAGAGAGATGAATACCCCCCCCCGCCCGCGTAATCGCATCTTCACCCACCAGCTCCATGCTACCTGCCTGGCTCTTCAGAGTGAGTGAAGCCTTGGAGCTCTAGGGAGGTGGAGACGAAATATTCCTGTGCAGCGCAGAATCACATTGGAATTCGGTTAATTTTGAATTAAGATTATGAATTAGCGCTCAGACATGGCACGGTGACGTGTAGATTAATAATGTATTATATATTTATCCCCTCTCCTGATAGATGGATTTGGGCCCTCTAATAGTGAATTCAGGTTAAATTTCAATTTTGGTTTACAGCATTAGGAAACCAGACATACACATCGAACACAGGTACCCATGAATAATGCAGGAGAGAGGGGTTTGCTGGGCTTATATAAGTTGAATTAAATAAGCCCTCAGTATATCAGTTTATATAAATACATGGTGTATAAACTCACCGTACGGTGGGGAGAACTGTGGTGTCAGGGCTGGGGGTAGAGTTCCTGCCTCAGCCCTGCGCATGGAGTTGAGTGGTTTCCCCTGTGGCTTTCTCCTGGGTATTCTGGTTTTAATTTCCTGTGTGCATGTGTGTTTCTGCGATGAAGCACTTTCTGATCGCGGGTGTCACCTGTCCTGTGCCCTGCGCTTCCTGGGATTGGCTTTTGCATTGGATAAGTGAGAATAGGCTTCTTAAGGCGTGAAGGAGCCTTTCATTAAAGTTAAAGCCTTTAGTGTCTATATTTGGTATGTTAGCACTGATGGGGACACACATCCCGCTTCAGGGTACTCCACAGTAGGATTGCACTTTAGAGAGTGGCCACTAGGGTATCAGTCATGCCTATCAGTCATATATGGTCCTGCCTTCTTTACAGCTGGAACGGCTAGTTTTCGCAGCATTCGTTGCGTCATATGTATGCTTGCCGGTGCCCCTCAGTGACTGCCTTATTCTCCCCTCAATTTCAAACCCGGGCAGCGAGACGATGGCGATTATGGATGGTGGCACTGCTGTGTGACATTAATATTAATGTCTTTCCGTTTGTTTGTTCTTCTTTCTAACAAGATGAAAAAACGTGTGGGCCCCACGAATTCCGCTGCAAGAACAACAACTGCATCCCAGACCACTGGAGGTGTGACACCCAGAATGACTGTGGAGATGGCTCCGATGAGCAGAACTGCAGTAAGAACCCAACTCCGCCCCCCGCCCGCCCCCTCCCGGGTATCCTAAGCTGGGGACCCATTAAGCCGGAGCGTCTCTCCTTCACAGAGCTGTCTGGCCGCAGACCTCATAGGCTGTTTCAGCTTGCCTGGGCCCCATTCAGCGAGTCGCACATCTCATCACATTTAAATATCCTGATTTCTACCTAATTGGTTGTGTCACTTTGACTCAAAAGGGCGATTTCGGAAGGAGTCTGTGGTAGTAACTGTATCATTTTAATAAGCATTGGTTTTAAAACACTGTTCGATAGCACGGTGTCCTGTGGATCTTGTAGGCCTGCGGGTTTCTCTCTTCAGGTACATATTTGCTTTCGGCGTTCCTGTAAATCCCCACAAATATGGAGATCTGACAAGTTTTTAATTGCCGCTTGCATGTCAGCTCAGATTGTTCTCCTTCTGCCCAGGTCTCTCTCCATCTGCCCAGATCGCTCTCCATCTGCCCAGGTCTCTCTCCATCTGCCCAGATCTCTCTCATTCTGCCCAGATTGTTCTCCATCTGCCCGGATCTCTCTCCATCTGCCCGGATCTCTCTCCATCTGCCCAGATCACTCTCCATCTGCCCAGGTCTCTCTCCATCTGCCCACATCTCTCTCCTTCTTCCCCGATCTCTCTCTGTCTGCCCGGATCTCTGTCCTTCTGCCCGGATCTCTCTCTGTCTGCCCGGATCTCTCTCCTTCTGCCCATATCTCTCTCCATTTGCCCACATCTCTCTCCCTCTTCCCCGATCTCTCTCTGTCTGCCCGGATCTCTCTACTTCTGCCCGGATCTTTCTCATTTTACCTGGATCTTTCCAGATGTTCAGATCTGACCCCACATTGTAGTTAGGTTGCTGTAGGGGTGCACTCTACATCATTTCATCTTTGTCGGTTCACTCACTCATAAGCTTATGTGTCTTCCTCTGCTCTCCACCCAGTGAACGGGGGGGGGGGGGGGGGGGAGGATTCACCCCCTTCTCCTTTTTAAACCGGAAATCAAGAGGGGTCCCATGGGGGGGCCGGGCCCTTTTTTACATCTGAGGGGGGGGGGCCCCTTG
>JAAGVU020000001.1:51484696-51496219 GCA_011763525.2 Mormyrus iriodes
AGCGGTCGTTTTGGTTTTCCTTCTTCTTTGTTTGTCTTTTCTCGTTTATTTGGTGTCATGGCGTTCGTCCTCCCCTCCACGCGGGGCTGGGCGGGGGGGGGGGGGGGGGGGGGAGGTATTACTCCCTTCTGCATTTGTCACTGCAAGCTTAGAGTGGTCACCATGGTGGGCTGGGCCCCTTTTTTCATCAAGGTGGGAGAGGTCCCCTGAACTGAGAGCTAGTTATTTAAAATACACTGAATGCTGGGAACCTTTACTAAAGCAGTTCTCAGATTGCTGTGCTTCTCACTGGGGTTTGATCCCACCATCTTCGGGTTCCCTGTGCAGGCATGTCTGATGTAACAGCACACCCTGCAACCTTTGGGGCTCAAATGGCTCACGAAGATGTAAATGGGTAGCAGGTAAAGCTGAACAAAGGAAGATATCCAGCAGGCAGGAGGAGCAAAGGCACATCCACTTAGCAGCATAAAGAGAAAAGCCACACCTGCTTCCTGGTGGTCTTATTACAGTAAGGAGACCCAAAGCCACGCCTGCTTCCTGGTGGTCTTATTACAGTAAGGAGACCCAAAGCCACACCCACTTCCTGGTGGTCTTATTACAGCAAGGAGACCCAAAGCCACGCCCACTTCCTGGTGGTCTTATCACAGTAAGGAGACCAAAAGCCACACCCACTTCCTGGTGGTCTTGTTACAGTAAGGAGACTGAAAGCCACGCCCATTTCCTGGTGGTCTTATCACAGTAAGGAGACCAAAAGCCACACCCACTTCCTGGTGGGCTTATGGTATCCTGGAAGACCAAAGCCACGCCCACTTCACAGCGGTCTTATCGCCTGTGTTGATAGGTCCCCCATTTGGAGTGAATCACTCCACCGCGTCCCCTTTGGTCGTGACAGCTCTTCCTGCCAGGTGCCCAAGGCATCTGCAACCAATTAGGCGAGCTTATCAATGCGGCATGATCTCAATCCTGTTAGACACGCGAGTGAGTATGTGGCGGTAGATTATCCGGCCGTCCCTGTTTGTGCCCGTGCTGTTTGGTAATGCGCTTAGAGACCCGCAGCGCACCATTGGGCACGCAGAATGTTCCGGTATTTTCGAGAATCTCAGGTCCTCTGTTCTGCCCCCGCCAACGTAGAGCCAGTGACCTGCAGCTCAAAGGACTTCGTCTGCGCCAATGGAGAGTGCATCTCCTCACGCTTCCGCTGTGACGGGGACTACGATTGCATCGACAACTCCGACGAGGTGAGTGATCGCGGCCTTGAGTCCATCCGGGCGTCCTCATGTGAGGAAAGCCCACCTCCTACTGGCCATTCAGCTAGACATCATCCACACATTTTTAGACTGTTTTACAGGATTTCGCAAAACGATTAAGCGGGCAGTATTCCTCAAGATTCAGCAAAGAGATGGACAGTCACCAGCTATAGTTTTCCCAACAAACTGCAGCAGTGTTCCTGTCACTGGGAATTAGTCACATGGAGCAGGTTTTGTTTTTAGCTCACTGCCTCGTGCTGTTCAGGCCTCGGGCAGGGTGCTGTCCATGGTGCTGAACTCACTCAGCATGTGCTGTGTGTGAGCGTACAGCCCCCCGGTCCTATTGCCAACACTGCTTTTCTCCGATAAAAACTCTGTGCTGTTTGTTTCATCCTTCCTGAATGTGGGGAAATCAAAACTCATAGTCTTAATGTCCGTCTGAGGCAGAGACCAGCACCCCATCGCATTCAGTCTGTAATTTGGCATGATGGCTTGATAATACCTCATCCCCAAGGTTTGAAAACCAAGCGTGAAGGGGAACGAGTGAATCTTACTCTGCTCTGAGAAGGCCGATGCATTTGTGTGTAATATGGTGCCTAATAGGCGGGGAATGCTCTGGAATGCTCTAGAATGCTCTTTGAAAGCCCTGCAGCTTCTCCTGGCCTGTGTGTTTTCTCTGGTTATGCTGTGAGTAATCTTGGAGGTTGTGGTGCTGTGACAGCTTCCTGTGTCATTGTTCAACGGGGGTGGCAACCCCCCCCCCCCCCCCGCCATATCTTTGGCCCGCTAACGGGCGATCCAGACAGACAAGCGTTTATTCCCCCCATTTGCCATGATCATGACACATCTGATGTAAATAAACAGGAGGGAATGGCACTGCGGGTCATTAGCAGTCTCTGAGATATGGCCCTTTAAACAGTAATTGCTTCCGTTATGCTAAACATGCGACTGCGCCATGTTCCTCAGCCTGTCCACCTATCCGTGTGCCGTGTGTCACCCTGACACCCCCTCCCCCACCCCCCTCCTTCTGTCTGCAGAAGAACTGCGAGACCCGCTGCTCTGCAGACCAGTTCCAGTGTCTGAACAACCTTTGCATTTCCCTTAAGTGGCTCTGTGATGGTCAGGAGGACTGTAAGACCGGAGAGGACGAGGCCGGCTGCCAGGGCCTCGGTAAGTAGGCCACCCCAGGCTAGCCTGTAACCAACAGTGTGAATAAAACTCACTGCGCGGGGTCCGGTGCCGAACGGCATTGTGGGATACTGCTCATCGCTGACTCTTCAGCCCAGGATTATCATCTACCATCATTGTCAGCAGGGGTGTGCATGTTTCGGGTGGGGGTGAGAAATATGCGTTTTGGGTGGGGGCTGTGTCACATGGCTTACCTCACACAGTTGGGTCAGATGGCCCTAGGAAGCCTATGACCTGCCGTACCTTAAACACAACGCCCCCTGCTGTCCTAAAAGCTCGTTATTAATGCTTTTGGGGGTTTTTTAATGAAGCTTTCGTGCCATTAATCCTGTAAAACATGCTGTACTGTCCTGTGAGATGAAGCTAACACCTCACCTGTCGTCCTAATGACAGCTGTTCAATGCAGTGACGTTATTTTAATGTGTCTGCTTCACTGCTGCAGTGCATATAATCAGCCAGTCGGTGCAAATTGGATTGTTGGTACAGCTTTATGCTCAGGCTAATCTTACAGTCAAATACTGCATTAATGAGTATAACTCCGTAGTCTTTTCCACAGCGCTGCTAAAATCACTCTTAATAATTCCTTTGGTTGGGAAACAGGGCCCCCTCCCTCTAAAGCAGGAGTTTGGCTCTGTGTCTCTCTATGCTAAACTGAAAGTACCTGAGGACACAGAGTTATTCTAATGAAGGCAGGAAGGTCCGGTTAAAAGCTTAAGTGCAGAAGGATGCACTTCTCTCACACGCCGCCCGTAATGGAATGGAAAAAATCTCCATAAATCAAATCAGGACCATGACCTGCCCGTTAATTGCCAGCAAACTGCCAAATGGACCCTCCGCAGAAAGTTCTATACTTTGAATGCCTGTCCATAGATGCTGCCCCCTTCCTGACCCATGGTCAGCTGATCAGAATAAGAGCCTTCACAGCAGGGTATGGATGTACAGACAGCAGCCAGCTCAAAAGCTTTAGTTACCCTGCTGATCTCTGCGTCGGACATGTGTTTGTGCTGTCCCAAAAAAACAGCCTCGGGCTTATGCTTGGAAACAGGGTTATTTTCAGCTGAAGCAGCATGCGTGCTCAGCGATTGTTCACAAAGTACATCTGTGTTCGCTGACTGAGGCCCTGTACCTGAAGACAGTGTTCCCTGGTGGTCACGTGACCGCCACCGTGCAGCCAGGTGTGTAGAGAGGAGACTGCCAGCGGTCAGAGACGTGAAACTCACAAAGGTGGAATGCTCTGGCAGAAGCTTGCGGAGCCTGGATCTTCCGGAGTGGCCTCACACCATAACTGGATGGGGCCTCGGAGATACGCTGACCTCACACTATAGTCAGCTGGGGCCTTGGAGATACGCTGGCTTCACACTGTAGCCGGCTGGGGCCTTGGAGATACACTGGCCTCACTATGGCTGGCTACGTCATGGAGAATTGCTGAAACTTCCACCACAGGAATGAGGGTGTGTGGAAATTTGGACACATATCCAGATGGCTCCCAGTACAAGTCCCTGAAAGAGCCCTGGTGTCCCGCTATCCATAATCCATAAACACCCAGACCTGGATTGGGGCGGGGTTTTAAGTCTTAGGAGGAGGAGCCTGACCTTTGACCTGTGCTTGTGTTTCTCTTACCTTCCATAGATGCCCCCTCCTGTTCGCTGAATGAGTACAGCTGTGTGGGTGGTGGCTGCGTGTCGGCCAGCCTGCGATGTGATGGACACGACGACTGTGCCGATGGCTCTGATGAGGTCCGCCCCATTCCACCCAGTACCCCCCCGCCCCCTGCACTCCACCCCCAAACCCCCCTGAACCCCCACTCCAGGCTTATTGAACTCATGGAACCGTTTGGTGCCACAATTAGGGACCAGATGAACACAATTTATTAACATCAGAAAATGAGTTTTACTGTTCGGCTCAATTAAGCATTGATGACCATCTCTGTAATTACAGAGCTGCCTTGGAAGCATGAAAACAAACTTTCCACATTAAATTAATGTAGAGCTGGTGCTTCACAATTAGCCAGTAAAATGGTCTTGTTTATGACTTTATAAATGGTTTCTGTGCTGATGTGAACTATATTCTTATCACCTTAACCATCATCGTCTGTTAAACGTCATCCGTGAGATTCTCTTTTGGCTTCCTGGCACGTTCTCATTCCTGATTCGTTTCCTAGCACATTCCCAATTTACTTCCTGGCTAGTTCTCATTCCCGAATTCACTACCTGGCTCATTCTCATTCCTGAATCGCTTCCTGGCTCATACTCATTCCTGTTTTACTTACTTACTAGTTCTAATTCCCAATTGGTTTCCTAGCTCATTCTCATTCCCGATCGACTTCCTGGCTTTTTCTGATTCCCAAATTACTTTCTGGCATGTTCTAATTCCCGATCGGCTTCCTGGCATGTTTTATTTGTTTTCTTTTACACAACAAAAGACAATACATGAAAAGCATGGAGAGCGGGAGCAGAATGAAAAATACATGAAGGGGAAGCAGTAGACTGGCAAACTGAGGAGAGGCGGCACCTGAGAGCAAACACAGGTGCTCTCCTGTGGTAGAAGATCTCCTCTAAGAGGAGCCGTGGGCACGCCGGCCCGCTTCATTCATGCTTGGCACGCAGCTAAAAGTAGGAAAAGGCCAAAACGGAAAATACGTCCTTCGGGATCCTGGCCGTCTCCGCTCCGCTGCACAGTGCCGTTAAAAGCTGGCTCTTCATGACTAACGTCCAGAATTTACTTTAATTTTACAGAAGCACAAAACTAATCATCCATCCATCCATCAGTCCAGGTCAGTGTCACAGGGACATGGAGTCCACAATGTACAAGGCTGAGGTACATCCTGGAGGGGATGTCAGTCCATCGCAGAGCTAGTTTGCATTATATTCATATTTACTTTGGGGTTAACAAAGGCCACAGTGGTTCCTACTAAGGGAGACGCCTTCATTTAAACTGAGAACAGCAGCATTAGGGTTAAAGTGCAGCGCTGCAGGTCCTCCTGCCTGTTTCCTTGTCCTGGTGGGTTCAAGTAAGTGAAAGTCTTCCAGTGACTTTGCTGACCTCAGTACCAGGGAGAGGGATGATGGGTTTAATTCAAATTCAAGTTAAATCAAGCACAGGTGCCAGACCCCACTGTCCCCAGACCCCGCTGTAGCCTTTGAGCATCTCTGTGCCATGCCCCCAGATGGACTGCATCCGCGAGTGCCACGAGGACCAGTTCCTCTGCCAGAACCGGGCGCACTGCATCCCACTGAGGTGGCGCTGCGACGATATGCCCGACTGCCTGGACAACAGCGATGAGGAGAACTGCGGCCCAGGTAGGGTGCCCACGCTCAACCACACGGGGGCGCCACAGCTACTCTAGTCCAGCCAGTGGTGATGTCACATTGTTGTGTCACGTGATCTCCTGCACTCGCCGTCTAAGGCGGCAGTTCTCGTGGGAATCCTCAGGGTCCCAAGTCACTCTGCCTGTTTGTCATGTTACCAGAACATCAGATCTGAGTGTGAAGCCTTACACAGAGCCAGCAGGCGTTTATACGCAGGGGAAGGGCGTCCCTGTGGTAAGGTTTAGGAAGAACTCATCTGGATCATGCATTGCGCCTGGGAAATAGGGCCATATTAAAGGGCTTCTGTAAATCACCAGGAGTGTCTGACGCTTGTCATGCATGTTTTCAAAATGTCCCTGACATTTTACGCCCGTGTCTCCCCTGGAGGGGCTTGGTAAAATGCAGCTTAATATGGTACAGCCCCCCCCTCCCTTCCCCACCTTGACTCTCAGCTTTACATATTTCTTGATCTTGGGCAAGTTGGAGAGTTTATGAAGTCTGCAATTTTTTTTCTTATGTGAACTGAGCAGCACCTTTGCCTGAACCTTTTATGGCATTGACGCGTGTCTGTCCGAGCGGATGGCTGTAATTTATGCAGTTATTTCTTGTGAAATGTGTGTTTTGCCTTTTCCCTGCTTGCGGATGTGAGCCAGTCTCTCATGTGGGATTATTTTCGCAATAGCGGAGCCGGTCGCTTTCCCTTAAATCCCACTCTGTTGTATAGCATTCATGGTAAAGCCGGGGGGAAATGACATGTGGCTTTCCGTTCATGTGGTACGTCCTCAGCTGTATCGCTCTCCATCTCACGGCCCTGGGAAGCAGCTCCGTGTTGTTCCTTTTGGAAAATGCGATCTGAGCCCCACCGTGTCCTTTGCATTATAACAGGGTACAGATCCCCAGGTCTGTTACTCAGTGGTGCCGGGTCTTTACTGGGATGAAGGTCCAGGAGACTAGAAGGCAGAGGATGAGGAGAAACATAGGCTACCGTCTCTAAATGAGCAGGGGGGAACACCCCAAAATGAGTGAGGACAGAAAAGGGAGAATCTAAGCATGTCCGTGCATGTGGGGGGCAGGGCATGACATTCATGACATCATTCTCCATTTCGGGTGCCCCCCCCACCCTGTCCGTGCATGTGGGGGTGGGGCATCGTGTTCATGAGATCAGTTGACATTTGGTGTGCCCCCCGTGGATGAGTGTGGGGGCACTGAAGCCCCTTGTCTGCCTGGACCCCCCCACATCTGTGTAATTTATTCTAATTATAAGGAGCCCCTTTGTATTTTACAGTTACAGCACTAGCCTTTCCTCCACGCTTGTTTCCCCGGCAACAGGGTCGCCGTAAATGCCTGCTTATTATCTGGTTTTGTGAAGCTAATTTGACTCAATGGGGGCCGCGAATGGTGGGGAGGAACCAGGCTGCGGGAACAGCCAAATTCCCCCCCCCCCACAACATCCCCCTCAGATTCTCTTCTTCACCAGGAAATTATCTCGTGTGTGTATGTAGGTTTGTATTTACCACAATGTGGAGAGCACATGTCCCTGCAATGTGGTAAAATCTGTTCCTTTTTAGCTTGTGGGGACATTTTTCAGATCCCAACAATTTGATTTTTTTAAATAAAAATCTGTGAATGCAATCAAAAAGCTAAAAATGACAAACACCTTGTATTTTGTTTGGATACTTACGGTTAAGGTCATCATAGTTGGGGTTAGATTTACGCCCATAGAAATGAATGGAGAGTCGCCATAAAGATACGAATACATGAACTGTGTGTGTTTGTGCGTTTCTGTGTTTGTCTGTCTGTGTCTGTGACTCTCTGTGTCTGTCTGTGTGATGTATGATGTTCCTAAGTGCCCTGTACTGGATGGAGACACCCTATTCCCTCAGCTGTGCATGGAACAGCCTGGCAAAGCAGCCGACTCTGTTTCCGTTTGACACGTCCGTTTGGCAGGCACGCCGTCCTGCCGCTCCGACGAGTTCGCCTGCAACAACACGCTGTGCAAGCTACACGTGTGGGTGTGCGATGGCGAGGACGACTGCGGCGACAACTCAGACGAGGACCCCAATCTGTGCGGTACGACGGAGTCCGTCTCTTCGTCGGCCTCATTTACGTGATGCGCATCACCATGACGACAAGGACACTTTGGGGAATTACAATAAAATGCGAGGGTGACTGATGTCACATGTAACATGATCACAGCCATCCATCTGCCCACATCTGCAGCTTCACAGGACCAGTTTAACATATGCAACGTAATTTATGTTTGGGATGTTTGTAAAGTCTGCATATTTTCTGCCTGTCGTGTCTGCTTACTGATCCAGCCACCCTTTTTCAGTAATCATGGGTTTCAGGTAAAAGTCAAACATTCAGAACATGTCCTGTGATCCTCAGCGATTCTCACAAATGTCAGAAAACCTCCTTTTGAGGAACCATCATCACTTGTAAAGGTCATTAAAAGCTTTCAGGGAGCCACAGACTCGGCTAAACTATTCGCGTCTGGTTGACGAGTGCAAAAGTGCTTCCTGCTGCAGTCAGGCAGTGTTTCACCCCGGTGATTCGGACGGTGCCCTTACTGCACGGCGTTTGTCCTGAATAGATGTCCTGCTGGTGCTGCCTGCTGAGTCATCAATATACAAAAAAATCTAAATGTATTGAAAATTCCCTTTCCACAGTTTTTCAGTTACAAAGCAATACAGTACAATTCAGTTATGATACAGGAGGAACATTTTTGCAATTTTTATAAATTGCTGAAGCTCAGTCAGCTGAGTATGTGTGTGTGAGCTTGATGTTATTCTGACACACTCACTCCAAGATCATGTTGAGTATGATGCAGCGAGAGCCTCTGTTCCTGGTTAGGGTTACACTTGGCCCTGCTTGACCCTGACGTGGCTGTCCCCACCCCCTCCCGCTCTTGCACCCTTAGCCAGTTTCCCCTGCCCGCCGACGAGATCTCACCGCTGCAGGAATGAGCGTGTTTGCCTTCACATGGAGCAGCTGTGCAATGGTGTCGACGACTGCGGGGACAACTCGGACGAGGAGGAGTGTGGCGAGCATCCCGGTGAGAGCCTTCTACAGCCTTTGAGCGCTCTGCTCCCAGCTGCCCTGGAGACGTTCCATTAAGTTCGTCTCATATCATCTTTATTCACAACATGGCCGTCCCACACCAAACAACAAGCAGGCATTTGTAACTTGATGAAACTTATTCAGTTTGAAGAGCGAGCGTCGATGGGTTGATCTTCTGTTCGGAGCTCTTCTGTATTTACTTAGTTGCGCTCCTGCTCCCCTCGCACTGTCAGGACGCCTTCAACGGGGACGCCCAGTGAGAGAGAGCATTCTTCTTGTAGCATACGTCTGACTTTACGGCCATTCATGTTGAAAAGTGACTTTGAACCTGCCAGACGCATTTGCATATTTACTCACTGCGCGTTCTCCACTTTTATTCCCTGTCTGGCATGCGGAGGGCGCCTTTGAATGCCTGTAAACTCTTCATTTTGCTGAAACACACCCAGGTTTTGGCCCACTTTGTGCTGTCATGTCACATTATGATTCTGCTGGGACGACACACTCCGATCAATCAGTGCCGTCCATCACGAGCCTCGCGGGGGGGCGGGGGTGGTGGCAGTCTGATGGCGACGGCGGGGGGGCCGTGTTTAACCGCGCCTCTTGCTGTGCGTCTGCCACATACAGGCAGCGTGACGGCCAGGCCCCGGCCTTGCGGGAAGGCTGAGTTCGCCTGTGGAGGGCGGCGCTGCATCCCCGGCATGCTGCAGTGCGACCTCTTTGACGACTGCGCCGACGGAGGCTCCGATGAGGTTGGCTGCAAAACCTGTGAGTGTGGCATCGGAGATCGGCCCGTCATGTCTCCCGCCAACAGGGATGCGTAGTCTGAGACCATGAGATGGCTTTCATGAGGCCGTGGGAGGTATACGTTTGAATGGGTGTGTTCCTGCTGAGATACATGGGAGAGCACTTACCTCAGTGCAGACAGCCTGACAATGTTTAAGCCCCAAACAGGGCACCATGTTGGGAAAATCCAGGTGAGTGTCCACCAGAGCAAACACTGAGGTTTTGATTCCAGGGTCACACTGCACTGCCCTCCAGCACAGCCTCCTGGCCTGATCCCTCATGGCCATCATTAATTATCTATAATGTTTCTCACTCTTTACCCGTGTTCCCCTGTGGCGCCGAATTAGCGGCCCTCGCCTGAAATACACCTCCTCCTTAAAGAAACGTCAAAAGTATCAGACTAATGGGGCTGATTAGGTAGCTGAGTGGGAGTTGGGGCAAAAATCCTTCAGTCAGACACACCACTGGGAACAGAGCCTGACACATGGGCACTGCTTTAAAAATAGACGCTGAGGCCCTCCCCGGGGGGTTGGGGGTGGTCAGCAGGAGGTGAGGCGTCGGTTCAGTTCCCCACTGTGCTCACCAGGTCCTAGGAACACAAATTGGCACCAGGTGGGCGGGACAGCTGGACCCCCCCCAATCCCCCCCATTAGAAATCTGCTAACCTGCACACCTTCTGGCTGTCCATGGGTGTCATAATAGAGAGAGTCATCATTAATTGGGCTGATCTTTTAAGAATATCCATTTTACTGAAACCCTGTCATATTAGCAACTCAAAAAGTTTTCCAGGTTTGTCATGAACGGAGTTTGGAGAGACGGAACAAAACACCAAACCTTGGCAGGACGCTTCCCTGTCTCTGTCTGATGTGGCATGTTTTGCGCATTGATTTCACTGTGCAGCTTGTACACTGCGCTGGGCTGTTCCCTGGTCAGGAAGAAGGCGGGGGGTGGGGTGATCTGGGAAATGGAATGGGCGGGGAATCACTGAGTGATGGGCACTTCATATACCCCATCCAGTTCACGGTGAGGACATGTGCAGGAGCAGGGTAAACCCATGCGGGGAAGACGCCATCTGCAATCAAACGGAAAGCGGGGCCGTGTGCCGCTGCAGGCCAGGATTCCAGCGTAGCCACAAGACCCAACAGTGTGAAGGTAGGCCCTCGCTCAGTGTTGTAGTAGAGCAGACAGAGTGAAGGTAGGCCCTCACTGTTTCATGGTACAGCAGACAACATAAAAGTAGGCCCTCTTTCAGTATTATGATAGAGCAGACAGTGTGAAGGTAGGCCCTCTCTCGGCGCCGTGGTAGAGCAGACAGTGTGAAGGTAGGCTCTCACTGTTTCATGGTAGAGCAGACAGCATGAAGGTGTGCCCTCTCTTGGTATCAAGGTAGAACAGACAGTGTGAAGGTAGGCCCTCTCTCAGTGTCATGGGTGGCCCCATCCACATCCCACTTTCACACTGCATTCTCTGCCCTCTCTCATTCAGACAGTGTGAAGGTAGGCCCCATCATACACCTGCCAGGGCTAGCTTTCCCCTCCCCCCCTTATCATACAGCTGCCAGCGCTCTCTCTCTCTCTCTCTCGCTCTCTCTCTCTCAGTGTCTTGGTAAGCCTCATCTACATCCCACTTCATACATCTGCCTCTGCTTGCTTGCCTCTCCATCTCTCTTTTTTTCTCTCTGTCCTGTTCAGACCAGCTCCAGTGGTCAGCTGAACCTACTGAACAACATTTTATCATGGGGCATACAAATTCTCTTTCCCTTTCTCCATCCCTGGCCACTGACAGTTAGCTGTTTCCGTGTTAAGTTGTGGGGGGGGGGGGGGGGGGGTAACACCAGGGCCGGGCGGCAAGGCCTGGATTAGGGTGTTCACATCAAATCGAATTTGCCTTAGGCGGGGTTTCCACCCCACCCCCCCCGACAGTTTTTCTGGGGACAG
>JAAGVU020000001.1:51502731-51513944 GCA_011763525.2 Mormyrus iriodes
TCTCCTTGTAAAGATGGCAAAACGAAACGTTAGTCTGTCAGCATTTTTTGATAGCTCGTTTTTTCACATTTCTGCACTCCATTTTACCCCATCGGGGTCATACAGGACCCCAAAGTGGATGTAAGGGTTAAAGTGAAGTTTGATCTGTGCCTTTTATTTATGGTGAAGTGTTGTCTAGCAAATTCCTTTATGTGTCAACCTTCTGGCAGTTATCTTCTCTTTCCCAGGTATAGCCCAGCCTTATAGGATCGACATCTTCGAGGACTACATCTATGGGACCAGCCTGAGAAACGATGTCTTCAGGGTCCACAAATATGGCAAACAGCCTGTGGAGCACCTCAGCTTGGCTGTGGAGAAGGCCTCGAGTATCCTGGTCTTTCATCGATTCAAGCAGCAGCACGGTACAACTGAGTTCTGCCAGCTAAACCTTCCGTGGTTTTTACCCGATGAGGAGTAACCAGCCATCCAGAAGGCTCTCATTAGGACCACTACGCGTCAAGGCTTTGGCTCGTGATTAAAACTGTTGCTTTTAGCTCAAAGAATGTCGGTCAGATGAGAGATGAAGAGGTGGTGCTTATAGCCCCAAAAGCTGACTGTACTGAACAGTGAAAAATACTGAAAATAAAAGTAACAGTGAGCTTCAGGAGCACTCACTCTTTTTCTAGTGATACTGGAAACCGCTCAGACAGTGTCACCAGGTGATTTTAGCCATATTGCATTGTGACAGAATTGCAGCTTCACTGCCTCTGTTACCCAAAGTGCACTGCAGATCCGTGGCCAGCACACTCCTCCCTCTCCCATGCCTCGGCAACTCTAAAACAGCAAGAAGGACTAGCTGTATTCTGTTGCCATTTCCACCCTATCCTGCAGGGGGTGCTAGTGCTGCCAGTGCCTCTGGTTACTGCATACCTCCTTCCTGGGATTGTCTTGCTCAACCATCCATGGCATGTGGGTCCCGATTCAGCCAATCTGAAGTATTCTTCTGTTCCTTTTCAACCCTCTCTCTCGCTCTCTCTCTCTCTTTCTCCCCTCCTCACTACATAATGACCCGGGGGGGAGGGGAGCTTCCATTCGTTCTTGCTGCCGTCGCCACCAACGGCACTCTGCTGATTAGTGCGACACAGCTAATAGGCAGCCACGAGGATTCTCTCTTGCTCTGGCAGCCAACGTGAGGCAGGAGGCCGTGCGCAGCGGGATTCCAGCTGATTCTCCCTCGCACCTCTGGATGGGCGTCTTCGGCCAAACATGGCCCTCTCCGATTTCCCGTTCGGCTAATGAGGGAATCCAACATGACTTTCTCCTGGTTCTTACCAGACTGGCATAATACATTATCAGATTGTAAGAAAATTATTTTTTAAAAAAAAGCTAGCTAACCAAAAGTAGACAGAGCTAAAAGCTTTCTACAAACTCCTGTTGCTGGGAGGAGGTCAGGAAACCTTATGTGCCTGCTTGCATGAAAGTGCATGTTACCCCAGGGGGCATTATGTAAGCTGTTATCATTGTCTCAGGATCCTTTGTTGTTTTTCCCTATTTAGTTTTTAGCTTCTCCCTGACTTGGCAGTGACTTAACAGCTCCTCCTAGTGCTCCTGCAAAATAAGACTGCTTTTCTTCCCCCGATCCTGCCAGACAAGACAGTATTTAATCACTGACGCCCACGATGGCTGTTAATTAAAGCCAAACCATGCAAAGATTACTTCCGAATTCGGCAGTGGGTCCTTCAGAGTTAAAAATGGAGCCTCTGAGGGGAGAGAGAGCCTTTCCACAGCATGGTACCTCCAAATCATTCCCTGGTGTCTAAGAACCCTTATAGAAAATCGATCTTGGTCTATCTGGTTAGTGGGTGTCATCTTCGGTGTTGTGGATGAGGTGAAATGATTTTCATCCATGAAATGACTCTATCTCCTTCAGAGGGAGGTTAAGCAGAGGCCAGGACCAGGCGGGGGTGTGTGTGTGTTATCGTATACGTCAAGCATCAGAGCGGTCTTTCTGTCCCCTCCCATCAGTGTCAAACCCCTGCCTGAGCATGAGCTGCGACTTCCTGTGCTTGCTGTCCCCAACCGGCGCCACCTGCTCCTGCCCCGAGGGGAAGGCTGTCATTAATGGGTCCTGCAGTGACACCGATGTCTCAGGTATCTGGGGGGGGGGGGGGGGGTCACCATGGCGACGGGAGGTGCGTGGAGATGCGGAACAGGCGTAGTCTAAACTGCTGATGTACAAATGTGTTCACGGTCACAGTTTGCGGGGCTGCGGGTCTAGGGGGGGGTCCTGCCACAGTGCCCCAGATGGGGGCACTTAATCTGAGTGGGAAGTCACTTTGGATAGAAAGTGTCCACTTAGCAGTAAAATGTAAATGTGGGACATTAAATTCTCCCTGGTGTGTTGGCTTTCGTCATAGGTATCCAGGGCTTGCAAGCTTATTTATAATTTTGAAATCTAAAATTTACACTAAAAGTTTGCTTCTGTTTTCTCAGCATGAGACATTTTTGATAAATTATGGGATGAATCCCATCAGTTATCTCAGATAAGTGTGTCCCTGTCGAGCTTCTCTGAATAAAGGCTCTAGCATCGGTTTGATGGTCAGGGTGGGCATCCAATGAGACGTGGCGTTATGTTGCAGGCGAGCTCTGCAGGCCGGCATGCGAGAATGGGGGGCGGTGCCTCACCAACGAGAAGGGCGTGTCTCGCTGCTACTGCTGGCCGAGCTTCTCTGGGGAGCGATGTGAGGTCAATCACTGCAAGGACTTCTGCCTCAATGGGGGCACCTGCACTGGCTCCCCCCTGGGTAAGGCTCCCGGTCAGCCCCACCCTGTGGCTGTTGGGCAGACCCAAAACATGCCTCGCACTTCTGCAGTCACTACACCAAATATTAAATAAACACGTTCCTTATTTAGGAGATGCTGAAACAGCATGTTCTGCTGACCAGCTAGTCAGATACAATCTTCTGACTCACTAGCTATTTATTTAGTTTTCGAAATCCTTGGGGGGGGGGGGGGCGAAGTGGCTTTTTGAGCAGAGCCCCAGAAACAACAAAGCCCCTCCCGGCCCCAACACCCATATTCCCAAAAAACAACTTCTAAATACAGATTGATGGTCAATCTCATTTTGTCCTGAGTGTCAGCATTCACTGCCGTCTCCTGTCACATCACAGTTGAATGGTCGTATCAGAAGAGGGGTTTCCCTCCAGCGAGCACAGTCAAGCTACATGCCTTTTCTCATTGCTCTGCTGAAAGCGCTCTAAGCAGCCAACTGACTGCGGACGCTAATGCCTGGCACGTGCTTCCCAAATGAGTCAGCATCCCTGCCCTCGAGCGGAAAAGAACCCCCCCACCCCAGTCTCAAAAGTGTGAAGGGGCTCTGCTACCCACTGAGACATCTGACTGTTGAATCATATCAGCTCTGTATTTTCCTTTTAAGTAAAATGCATTTAACCTTGATCTGACCTTGGGTCTCTTCGGCACAGTTCAAGTGTTTATCAGCAAGGTTATTGTGATTTATCAAGTTAAAGTAGCTGTAGTACACAGCATGCCGCTTATGCTAAAGTAATGGAATTATACAACCAAAGAATCTTTGTAACTCTACAAATAGCCCTACTGCTGTGTCCTTGAGCGAAGTACTACTTCCTGGTAAACAATGTCCGGGAGCCTGCTTATTTGTGTGAGAAGCAGAGAGGAGATGTGGGTTAACCTGCACAAATTGAGGAACCCAGCTTGCTCTTGACCCTCCTGTCCTTTGGTGGCGTGTACGCTGATCACAGGCCATCCCCCCCAGCCCTCCCGAAGCCAAGGTGTATCCGTGGTGAACTGGTGTAGTGGAGCTCGCTTTGTATCACAGCCTGGAGGCCGGCCAGGATGATGCAAACGCAGGAGCGCGGTCTGCAGGTCACGCTGTGCGCAGAGCCGGACCAGAACAGACTGGCGGGTGGGAGGGCACAGCGAAGACCTCATTAACATGCACATAATTCCCAGCAAGGTGTGAGAGTTTCCCAGCAGCAGCTGGGAACAGCTGGACTACAGAAAGCAGATCACAGGGTCTCAGCTATTAGCATATGGGCCCTAAAAGCCAGGATTCACACTTCTGCTGGAAATTACAGTACCTACGCCAGAACTGGAGGTGGCTAGAGTGCATGGCATTGAATGTCTCTGAGGGCTTTCAGGATGATGACCAACTAGGGAGCCTTTCTCTTTGGGCTTCTGAAAGTCTACATCTACAGTCAGGGGCCAATTAACTTCTCTGGGGACCCTAGGTTGACATCAGTATGCACACTCAGGTGTTGCCGATTTAACTGCCCACTTCATTTTTGTAGGGGTGGGGTAGGGCCCAGATGTTCAAGGGGTCCCTCAGATACAGCCTGGGATGGCTTAGGCATTAATCTGCCCCCTGGCTGTAGTAGACTAAGAAGGTGTTTGCTGATGAAATTAAAGCAGACAAGGATGATTTTGGCAGAATTCTGAGGACCCTGAGCATGTGTCTGGCTCTCATCCCTGTGGCTGTGTAGCATTCGCATACAGGAGGTGTGGCCTAGATGAAGTTGTCAGGGACCGTTTTGTCCATGAGAACCTTGTTTTTCTTCCCCAGGGCGGCCCACCTGCCGCTGCGTGGTGGGATTCACAGGCCCATACTGTGAGCGGCGCGTCTGCGATAATTACTGCCTCAATGGGGGCACCTGCGACGTCAGCAAGGGCAACCAGCCTGTGTGCCGCTGCATGGCCGAGTACACCGGCGACCGCTGCCTGTACCGTGAGTCCTCACGCCCACATGCCTGAATGCCGAGAGGAACTACAAATCCCATAATGCACTGCCACAAACTGAGTCTTTAACCAAACAACACGATTGGACGTTCCATAGATTAAATGCCCTGTGTCTCCAATTTTGATTTTATAAATACTAGATCATTTTATTAATGTAAAGCTAATAAATACCATTTTGCTGTTAAATGATCTGCTGTTTAAAAGCAGAGTTTCTGTTTCTGTCTATTGCACTTTTGCTTTGAGTTTGAATGTCAGACTCCCTTTTTGGATCCAGACCCCTGGTCTGTGCTGACATTTCAGGCGTCCTGTTTTTTTTGCTGTGTGTCCCTCAGATATCTGCCACCATTACTGTGTGAACGCCAAGGCCTGCACGCTGTCCAGCAGCGGCCATATCGAGTGCGTGTGTCCTGCGCGCTATGAGGGTAGCAAGTGTGACGTGGATAAATGTCAGCGATGCCGTGGGGCCCCCTGTGTGCTTGATCAAGAGACTGGAGACGTGGTCTGCAAGTGAGTCCTTCAGAGGCTTCCGGGACATCGCACTCACTCTCTGTTTGCGTTCTGTCCTTTCTGTTCACTTAAAAAAGGGGCAAGGATACACCTGTGCAGCTGCTCCCTGGTAGATAAACTGTAGAGAAGTATGGCAGGGGCTCTGAGAATTTTCTCATTTTACTGGAAGATTCCATGGGATTCTTTTTTCCTTTTTTTTTTTTACATAATATTTTTTTTTTTCTGTGCCTGATGGGCGTTTTTATTTCTGCGAAGAAGATTAAATATTGTGACTGCAGCAGCCTCACAAAACAGCATGAAGGCCTCTAATAAACACCGTCCGGCTGCTCACCCTCTCACCTGCACCGGGAATTTGCCACTATACCTCATGTTATCTCTCTGCAGTTGCACCAACGGGCGGGTGGCGCCAAGCTGCCAGCTGTGTGATGGCTACTGCTACAACGGGGGCACGTGTCACCTCGACTCAGACTCCAACCTGCCCTTCTGCCAGTGAGTCACCGCCATGCTGTCCACTCCCGCCCAGTTAAGATCTGGTTCATTTTAAATGCTAGCACCAAATCGCTCCTTGAGGCAGCATGATACCATACTCACAGACAGGTCCACTGCGGATAATTCCCGACCTGGACAAAATTACTTCACCTGAACCCCCATGACATACGACCCCTCCCACCTGGATTCTCTCCTTCCCCCTCTGGGCTTGGACCTAGGACTGGGACAACTTCCCCAATTGTCCCCCAGAAAAAGTGGGCCTGGGCACAGATCGCCAGATCACGATGTATTTCAGGCATCTGCATGATGGTAGAACCCTGTAAGATCAGTATGCGGGACCTGAAGCCGGTACAGCAGAAGAAAGGGGTGGGTTTAGCAAACTGGAGGAATGGTTGATGGGTAGCCCCCCCCCGGTTTCTCATCACTGCACAGTCAGGATCTGCGAAGCCAGTGAAGTGCTTACCCTGCTTTGGTCTCACTGCGAATGCGGGGCAGCCATTTTATTTACTCCTGTGATTCTTATGCGTATCGGTATGGGGTCTAAGACTTGGCTTGCCGGCCTGCAGCTCTCACACCACCAGTATTGTGCCCCACCTGTGTGCTCCCTCTGAATTAGCACACGCGCTAACGTGTCCGGCGTGACAGGTGGCCCCATGCGGCAGCGTGACAGGAGGTGCGGAGCTGTCACCGTCACGAGAGGTTAATCGCGGGGGGGGGGGGGAATCCATTAATTGCACCCCGTGTTAATTTGTTGCAAACACAGGCAGTGTCGTAGATCCAGTCCTGTCGGTTAACTGAAAATAGTCCCAGGAAAAACGTGGACAACTTTACAGAGTAACATAAAAAGGGGGGGGGGGCATTTTTACCCTGATTACTGGGGGGTGGGGGGGGCATGGAATCCATACTGCTGTCAGTCTTTGCTCATTCATTGCGAATCATGTGCTTTACCAGTGAGAACAGGCTTGGCTCAGGATTATGGGATGTCGTATTTTTTTGTCATTCATAGTGCTCTGTGGGGTTGTGCTGCAGTCAGGACTCGCTGGGAGTCTCGGGCTGTGTTTTTGCGTGCGGCTTGTTTGTTGCCTGTAAATTAGTACCACAGCTTCGAGGGTCTAATCAATTTGTATGCAAATAGACCCATCTAGCTTGCGCGAGGCTATCCGAGCCCAGCGAGAGGCCGTGCCAAGGGAATTCTGCCGATTAGAATTTCATGAGTATGTAACCAGAGAAGGCCCAGGGGCCCTAGATGTCCCCACAATGTGATAAAAACCTGCTACTTTGACGTTGTGGGGACCCTCCTTTTCGGTCCTCAATTTTATGAATATTTGTAAATGCAATCAAAAAACTAAAAATGCCAAAAGTCTTTTGGTGGTTACTTGTGGTGAAGGTTAGGGCTGGGTGGGTAGGGGTTAAGGCTGTCATAGTTGGGATTAGGGCTTTTCCCATAGAAATGAATGGAGAGTCCCCACAAAGATATGAATACAAATGTATGTGTGTGTGTGTGTGTCTGTGTGTCTGTGTGTTTGTTTGTTTGTTTGTTTGTTTGTGCACCCTGTGATGACCTGGCATTGCACCCAGCCTGCTTTCTACCTCGAGCTTCCTGAGTTAGGCCCCAGGCACAGTGCAACCCTGGATTGGATAAGGGGTTATGAAAGATGGATGGATGGGATAAATGGGAAGAGAAGAAAGTTTAATTTCCAAGTGAAACTTTTCAAAGTGTTTATTGAGAATAGCACAGACCCATCTATAATAAGATAAGCACTCTGAGTTTGTCCAAAGGGGAAGCCGTTTGCCTCAGGGTATAAAATGTCACATCAGTGACTAGAATTACCTCTAATTCCACCGTAAAGTAAAAACTCACTCAGATAGCTGGCGAGTGGATTGATATGAAACGTCAAACCAAAAAAGCAGGTAAATTCCTCTGCGTATCTCTGTCTGTCTCCGTCGTGGTTGTTTACACGCTGTGCCTGTTTTCCTGACATGTGTCATGGCGCCCCCTCACCAATGGCGGCGCTTTTTGTTGCCGCTTGGTGCAGGCGCACGGTGGATAGCGCCCCCAGTGGGGCGGATTGTGGGAACGCATCGCTGCTGTTCTTCTTTGCTGTTGTTGTTTCTGTTTTCGGTTCTGACGGCTCGCTGCACTCTATCCCAGCTGCACGACGGGCTTCAGAAGCCAGCGCTGCGATGAGCGAGCCAACCCGTGTGATTACTACTGTCAGAACGGGGGGATCTGCACCCTAACCGCTTTTAACAAGCCCCGGTGCAAGTAGGTCCCGCCCCACCCTCATCTGCCACGCCCCACTCCAACCCATTGCACCCTATCTTGGCTCCGCCCTCATCTCTTCCCAAATGTCGCTGTATCTCATCCCACATCACCCCTCAGGCTGACCACTGCTTCTCCATCCAGCCCTTCTGATCATCAGTGATCTGTTTACGGCTGCTTTCACAGCCTTGTTAGCCACTAATTGTGCTTCTCCTGACCTCCTCTGTCCTGCAGGTGCTCCTCCTACTGGTCAGGCACACAGTGTGAGAGGCCGGCACCAAAGAGCAGCCAATCTGACAACTCTAGTGGGCGTAAGCATCCCACGATCCTCTCCTTCTTGCCTGCTTGCACGCCCAGCGACCTTTAGAGATCTTCATACCCCCGGCCAGCTCTGCTTTTTGTGACCTGTTCCTTACTTGTCGGGTTTTCCGGTTTTTCATCCCGACAGAGGGAATTGGTTTGACATTTTCCATATCGCCGTTTGTGAGGTCCGCCTCCTGCACACATGGCCAGGTCTATATCTGCTGGAGGTGAAATTACCGGGACTCTGTCATCTGGCTTCCATCGGGGCCCATGCATGCAAGACACTTGCTATTGTAAATCACATATATTTTGCATATCTCCAAAGGTCAGCTGTAGACGGCAGTGTCTTGTGGATGGAGAGAAACTCCAGTGGCTATGAACTTTGTACTGTTGCCTACATAAGACAGAAAGGCACACGAGGCAGACGGGAAGAATATTACTTTATTTGTTTGAAAAAAATTAAGATACCAAAAAGAAAAATGTTTTTGTTAACACTGCACTAAACCTATGGAAAACAGCGATATGGTTTTAAAAGCTCAGCATAGTTGAATATCAAAGTGGATGGACGTGAAGGTTGTCTGTACTGCCCTCTTCCCAGGAAGCATCGCTATCATCGTACCTCTGGTACTGCTCGCGGCTCTGATCGGCTCTGTGGTGGTCGGGGTCCTGATCTGCAAGCGGAGGCAGAGGTGAGGTGGGGGCCCTGATGCGGGGCTCAGATGTGGGGCTCTAACAATCCCCTAACATCTCCCTCCCACTCATGTTTCCGTTTTTCCGTTTTCCAGAGGCAAGCGGGTGCAGCGGCAGCCCATGACCAACGGGGGCATCAATGTGGAAATCGGCAACCCTTCTTACAACATGTATGAGATGGGACACGGCAACCACGTGGAGGCCGGGAACCTGCTGCACCCCAGCTTCACCTTGGACCCACATAAGGTCTGTCTTCTGACCGTCAGCCTACGGGGAACCAGGAAGTTAATTCTGAGCATTGAAAAGTCTGGCCCTATGAATAAACAACATTTGTTAGCCATTCCGAACACTCTCCATGTACCGCACTCTGATACAGGCCCATATATAATGGAGGACCAGGTAAGAATGCTGCTGGTCGGCCAGTTTAATTGGTTTAGCAGTAAACACACAAAGGAAGCTTCGGAATTATATGAGTGTGTTTTGTTCAGATTTTTGGGAGCTGCGTCGCTTAGCATAGGATGTGTTTCTACAGATTTATGCATTCCTTCTTTTTCAGATCCATTTTCTATATATGATAGTACCCAAGAGAACAATGAACTACCAAGCCCTCAGTATATACTTTTTGTGAATGTTACATTAATGATTTCCATTAGGTTCACCGCACTGGCACTTTGACAGCGGGAATGCAGTCAGGTTGGATGGTATTCCGACAGCAGGAATGCATGGGATGGCATTCTGACAGTGGGAATACGGTCACATGGCATTCTGACAGTGGGAATGTGGTCACGTGACATTCCAACATTGTGAATACAAAAGGCTGGCATTCCGACAGTGAGAATATGGTCGGTTGTCATTCCAAGAGGGAATATAGTCAGATGGGATTCCGAGAGTGGGGATATGGTAGGCTGCCATTCAGACAGTGGGAATACGATAGGCTGGCATTCTGACAGTGGGAATACAATAGGCTTTCATTCTGACAGTGGGAATGCTGTCAGATGGCATACTGACCCTGGAAATACAGTCACATGGCATAATGACAGTGGGAATGCAGTTGAATGGCATTCTGACAGTGGGAATATGGTCACAGGGCATTCCAACAGTGGAAATGTGGTTGGCTGGCATTTCGACAGTGGGAATATGGTCACAGGGCATTCCAACAGTGGAAATGTGGTTGGCTGGCATTTCGACAGTGGGAATACGATTGACGCATGTTGACAGACTCCTGTTAGCCAGGCAGTCTGCCCTCCCATCTGCTAGCAGCTTCCTTCCAGTGCACAGGGCAGGCCTAGGATCTGAGCAGCCTCAAACTCCTCACACCCCCCCGGTACAGCCCAGCACAGTGAAGGCGCCTCTCCACTGGGCCCCAGGAGGCACTTTTCAGGGCCTGTTTGACAGAGCGGTTTTGATTGACTTTATGCCAAATATAAAAGAGGCTCGCTAACACCAGAAGATGCAATTTTACATTTGTAGATACCTTAGGGGCACAGCTGCCGATGACAATGTGCTATGTAATGTTGTTCATACACTGAAAGACTGTCCTCCATATTACTGCTAACAGCCAAATCAGCTGACACCCTTCATCCAAAGGCACGAGGCACATGTTAAAAGCTGAGTGTTTAAATCGGACCAGTTCAGGTACCTGTGTGACTGGCACTTTCACTGTGTCCTTTATCAGACTTTCACCCCTGTCCACCCACAGATTAATTGTTGTTTAAAGAGAGTAAGTTGATGCACATTTTACTGCCCTGTATATCGATTCATTAACTCGTTAAGTAATGCCGTAAGACAGCCTTAGAAAGGGCGGAGGGGGGGTTCACAGTCATAGTGTATCTCTGGGAATCTGTGGCCTTGCTTGGCAATGTCCCCTTCTATGTTGTAGGGTTGGTGTGTGAGATCCAGTGACCCTCGCAACATGGCCGTTCACTCTGTGCCGAAGGAGATTATCCCAGGACAGGTGATGCAAATAACTCTAACCCTAACTCACCAACCATTTATCAGCCATACCATCTTGTTCTTCAGGGCTGGCTGCCAGCCATTACAGCTTATGGCAGTCACTGCAGGTGTCATCATGCTAACATTACAGCTTATGGCAGTCACTGCAGGTGTCATCATGCTAACGTTACAGCTTATGGCAGTCACTGCAGGTGTTATCATGCTAACATTACAGCTTATGGCAGTCACTGCAGGTGTCATCATGCTAACATTACAGCTT
>JAAGVU020000001.1:51514138-51530150 GCA_011763525.2 Mormyrus iriodes
ATCATGCTAACATTACAGCTTATAGCACTCACTGCAGGTGTTATCATGCTAACATTACAGCTTATGGCAGTCACTGCAGGTGTCATCATGCTAACATTACAGCTTATAGCACTCACTGCAGGTGTTATCATGCTAACATTACAGCTTATGGCAGTCACTGCAGGTTTTATCATGCTAACATTACAGCTTATGGCAGTCACTGCAGGTGTTATCATGCTAGCATTACAGTTTATAGCAGTCACTGCAGGTGTTATGACAGCTGCCATTACAGCTTATAGCAGTCACTGCAGGTGTTATGACAGCTGCCATTACAGCTTATGGCAGTCACTGCAGGTGTTATGACAGCTGCCATTACAGCTTGTAGCAGTCACTGCAGGTGTTATGACAGCTGCCATTACAGCTTGTAGCAGTCACTGCAGGTGTTATTAGAGCTGCCATTACAGATCATAGCATTATGACTGCGGAGATGCATCAAGCAGTACCCCCCCCCCCCCCACAGAGTGCCACATTTGAACTGGAACATGCAACCTCCCAGTTGCATGCTTCATTTCCCAATTACTTCCAGCACACAGTGGTTTCAGTGTTACCATAAAGCTCTACAGATATTTTTTCTGGTCAGACCAGCTCCTGGTGAATGAAAATGTGACAGAATGCAAAGCTTATGTTAGACACACTTGAGTGTTTGTAACATAAGTGCTGTGAGACCCTGCTCTTACTGCAACATGAGTGGTGCACGCCAGGTACAACATCTTCTCGATAATCTGATGCTTCATTCTATAGAACATCTCTCCTCTGACACCATAGTGATTCAATTCACATTCACTTTCGCTCTGACAGTCAAAGCTTTTCTAACATTCAGACCTTCACCGCCAGATTCTAACTCAAAGATGCTCTTAATAAGGAACTGGCCGAAACCCCGTTTCAAAAATCATTACCTCAAAGATGCAATAAGAGCATGCTGAAGACCCCCTGCAAGGGATTTGAAAGTATCTTGTGGTATTGAATGTCATGTCACCATGCAGCGGCGGGGGGAGGGGGCTGGTGCACGAGTTCACAGCTCTGTATTGTAATTTGTAATTTACCAAGGACCGTATTTATTTTTTTCTTGTCTGGTTTTTATGTTTGCTGACACACGGTGGGTTTTGTCTGAAATCCAGAAGAAATATGAGTTGATCTGCTACTATATTATCGTCAGTGATTTGATATTGATTGTTACTTTGAGTAATAGGGAGTGCATTGATGTCTTTATTATAGTCTTCCATCAAAGAAGATTACATTTAGAGACTCAGTGAAAGCCAGAATAATTGATGAAAGCCGACTCAGTCTGAACACGTCAAGCCTTCGCTCTTAATCAGCAATCGAGCCTTCGTCTTGTATGTGCAGATGGAATGAAGGTTTGAGAAAAACACGCGTTAAACCTTGAACTAGCCTTTGATCACCTTACAGGATCTTGAGGTCTTCTCCATAATGCTTCCATGATATGAATGTGGTTAGGAGTAGGTGAAATCCAGGTTCCTTCAGGTCTGAAGGAATGGGATCATACTGTAGGATATCAGCCTAACTCAACTGTCATCCCATTGCAGTCCGTTAACTACTCCAATCCGATATACGCGAAGATCTTCCTTGATGGACAGAACTGCCGGAAGCCAGCGATCAGCATTGACGAGCAGCGAGAGCTACTTCCAAAGAAGCTGGAGGGGACAATTCGGGAGACGGCGGCGTAGCTAACGGCTCGCTTTTATAGTCTCTGTACAGATGTGCAAACGAAGGGGGGAGAGAAATGGCCGAATTTTCCACGTGCTGCCCCCTGGTGTTTGGTTTCATTACCTCCTGGTTTGGCCCATGTGCTCAGAAGGATGGACTTGCTGTTTGTACCTTTTATATGAAGAAACATAAACACTCTGCACTATATATATTACCAAGAAGCTGCTGGATGCCCAACCTTATACACTATAAGTCAAACATCACTATTGCAGAAAGATGTATAAACTGTCCGTCTCCTGGTATTATTTCAAAATAAAGCTCATTTTGATATCTGTTTATCTTCAGATAACCATACGGTTTGTATCTGTAATTTAGTTACAGTATATTTATAGTACGTCTTCTGTAACTCTTATTATTTACTAAACTTTTCCCCCTTTTCACAGTGATGATCCTTTTAAGGTTTCTGTCCATAAAATGTTAATAGTTTCACTATACAGATGCTTTTTTTAATCATTTTTTTAATGTGTAAACTGTATGTGCCACCTTTATTTTACTTAAATGTTTTAAAGGTAAAGAAAAAGTTAAATATATTCATACCAAAATCATTTTTTATTGTTACCAGGTATCATTCTTTTGGTTTTTGGTGACTGATCTTTAAATGATGTGTTTTGATTCACTGTCATCTCACTCTCTGAGGATCTGCCATGTTCTACATATGAAATTACCGACGAAATGGACGAATGCCTTTCGCAGATCTCAGATGAACATAACTACGCTTAGAGCCAGCTGTCACTCTGATCGTGTATGCTGGTGTACACCGAAATTATTATACTGGACTCAAATGTTACCCTGCATAGTTATTTTATTCAAAACAGAGAGAGAGAGAGAGAGCGAGACAGAAGAATTGTCAAATCCAACCATTTTTCATCTTTACCTTCATGAAAGGGTGCATATAGATTTAACAAGTTTTATAATTTTATATTTGATTAAATGTCAAGTTGTATTTTGCAGAACTGTATTAAATGTAAGTACTTTTTTACAGAATGTACATCGTTATGAAATAAATGAGTTTTATTGCCATTGCAGCTACACTTAGTGCTGCAGTCAGGGGAGTCATAGAACGAGTCCCTCCCCTGCCTTGGCTGCGTCATTTGATTATATCAGCAGAAAGCGAGTCAGAGCTGCAGCGACGCACGACACCGTCAGATGATGGAAAGAGAAAACGGCCAAGCGCGACATCAAACACAGTTTTCTATGAAATTTCACAGAAACCGTGTCTGCAAAGTAGCATTTATTGGAAGACTTAAAATGAATCTAGTAAAGCAAATTGCACACTGGGAAAGCCCATTTAAGTATCTATAAACGCAGAGATGTTACATTTACACCGTTTTACACAAATTAATGTATCTTTGTAACAATAATTCAAATATGTTCAAGTAATAGTACGAGAAAGTATACAAAGAAGAAAAAGTATAGAAATCAAGACATTCTCATTTGTCACTGGGCTCTGCGGTAATCCATACCGTGTTTCATTTTGTCGTATTTGTGTCTGGTTGTGTTGATATTTTGAGAATAGTCTTATGATTTCTAAAGCTGTTTACAGCAGTGTTTCGGGTCGCGGTGAACAAACACATCTCGGAACAGCATGTTGTCTTAAGACGCCTCGCTCTGCTGAGCGCCATGGGGGAGGAGAAAAGGCCCCCATCCCCATCTCCACACGCACACGCAGCCCGCCACCCAGGTGTTTTCTGTGTCTGTCATGGAAGGGGAGGAGATGAGTAAACAAGCCTAACCTCATGAAGACTGGTGCCTGTAATAATTGAATATCACGCACTCCAAAGAGACTTTTATCCTCAGGGAGAAGTCATCATCTTCCAGCTGCACGTGAGGTGGGGGGTGCTCAGCTGGACACCTCAGCGACTGACGGCTATTTCAGCTGGAACACGACAGGAGGCAGTATCCAGCATCCCGGCATACCCTGCTGCCTTCGATTCTTTAACAGTCTGCTCACATCACATGGCTTACAAAAGAGTCGGTGGAACTGAAATTCATTATGATATTGCAGACTTTTCCGCTAGGTAATTCGATGCTTTGTTGCCTTATGTTTAGTGAATAAACTCATGTAAATTCACACCTGTGAGTCGTATGCCTGCAAAGCCTCCTTGGCAAGTTGCTTGATATACGTGCGATTTGTTTTTCCTTAGCTGTGCCCACTGTCACATAGTCATTTTAACACAACGCCCTACGATAATCATTTTGCTTTGATCATTTTGTTAAGAAGTAAGACTGGTGTGAGCAGAGGATATTGTATTTGACATGAAAGCCGGGCAACACATTTGAATCATTCCTTAGCAAACAAGTTAGTCTAGAGCCCGTCCCCTGGAGGCCTCCCAAATGACACGGGGATGAGAGAAGATCATCTGTTTGCCGCTGTGGAGGCAGAGTGCCCCAAACTGTCCCTCTCATCCAGGCCGCATTACAAATCGCAATTCAGTTCTGACAGCCTCGTGGATATGGGCTTTCCGACTGCCTCTGTCCTTCCTCACCTTCTCCATGGCAACCAGCAGATAAGTGGTTCACGGCACAACACGTCCACTGTCTTGCCTGGATAGGAAAGCTTTACTCCTGCACAGAACAGGATTTCTGTGTATCTTCAAAACATATGCTGACTATCTCTCAGGTTTTGAAAGACTTTTAAACAGGCAAAAGGCAAAACAACGGGCCTAAGTCAGCCTGTTGGCTCTTGGTTCCATTAGCTTGTTAATTACTATACAGATAATTAGCAGTCTGATTCCTTCGTGAAAGGATTGTGCATCTTAACCTGTAGCTGTTGCATGTTATTTTGGATCTTGGCCAAGGACAAGAGGATGATTTGATAGTTTCAGTAAGACTTGGAGGTATAATGACATAATGACCTTAAAAAACGCTCTAATGAAAAATGGCTGAACACAAATTATTTCTTTTGATCTAAATATTTTCAGTAATGCAGGACAGAAAAGCTTGCTGAAAATATGCAGTGAAAATAGAGGTCAGGACATTTTTGGTGATGGGACAGCCACTGAAATGATTTGCTAGGCAATGGAAACGGGGAAGTAATAGCCAGGCCTGAATAGTTTATGTGTCCGTCTACCCCCACCCCTGGCCGTCACACAGGAGCGTGTCCTTCGTTAAGTGAACAACTTTCCGGTGTGGACAATTCAAGAGCTACAGGGGCGCTCCTACGAGCCGGATGGTGGTGAAGAAAGTGCTCTGTTGTTTGAGCCTCTTACAGGGACTGAAAAGGTGCTTATGATCAACAGGAGTAAAAAAACAATAGACATGTTGTTGTAGTCCCCCCCCACTCACATCATATTTGGAGCTTGGGACCCCTCCTACTATGATGGGGGGGGGGGGGGGGTTCTCTTGAATACCTACTGTAAAACCAAATTACTATACTAACATTTTTTTGAATAATTGTTTTTTGCTGTGAAACCCCCGCAGCGCACCTCTCACCCTGCTTCTGCTGGTCACAGATAGGATGGGCTGTCCATCCCACTGCCTCTCGATTTGCCTTTAAGAACACTAAAGGGTGAATGAAAGAGGGTGAGAGAACGCACTGTCCGGACGCACTGAAAACTTCATGTCCCGTATCGCGAGTAGTGAAGTGAGTCTTGGCCAAACTGTCCCTCTAATGATGTAATGTAAAATGCAGAAGCGGACTGAGAGTGCACAGGAAGTCATTAATGAGCTATTGTGCTGGTGTAACGACGGACTGGTGCAGGAGGACACTCAGAAGGCTTCTCGCTCTTTGGGGAGCATGTGGAGGGAAAGAGTCATCAGTGTGAAGAATGTTAATGGGAGAGTCCCCCAACAGCCCACGTTCATCGACAGGGACCAGCTGCTACAGGCTCTCATGCTGGGGTCTCCGCTAGGTCTGTTCAGCTTTCTGCCTGACTGCTTTTCAAAGTGTAAATCCTTGCATCACAGCTCATACTAGCCGAAACATTTATGCTTCACAGGAATCAGCTCAAATGAATGGATTTCCAGTGTGTTTCAATGATTTGGGACATTATAGGAAATAGTTAAAAATACCGAACTTGGGACCAAATAATTCTTCACATTAAAAACATCGAGCTTCTTTTTTACCATTTAACTACTTGCACCGTTAATCAGAGGAAGCTATCTATACGTAGACACAGATCGCCATTGTTAACTTTCACTCCAGATGGTGCCTTAAACGTTCAGTAGGAACTTGGCAAAGGGCCTGTGCAACATTAAAGAAGACAGAAAACAACGTTCATTAAAGAGAAGAACATACACCGCCTTGGAAATCGCCAGCGTTACGCTGCTGTACACTTCTACTCTCCAACCAGGAGCCCCCGCCAGGTCTCTCATGCCACGTCGAGGGCTTCAGTCTGTCTGCGGCTGGATTAGGATTTGAAATAAAATGTTGAAATGAAAAAAATTCTACATTTACCTTGGTAACTTTTTGGATATAGCAGCTGTAATGTCACTAACTCCCTGATTTTTGAATAATAACTTTCCTTTTTCATTCTGCTTATCTCAAAAATGACATCGATTTGCCATGATGCCCTAGATTATATTTGAGCGCCACTCAAAAAGGGCATTCAATCTATGCAGTGAGTCATACATTTCAGTCTATTTCTGTATATATGTTTATGCCATTTCTATTAAGTATGCCTAATGGTGCTGTTTGTTTAGTAACCCAACACCTTTCCCCACTGATAATCTGGCACTATTCCACATAATTAGAAGCCATGTTAATTGTATTTTAATATTCATCAGTTTTTGCTGCCTTAATGTTTTCTTAAGGGTTTAATTAAAGAGGAGCTGGCTATACTACGGACAGATTATTTATGAACAGGAATCAAATCATGACTAAAAATGAGATTTTAAGTAGGATGGCAGATTTTTTGTCACCTTGCTTTTCATGGAGGGATTATGGCAGTGATCTCAGACTGTTGGAATCTCCCATTTCTCGTTATACTGCAAACTTGTCGATGTGCTCCTCAAGAAGCTGCTAAGCAGGACCATCATGTACTTAGGGAGTTCTTATGTATCGAGTTAAATGGCTACAGTTGTAGCGTTTCACTGCTGCTGTAATAGCATGAATATATGATGGGCGTCGAGCCATTTGCTGTGGTAAATATTGATTGGGGACAGTTTATTGACCCTTTCAATTGGAACAATTGAAGTCTGGCAATTTATTGGGAAAAATGTATCGTTCATTCTTAGAGCTGATCAGAGAGACTGCCCAGTTAATGAGGACAGCGTATCCATCTGTTCACGGAGAACGACTGTTCATGGATTTGACACTGGCTATAAAAATAACAGCAAGAATTAGAGAACAAAGCTAGAGGGCGCTCCTGGCTCGGCCTCAGATAACAGAAGATGTCCTTCTGTTTGTAGCTAAAGGGCTCTTTGTCTTTTTCATTGAGTTCCTCACCGAAGCTTCTGTAGCCGGTTTATCGATTGTTTTGCTGTGTAAAAAAACAGCTCTTCTCCTCAAGCTGCTAAATTAATGAAACCACAGTGAGCAAAATGTCGACTTAGCGCGGCGTCTAACTGCGCTCCTTAACAGCGTTTGCCTCGTTTCACTTCCTGTGTGTTGCCTTAAAAGTAAAGTAGATTTTGCCAACTGACGTGGGCGTCGAAATTTGGATTTCAGCAATGTGACGGCTGGTGAGTTTGTTACTGAATGTCAATAAGTTAAAAGTTTCTGTGGGTGTTATCTTTGGGATGGAAACTAGGAGGGAACGCAGTTCTCTTGCCTGTCACTGCTTCACACAGTGATGTCTAGGGCATCACAGCTAGAAGCTTCACCACAAATCCACAAACTTCATACAGGAAAAGTGCCCATAGTTCTCCAGACAGCCATTTGTGTCTCATGTCCATGGGTGAGAGACTCCACTGGAAGTACAGAAAGTAAGCACTGGATTCATTTTTTCATTACTTATTAAAATATCAACGTAGTACTAACATAATTAAAGTTTGTGAAAGCCCAGCAATTTTATTATTATATGACTGAATATTTTTGCTGCCCATGGTTTTGTTCAGGTCGCAATTTACTCCGTTCAACTGTAACATTAAAACCAGTGTCAGGGGAATTGAATAACATTGATCATCTCATTACACTCACGCCTATCAAGGGTGCTGTTATATATTAGGCAAGTGACTCATCAGTTCTTGAAGTTGATGTGTTGGAAACAGGAAAAATGAGCAAGCCTAAGGATCTGAGCGACTCTAACGAAGCCCAGATTGTGATGGCTAGACGACTGGATCAGAGCATCTCCAAAATGGCAGGTCTTGTTCCTGGGATGCAATGGTCAGTACCTAACAAAAATGGACCAAGGAAGGCCAACCAGTGAACTGGCAATGGGGTCATGGGTGTCCAAGGCTCATTAAAGGGTTTGGGGAGCGAAGGCTAACCCATCTGGTCCGATCCCACAGAAGAGCGACTGTAACACAAGTTGCTGAATAGATTAATGTTGACTATGATAGAAAGGTGTCAGAACACAAAACAACGCTTGCTTGATATGGGGCTGTTTCGTCACAGACCAGTTGAAGTGTCCATGCTGATCCGTGTCCATGGCCGAAAGCACCTACAATGGGCACCTGATCATCAGAACTGGACCATGGAGCAATGGAAGAAGGTGGCCTGGTCTGATGAGTCACGTTTTCTGTTCCATCATGTGGACGGCCGGGTGCGTGTGTCGCTTACCTGGGAGGAGATGGTAACAGGACGCACTATGGGAAGAAGACAAGCCGGCAGAGGCAGTGCGATGCTCTGGGCAATGTTCTGCTGGCAAACCTTGTGTCTTGGCCTTCATGTGGATGTTCCTTTGACATGTAACACCTACCTAAACATTGTTACAGACCAAGTACACCCCTTCATGGTGATGGTATTCCCTGATCACAATAGCCTTTTTTAGCAGGATAATGCACCCTGCCACACTGCAGAATTTGTTCAGGTATGGATTGTGAAACATGAAAAAGAGTTCAAGGTCTTCACTAGGCAAATCAGTCTGATCCACGGAGGGCCTACCTCACACCTTATAAAACTTACAGGATCTGCTGCTAACATCCTGGTGCCATATACCACAGGACACCTTCAAGGGTTTTGTGCAATTTATGCCTCGACAGATCAGAGCTGTTTTAGTGGCACAAGGGGATCTACACAATATTAGCAAGGTAGTTCTAATGTTAAGTCTGATTGGTTTGAGCACCAAGGTATTCTACAGCAGTGCACCTTCTTGGGTAGCTCAGTGGGATAAGCCTCCATACCTGTAATTGAGAAAGGCCCTTAACCTCCCCAAAAAATGCTTTATAGAGGTGCTGGGTAAATGACTGACCCTGGGCTCAGGCCCCAAGCTTCACTCTTACTTCTATGTGTGTGCGTGTCTTGAAAAGGAGAGCAAGATGAGATATGTGAAACCATTCCGATGTATCTGTACAAATGGCATATAAAGCTTGATTTATCAGAAGCTGTTTCCGTAACGCTTAGTTGTGGCCATAAGAGCCCTATTCTGTCCACCCCCACCCCCATCCTCAGTGGGCTTAGAAGGTCAATAAGAGCTCCTCTTTGTCCACAGTATGAAATTAGTTAGCAATGAGGGTTAAGACCTTATCAGACCAAACTCCTGTTAAATATTAGGCTGTGTTTCATTGTGGTAAGAAAAGCCCATCATCGTTTCAAACCATGTAATGAGCAATGGAATAAGGGAGTATTTGTAATCGTATTTGTTCTAACTGCACTTTTTTCATAAAAGTAGAATATGAAAGTAATACTCACTGGAATCCGGCACAGGATAATGAGGAGTGAAAATTCATTCAGCTTCACTGGGGTCCTGCACTAGGTTTACGTACGTGGTCAGATCCAGGGTTCGAAGAGATTTGTTCAGCCAACAGTATTATATTCATGGAGCTTATGAATTGTCGTGCGCTCTCCATCACTGGCTGGGTTAACCCACTCCTCCTTGGCCTTGATCGCTCAGTGGCTGACGGCACACAGCAGCCCTAAATGCCTCAACAGGGAATCCTCTAAGGATAATGGAAAGGCAGGTAACAGATGGCGCCTTTAAACGCCTGCTTTAGGTTTCTCTCTCCGTCACTAACAGCGCGGGACTCCCTCCGAGGCGTGGAAGGGAGCAGGTTGCTAACAGAGCGTGACGGCCCGTGCTTGTGTTAGGCCACCACGGAGAATCTCAGTGATGGCAGGGTCACGTTAGGCTTCTGACACTGCCTGGCATTGTGGGATGTTTTGGGGGAGAAAAACCAGCTTCTTTTCCCAAAATGCCTAAGCATGTAAAGAGTGTCTTGCTTTCGTTCTGCTTTACAAGGTGGTATAGCGTTCTTTGGGGGATGTGCTGTTCGGAGAGAAACTGCCGTGTGAAGAAAAATACTAATAGGCACAATATTAATGAGCCTCGTTAAATTAAATGAAGTGCTAAGCTGATGGGTATATAGTAGGACCTGAAACAGTTATGTTTGGGTCCAGATGGATAATTATTACAGTTTGTGATGATTTTTCATGCATTGTATGACTAGAGATTATAACACCCGGGAATCAAAATGTAAATCTGTGAGTAAGTTAATAAGCCTACTTCACAATTAAGGGCAGGGAAATAATGCTTTTAACACAGAGATCCTAAGTGGGTGAGGTTGTCATCAGTCTGATGATGGTGCTGTAGTCCCTCTAGGGACTCCACAGGAAGCCAGAGGAAGCGTCATTCTGGAAAGATGTCTGCAGATACTGCCTTCGGTGATCCCTTCTTGGTAACTTCTGATTCAGCATCATAGTCCTCAGTGACTTAGCATGGCCTACAGCAGCACCTACAACCTTAGGAACAGCACCCCCATCTGGAGCAACTCTGCCCAACAACCTTGTTTAACCCTGTTGCATCAAAACTTTGGGCTGTACTTATCTGCTAGCGTTGCTACGAGACACACTGATGAGTCTCTTCCAGCTATGGGGGCGGAGCTTGCCTCTAGGTATTGCAAGGTTACCCTGAGTTTTAGCACACTGCCAGGAGCCTCCTTACATGCGGCAGAAGTATCAGCATCGATGGGCCTGGGCATTAGCAGGGCGCTGTGGTAGCATGCTAAATGCACTAACATCCATCAGTAGTAGCCGTGCTACATTCTATTATTTATTTTTTTTTATGGCAGCGTTCAGGGAAGTGTCCTAGAGGAGAGGCTCAGGTATGCCATTAAAGGCAGCTATCACAGCCCCCAAGCAGGCGTATTAAACTGTTGTATTTAAATGCCCTAAATCAGACCAGGAATGCATGCACGGAGCACCTGATCGACCTTGAAGGGTTATCATCTGAAGATGTTGGGCGTAGCTGAGTAAAGTCAGTGAAAGGGGGTGGGGCTGATGGATGTATCAATGTGACCCTCAGGATTATGAGCGCAGCCAATCAGGATGATTATACGGCACTTTCTCCCGCCCGACTTGGGCGTGAGGGGCAATTATCTACTGTTTATCCTGTACTTTCCAGCTCAGCGGCCCTTTCGGCAGTCAGGAAACACTCTTATTAAAGCCGGGGTGTCTGGGGAGTACATAAATTTGATTTATTTGGCCACTGGCTGTCCAGGGGGGGTCCGTTTTAGATGGGAGTGGAGATGAGCTGCCTGGATAAAAGACTGAGAAGGCAGAAATTCCCCCCTCAGTAATAGCACCGGGTGCAAGCCCGTGGGACTGGCCTAGCTGGCACGTAACACTAAGGCTGACTCAAACCCAGCACTTTGCTTCCTGCATGTGTTTTAATGATCGGAAGCTTTTTTCCTGTCACCTGTGTGAGATGTTGAAGGCTCTTCTTGAGGTTCAGTCTAGCTAAATGTCCAAGTTTTTTACTGAATGTTCACCTTGCTGCCGTGCCTATTACACTAGGTGGCCCTGAATGCAGTTTGTACACAGCTGTTTGGAAGGTTAAAAAATAAAGTGGAATTTAAAATGCATTTTTAAAATGCATAGGAGCACTTTGGACGGATTATCAAAATCTCTTTTTTGTTGTAACCCTTCTAATTTTCACACAGCAATTGTGACGTACTCTTGGTTTACACCAAATACAGAAACGTTTTCGAAACCTTTTTGTGATTTGACATTACATTGTTAAAAATACAGATTTTCATTTCATCTTTTAACATCACGTTTGCTTTAATTTGCTTTAAGACTATCCTACAGCATACATACGAAGTATGACCGGATGTAGTTCTATTCTATTTTTTCTCTGTAGCTTGTAGTGTAGCTAACTGGCTGTAGCTACTTTTAATCATAAGTAGTTTGTGGCTTGAAAAGCTGCTGTTTAAAAGGAGCATTCCCAACACTGGTGTTCACACACAGAGACAAACGTGGCCTGGAGCATGGCATTACCACATAACGTGGATGGCCTTTCTTTGGGCAGAAACTGGACTTTCTTTAGGCAGAAACCAGAAGGAACCATCCAGCCATCCATTTTTCTTACCTGCTTCTTCTATGCAGAGTCACAGGGGTCCAGAGCTCAGGCAGATTTCTTCAGAACCAAGGTCTCTGAAGGTGTTCGCATCACTAAGCTAAGAACAAAAGTTAATCACTCTGCTAAATGAATGTAAAATAAATGAAGGCACCAAGCTACTCCTGGCTGAAACCAAACACAAAGGCGCCCTCTTTAAAAAGGATAAGCAAAGTACAGACTACGTGTATAGCTGCTAGCCAAGGGGTGGAGCTCTGAGCGTTTCTGTGGCCTCACAGTGGTCTGTGGGGTCCCGAAACGTTCGGCAGCACTCACCGGAGACCTGCCTGCTCACAGGTTATGGATGAGAGCTGTGTGTCACCCCCAGCACATCACAGTGGTGCGTCACTGCTGTCACCACGTGGCAGCCATCACCTCTGTGTCGCAAGCCGTCAGCGAGGCACTGAGACCTCCTATCGTCACCTCTGTAAGTCACGCCCAAGTTCCCAACTGCGTGCCGATCTGAAAATGCCAAAGGATAATTCATGCAGACTCTAAACCTGGATGCTGCTGGATTATGCTATATTGGGTTATATTTTATTTTAAATAATAATTTCCCAGGCATACATGCATATGCAGACACAGACACAGACACACACACACTTACACACACACACACACACACACACACACAGGCATGTACTCATGTCTTTGTGGGGACTCTCCATTCAATTCGATGGGCAAACCCCTAATTCCACCAATGACTGCCTTAACCCCTACCCAGCCCTAACCTTAAAAATAAGTAACCAAACAAAATACAAGTCTCGTGCCATTTTTAGCTTTTTGATTGCAGTCACAGATTTTTTTTAAATTGAATTTTCCCTTGTGGTACCAAAGAAATGGTCCATACAATGTCAAAATAACAGGTTTTTACCACATTTGGGGAACATTTGGTTCCATAATGTAAGGTATACCTGAACCCCACACACACGCACACAGCTGCACCATTGACCTCGTCTCTGCCCCCATTCCCAGTTGCCTCTGCTGTCCCTCCTTTTCCTATCAAAGCTCCACTCCGTCGCTTGGCTGCATTTCTGCAGCCACCCTTAGTGATGGCGCAGTGTGACATGCCCGTCTGTCATCGCCCACGCACCTGTGCAGTCAGCCAAACAGCACGCTATAATGATTTATTTTTTTCCCCGTTTTTATCGAACTTGGCTTGGGTGGTGTACGGGGATGTCGTGCCCGGATCCTTCTAGAATGAATCACCGTGTGGTAAAAAGAAAACATGTGGCCTGTCATTCTTTCACCACCTTCCGGGCTCAGCCCAAATCCAGAGACCCAGTCCGTCACCCCTCTTTCATCCTAAAAATTCTTTAACGGGACACCACCTTCCCCAGCTTTTAATGTGGACTGAGGCTTATGAAAACTCAAGCTGATTCATTGGGTTTAATTAGTGCTCTGTAATATTTCTCATACTCATGTTATTCCAAGGCAGGTGTAAAGTAATACTGGAATCAACAAGAGGAACAAGCCCTTTCAAATTAGAATAAAGATTTCCTGTAAATTCGCTAGGCATTCTGGGGTGCAAATATCCACAGTAACATATCTTGGGATATATAGCTGTTTATTCAGATTTTTATTTTATGCAGTGAAGTGAACAATGACTCCATGGTTATGCATGTATTCAGCCCCTTCTGCGGCATTCTGGGCAAATCTACAAGGTTTTCATCTCGGAACTTCTTGAAATGTTGTCACATCATGCATTGAATCCATTTAATCATTTCCAAGTTCTGTTGTCATCTGCATGCTGCCTCTGAACGATGAATCGGTATGTGTTTACATACAGGATACGTCACTTTATCGCTTGCCTGCCTAGTATGCAGAAATTTGCAGGGTACCACAATTTTGCTGGGATGCACTTTCAATGGTTCGTTTCTGGGGGGAAATGAAACAGAAACGACGAAAGGTCTTTACCGTGTTTTTTATTATCTGAGAAATGAATTGGCAATTAAATGAGGTGTGAATGTGTGGAATGAGATGTGACACCATCAGACAGAGGAACGTGACCAACAGTGAGCTCTAACTGTACCCCAAAGAGGATTTAAAACACTTAGTACATTACTGAGAACAGATATCATGCAAACGTGGTTGCCTGTTTTGGCCTGTGGAATATCTAAGCAGGTAAAGCAAGTAGTTCTGAGTTGTTTCACATCTAATCTTCTGAGATCACTGAATGAATGGAGGTTAAATGTATGTACTTGTTTCAAGAACATATATATGTGTACACATATGGAAAACAGACACAAAGTGTTTAAAAGCAAGAGTGAAACGGTTTTGACAGCCCAAGGAGACTGAGTAGAAGTTCAGTTGTTGTGTTTTCAAATGTACAGATGACCATGTTTTAGTCTGAAAGGTCTCGTGCATCTGCCCAACCCCATTTCTGTTAATTTGACCATTTCCAGTCATTTAAATCTCCCCTCCACCCTCAAATTTGCATCTTTCCATCATCGCTTATAATCTATTCCCTCAGCGGCCTACAAACACTGAGCCTTGAGAGGAGACAATGTGTCTTTGTCTCTGTCTGTCCATCTGTGTCTCTGTCTGTTTGTCCATCTCTGTCTCTCTGTGTCTCTGTCTGTCCATCTGTGTCTCTGTCTGTTTGTCCATCTGTGTCTCTCTGTGTCTCTGTCTGTCCATCTGTGTCTCTGTCTGTTTGTCCATCTGTGTCTCTGTGCTAGTAGCCATTAAAGACTCATTGAATATAAATAAATTACACTTATTCCACATCAGAGTCTTAAACTCATACAGATACTTTTCATGTTGAGGTTTTGGGGGTTTTAAGAAAGAAATGCAAATCAGTCAAGGTGACTTTGGGGTTTCATGACGGCATCACTATTCACTGTCACAAGAGGCAAAACAATCTGCCATAATATGAGCTGCAATGGCCTAAATTGATTACATTAACACATGTCGCAGCAAGAGCATTAATTAGTCTACAGGAGGCCCTCCTCTCCGCAAAGAATAATTAACATTTTTATCTTACCAGGATTTGGATCTGAAATGACATTTAATAGATGGATTCCTGGATGAGAATTCTTATCACAGTGAGTATTGAAAATCTGTTCAAAAACTGAGGAGCGTGTCCCACAGAAAACGCAGAGCACATTATCTCGACACAAAGTAAATACAGGCCCCAGCGGAGCGATAGCCGTGAAAATCAATCAGTTTGCTGTCGGGAGAATAATCATCAAGCACGCACGCACGCACACAAAGGAAAGAAACATCAGAAACTAAATGAGCAAAGTCACTAGTTAATACCAAAACGTGACCCTATGGCTTAATTCATAGGTATACACTTAATAGAACAGTCATGCTTTGAAATGGTCTATCAGGGAGCCCTGTGGAAACACGGTGAATACTGAAATACAGGTGGAAAATCTAAGAGTAGTCTCTGGAAATAATTTTCCATGGGCGTCCTTTTCCAAAATTATTGGGATGGATAAAAAATCCAATATGGCCACCCTAGCAGAAGGAACACAGCACCAGAAGTCAGTAGGTCTCGGCCAAACGGAGGCCCTTCCCGATACTCGGAGGAGGACAGACATTAAGAGGCACCATCAGGGTAAATGAAAGAAACCCTAACGTTTGCTGATTTATACCTCCAAGGTGAACCTGTAAAATAAATCTCATGAATGGATGTTTTCGTGCCGCTGTCAAGAGTCCAACACGGACAAGAGGGCAGTCAGCAGGTTATGACAGGTTAACTTGGGGGTTTATAATATGTGCACGCAGCTGAAATCGGTCGAAGCCCCGATAACTCTTCCTTTTCATAATCTAATGAGGGAAAATTAATAGCTGATGCACCACTGAGG
>JAAGVU020000001.1:51550947-51575838 GCA_011763525.2 Mormyrus iriodes
CTAAGTTGTCTTAGTGAAGCTGTAAACCAGGGCTTGTTATTGCTATATGTGCAAAAGGTCTTGGTTGGCACACATATCTCTTCACAAAAACTGATGCATGATGTCACAGTGTCAGTCAGTTCATCCAGATTGTCAGGTGCAGCTGCAAAAACACTCCAGTTCGTGCTTTGTCCATCTCTTCACCGTTTTGACTACAGGCTTTTCAGATTTAAATTTCTACCTGTAGTTTGGAATAAGATGAACCAAGCAGTGATCAGAGTGCCCCAAAGCTGCTCGGGGGACGGAGCGATATGCGTCTTTAAGAACGGTGTGACAATGGTCCAGTATGTTATTGTCCCTGGTGGGGCAGTTAATGTGCTGTTTATATTTTGGTATCTCATGATTTAATTTTGCTCTGTTAAAGTCCCCAAGGATTATGCAAAGTGAGTCTGTATGTTTCGGTTCCAAGCTGGTTATCTGGTTGGCCAGGGTCTGCAGAGCGTCGTTCACGCTGGCCTGGGGTGGGACGTAAACTCCAACCAGGGTGAAGGAGGAAAACTCCTGCGGAGAGTAAAATGGCTTGCAGTTTAGGAAAAGTGACTGTAAATTCGGGCTGCAGAGTTTACTGAGCACTGTAACATCGGTGCACCAACCTTCGTTAATGTAGAAGCAGATTCCGCCACCTCTCGTTTTCCCTGCTAGCCCCGTTACGCGATCCGCGCGGTGTAGGTGGAGGCCCGGCAGATGTGATCCGCTGTCGGGGACGTTTCCGCTGAGCCAGGTTTCAGTGAAGCAGAGGGCGGCAGAACATGCAATGTCCTTATTTGTCCCGTTGAGGAGAAGCAGTTCATCTCTTTTGTTGGGCAGGGAGTGGAGATTCGCCAGGTGAATCGATGGTAGCGCTGTTCGAAAACCCTGCCGGCGCGCTTCCCCCGTCTGCGGCTCCTCCATGTCCCACAGAGAGCTGCCGTTCCTCCAACTAGAAGTTCCAAAAAACTCTCTGGGTTTGAGAAATCTGGTGAAAGAGTAACCGGAGTGAACTGCCTGATGTTTAGCCCTTCTTCTCTGGTGACGTGCATTTGAGTTTATGTGTGCAGTTTGTCCTGGGAGCCCTCCGCGTAGCAGTGGGCGGTAAGGGGCGTGGTCACTTGGGTCATCAGGTAGCAAACCACAATGCCCACGCGGCACCATACCCCTACAGCATGCCCCATTTGTTTACCCGGAGTGTGGTAGTTTTTGGCCTGCCATAATCAGGGCCACTACTTCTCCACTCCACTGATGTTCTCTGCCACCATGTAATGTCCTTTAATCCAACCCATTACTTTTTTAAGGTCTGGTGAAAAACATTTCTTCAAAACCTGCAGTGATGTTTTGCCTATACAAGTCATTTTCGGTTAAGAAATTGCGATGCTTTCCAAAGTATATATCTAAAGTATCTTAAAGTATATGGACTCTTCTATTTTATGCTAATTCCTGGATAAGAATATTATTATAGGACATTTAATTATGTTTTAAGTCTGCAAACATCTGGTTTGCCACTATGTGTCAGTCTGAATGGCTTTGATAGTGAAGGTTTCAATTTTAAACTTCTGTTAGAAAATGTGCTGCTGATCTCAGCGCTGAGTGGAAACCACATGTCGTATCTGTGTTCCTAGTCCAAGGTCATTTGCCTCGCTCAGGAATACCTGTTTTACACCTGCATAGTCTGTCATGTACCCTAACACTTAACATCAGTTCTTCAGACAGCCAGGTTGTTCTTGGTGGCTTTTAATGAAGCAGTCTGTCAATAATATAGTATAAATAAAATATGCACATATTAATGCAAAAATATAGTTGAATTAAATATAGTTGATGTTTCTGTTATTATTTTTTAGTGACAGAGGGTTTTTCTCGTTCTGTCTGGTAAGAATCACTCTCCCCAGCCCCACACTCAGATCTCTTTGTTGTACTAACAGGCTAACCCAAGTGCTGATGGTGGAAGCCTGCTGGGGGCCCTGCTGCGGCATGGGGGGGCATGAGGGGAGCAGCAACATCACCAGGCCTGTCCAGACAAAGCTCGAGACCCCCTGCTGGTAGCCAGGAGAATACATTGCCTTTTTCTTTACGTGCGGACCCCCATGACTTACAAACCGCATGTCTTTTTCTAGCCCTTTTGCTGAGTATTAATGAGGTATGCTTCCTTCACGCAGACGGGATGGTAAACAGAGCTCATCCGCTGGGAGGAACCTGCTCTCGCGCTGCCAAGGTTGTTAACAAGTGCCATTACTGCCTCTCGGCGTGAGCCCTCTGAAAGCACGAGAGGATTCATCTGGATTAAAATTCGGAACGGGTGATTCGGCCTGCCGCGTGTTCTGTTTGGTATGGACGCGAGTGGCTGCACGTACCTGAAGAAGGAGCTCCCATTTCAGGAGAACGGGCATGTCCCTGCTGAGGCAATGGTAGGCGGCCACCAGAGTGCCTCCTGCAGGCCGTGCTGTAGATGTTTTGAACAAATAAAACATTGTTTTGTTTTCCTCACCTCACAGGTGGTCTTTCCTGCGGAGGGGCGGGGGGTAGGCCTCAGTGTGGGTTGGGAGTGAGCGAGTGCTGCTTTTTGTGGAGCGCCATGAGAATAGCATGAAATGGAAATGTCCTGGACCATTCCCCCCCACCCCCTTCCCCAGAACGTGACAGTTCTGGGCAGTATAGGCAGGGTGGAGCCCTACACCGTAAGTTACCCCCTCCAGTCTTTTTTCCCTCTGGGAATAAATGTAGGAATCTTTGACATTAGCAGCAGTTTTACATAAACACCTCCCCCCAAATACCTGAGAGTAAGCCTTCCACAAATGTGTGTTTACTACGTATTCAATCTGCTGCATTAAAAGCCATTCAGAACAGAATCTGAGAAAGCCTCAGTGTGTCTGTTATGAAAATTGTGGCTTTTAAGGTCAAATGGAAGGATCGACTCTTATTTCTGAACGTTATGATACTCTCTGCTCATAGGCGGTATCATAAAAGCATAACTGATAGGCTGACCTTTCTCGAATCCTGACTATTCCACAGTCGTGTCTGAGGGACGGGCCCAAAGGCTAACGCTGTAGCTCCCTGCGGTGTGCTCTCCCAGCGCGTGTTTTGTTCATACAGTAAAAGGATACGACATACCACAGGTGGTCCTGGCAGCCCTGTCAGCCAGCTGCTGTCAGCCTTTTTGGTGGCAGGGTGGTCGGAGCAATGGGAGGCGATCTGAGTGTTGTCATGCCACATTTAAGACACAGAGCCTGATTCAAGCAGTCAGGTAATAATAAAAATGACCCCATGTCAAGCAGACATATTCAGATTTGCTGAGAATTAGTACTCTATCATCAGTTAGTACTCTATCATCAGTTAGTACTCTATCGTCAGTTAGTACTCTATCGTCAGTTAGTACTCTATCGTCAGTTAGTACTCTATCATCAGTTAGTACTCTATCGTCAGTTAGTACTCTATCGTCAGTTAGTACTCTATCATCAGTTAGTACTCTATCGTCAGTTAGTACTCTATCGTCAGTTAGTACTCTATCATCAGTTAGTACTCTTTAGCTGGTGTTGCCTGTAAATGCATAGAACCTACACACATATCTAAGCATTAGATGTAACACCAAACCTGCTGTAGTCCTGCAAAGCAAAGTAGATTTGTATGCAATGTATTAATGTGAGAACGAAGAATTATTGTACAAAGGAATCACTTACTGAGGGATATTCAAAAAAGCTTTTAGGGTCGAGGACAATGTCAGACCAAGGCTTTGGCCTACATCACTACCCTGTGCAGACGTGTCACCGATAAGCATGTTTGTTCAAATGACTTTGGGGACGGGATATTGGTCATTTTTCTGTGAAATCATTTTCAGGCTATTTTAATGTCTCGTCCATTATGCCATCTTTAGGGGATGACATGGGGTTCCAGACAAATGCGTTTTCTTATATAATATTTTATGTCTGATTACATTGTTGCCGCATTATCTGTTGGCACTATTCCTTATATGTTCATCTGAAAGAATCACTTATACACAAATGGGTGGATCCACTGCTATTTATACAGCTGGTCCTGTGTTGCATGGAAGCTGCACTGCATCATTATGAATTCTTTATTCAGCAGGGAGTGTGGTTTATAACTGAATTCTTAGCTGTAAACTTGTTATCCAGCGTGTCTTCGGGTAGTATACTCCATCCCTGTGTCCGACTTCATGACATAGTGCTGACGAGGTTTTCAGATGTGGCCTGTTTGAATCCTCTGAATTCTGCATTGAAATGCTCCGTTTGCTGGCTCGGCTTGTTCGCCATGCCGACAATCGGGCCTTTTTTGCAATGGGAAGCTCAAAAACATACCCTGCCAATTCTGATATCTGTTCTTTACTTGTGTGGGTGAAAATTGTATTGGCCTGCTTCGAGACAAAGGGCACCTCCTGCTGATAAGTGCGGAGATGGACAGGAAGCCTAAAATGCCTCCCGCTGTGCTCACAGACGTGACCGGATGCCCTGCAAGCTGGATGAGGCTCTGCAGGTGAGTAGGGTCAGCCCCCTGCCCTGCCTCGGCTTTGTTTGCCACTGGGTGCTTGGATGTAGCCTTTCAGTTTTCTGCTTTATGTTGTCCCTAAATGGTTTGGCCGTTCAGCACTGATTGTGGAGCAGATTATGAAGCAAACTAAAGCGCAATTGCCATTGCTAACTGTCAAGGTTCATCCGTAAGTTGTTGTGCATCTTGTACTTTCCCTTAATCCAACAAACTCTGCAATTTTTTCATCTCTCTAAGTTTAGGACATAACCGCCTCTGGTTTTTTTTCCACTTGGCTCTTCTCACTGGGTGTCGAAGGCCTTAAAGAGCTCATTGCCGATCAGCGGTCTTGGCAGACAAGATGAAGGATGTATCCATCACAACCCATGTTTCTGTCTGACAGCTAGACTCATCCACCAGATATGACCAGGACCAATATCACCCAGGTGCTGCCCATGATTTACTTTGCCCAGCGCAAATCTAAGCTACCAGAATGACATCAGAAGAAACACTGATGATAAATATATTAACATGTTAGTATCACCATGTGATAATTTGTTGTCCTCCACAAAGCCAACGTCTGCTCTAGCCAGGGGTCTAAGGGCATCTGCCCACACTCTTTTCTGTCCATTGCTCTTTGACCGCGAGGCCTCCAACTCCAACCCTCAGGTCCAGACAGAGTCGAAAGCTGTGCCGTCCGAGCCAAACGAGGTCAGAGTGCAACGGCTTTTGCACGAGATGTGAGACATGAGACACCCATGATAGTCAGGCTGTTGCCCACCAGTGTTTATCATAGGCTCCTGGTATTCTGACCCTGACCTCATGGCGGTGATGGGTGAGTAGGGGTTCTGATCTGGACCACCATCTTTCTGTTTTAGTGCTTCTTGGATTTGTTTTTTACATGTTTATTTCTTTGGCAACTTTTAAAGTTGTCAAGTTACTTAATCCAGCACTGCGGCGCATCGAGGTCAGTGGGTGTTTGTTTTCTTTGCTGTCGTTGCTAAATTGCAATGTGTGCATCATAATTTCATTCTGCCGGTTGTAATTTGTGCCGCTCTGTGCCTGCCTGCTGTTTTTCTCCCCTGCCTCCCTTGTTTACTCAGCGAGTCGTGCTGAAGTTTGCCGTGTCGGTGAGAGCTGCCAGTATCTACAGCCGTGTTGGCTCCGACCGGAACCGGACCGGACCACTTTTTCCGTTTTCTCAGCCTTGACTGACACTAGGGCTGTCCGGATACCTGCAATGTCAGCACACCTGTTTAAACTCCTTCAGTTAATCTGCCAGACCCATGAGCAGAGAGGCTTTCATCTCTATACTATAATTTGTAAAAAAGTATTATGCGGCCATGTAGTGGTGAAATTAGGAACTACAACGGTGGGTGGGATTATCATGTGCTGTCAGTCATTGTCCGGTTTAACCCACTCAGCTTTGTTCACTTGAGAGATACTGATTTGGTTAAACCAGACATGACTGGCAGCACACACTAGTCCTGTTGATCAGTACCAAGTTTCTGTCCTTCCTGAACAATTGAGGAACGTCAAAGACATTCAAATGAACTGGCTTTAGATATTTAATTACTGGGGATATACCACATTTGGAGACTGAAATATTTCTGTGCATTTCCATAGACAATGCTGATGCCTTACTTGGAAATCGCTGTTCCATGCTCTGTTTTGTACAGGACGTATAATGTGCACTACAGAGTCAGCTGTTTATGGCCCAGGTTATGGGGGTGTTGAATTCCTTGTGACAGATCCAGTGGGAGGCAAAGCAGACCCCCAGTTGTGCTCTGTGTTGCTGGATTTCAGTATTCCTCACATGCCGGCCCTTCGCTTTGATTGGAGTGCAACTTCACGAGATACACTGCACTTACAATCAGAAACATTCAAAAGAGACTCGCCTGCACATTCCCATTGCCCGCTCTTATCTCATTGAATGAGTTCTCATTATATATTTATGTCTTTCTCTACTCAGGGATTTAATCACCCCCAAAGGTGGTGGACCGCTCGCTTTCTGGTTGCTGGAGGGCCTCTGTAAAAAATGCCACCATTTTTTATAGACCTATGAAGTTGACATCCCCCCCCCCCCCCCCACACACACACACACACACACACACACACACACACACACCAATTCTCTTTAAATTCTTTGTGAGGAGAAATCGGCATAATGGAAATGCTTGCTGCATAACATCTATGGAGTCAGGTTTTCCCATAGAGTGTGCCAGGAGAGTACCAGGCTCCCAAACGACGGGCCGCTTGCTGGCTGCCTTCTCCGCTCAGTGGGGACTGTCAGCATAGCGGCTCATGAATAATGGTGCCTTGCGATTCTCGATATGCTTATTGTGACATCCCTCTGCATTTACCACCATTTACCTTTAAATGCATCAGTAGCCAGTGGCAGTGTGGCAATCTGTCGCATTATGTCTCACGTGGCGATGCCCATGGACTGCATTTGTACAGATGTTGGTCTGCAGCTGTGTGCTGCTTCTTGCTGACAATTGCATCAATTTCTCCCGCTGTCCCATTGTGCCTCCCTGCCATTGAAACGCAATCCACATCCTTCTATTCCAACATAATTCCAGCTTTGTCCGTGTGTTAAATCTAGTTTTCGGCACGAGTGCCCTAAGATACTATTTTATGCATGCCACAGCGTTCTGGGGCCAGCATCTGTCTGTCAGGCGATGTGAGCAGCCAATTAAAGACTCAGCAATGCATTCTGGGATTGAGTACTGCAGGGTGGCTGGTGTGAGGGCACAGGGGGAAACAGCATGCTCTGTCATCGTGTTAGCCAGGCGAGCCTCCTGTTTCCGTTATGTGGGAACATCAGGTGGCCAGTAGTTAGCATGAGTTCATATCGCACTGACATGTATTTACTGGTAGATTAACTGTTTGTATACCCTGAAAAAACATAAAATTAACCCACTTGACTTAACACCATACATAAAGTCACACTCTCTGCATTTTTATTTCTCTGGAAAATCTCCCTACATTCTCGTAATGAGAATCTCGTTTTATTTGACCTCCCTTCTCAATGAGTGGCCTAGTTTTCAGGACAACTGGAGAACGGCGTGCGGTGTGTCTTTGGCCTGGGCTCCAACATACTGCTCCTCCTCTGCGTCTCCTCGCCTTGCACCACTTCTCCAGTTCCTGCTGCTCAACCCCCCGTGTTGTGCTATCAGGTGTGGTGGACATGAAAGGTTACTCGAGGGTAGGCTGTGGTCAGCTGGCATCGAGAGAGAGAGTACACATCTGACTGACTTTGATAAAACACACAATGCGCAAGATTGAATAAAAAATTGGGTCTGACATCAAAGATACAAGGTATGTTTGTGGCCATCATCGCCCGTGGCAAGGTCCTTTGTAACATCCGTGTTTACGCCTTCAACCATTTCTCAGAGAGTCAGAGCTCTTATGTACTTTGCTTCCCATCACACAGCTGCCTGGTTAGATATTTTGGTAATAACATTCGAAGGGGGTCTTGTGCTTTTGAAAAAATGACTATGCTAGTCTGGCCACCATCATTATTAAGTTTCACTCCAGACCTTCTGCCCTAATTATATGGCCTCGGTCCCTAAAACTCTTCTGTCCCTGAACCCGGCTCTTTTGAGTTTATCTCCTGTCTTGAACGCTCCTTGGCGTGTTTATCTGCTCTGGATGTCGGGGCCATGTGCTGCCGGCTCTTCGTCTAACAGACTCACTCACGAAGCCGGCCCTCGCCCACATGGCCGTCGGTATCAGCACTGAGCCCCCGAGCGCCGTCTCCAATCCGGCCCCCTCTTCATGGTGATCCATCACCATCGTTTTCCCTGTAGGCTCCTTTGGCTTTGGCTGCCGACTCCGTTGCCTTGTTCCCCTGTAGGAAATTGCTTTCCCCCTCCTCAAACTTAATACAATGGGTTTTTCATAACTTTGATTTATTTTCTCCATTTGAAATACATAAATAAAATCTGGCTAAATATTTATATAGTATCCTTATGTAACTCGCAGCTGAAATCGATTGTGTGCTCATGCAAGAAAATATGGAATGGGTTAGATTCTCCTCTTTGTCAAATGGAAAACATTAAACTTTCATAAAAGCAAGAATTTATCATAAAATATCATGGTATGTCCTTGAATACGATTCATTCATGTGCAGTTCCACTTTTTTCTACTGGTTTTAAAAAGCATCTGAATTATAGCCGGGAAGCTAAAACGTAATTATGACCACATCGAGGATGCGGTGCTCAAAGGTCTTTGGGGCTCTCTTATGAGGTTCTGAAAGCTTCCTCAGAGTCCCCACTGTAGGTAGGAATGGTAGGATTATATAAGGGGAATGTAGTCTGAATGCATCGATAATGATCCCTGAATGGACTTTAATTAGCATCGCGATTAGTGTGTACAGTACAGAGTCCTTAAAATTATTTGTGAACAGACATGGGCAGTATTTCAATTAAATGTATATCAATTATGTATTTAATTACTTTTGGGTATTTTGTAAATTGTATTTTGCTGGAAGAAAAAAAAATTGTAATTAGTCACAAAAAACTTTTTTAAAGATTGTATTTTATGTATTTATAATATTTAAAATACTTAATAAAATACATCATTTCTTTTTCTGTTGTTTTAAGAACCTTCATGACCTGGCTCACAGACTTTTTAATATCCTGTCACCGTCTTTAGCTAGATGCAAGTAAATCACGTGACCCTGGACCAGGCAATCCTATAGGCGATATAGGCGGCTGCCTGGGGCTCCAGCTTCTATGGGGGTGCTGACTTGCCTGACAATTTCACTTTGCCTCGGACAGGGGGCGCCAGGGGTGATGCTCGCCTAGGGGGCCACATTGACAAGGACCGGTACTGACATGACCCGTCCTGTTAGGCCCGAAACGGGGGTTTGCTTGACGTGAATTTCATTTTAACATGACCAGTAATCCAAGGAAAGACACTGTTTTGGCGCTTGGTGCAGATCGCCATGGTGAAGTATGTACTGAAATATATGCTCAGATATTGCTCACTGAATGGCAGCAGAAAATGGTCAGAAAAATAGAGCGATTAGCAAACAGCAGTGTTGTGCTCTAGAACTTGGCAATTAGCTTGTTAGTTATTAGTTCTAGGTCATTTCAACAGGCATGCTCAGTCAGTGACATTTTGTGTCATATATGGAAGCCTTCATTAGTACAATTACATTCTATCAGCTAAACATAGGTGTTTGTACAGCCACTGAGCCTGTGTAAGAGGGAGAGCCGACAGGGGAACAGAGCGCTCACATGTGTGGCACCCTGCTGTAAGACAGTGGGAAATTCACGCGTTATGATCAGAAAGCGTCGGTGCGCCCCCTAGCACACACACTGCCCCCCCTGTCAGCCACCGCCGCCAGTTCTGTGGGTAACACTGGGTATAAATTAAGGGTGTAACAATTCTGCGACTGAGACGGAAACCATGATACACACGTTTGCGATCTCATATTGCGGTTTCTTCTTCCAAAACCGCGGTACCCCCCCCCCCCCAACCCAATTCTGCTGCTGTAGGTGCTGCCAGTTGAGCTGTCATTACGTTATTAATGTTACAAAAGTTATTTTTCATTTTACAATTAACACTGTAACACATGTAAATCACAAAATTATTATTCTATTTACCGGCACACGGTATATTTTGAAAATACTACACATTACTATAGCTGAAACAGTACACGTTGTCGTTACTATTTTACATGTATTTTTGTATTTTCTAATTACAAATGACTTTGAATGTATGTATTTCAGCTGCAGTTCTTTAAAATTCAGTGACGATCAATCAGACTCTGTGGTGAATGTCTCTAAAACTTGAATGGCGTAGGGATGGTCTGTGTCCTTGCAATGGGCACCGGAACCTTCCAAGCTTTGCTTCTGAGCCACATGCAGAGCCCTCACAGCCGGCCAGTAGGGGCGCATGTTCTCCAAACGATAGCAAAAGGACACCAGTAGCACCTGTCTGACAGAGGGCTCCATTTGCAAAAATCTCTCTGAAGCCCAAAGCTGCGGGGGGCGGGGTGTCTCAAGGGCACAGCAAAGTCGCGTGGGGTGGAACTGTAGGGGCCGCACCGTTCTGCAAACTTTTGATTGCATCTCTGCAGCTACACCTCTGTTGCCACTGTGGGAAACTACAAGAGGCGTCGCATTAAAATGCAAATTAATTTTCAATTTGGCAGGAAAGGCGGCAACTGCTGACGATAACCAGAGATCACGTGTGTTTATTCACCTGGGCGCCCGCAGCACCCGCAGCGCCCGCAGCATCCGCAGCATCCGCAGCACCCAGGTTGGGCTTAAATTGCTACAAGGCAGGTATCGTCGAACGGGAGTCTCCACGGGGCATCTGGGTGGCGGCTCTGCTGTTTCCCTGGTTACCGGTGGGAAACGGTGGTAAGGGGAATGTAGCCTGAAATCAAGGCATCGATAAGGATCCCTGAATGGACTTTAATCAGCATTGTGATTACTGTGTACAGTACAGAGTCCTTAAAATAATTTGTGAACAGACATGGATAGTATTTCAAATCCATCCATCCATTTTCTGTAACCACTTATCCCATTTGGGGTCGCGGGGGTCCGGAGCATATAGGTGCAATGCTGGATGGGGCGCCAACCCATCGCAGGGGACACTCACGTACCATTCACACCTATGGGCAATTTGTCAACTCCAATCAGCCTCAGCATGTTTTTGGACTGTGGGGGGAAACCGGAGTACCTGGAGGAACTCCCACGACGACACGGGGAGAACATGCAAACTCCACACACGGAACCCTGGTCCCAGAGGTGTGAGGTGACAGTGCTGACCACCGTACCACCGTGCCGCCCCGTATTTCTGCTATGTATCTGAGAATTACAGATTGTCTTATGTATTTATAATATTTAATATTTTGTTACCGCTGTGAAGCGCTGACTCTGGGTCACATGGACATGGCGGTACCGTGTTGCTATGCTTCTCATTTGGAGGACGCTGCTGCGATTGATTTGAGCGTGTGACCAGCGCTGAAACAGGTGCGATTTCCATTTTGATTGGGTGGAAGGCACCCAATTGTCTTCTCTCCAGCTGTGATTACAGATGACTGCATTTCTCTTTTTCTCCTGGTACCGTGTGTGTGTGTGTGTGTGTGTGTGTGTGTGCGTGTGTGTGTATGAGTGTGGGTGAGCGAGTACGAAATTCTCAAATAGGGTGTAGTCCTTGTCTTGTATATCAGTGGCTAACTGAGCCATGGGACTCTACAGATATTTTAGACAATTTTTTATTATCCTAAATATTATCATACCAAGTGAACCTTACAGTCCAAACTCTGTATATAGGTTAAACTTCAATGGAGGAAATGCTACAACTCACAGAAAAGGCATCCAATGTGAGCTGCTGTTTTCATATCCTGATCCTCCGAACGTATCCTCAGGAGGTGTTAATATGTTCGGCACGCAGCATAAGGCATACTCAAAGCCCCCCCAAAAGCCCCAGCCCCACTTATGGTCTCTGCATGGTGCTGCTTTCTCACAGCGGTCAACTTGACCCTCTCAGTGGATTGTGGTTATTCTCACCTCCACTGGGGGGCGGCATGGCTCGTTGCCGTGGTCTTATATCATTAAGCGGTAGTTTGCACTGTCTGTTTGCATCAGCCATTGTTGTTTTTGTTGTTTTTTATCAGCTTGAGTTTGTTTTGACAATGTGTTGAGGCGTCTACGTTGGGCGTATTCAGGAGTGCCACAGCGAAGGCTGATCAGGGCTGGTGTGTTTTTGTTATGCAGCATTTGGTGCAGGTGCAGGCTGAGTCACGGCTCCTGAGACACATAGCAGGATCCTGCAGTCATGGGGAAGGTGGACAATAATGGACAGGTGCGGAAAACCACCCTCTCCCCAGTGTGTCGAAGTTCTTGGGAATCAATCCCCAGCGAGCCAGACCAATGCTAGCCTCATCCTCCTGCCAGTGTTGATCGTATCCATGTTATCATACTTCTCCTCTGGTCCCGACCTGCCCATCACCATCGCTGTTCAGTCCTCTGCTCCATCTTTGGCAGCGACTCGTCCCACCCCCACAAACGCCTTCCATGACTTCATTAATGTGCTGTTCTGACCCAGTGGCTGCAGGTAAATGTCATTTTAATGAAATGGACCCACCGTGATGCTCTGGGATGCCTTGATTAGTCATTGCAAGGTGGACGGGTGACACACATCCCTCCCCAGCTCAGCCCCCCTCTCTGATGGGGGACCCTGTCGGCGCTCTCCGGCCTGCAGGCCAGCTGTGTGGGTGATTTCACACGACCGGCACAGGGGCCCAGAAGGCTCTGCCAGCCAGACCTGCGAGACGCCAGCCTACTGCTGGATGTGCAAGTAACCTGACCGGTGTGACTCTGCCTACTTTCGCTAACGTATGCGCTAATGTGAGATCCAGGGTGTAAACGAACATGGCAGCCCCCAGACCCGCTTTGTGAGTGACTTTCTGTCCTGTGGCCTGTATAGCATACCGCAAGATACCATAGGTGGCAAAAAGAGCCAAAGCAGCTTTATTCCAGCATTAATCAAAGACGAGTCGTGCATCATGGTCACCGTCCTGAATCGGAGCGTTTACTAAGCATATGTCCCGGCTGTTTAAGTATCACTGAAGCGCGCCGTGGCAGAAGTTAATTAATATCCTGCACATTAAGGTGAGGTCGGGGGCAGGGCACACGCCGTCTGTTCACCTTGGGCATATGGTGAGCTGAGCAAGGCCTGCGTCCAGAGCGGGGGCCCACAGACAGGAAGCACGCCTCAGCAGGGGGCAGGTCGCTCCCAGTGTCCCCAGCCATGGGGGGAGGCCAGCATGTCGAGATGCAGTAATTATTAACAGCGGAGCGGCTCCTTTTCAATTACCGTCAAAGCTGGCCAGAGTTAACGAGCTACACTCTGCTTTTTTTTGTTAATTATTTAAACTGAGCCTTTAAAACATCATGTTAATGAACCGAAATATGCAGTTAACTGCTGTTGATTCCAGATCAGAGAGACGGCTCGCAGACAGCAGAAGAGTTACTCCTTATCGCGGCGGTTCGCTGTACTGGGGCATGTTTGACAGGGAGCTACATGGCAGTGGCTTTGACGTCATCACAGCTACGGGGTTCGGCTGTGACAAGGTGTCGCGAGGGCGGAGTCTGGATCTGGTGTCTCTGGGCACCACACTGTCACAAGCTGTGTGACAACAGGCCAGGATGAAGGTCGAGGGACTGCAGGTGCAAACAGCTGCATGAGGGCAGAAAATAGAGACGACTTTAAGATAATTATGTATTCATCGATTTACTTGTTAGAGCTGAGAGGGCCAGGTTTCAGTCTGTGGGAGGATCCTGTGTGGAAAGGCTGCTACGTCCTGTGCGTGACTGATGCCGAGAGGTGCTAGAGACCACCCACAGATGACCTTGTGGAATGGGGTCAGACAAAAGATCACTTTAGATCCCACACGGTCCCATACAGTCGCCATGGTATCAGTGTCTATGATGGAGAAAAAACATAGACCAGGGCTTTGAGGATTAGCAGGCTCAGAATAAAAAAAAAAAACTTGTAGCGTGGTGGTTGCTCACTTCAGTGCCGGCCAGACGACCTCGTGCAGCCCCAGGGCATCACCACCCAGAGGAAAAGTCAAGGAAAGCCCCCGATGAACAGAGTTATGCAAAGAGAGGATCCCGCGTTCACTGCTCTGCAGTCACCGGCCGCCTGTCTTGCAGGGAACAGCCACATGGAGACTCCTGTGTGTAATGAGGTCGTCATTTCTAGGTCATAGCATCTGCTGTATTCAGCCTTGAAAAAAAGGTGTTTCTGAACAATCTTTATAAATAGCTTTGTGTCAGTTACTTGCAGCTTGATAGGATTATAAAAGTGAGCGCAGGAACAGAGGCTTGTTCTTGGTAATTGCTTTCCGTAATTCTCATACAGTTTAGTCACTTTTGTTGGCTACGATCACTGCCTCAGCGTGATTGTCTGCGGCTTCCTCCAGCTGAATGCTAATTCAACGTGTCACATACTGCCAAGTGTTTCTAAAGTTTATTGTGGAAACATTGGATTACAGCCCTTTGATAGCAACACAACACTGTGTAAAAACAGTATTTTAGACCTGCATGCTGCTACAGCTGTAGAAAACAGGACTGCATTTGACAAATATGTTAGCGTGCCTTTTTGTTGACATACTAACACGTTCTTCCTTCCATGCTTCTCTAAGTTCTGTCTTTCAGGAGAGCTTGAGCAAGTGTGAGAAGGTCCCATCTTCTGCAGGGGTCCTGCGCTTTAATTCTGACATGTGTGATAGCTGCCCAGGGCAACGCCAGGGCGGTGAGAGAACACAAACGTGTATTGGCGTGAGATGGGTTGGGTTCAGCTGGAAGTCTGTGCGATGTCCTGAGTCTGGGTATTACGTACACGTTCCTAACTCGTGCTAAAATGTTCCAGTTTCGAATCATCTATCAGCAACCTTTCTTTCAGGATATGCTGTAATCCTACTGGCCAAAGAGGATTGCAAGGGTTCGTCTCTGATAGAAACAATCTGAAGCTAAAAGCACGAGTAGTCAGCAGTGTTTGGATCACAGCAGCGTGCCGTGGGCTTTGCGTGAGGCTGAACACAGGATGGCATCTGTCGTGCTTTTAAATAGACCTTTGCGGAAGCCAGGAATGTAATGGAAAACTGCAATCGTGGGCCAGCTGGGTGGCAGACGGGGCCACACCATCAGCACTGAAAGGATTATGAGCCAGCTTTCGTACTCCGTGCACGTTTTCAGTCGACCTGAAGGGGGCAGGCTGTGCTGTGTGTGGCCTGATGAGGTTGGGTGGAGGAAGCTATACGTTTTCTCTGCTGCCCCTCCTAGCTCATGGCAGGAAATCAGCTACCTCTGACAGCTTCAACCTAGAGTCGAGGCTTAGACTGATATGGTTTTTAGCTTCTGTGATGATGTCCCTTGGTCACCTGCTGGAGTACCTTCACAGATGCTCCTGATGGATGGAGTGGGAAATGTTCAGGAGCGGATGTGCCTCTGTTTTGTGGGTGTGAAGGTCCTGAAGCTGGCTGAGGCCTGTCTGTAGGCTCTTTAAGATGTCTGACTGCCCTGCATGCTTATTGCAGTCATGTGACAACATCGTTCGTATGTTTAATCAGGACCCTTACCCCCATGCCCTTCCATCTTCTCACTGGGCTTCTTATACTTCCTGGGTCACTGTCTTCGCAGCAAATCTCACCCTCATGGACTGACTAATCTATTCCCCCAGGATAGTGTCTGGGGCTTATCTGCGTCACCAACTTGACAATCATCTCCGTTTTCCACTTCCTGGTCACTACAGTGACTTCCTCTCCACGCCAGCCTCGTCTCTGCGCCTCCTGGTGAGGCTCCTCTCCTCCGGCTGATCCTTTGCTTCACTTTCTTACCATTTTATTTCTTTATTTATCCTGCACTTGGTGCCTGGCCGCAGAGACACTCACACGCCATCAGGTCTCCATCATCAATCACCGCTTCTCCCCCCTGCCATGCGGCTGCACTTCAATCCCAGCACTTTCAGGATGGGCTGCGGCGCCCCCCCCCCCCCCCACTGCAGCTGCCCTACAAAACCCATCAAGGCAGAAGTGAATTTTTCCTTTTCCTTTATTTTCCTCCTCTTCACTCTTCATCTTCGCCCTGCTAGCGAGCTTCAGAGTGCCACACGTCACAGGCGAAGTTTAGAAACCCTCCAGAGTAATACTGGTCAGCCTTTTACTTTGCTGGAGCTGAGCTGCGTGAGGAGGGTGGCCTGAATCTCAAGCTACTACACAGCAAAACTCATGGCAACAATGAGCTTCTGTGTGACTTGTGTGCTGCAGAATAGCATGATCGCCACCAGGTGGCCAAAAAGTAGTACTTTTTTGACATTAAATGTTATTTCACGTTTGCTATGGAAACACCATATTAATAACATGCACAAGCTGTCACAGTGATGTAAAAAAAACAGGTTGCAGCGCAATTTGCAATCCCTTAAAAGCATCAACAGATGACGCCGCATCGGTGGAGGTTCTGTTCATCCTTGCAGGAAAGACTCATTCCTTACTTAACGAGGCACATGACAAATGGGCCCATTGCGAGTGTTCGTAATGAGGACATGGTCGAGTTTCGGCTCCGCGCCGAAGCAGTACCCGCTGGCTCCCCATGCCTGGCTAGTCGTGTCCTCACGCGTAAATACAGACACGCTGTCCCCCTGCCCAGAGATCCCCTTGGGACCTGAGAACGGGACGGCATGCAGCTCTGACAGTCTGCACCGGTGTTCGGAAGGTCACTGGTTCAAATTCCTTTGCCGGCAGAGTAATCATATCACTGCTGTGCCCTTGAGCAAGGCCCTTATCCCCGAAAACTGCTCCAGGGGCACTATAAAAATGGCTGATCCTGAACTCTGACCCAAGCCTTGCTCAGTATATATAGGAGGGCATTATGGGATATATAAACACCAAAGAATTCACAGGTATAAATATATGAAATAAAGTAGGAAGAACTGAGCCTGACCTCCCCTGCTCTCTCCCCCTTTGTCCATCTCTCTCTCCGGCAGTGACTCCACAGGGTGGCGCTTTCTCTGCGGCCCCAGTTTCTCACAGTCTGCTGCTCCATTCCTGAGCTGTACAATAGTGGTTTTCTTGCCCTTTCTTCAGCACTCGAGATCTCCCACTCGGTCGCTGCAGATGGCCTGTCCTGTTTCTGCCTTGTGCATCTGCCTCCCCCCATCATCGGAAGTTTATGGTGGTTAATTAGGCTGTTTTGTCTTCCCAACATCAGCCTTGGTTTAGCAAGGTCACTGAGAGGACAGCACACTCTCCGGAAAGTGATTAAGGGTCCCGTGGAGTGGTGTGTAGCCGAACTGCTTCTGTGACCCCCTCTGCTTTGAGCCGTGTCCTAATCGCCATACGCTGGAGCCTGGCTGGGTCTACACAGCCCTTTACGTGCACACAGAGAGTAGCTTTGGACTGCTGCTGTGGTGCCATGCCATAAAAACAGGTCTGAGTTACTCTGTGAGTCGTTTTCTTGACAGTTAGAGACTAGCCGTGACAGTATGGCAGGGGTTTTAAGCGTAGGGTGACCACTGCTTTTTAAGGCTGTGGTAATCACAGAGGTGGACTGTACACTATGAAATAGACCTTATTAGTGTGGGCCCCGCGCTTTCTGGCAGCGATTGTGTCTATGTTGCTGTGTGGTGAATAGCCATCTTTCCCACAGATATCAGGGCCCCCCCGCGATGTAGATTTAGCTGCGTGACCTTGGCACACGGACATGGAAATGTGTGTAAACCATCCTCACCCTCCCTAGGGTGCTGACTTTGTTGAAATGGGACTAGGAAAAAACAAAGCACCAAGGCAATAGGCCTCAGAACGCATGAGTGCAAATGCAGGGGTGCGATAAATCTGGTTTTAATAAAAGGCAGCTGTGGGTGTCAGAGAGCAGATGCTTTGTACACACGCCCCCCTCCCCCCCATAATCAGGGGGGCTCCATTTCACAGGTAGTCTGATTACCACATACCAAGGCCCACACCTGCTCATTAAGCATGCAACTCCTGCTCTTAATCGTGTGTGTAAATCTTCCCGGGTGGGGAGTTCTGGCATAACTCTGCAGGCTCTCTCTTAAGGTGGGGGTGGGAGTAGGGGTGGGGGCTGTGTCCATCGGGCTGCTGTGGACCGAATCCCATGTCCTCCTGTCTAATGACCCGCTCTAACAAATCCTTCACCCTCCTGTCAGGTGAGAGTGGCTGGGAGGAGACTCCTGAAGAGAAGGGCGCATCTGGGCCAGCGGGATTATGGGTACAAACCTGGAGCAGAGGAAAAGGAGTTCCTCGTCTTGCACGAGTCCCCCTTAGCTCCCATCTCGATGAGCTTCTGCGGCCTGCAAATCAAAGAAAAATGGCGTTTTTATCTGCTTCCCAGATGATGATTAAACGCAGTCATTGGGCAGAGAATGGCTGTCCTGTGCAGTCAGCACCCTGTGATTGTCATGTAGTTCCTGCATAATGTAGGAGAGCTTTTAGAGCCACCGTTTACACTCAATCGATAAATATTACATTACTAACCCCTCTGGATGATATAGTTGTGTTTGGCTCTTGTAAGTCTGACATACAGTGGTGGGTTAAGGTGTCCATTGATGTGACTAACACCCACTGCCTCCGACAGGTCCGGTCCCTCGACTAGTGGGCCTCCGCTGATTTGCCCTGAGGGCAGTTAATTTCATGGCAACAAATGTTATTAACTATAGCAGAACGAAACTTATTGTTCACACACACAGGGAATTCGTCTCCAGCTGGCAGTGGCTCACAGGCATACAGTAGAAACATACACAGTTAAGACAAGACAGTGGTCACGTACAGTCTAGAGGATATATACTGCATGCTTGTGTGGTTGACGTACAATACAGTAAGTACTGAGAGTTATTTGCATACACGTAATAACTCCACGCCCTCAGACACACTGCAGTACCCCTGGGGCACCCAGGTGTTGGCTGCACATATTTATTCATTTGCCCAGCCTTCAATAATCATGCCTTCTAAATCTCAGCACGCCCTCGTTTACATTAAGTTAGCCCATTGTTTTTAATTATTTCTTCACCTTCTATTTGGTGATCGTCATTAGGCTCCCTTTGTCACGCGCCTCAGGCCTGAGCAAACCTCTCTTCGTATCGTCATCGCCCAGCCGATGATGAATCGCTGTGTCTGAAGTGAGTTTCTGCTCCATTTCATGGCCTGGAAACCTGATTGCGATGTTTTATTCACAGTGAGAGTGGCGGCCTCGCGCCCCACGCCCTGCGGATTATGTCCGTCTGCGCTGCTGAGGATATGCCCTCTGTCTCTGATATGCATCCCGTTTGAGACGTGCATTTTCTCTTCCTCTCTCTCGCCGCCGCCCTTTAATTTTGCAGAAGTCTATCTGCCGGTTTTCTGACGTCATTCGAGGGCCCCAATCTGAAATTCAGTACTCAATATGAGTTTGACTGCCTGGTTTTCTGCTTCAAACATGTAGTTTAAAAAATGAATGTGGATTAATAGATTGTATGATTCAGATCAGGGTTTCAGTTCTGAAGTGTTGCCTAGTGGAAGGGGTGAAGGATGCCTTCTGGCAGGCTGGTGACTTAGGAATGTGTTTCTTGAGTCCTGAGCTCTTCTCTGGGATTGTTAACCTTACTTCTCACTTTTCCCCATTTTGAAAATGTCTGCCCAGTAGGTGGCTCATCCAGCCAACAGAGGCGGGCTTGTTGTTTCTGGGGCCCCACTCAAAAAGTCACTTTGGGGCCCCAAGCCCACCCTTCCACCATAGTGTAGTGACTGTTTGTGGCCAGCAAGGGGCCTCCAAACCTCAGGGGCCCAACAGAAATGGATGGTTTGAGTGTTGGTACTAGACAACACCCCACCCCCAACCCGTCCTCCATCCATCTGGTATAATCTGATGGTCTGATGTCATGCAATGAGGGCTGAGTGGCCGATTTCAGCCAGGGTCCCTCCCCTCCCCTCCCTCACATGCTCAGTGCTCGATTTGGTGTGTTAGTGGGGACACAGACTGCCTGCTTTCCTTGAGGCATCTATGTTCAACACGCGGTACCTTTTATGCGAAGTATTGAAGCGGAATCTGTGAGCAGTCGGTTTTTTCAGCAGGGTCTGCGAGAAACGCTTCTTGGATTATCGTCCACAGATGCTCTGAGAGCCACACGTTCCACGATTTGACATGGGAATTAAGAGTGCCGGGGAATGGGAGACAAGCGGACAAACTGTCGCTGGTTTACAAATCGATATTGGCTCTTCTCCATAAATTTTTTAATTTGAATTTTTAATCAAATCCTTAATGGCACCCAGGGCCCCCACACAGGATCTGTATTTACACCCCCAGCTCATCCAATCATAGGTGGAGATTCATTATCATGGGATGCGATTGGAGGAGTCACCTCTCCGAGGCCTGCCCCCTCCTGTGATGATCACATGATAAAAATCATAATGTGTATGAAAGCAAAAGACACATAGCAGAGATGTCAGAGTCTGAGGCAGGTAGTGTGATTACCACATACCACGTATCTGTGAGTTAAGCCTCTGTTAAAGCACAGAACACACATGTGAGATGTGAAAAAAGCTCAGAAGGCCCAGATAGGATGGGGTTTTGGAGGAAATGAGGGATGCTGTGTGACTTTGGCCTTTTGGATGGTAGGAGCTCACGATGGAAACCAGGAGACGTCAGGATCGTTTCGGCTTTGGCTGGGTGTCTGTTCTGCTGGTAGAGCAGCGCCTCCTGCCTTTGGCCTGCCAGGTGAACCGGGCTTGTGTTAAAAGGGGATGGTTAAGAGAGCAGCACGTTTCAGCTTTGAAACATGAGTGGTGGTTTGTTGTTCTTCCAATAGTAGCATAAACCATTGTTGTTTTTTATCGATGATTTAAGAGATAGATAGATAGACAGATAGATAGATAGATAGATAGATAGATAGATAGATAGATAGATAGATAGTGAAGTGAAGTTTAAATGCATCAGTTTTTCCATATCACAAAGCACATCCCACATTCTGTCTGCACAGCAAATGCGTGTTTTTTTTCCAGCTGAGTGTGCCAGATGTGCGCCATGGTTTCACAAACCCCCCCTTGTGAGACAGGCAGAGCATCCTGGGGGCAGATCCCGCCCTCCTCTGATGCCTCCATGGGGAGCAGCTCTCACTCAGCGCCGCAGGATGGCCCAGTCCCCAGTGGATGCTGGCGCTCTGTGATTGGCCAGGCTGGCTCGCTACTTCTCAGCCCGTTGTGCCAATATGCCTGTTTCTGCCCCCCCCACCACCACTTCAGTGGGACGAGGAATAAAGCCAGTAAGCAGTGACATGCTGTTACTCTGTTTCAGTCTCCAGTAAACCCCCTCTGATCGATCCTGAATGAGCTGTGAGAGAGGCAGTTCTCTTCAGGTGCCTCATAGAAGGACCTCTGCCCACTGCTTATCAGTGGAATTTATCTGGACCACCTCCACACATTGACCAAGTGAGGCTTTATCTTCTCTGACGGCCCATGCTGGGCTTCAAGTCCCGCCAAGTTTTTAATTGGGACCCAATTCTCTTCACAAGTGCCTGCGGAGAGGACCTGTACCAAGGGCTGGGCTCAGGTCACTGGGAGAGGACGGTCACATGTATGGAGGCAGATGGCCCGTCACTGTGCCCTTTAGTTTTTGTGACTCCCCCCTTGCCATTGAGAATGGACAGAATGAGCAGCATGCCTGCCCTGCACAGCAGTGGTAGACCTTTTTTGTACACTCGGACTTTGGCATTACATTATTATTATTATTATTATTATTATTATTATTATTAGAGTTATTTTTTGAAAGTTCTGCAGTCTTTTTTTACTGGCAGGTTTAAAACTCCTCTTTCCAACAGAAGACGTTAAATATCTTGCCATAGATTATGCCTGTAATGTCATTTTTGTGTAGCTACATTTTTACGTGCAATAATATTTTTTTCAGTCTGGCTGGTGTGTGTGATGTCAGCTGATATGAACCCGGAGCAGAATTAGCATAAAATTCTGAATTCATGCTCTTCAATTTGGGTCACCTGGGCTACACTATGAAATCCCTGAGTGAAGGCTGGTAGAACAGCCACAGTCTCTGCAAACCATATAAGCCACGCCTTGTTTTCAAGTTCAGAGAGTGTCTGAGCGATACTGTCAGGGGTGGGTCTTTCCTGGCCTTTTGGCAGGTGAGCTCGAACTAAAATTATTAGCCAAATGTTTACCCCCCCCACTGCAGGGTTTTGATTTTTATGAGAGCTGCTCCCCCACCCCAGGATCCAGTGCTCCCTTAGGCAGCTTAGCACCCATTTTATTGAGGACAGGTAGGGTGACTCCCGCAGTCAGCTGTTTACTGTAAGGGCATACGAAGTGTTCACAGCTTTGCCGGGGCCACACTCATAAAAACAGTTAAAGCCACTCTCATGTGACGATTCTGTGCTGCCATAAACTGACAGACACATCTCCACATGGCGTTAAGCTGACCAACACAACTCCACGCTGCTTTAAACCGACCAACACAACGCCACGCTGCTTTAAACCGACCAACACAACGCCACGCTGCTTTAAACCGACCAACACAATTTCACACTGCCTTAAACCGGCCATCTCAACTCCGCACTTCTTAAACCGATCAAAGTACCTTCGGGCCGCCTTAGACCAACCAAAGCGACTCCTCACCACCTGAAACCAGCCAAAGCAACTCCACGTTACCTTATCCAGACCACAGCTGTCCCTGAAAATTCCTATTTGGGCAGCTCACCTCAGCTTCAGCAGGCGAAAGGCAGTAAAGGCATTGATAGTTTTTATTTATTTACAATGTTGAGTGAATTTATTGGGGTCCATTAAGAAAACCGTGGCCATTAGTAAATCCCCTAAGCATGTGTTGCCATTAAGTCTGAGTTTGGAGCGTGAAGGAAGTGAAGTGTTTTTAAATGGTAGGCTCTTTCCTGTATGCCCTGTCTGAGCTGTGATCCAGCTGGGTGGTACCTTCAGAGCCAAAGTAATGGGCCGAAGTACTAAATGTGAACTGTCCTCTGTAATTGTCGGGCTACTAAGTGGGTGTTTTAGACCTAGTGGTTCTGGTTACTAGGACGCTGTAACCTGGGAAACAGGGGTGGGAGGAGGTGGTGTGTTTTAGAAAAGATAGGACACTGCACTGATTAGTGGGGCTTGTTTTGCTCTCTGACTAAGAGGGAGAAAAGGCAACCCCCACTGAAAGGGCCCTCCTCCCTGCTATTGGTCTCCGGCAATTCCACTCTGCCGTTCCATCTATTTGGACAATATAGTATTAATAGTAATAATGGAAGTGCAGTTGTGTGCTTTCTCTTAACCCAGGTCACATGGCAGAAGGCACGACACAACCCGACTATTTTACATTACCAAATATTACTGGAAATAGTTCAAACAGATGCTATCAGTGATTAGCTTTAGAGATGGTGATAACTCGGCAAAGAACAGCAGTACAGCCTTCCAAAGCAATGGGCTCTTGTCTGAACACTGCCCTGGTATTTAAGAATTCCAACCATGTATCTAATCCTGAATGTCTATCCGGCACAGGGGCAGAGTGAGCTCGGTGCCTGCCCTATAAGAACCCGAGGTTTGCCAGTCAACATGGAGCATCTAACACCATTTTTATGCAACTTTTCTCCTTATTTTTTTGTTTTTGTTTTTACAGTCAAGCTCTAAGTAAATATAAATATGTTACATATGATTCTAAATAAATGCTCTCTCTTTTATTTCAAGTGCAGAACGCCTTCATTTTATCGAAATATTTGTATGTAATTATGGTGAGAAGTCATGGATGTTTGAGATACTGAGCTGCCTGTGTGTGTAACTGAACCCGCGTAAGCTTCAAACATTCTGCTTTCTTGGCACTTAGTTTCAGACAAGCTTCAAGTCTTTAATATTGGCAGAGCAGTAAGTATATACCCGCTGTTTTCTGCCTGTTTACGCAGGACGTGCTGAGAAAGCTCACCTCCCACTTAAACTGCCGCCTGTCCCATGGGTGTACGGCTTTTTAGCAGAGACAGCATTTATATCCACTCAGTATTGTTCCGTCCTGGAGCTGGTCCTTAATCCAGTCTCTGGGGACACCGGTGAAAATGCTTTCTTCTCAATTCTGATTTCATTTTTACCAGCACGGTGTCTGTATCACGTGCTGATAATTACCCAGCGGTTTAGGCAGGTTCCCGCTGGGTCAGACCTCGCGGCGCCTGGCTGCATGATAATCTGGCCCAGCGTGCCTTCAGCCACACATCATGGAGAATCCCTGCTTAATCACTGGCGACTTGGACAGCTCCAGCATGTCAATATGTTAGTTTTAATGAACACGTTCTTTAAAAGAAAGTCAGTTTAATCTCATACGTGTGAAATAAACAGATTATCTGTGTGTCTACTGCAAAAGCTCTTCTGGTTCTCTCTCAGTGCTGCCCTCTCTTGGGTGTGTCTGTGTCCATCTCTGGCTCTCGCAGACAGCTGCGTTTAGCTTCTCCATGTGTCCCTTTGAGACACGAGTGATCTGATGGGGTAGGAAGTGACCAAATCCATCAGGTAGAAGCACAGAAGCTCCCTTAGAAACTCTGGTAGTAAGTTACAGACTTTAACCAGCCAGAAGATCAACAACGACACTACTGATTGTTGAAAGACAAGCACACACACGCACACATATTATGGATTATTCATTTGCTTTTCTGGTAGACATGGTTGCCAAATCTGACAATGATTAATTTGATTGATATTATGATTTCATTTTTGCTACCTTTTGCGACGTATCTCACATGGTTTTTGGAACCTAGTGTAGATCCAAGGCTTTGTGCTGAGTTTTTTTTGTTTGTTTTATCCTGATCAGTCATTTACCTATGCTAATCAATTACACTATGTAACAAATTTTTATTTTTATTTTGTTCCTGGGTACAAAGTGTGTTTTCCTAACCCGTTAT